>CM033031.1:10090228-10690228 GCA_019207045.1 Branchiostoma floridae x Branchiostoma belcheri
CACTATTCTTCAGAGGGGTTTCTTCCGCCTCGTAGCCAGAGACTGAAGTATTTCAAAGAACGTGAACGGCAAGACCAGGTTCGGAAAGTTCGGACCGTGATGAGTAGGGTAATCCGGAACAGCTGCTTGGCCCGAAACGTTGGCGGACATCTCGCCGTGGACGAGGCTATGGTATCTTTCCGAGGTCGACACCACCTCAGACGGTATAATCCAGCCAAACCTACCAGGTATGGCTATTGTATCCGAGTGTTGGCCGAACCAGATGGGTATATTCTAAGGGATGAGGTGTGCGGCGCTCGCCGGGACCCCGAAGACATGCCAGCTGAAGAGAGAGCCTGGCACAGGATCGAGCAGGACGAAGTCTGCGACCTTGATAGCAAGCCGGCCCGAATCGTTCACAGGCTTACGGTTCCCTTTCAAGGGTCGTTTCGCACAGTCTATTGCGATTCTTTCTATACCGGCCTGCAACTAGCAGACCATCTGTTTGCCCATGACACCTACCTTTGCGGTACGGTGAGGAAAAATGCGCTGGGCCTGCCTAACGTCAAGCATTCATACCCACAACCTGTCAGGGTAGGCAGGAATAGGAAGCTGGATTTCCGGGCTCCATATCCAGCGTCGGTACCAAAAGGGACGTCCACTAAGTTCCATGACGGACCTGTAACTGTCGTCAAGTGGAAGGACAGCAAGACACTGATACTACTCTCCACGGCAACAAGGGTTGATGCTCCCGATAAACCTGTCACTAGGCGGTGCAAGTCTGTTGGGGACCGTGTTCACCAAAATCTGCGGTGTCCGGCGGCGGTGGCCAGGTACCAGTCCTACTACAAAGCCGTTGATCTTGCTGACCAGCTCCGCGGATCGTACGAATTTGGCCGTCCGTCCAAAAAATGGCACAGACAACTTTTTTGGTTTGTCTTAAATAAGGCTGTTGTGAACGCCTTCCTGAACTGGAAATTATATATTGCGAACGTAAAACCCGCACCTAGCGCAAACAAGACTGCTCAGCTGAGTTTCCGTCGGGAGTTGGTGAAACAGCTCGTGGCAAACTTTACCGCCAGACAAAGAGAAGCTACCGTTCCGGCCATTGCGAGACCACCTGGGAGCGATGTCACGGAAGAGCATCGACAAGTGAGCCGAGGGAAGCCGTCCAAAGCCTGCCACTACTGCAGGACAGCGCGCCGCTTGATGTCGGGAGCTAAACGTCCAAGGCCACACGAGACCGTTTTTGCATGCAGTAGCTGTCACCTTTATATTTGTAGCACACTCGTCCGTCCGCAGTGCTGGAGAGAACATTTGGAGGCAGTGAATAAATGACTTGGGTCTGGGCAAAGTTTTTTCAGCGATGTGAAGTAGACAAAATATAGGTTGCTTTAGGGGTAGAGTGTTATAAAGTTACCGGGGTAAGACGAGCTTCTGACCGGTAAAGAGTTAACCTTAGCTTCGCTTCACTCGCCCCAAATATTATTATTTGCAGTCCATTTTAAAACACAAGTACAGAATGATAGCATCTCAACCAGATAACATTCAACGACCATCTTTAAATACAAGTGCAGAATGACAGCATAACGTTCAAGAATATTTCAAAATAGTATTATTTCCAATCTACTGTATTTTGAAAAACAAGAACAGAATGATAGCATTTTTCTCATCCAGGTAAAATTCAATAATATTTCGCTTCTGTTACCCAAAATATTATTCATTCTTTCCAACACATTTCGAAATACATTTTTTTCTTAGTACAGAGTGGTAGCATCTCAACCACATTCAATGATATTTTGCTTCAGTCACCCCAAATATTATTTCCAGTTCATTTTGAAATACAAGTACAGAGTAATAGTATTTCAATCAGGTAACATTCAATAATATTCCGCTTCAGTCACCCAAAATATGATTATTTCCAACACATTTTAAAATAAAAGGACACGATTTTCACAGTTTCCAGCAACCAGGTGATGCACACATATCTGACTTGAAAAAAAAAATTATCCTCAACCTGTTTATTAGAGAATTGTTTTCCTTCGGATCCGTCCTTTTTACCTAAGGAAATACCAATTTAATTGATTGGTTCACGGATATGCTCGCTCCTATTTTTTGGAAAATGAGAAAAAAAAATAAAAATTACCACTCAGCAAATTTTCACCATTAATGAAACGAATCACCAACTTTCTGGTGTAGCAACTTGGCCTTTATATTATTTTATTCTTTATGTTTTGGATTAGCCCTTATTCCAACCCCAACCATTTTACAACTTTCATTTTTTTTTTGCCCTGTTGCTCCATAGTTTTTATGAAAAAGTCTGTGAACCAAGAAATTAAATTGGTGTGGCCTAACCTAACCATCTGAGATCAGGTCTTTCCATGCCTCCCTCTTTTCTTGGATAATTCATTGTCATTCCTTGATTGCTTGTGATACAATCCAATTTGCTTGAAGTCTTTCATATATCAGTTTACATTATTCCGCTACAAGCAATTCATTGGGAGAAGAATTATGTCATAAAGGTATATAATAGAGGACATTTGCAGGCATTGTGGATATCAATCTGAAAAGTAACGACATTAGAAACAGCTCTGTGCCTTAATGCTGTAATGAAATTGGTTTGCTACTTAGAATTCTGTGCTGTGAACGTTACGTCCTAGGTATACAAACGTGGTGAGATGAATTGAAATAGAATTGAGTTGATTGGTGGGCCTGGTAAGCTAGCATGTCTTCGGATAGTCTCCAATTTTCTGCTTATATGCCTCCGCTCGTCTTCAATCAGGGAGACTTGCACGGCACCTTTGGTGAAGAAAATTGGATCGTGTTATCGCCTCAGATTCTCAGTCGGGTGTAAGGAGGGTAAGACGGAAGAGTTTAAGAGGTTTATTGGTTGAACATCGAGATATCCCTCAGCTGTGATTTATAGGATTTCATGCCTATTCTGACGTCTTTCTTCTTTCTGTCTGAGCAAAAAAATGTGACCTACTACGAAAGCTGCTGAATGATCTGTTTTTCAACAAAATGCCTTCTTTTTTTCAAATCTTAAGGTAAATGCATGTGACACCTGTTGATTTTCGGAAATTCTTCATGAAACGAGCCTTTATTTCAAGCTTTGTGTGATATTATGGGACCACACAGATTTTGGGGAATAAATAAAACATGAGGTCAAGTAGAGGTGCAGTTCCGATTAATTTTAACATGTTTTGTTTACATAACAGCGTGGAGATTAAAACTGTGTGCATCTCTTATAACGCTAGTTCCCCTTTATCCGTGGGGTAACCTATATCCATTGTTTGGCAAAACATTGTATTTAGGCACATCAATTCGACGGGCGGTCAAGATTTAAACTGCAATGTACTGAAAATATTCAAATTTTAAACCGACGTCCGTCAAAGTGATATCCCCAAATACCCTGTTTTTAAAAGCAACGGATATAGGTTACCCAACGGATAAAGGTGAACTACGGTTAGATATGTTTCCTGGGAACTAACTTAAAGGCGTATATCATGCAAAGCGTATCATTTATTTTTTTTCGCCAACCAACCAACTTGTCGGGAGCAGTTTTATCCAACAACCAACTCCAGTCAACAACCATATTTCTTTGGTCCCTTGAGTGGTTGTTGAAGACAAGTTTGACTGTAGTATGATGTTAATTTGGTCAATTTCTACTTTTTTTCCAAATGACAAGTGGAACAAGGCTGGTAGAGGCTGAGTATGCAAATCAGAAGGTTTCCTATGTGCTGCTTTTAAAGACCAAAAGGTCAAGGCATGTTAGGGTGTAGGATTGCTCCCTGGGGGGATGTCAACAATTTGTGAGAGAAACATGACCCCATAGGGCATTATGTAACATCATGGCGTGACCCTCCCCTCTTTTCTTTGCCCTGAAGCCCCCGTTGGTGTTTGTGATAATCAGGACCCCCTACCCTTCCACATTCCTGCTTAATTTGCTCCTGACCCTGTGCCATTATTTTCACAGAGGCCATATAGGATCTATTTTGAACAATTTTCACTTTTTTCAACTTCTCATTTTTCAGAATATCTCAGTACTAACAGTAGTTCACCTTTATTCGCAGGGTAACCTATATCCGTTGTTTTAAAAGACAGGGCATTTAGGGATCAGGTTGACGGACGACAGTTTCAAACTGTGTAATTTAAAATTATTACAATTTGAAACCACAGTCTGGCAACTTGACATTCCTAAAATTCCAAGTTAAAAACAAACAACGGATAAAGGTAACCCCGCCGATAAAGGTGACTCAGCGTTATAAAAAAACTTTTGTATCTACAACTTACAATGATGCTAATTGTAGTACAGTTACGCACGTTCGCCAGGCTGGTTGATGCAAAGGCACTAAAAACGAAAGTGGCAATTAACCATTTTGCTTGCTGAATGAGTAATGGCCTTGGTAACTGTTGCGACAGAATAATTGCCCCCATGTTAGGTACTTGTCAGGACTTGTGTGTGTCCCACTTAACCCCCTTTTGTTACTCTGCAAACTTCGACAGCTCAGAGAGCTCCTTTGTTTGCTACCCTCAGACAATGGCGCCGGAATGAAAATTATGACCAAGAACAGTGCGAGTCTATCAAATAAAAAGATTGAAAATAAAAAACAAAAGGCCAGAGTTTCTTTTCATGACAGGAGAAGATTTTTTTTGTCGTCAGACAGTGGTGCCTGAATGAAAATTACGACCAAGAATAGTGCGAGTCTATCAAATGAAAAGATCGAAAATAAAAAATAAGAGGCCCAAGTTTCTTTTAATGACATTTTGTCGTCAATCTCCAAAAATGGTCTGCGTTGTATCATCAGAAGTCAGCACACAATTGGTCCACAAATAATTCATCAAGTAATTTGGCACAATTAAAAAGAAATGGCAGCACATGCCTATTTATCACTGTCGTTTGTGTTAGAGATTGTTATCTAGTAGAGTACTTTGAGAATGACCAGAGACAAAGACATGCCATGACATGTCCAACTGCTGATCAATCATGTACATGTATGTAGTACTGACTGTAAAGGCTCAGGGACAGTTATACTGCATTTCTTTTTTTGGTGGTAGGATTTCAACAATACTGTAATTGAACTGGCTGTGGAAATGGTCATCAGTTACTCTCCAAGCAGAGGTTAGGCTCCGGCTGTTTTTTAACGTTTTTTTAGTCGTTTTTATCGGGCTTTCTATTTTGTCATTTTTTTTTAAGTACGCCAGTTAGGTTTTGACACAGCAAGATATAAAATTAAAAAAATAGAAAGCCCGATAAAAACGGCTAAAAAAAGTGTTTAAAAACAGCCGGAGCCTAACCTCTGCTTGGAGAGTAGTCATCAGTCACAATATAGCATTCACCGGTTAGAATACCTGTCAATTTACTGTTGTAATTCTATTGGCTATAAAAGCAACCTAAGCAATATATTAGAGCGTTAAAAGAGGAAATAATCTGGATAGGGCATCTGTATAAAATTGAAATCTACCGCACTGTATTTCCACATTTACAGAAATATTTCATACTTTGAGCGGTTTAAACGTGATAGGACTTATACTCGATGTACTGTAAATTGTTTACACTATACTGGTGGTTACACTCTTTTCCGCAAATGTGCATTTCCATTGTACAAATGTATTTAGTACTGTACTGTCAAGAATTGTTGCAACTGAAAACACAGCAAAATTAACGTTAGGCCACACCAATCTAATTCCTTGGTTCACGGATTCGCTCCCTCCTATTTTTTGGAAAAAAAAAATAAAAATAACTAGAGTTCGGCGACCTCATACCTCCATGAAAATTTAGAGCTTTTGTAAATTTCATGCAAATGACTAAGACATTAACATCATTTATGCATGGTGTTGTTCATCATTGACAATCGTACACATGTCGCAATTATAAAATTCCCATTATTAATCGTTTTGCAATGTTTACATAAATTATGCAAATAAGTTCCTCATTACCATATTTAGTATCTACTTATATTCCACCTATCATGATTAACATGTGTTACATTTATCAGAAGTCCAGTTATTGAAAACAATGGAATTATACAATTTCCTCATTAATTATGCAAATTAAGTCCTCATTTGCATAACATGTATATCATTATGAACATCTTTGCCTAAGGTACCCGCATGCCTAATATGATGACAATCCGTTAATCCTTTCTGCAGTTATCCTCTTTGGCATGTCTTGACAAAAATGCCCCTGCAGTTCCTAAATTACAATGTAAATGTTAGGGGGCTGAAACTTGCTCCACTTTGTCATGACACTGAAAGCTATCTACCACCCAAATTTCAAGACCATATAACGTCCAAGACAAGAGATACATAGAAAAAACTGCTATGATTGAATGTTGTCATTAATTATGCAAATTTGCTCCTATTTTGCATAATTGCTATTTCATCTTGTACAACATTGTCCAAGGTACCTACATACCAAAAATCATGAAAATCCTTTGTTCCCTTCTTGAGTTATCCTCGTCAGAAGTTTTTGACAAAAATGCCCCTGCTATCCCAAAACTAGACGCTAGGGGGCCCAAACTTATGTCACTTCTTCCTGAGCACAAGAGCTATCTAATACTCAAAAATCGTGACCATAGCATGTTCAGAACACCAAGATAGCAAAACCGGAAGTTGCGCTGCAGTACCAAGGGGAGCCGCTAGGGGGCCCAAAATCTAATCATTTCCAGCTTTCATCACACCCTACCAACACACCAAGTATCAAACCAATCCACCCAGCCGTTCTTGAGTTATCTTGTTTACACACAGACAGACACACAGACACACAAACGCGGGGTAAGATATAACCTCCATGAAATTTCATGGAGGTAAAAATTACCATTCAGCAAATTTTCACCATTAATGAAACCATTTACCAACTTTCTGGTTTAGCAAATTGGCCTTTATATTATA
The DNA here is from genome assembly GCA_019207045.1 of Branchiostoma floridae x Branchiostoma belcheri. Lineage (NCBI taxonomy): Eukaryota > Metazoa > Chordata > Leptocardii > Amphioxiformes > Branchiostomatidae > Branchiostoma > Branchiostoma floridae x Branchiostoma belcheri. Next base: position 10,097,102 of record CM033031.1, read on the forward strand.
AGCTCCTTAAAGTGTGGGTAAAGGTGCTGTTACTGTACAATAATAGTGTTTTTGTACTTTTTTCAAGCTGAAAACGTTTTCTTTATGTTTTGGATTTAAGCCGTCACCTTTACCCCAGCCATTTTACAATTTTTGTTTTTATTTTTATTTCGCCCTCTCGCTCCATACTTTTTATGAAAAAATCCGTGAACCAAGAAATTAAATTGGTGTGGCCTTAGTTCGCCTTTATCCGTACTAGGGTAACCTATATCCGTTATATATGCAAATAGGGTATTTGGGGATCGTTAAGTCGATGGAAGGTAGTTTCACATTGCAATGTTTTGAAAATGTTGACATTTGAAACCCATGTCGTTGACCTGAAATACATAAATACCCAATTTCTTAAACAACGAATCTAGGTTACCGCATGGATTAAGGTAAATTAGCGTTACATCTCCACAAAAATTTCTGAATTTACAGGATAAATGACATCCGCATTTCTGGAATACATCAGAGTAGAAATGATACTGAGTTGATGTCACCTTTGCTATTTTTCACAAAGCCAAGCCAAACTGCGTCTGCTTCATAACAATACCAATGCCCTAGCTCTATTTGTAACTGAACAATAGGATTAGTAGATGCGGACGTCAATGTTCAGACGATTAGAATTTGAAAATGCTCAAGCCAAATTGTTTTAGCATTTGCCTTTGTATTAGTGCAATACCATGATTAACAACAACTTGCTTGAGAAGCTGAGTGATCATCGGATTATATGTCAATGCACACAGTTGTCCTCTAGCATGGAATCAAGACTTGTTAGTTTTTAAGCTTGAAATTAAAGTTTGGTCCCTTCATGACAGTTGCTACCCATGGAGTGGACAAAAGCTTACAAGGCTTAGGTTGGTATCCAATGGTATTATAGCTGCCGAGTCTCTTCGATCCCTTACACATTTGCGAAGATGACAGAAGAGACTCGGGAGCTATAATACAGCTGGATACCAGGCTAACAAGGTAGCAACTGTTGGGAGCAGACCAAAGCTAACAAGGCTGGTCTCCAGGCTAGTCAGATACAGTGTAAAGTTAATGTTGCATAATTTATATAACTTATGTATATCTTCAGGACTTATAAGCATTTTGTAAGGGACACACTACCGGATGCGATCAGCAGTTATTACAATCATTTGCTTTGCAGGGGTGCCATCCAGTGAGGGTCTGCATGTTGTCTACGAATTACAGGAATTCACAATAGGCTGCCTATGCCTAATGAGAAGGGGCACGCAGACGCAGAATTCCAGTTGGTGCATAAACAGTAGGCCACGGAATTGTTGAATCGCCATCCGGGATTCTGACGGTGAAACAGGATCTTAACCTTAGGAAAACTAACTACTTGGTACTAACACTAGTTCACCTTTATCCGTTGGGTACCTAAATCTGTTGTTTTAAAAGCTAGGCATTTACAGATATAACGTTCACAGACGGTGGTTTTCAACATGTTAAATTTCGCAATATTGTGGTTATTTTCAAAATATTGCAATGTCCAGCAACCTGATAACCCTAAATACATACCATGTTTCTAAAAACAGCGGATATGGGGTACCCCATGGATAAAGGTGAACTAGCGTTACATATTATACAATGTGGGATATCTGCTTGGATAGGAATCAAACAGACAGACAGAACCAATGAAGAAGGCGAGCAAGGTGACATCTTCATGTCTTTAATAGATGAATATTCATGAATGACACGTTCAGTCAGTCTGTCTGCCACCCAGCAGGTGGTGGTAAATTACACATATCAGGTAAGAAAGCACTTATGTACAAGGTTTCCACTTTCTCCTATCAACTACTCTTATTACAATCAAAAACTTATCAAGGCTAGGTCAGCAAAATTACAACAATACGAAAATTCGTCAACTCTTTTTTTTATTTATCTTAGGTAACTAAAATGGGATACTCTACATAAAAAGGAGAAAACATGCGTCAAGGTAATGTGTTAATTAACTAGAGTCTTGTTTACTTAAAGGTACATTAATTGTGGCACAAATTGCAGTTGTGTGTTATATCTGCGTCTTTTTATACGAACACTTCGTACATAATGAGTGCTGTTAACCATCTCGAAAAAGCAGCAGATAAAACGTTCCAGATCATAACAACTCTTCTTTTTCTCTCTCTCTTTCTCTCTCTCTACAATTCTGTTAAGAATTAACAAAAATATACTTTTGTCACACCGTCCCAGAGATAGCAAGTCAAAGGGCTACTACAAGGTGTTCTCTCCCGAAATATGAAATCTGTATGCAAAAATATTGATTAGTAGAATAGCCGGAGATTTACATGTATGTAAATATCATAAGCACTGGCACCAAGATTTAAACTGACGTATTAATATTTACATTTTTTTTTTGTCCTAGGACTATCAACTTTTCAATCCATTGTTATTTTGGCCACTTTCAGGAGACAAAACTTCAAGTATAAAAAGAGGAGTACACAACATCAAAACATGTTGTCCAATGTACTTGTCAATCAAAATCCTCACAGCAGTCAGTGTCAGTGACTGTTCCCATAGGGTTTGAAGTAGGGTGAAACTAGTCATAAAATTCTTCCATACAAAAGCTATTTTCCCATTTCCAAACTTCGGTTTCCCTCACATTTTTCTGCTACCAGCGAGTTTTCAAACTCGAGAAACGGTTGGCTTACAAAGCTGTGTTTTCTTTCTGTAAACCAATCCCCGAAAACTGATGGGACAAAGAAATTTGAAACAGAACGATAACAAATAGCATGGAATACAACTGAAATTCGCATAGCACCTTGAATGTCTTTTTCTTCATCGTTGAGGTAGAGGATGTTTTCAAACATCCAAATTCCAAACTTTCTTTCAAAACCCCTGGTTTTCATCTTTCGGTTTGTGTTTCTGTATTAAAATTTGTGCCATGGTGAATTGTTAGCACCGAATCTCAAGCACAGCTGTGTATAGTTTGTAGGGAAAACAGTTTCATATGATATGAACTTGGTTATTCAAGAAAGAAAAAAGCTGAGCACCTAGTACAAAACTGGACACACTGATTCAAAGTTTCAAACTCTCAAAAGCTGCAGAAAAATCCAACTTGATTATAAGCTTTCATACAAAATATATTTATACATTATTTACAATGCAAATCAACATAATTTCAATCTGATGATGGACTAGTCTTCCTTTTCAGCTCCATCTTTTTTTTCTAAATTCTTTTTCTCATTTTTGCCTGGATTCTTGCTAAAAGCCTAAACTACACATACTTTTCATATGATCTATTCTACGTCTATTTGTGGAGAGTTTGTGCATATTGGTGTGAACCGTTGACGAAACAGACTAAGTTTGCCTGTTTATTTCATCATTTCCAGCAAACACTCAAAACAATTTGGCATTTGCTTCATTCTACGGAAAAAAAATTCCATTCCTTCTTCGACTCTTTCTCAATAAACATGAGAATGACCACCTAGGTGCAGACGTTTGTACTTAACACAATCTATCCTAAACCAAACATAAGAATGGCACGTGTAAACAACTAACCGATTCACAACAATATGCACACTTCAGTAAAACAATTTTTCAGTCAGGTTTTCATCCAAACCTACATGTCTAATTTTCTTTTATCAAATTACAGTGTAAAAACACATCATCAGTCTTTTGTGGGACTATATACATTCGGAGCACCTCTTAAGTCTTTCTTTTTTCACAATAAAGCCAAAGTTCTGCACATGTACATCCTGATATGATACAAATCTGCTGCTATCTTTCCTCCTAGCAGTGCAAATCTGCTGCTATGTTTCCTCCTAGCAAGTGCTGTGACCTCTGACCTACCATCTGCTTGGGCTAAGATACAAGCAGAGTGTTTATCACGGATTCCTGGCTGATCGCATTTCCTCGCGACCCTTTGATTTGCCCTCACAATAACAAATGCAGCGCTTGGCGGAAACTGTTGGAAACTCCTTTCTTACAACGACATACCTCGAGTCCAAACACGCACACATGGAAACAGCAACTCTAGAAATTAGAGACCACTGGCTCTCAAAACCACAGATGCTTGAAACATTATCAGAATCTTAAATGTCTGTCAAGAGCTGATGGTACACAAGACTACAATCAAAAACATCTTTAAAACTTGCCGACATGCAGAGCGTTGACTTTTGTTTCTGTAGAGAAGGTTTGTAGCAAATGTACAGTTGAAAGACTCGATCGCACAAAATCCCCTGGTTAAAAATCATCTGGAGGGATCCAAAGAAACACATACACAAAAAGCCCTCTTACTCATGAAAGATCTTTGCCAAATTTTGCCTCTAACAACCACAAACCTTTGTCATCTGAAAAATTGTTGTTTTTTTTGCTAAAATTACTGAACAACATGGTTATAAATTCTCCAAAGATTTTGGAATGATTTTCCATGCTCTCCAGGTGACGCTAATTTGCTTAACACGTAAAAACATGATAAGGAAAAAAAGGCGTCTCAGTTGCGTAGTTTTTTTTCTCGAAAATTTTATCACCATTTATCTTATTTCAATGGTTCTAATGGCATCAGACCGAATCTGGCCAACTAGCCAAAAGACACGATTGACAATTAACATCTGATCGAATGATAGGTTTTGACTGTTACAAACAGGGATGAACCCCTACTCTTTGCAGTAAGATTTTTAACGTGCAAAAAGCCTAGCACAATGGCTTAACGTCCAAATCTGGGGACTACAACTCTTAGAAGCAGCAACCAAAGAGTAGGCAAAAAAGCCCACAAAAAGAGAACGAAAAAGAAATGACCGACTACAAAATTTCAGCTAAAACCGTCTTCAAAACCTATAACTGGCCATGTCCAAAGGATAAACGATATGTTTCAGGAACCAAATATTTTCCACAGTCTCATTATTTTCTGGTCAAAATCTTGGCAATTACATGCAAGAATCTAACAGTTGCTAAAGTCAAGATTGAAGAAAGAAGCAAACCTAACCAAATACTAGTACTGATGCAAAAATTCAAACTACAAATACTTTCACTGCAAGGTTGGCTAGTCGTTGCAAAAGACTAATATAATCTAAATGTTCCTAATCTTTATAGAAAGCATACTTTTCTGACGTTCCGAGGACTTTTGAATTCTATATGTCTTGATCTGCATATACTAAAGCCACAAATCGGTCCAATTACTGTTTTGCACAATTGTAGATACCACAAAGACTGAGCTTCTTTACCAACATGCCTAGAAACGTGTGCATGTTTGAGTGATGCTTAATATATCCAACACTTTGCAAATTACATGTACACTTTACAAATATCATTTGCCCTTTAGTTTCTGGTGGTTAAAAATAGAAAAGGTGGAAAAGTCTTCGACTACATCATTCTTTTTTTTCTTATGTGACAGGTTTACAAAAACAAGACACTGACAGCAACTGATTTCACAGTCACGACTACCCAAGCACCTTAGTTTATGGATTGGCGGACGCCATTTTGGGTCAGAGGTCAATCGAACATACCTGAAGAAAAAACAAAAACTCACATAAAAACTAGTTTAAAATATCCCAACTGAATCTGGAATAACTAGAAGTAGAACAATCTGATAGCCCCCCCCCCCCTCAAAAATGATGGGTATTGAATCCGTTGCCATGAAACAAAATATTCATTTTGTCAAAAGAAAACTATGGAATTTGAATCAGTTGTGACCTTTGACCCAACTTAGAATCAACCAATAAGATATCAGGGAGGGTATCTACCTACTACCTGCAATCACAGTCGCACTCTTCATAACACTCTCGCTAAGTGAGTCCGTTAGATCACGGTTTCTCGGTAACCTAACCTTCCCGCGTTGGTTTGCGTCTGTGACATCGTCATCGACTGGGTCATTCCCGCAGAGGTAGGCGCGCACGACCCCATCTGGTTGTTGGGGTCCTGCTGGAAGTTGAACTCAAGGCCACCATCCTCCATCAGCTCGGTATTGATGATAGAGTCCATATCGCACTCCAGACCACCGCTGAACATATCCAGCTCCAGGTCGGAGGGGAACTTCTCCTGGTGCATGGAGAGGAGCTGGTTGGCTTGGGAGTTTGCCATGGCCTGCTGGTGTAGGGACGCGGGGCTCTGCTGGTGCATCATGCCAAAGGTAGAGATCTGTGGGAGGGGGGTCTGCTGCTGTTGTTGTGTCGGAGCCAACTGTCCCGCCATGATACCCATGTTCCCCCCCAGCATCTGGTTTAAGGCACAGCCAAGGTTATAATTCTGCTGCTGTGGTTGTTGTTGTGGTTGTTGCTGCTGCTGTTGTTGTTGTAGCTGTTGTTGTTGTTGTTGTCGGAAGGCGTAGCTCATCCCGGTGCCCTGCAGGAGGCTGCTGAGCTGGCTGCCCTGGTCGGGACAGCCGGACATCATGGGGTCCTGTCGGAGCATCAGGTTGCCCTGGGAGATGAGCGGGTCCCCGCTGGACATGACGGGGTCGCCGGAGGTCAGGATGGGGTCGGTCTGCGTCAGCATGACGTCCGAGAGCTGCTGCAAGCTGAACTGCGTAGGGTCTTGCTGAGGTGCATTGACGCTGGGAAGACTGCCTTGCTGTTGGTTGGGACTGTGGGCTGGCTGTGGGACCTGGACCGGAGAGAACGGGCTCTTGAAGGATGGGGGCGGGGTGCTGTATCCCGTGTTCTGCCTTCTAGGGGAGGGGAGCTGCGCCCTGCTGCCAACGCTGTGGCACCTTCTCATGAATGGGTCGGGCTGGGAATCGAACCCGCCGAGTCCAAGACTCCCCACACTGTCCATAGAGCTCATGCCGCTCAGACCGCTATCCCCAAGGAGTTGATCCGGAGAATTCAGCTTCATGGTTTGTTGGAGGGACTGGGTGAGCTGATCGGTGGACTGGTTGAGGAAGTCGGACGTCCCGTACGACAGGTTGCTGTTGCTGCCGAAGTCGGACCAACCGGGGGACATCGGCGGCACCTGGTTGTCGTCGTCCAGATCCGGGCCCATGATCGGCGAGAGGCGACCGCTCAAACTGCTCGCATTCGAGCTCGTCCTCTGCCTGAAGTCGGAAATGTTGAAAGACAGCGGAGAGGCTGTGGACACGCTGAGGTTCCCGTCGCCGCTGGGAGTGCCGCCTTCCGACTTGGAGTCCTGCGGACTCCCGGGCCACTTTCCGGTGGGGCTGCCCGCGTTGGCCGCCGCCGCGGCTTCCCGAGCCTCCTGAGCTTTCTTCTTGGCACGACCGCGCTTCTTCTCGTACTTGGAGTTGTTGGTGTCCATGCTGGAGGCCCTTCGGCGAGGGGACTTCCCGCCTTTGGCGTCGGGGTTGAGCATCCACCAGGAGCTCTTGCCTGTACCCTCATTCTGCACCCTGATGAAGCGACTATGCAGAGACAGGTTGTGTCTGATGGAGTTCTGAAACACAGGAAAGAGTAGAAATGTCATGAACAAGGCCATAGGCATTTGTTAAATAGTTTAAGAACAAACAAACAATCAAATGGCTATGCAAGGACAGGTTGTGTCTGATGGACTTTTGAAACACAGGAAAGAGAAGAAATGTTTAATTTTCATTATTCCCATATATGATCAAGCAGGCAATTGCTAAACTTAAATAGTTTACAACGAATAGAAACAAGCTGCTATGCAGGGACAAGTTGTGTCAGATGGAATTCTGAAACACAGAAGAGAGAATACATGTAGATGTTTGATTTTCAGTACTAGTATTCCCACATGATCAAGGCCATTGGAATAAAAGCAGGCAATTGTTAAATAGTTTATGACAAATACAAACGGCTAAAAAGAACAAAGAGAACTTAAAGAGAACTTAAAACAAAAAGTTTCATTTTTTGCCTTTTTAAGTCTTTATGATAATAAAGGCCTAGAAAAAACATTAGAGTCCATTAGAATCAAGGCATATTATGATTAATTCACTGACATTTACGTCCAATTAAAACTTTGCCAGGGTTTTCTTTGGGGCCGTACACGCCTGTTTTGTCTGGCTTATTCACACAAAAAGTAGTAGAGACTTCCAAAGCAGTGTTGGTTGCAAATTGGAAATAAACTTTTTTGTGCAGTACCCAAATTTTACTTAGCAATTATGTAAGATGTATGATGTCTGATCAAATGTGGAAAATGTTGATATGACCCCCTCCATACGGGTTGGGGTTTTGTGCGCGTTAAAATTTGCACGTTTAAACTTGCGCGTTAAAAACCTGCGCGTTAAAATATGCAAATTAGCTGATTCCCTCGGGATTTGAAAACTTTTTTGCCGTTTTTAACTTAAAAGCTTGAAGACGCACGCGCAGATTTTTAACGCGCAGAAAACCCGTTCCCCTCCATACTTACAAGAAAATCCTTGAAAATCCTTATATGAGCTGTAAAAATGATTACCCATTAAAAACCAATTTTTTTCCCCTCCATTTCAAAACCTCCTAACCGTGGAAGGGACAACCCCCCTCCCCTTCCACACCTACATCACTATACCATTACACAGCAATTATGCTAAAATAGAATCCTGGCTTAAAATTAGATGCTTTAGTTTTAACTTTGCCACATACATGTAAAAGGTTCCTACTAAAATGTGTTGACGATTACAATATTATACAACACACGAGTAGAAAGATCAATAAACGTTACATCAATAAAGACAACTTTGAACATTAAATACTTAAAATGAAATCAATAATGCGAGAAACAAATATTGTTGATTTTTGAGCACTCAATAGTATTATATATGGAGTGACTAATATCAACCATGTATGTCGACCTATATTTGTAAAGGGGTCAAGGTTGTTAAAATAACTGGAATATTCCAAATATAACTTTGATAACATGATATGAAAGAAACAAGGATCCAAGAACTCTGACGTCATATCCTGGGTCGTGTATACTCAATACGGACGATGCCATATTGTTTGACGCATTAGATAACTAATAAAGGTTGAGGTCAATAATCTTTTTCCGCATTTGGGGAGGGGGTTCAAATGGCATACGTAGTATAGAATGTATAGAATACTCAGTCAGTCAGTGTCCTCAGCTATAGGAAACCCTCAACATGCATTGAGTTGACCTTACACTTCTGTGGGTATACTACTATAATTAGGGCTGTGTACCTAAACAAATTTCAGGTACAGGTACACGGGTTTAGGTACAGGTCCGGACCTGCATTTGTACCTAAAATTTAGTAAAAAAGTTAAACTATGTATATGTAAGTTAAACATGTAGCTAACAATAATTTCTAGTCATAAATTGTAATCTTTGTATGGGGAATTACACATTTGAATCTAAAAACATTTCTTTTCAAGTTTTCTTCAGTTTCAACTGCAAAATTATCACCATTGTCATTCTTGATTCGGATTTACCTGTCCAGCAGTCTTAAAAAGTAGTGTTTAATAGTGATTTGGACTGTTTAGGTACAGGTACAGGTACACAGATGTTTAGGTCCAGACCTGTACCTAAACAATTTTTAGGTACGGTACAGGTATGGGTATTTAGGTACACAGCCCTAACTATAATGCTAATAGTTTTTTTTTTTTTAAATAAGCGTATTAACGGATATCAAGTTGATAGGGGATGGGGTTTTGTGCGCGTGAAAAATGTGCGCGTGAAAACTTGCGCGTGAAAAATCTGCGCGTGACAATATGCAAATTAGCTGATTCCCAAGGGATTCAAAAAATATTTGCAGTTTTAAACTTAAAAAGCTGAAACAAGATGGCACAGAATGGAATTAAGTATTGTATTGTTGCATTCTAGGGTACAAAATGTCGATCTGATTGATTTTCAAGTGATTTTCAAATGTTAAGTTTTCACGCGCAAAAAAGTTTGAAATCTGCGCGTGAAACAATCTGCTTCAAAAAAGATGAAATGAAGCTTCTAGAATGGAGAAAAGCCTCAAATTGTAACATTTTACAATATAAAACCTCATACACACACGTACAAGTAATTTTGCCATGTATTTCTGTGATATTAATGGGATTTTGGATTGTTCAAAATATGCAAATGAATCTATTCCCAAGGGATCTAAAAATCAGGATTTTTTCAAACCAAAAATTCTGGTTACATATGGGAAATTATATCATAGGATCAAATTTTTCTGCCTTAGAATTCCTTGCTGCACATTTTCTGACATATTTCAGGAACTTTATTTTTTCACGCGCAAATTTTTCACGCGCACGCGCAAATTCTCCACGCGCAGAAAACCCGTTCCCGTTGATAGACGATGGTTTAAAATTTCAATATTTTCAAATGTTACAGAATGTTACAATTGTTACCCAAAAAATGGTTTAAACCATATTCTAAATTGTACTAAGCAGCTTAAAAATAAGCAAATTTATGCCATGGATTGCAAAATTAATATCAAAAAACGTATACTAATGTCATAGAACAATATATTCAATGAAAGATCAAAAATGAATAATTTATTGTTTGGTATACTGTATTCAGTGTGTTCAGTCACTTGTCCAAGCTTCCTGCCTACTTTGATTTCATTATGAAGGCAACTTTCTTTGGTTAAACTTTTTTTTATTCACCCACTTGCATCCGTTTTTACATTCCCAGAGGATGTCATCCATATAATCAAATCAACATGGCCTCATGCCAAAACAAGTTCAGGAGCTACAGCCAAATGCAATTACTGTAAGATTTCTTTCTCCTTCTTAGTGGGGCAGGTTCAGGTTGGGGCAGGCACAGTAGTTCAAGTGCTCTCAGTCCAGGACCTGAACATCTGGCCTGCACTTGTGCATGTAACTGATACTTGGGAACTAGTGCTCAGGATTAATGCTCTTAATGGTGCGACCATCTGAAAGGGATTACTTCAATCTTACATAATCCCAGCAGTATGTTTTAGACAAGCGGCTTCTTATTGGTCCTCAGGCTAAACTAATTAGAAGCTTGCTTATGTACTGTCTTTTTTCAACTAACAGGATCCTTTCAATGTGTCAAAGCCAACAGCTCATTGGTTCTTAAACTAAACTAATTAAGAACCTTACCAACATACCAACTTTTTTACTTGCACAATCACTGCAGTAACTTGCAATACCAGGAAGCATGCAATTTCAGGCAATGCCAGGCCTGCTTTAGTACCTGCATGTACATGTGCAGTAGTTAAAAACCTTGTTTGTGGTCAGGACTTTTTTAACTAACAGAATCCTTTCGATGAAAAAAAATCAGTGGACCAGATTTCGGACCTATATGATAATGAACAGATTATACCAGCAGGCATTCACTTGTTTGGCGCTTAATGGTCTAAGAAAGTAACAAGAGCAAAGGAGTCAGTTGATAGTCATTTTTACAAAGTTTCTACAGTCAACGGTCTACAGTTTCAGTTCAGAGGCATTTGGTGTTGTTTACGTAAAGATAGAATTTTTAAATGCCTGTGGAAGTTACTAAACAGAATCCCTAACACCATATTAGTAGAGAAGTGGACCATTGTTTAGTGCATTGCCCATTCACAAGTTTTCTCAAACTACTGCAAATGCAGAAATGTTTGCGGTGGTTTTATGTTCACGGTTTTCGCGGTGGCCACTTCACCGCGAACTCAAAACCACCGTGAACATTTTTTCCATTTCAGTATGAGACTACAGTCTATGGCGCCAACGCAAACTTAAAACCACTGCAAAAAACCCTATTTTCTCGCAACTGCGAAATTAAATCCTCTCAAAATTAAATGCATTTACAGTATCTGGTCAAGGACTGTACCTGTACCTGAATTTTCAGTACTGGTACCCACCCCTAGTCCAAGTACAGTAGAAGTCAGTTAATTGCACATCGGATAATCGCACACTTCTGTTAGTTGCACGAAATCCCCAAATCCCATGGTGGTGCTGTTCAGCTTAATAACTTCGCTTTGTTGCACAATTCGGATAATTACACGACATATACTCGCAAATATTGTAAATGCCTTTAAGTTCACAGGGATTTAATTTCGCGGTAGCGGGAAAATGGACTTTTCGCGGTGGTTTTAAACCGCAAACATTAATCCACCGCGAACATTTCTGCATTTACAGTACTAGGGTGTGCAATTAAGCGGCTTCCACTGTATTACACTAGTCAGCTGGTATCACTACCATCCTGTTGTTTACATGGGTCATTGCAGGGAAGGCTTCTGGGTTTATTTATCTTGGCAGGGCAGCCAGAAATGTCTGACATTTGAACTTTGCTGGGATCAGGATAAAAACAGCGCTGATTTCAGCTTCCCCCATCTAAGCACTGAGTAACTCTCCTGTGGCATTTCTAAATCCCAGATTAATAAAGATTACGTATAGTGACCTTTCGAAGATTTGTGGTCTTACAGTTTTTTTTGTTTCAGAGGTCATATGGATGTGTATCATGTGTATGCTACCAGTCTATCTTTTACTTAGTAAGCCATACAGATAAATTTTTCAACTACTTAAAGTAAAATTTATTCTTGAAATTTTACGCTCAAGGTTTTGAAAACGGAACTTGGAACTGGTGTTTCAATTACTGTATATTCTGGACTTAAGACGTTAAGTTAAGTGCAACTGTGAACTTAAAACCACTGCCAACATTACATTGTCTACCTACCACAAAATTAAAGCACCGCAAAATTAAAAGGATTTGAAAACAGAACTCTAAACTGGTGTTTCAACTACTGTACATTCAGGATTGCTATGAACTTAAAACTACTGCCAACATGATGGCAACATCAGATTTCCTACATGTTAAAAAGTTAAACCCTTCCCGCGCCTGATGGCGCATAGGGCGGCGCCCATCTCTGTTTCCTTAGCCCTGGGCAACACAATGCAATCACTACAGCAGGTGGCTAATCCACTGGTAGTGGTGTGTGTTCAACTTCCATACACTTTCCCGAATGCTGAGTGCTAAGCAGAGAAAGCAGCATGTACCATTTTTAAAGTCTTTGGTATGACTCGGCCGGGATCAAACTCGTGACCTACCGGATGCAAGGCGAACACTCCATCCGCTTGGCCATTTCCTACAACATGTACCTACCATAAAATTAAAAGGCATTTACAGTAACCTTGAAAGAATTGCAATTCTGGCTTATGCTCAAGTTAAGGTTTTGAAAATGGAACTCTACACCAGTGTTTTGATTAAGTTGTATATTCTGGACTTAAGTGCAACTGTGAGCTTTTAACCACAGCCAAAATCACATTTTCTACCAACCACAACACTACCTTAGTACCTACACCTGACATGAAGATTGAAAATTGCAATTTTGGCTTATGCTCAAGGTTCTTTACATTCGTACAACATTGTTCGTAGATTTTCTCAAACCCACTCGAGTACTCTTAAATCCTCATCCAGAGGGAGAACTGCTCAAAGATGTCCTTGTTTTTTGTGAATTTATTTTAGCTCTGTGTTTCCTCTCTCCTGCAGAGAGTGTGAAAGGGGTCTTGCAGTAACCTTGAAGATGCAAATTTGCAATTTTGGTTACATACGATATCGCTATAGTCCCTTTAGATAAGCCTAGCCATTCTAATGCTTTTCCTGGCCTTTGTGTGTGCATGAATGGAGGGAATACCACTAGAAGACACTGAGATAGCATCCCCAAGGACACTTATTGTCAACCACAGACAAGGTCATATCAGCTCTATCATCTTGTACCTTATTGGATATCCTTCAATCGAGTATGCTATTTTTAGTACTAAGGTAAGCACTGAACTAGTTATGCGGTCATATCAATATCCTTCAGAGAAAAGTTGAACCAGATACATGTGTAATAAGGCTATCAAACTTAAATGTTTTCTTTTTTCTGGTAAAATCAAGGACGGTTGTCTGAAAAATCAAAAGATTTGAGTGTACATATATCTAGCATTCTGAAGGCGTTAAATCTAAAAAAAATCTCTACCAGGGTTTAAAAGAGTACAATGTAACACAAATTTTGTGCAGTCAAAATTGGAGCTATGTAGTTTTTTGACAGTGGAGGAAGCTATGTATGTATTGCACATATTTATTACCATATACAGTCAAACCTGCCCAAGACGACCACCTGGGGGACCGGAAGAAAGCGGTCGATTTGGACAGGTGGTCGCTGAGAAGAGTATCGACTCAAAACATGGCCGATGCAAAGTATAAATGGTTTCCGTTGTGTTTAATGGCAAATAGCAAGCACACTGCAAGCACGCAAAGAAGCGAGGTCTTTAATGTCAAATACAACACGCTCACTGTAAATTGCAAGCTTTTATTACGATACAGTGTTCTAAAGTTCAATATTTGTACACTAAACTGGCCGATTTCGGCACAAAATTGCGCTAGTTATCATCAAAAATCGATGAAAACCTCAATTTTGAAAATGATGCGGTCGTTATGGGTCCCAATTTGGGCCGGTCGCGGTCGCGTTGGCCAGGTGGTCGTTGAGAAAAGGTCGCTTAATGCTTACGTCAATGGGGGAAAAAATCGGGACCGAGAAAAAGCGGTCGAAATGGCCAGGTGGTCGCTGAGAAGAGGTGGTCGCTCGGGCAGGTTTGACTGTACCATATTCTTGACATTCGACTTCGAGTCACTCTCACTCACTACCGAGTTTATTGTCTGTTGTTTCTTGTCGGCATCGGTTACAGGTGTCAGAGAAAACGAAAATCTGTATTACTTGCTTTAATCTTCAAGTTAACTTAACTAAGTTGGGTTCACTGCGATTTTTTAAAGCTCAAAACTTTTCTTAGATTCTGCTGATATTTCATGTTTCTTTGTGTCCAGAACTCAAATTTGTCCTGCACAGCTAATGATGGTATTCCCAAAAATAAATTTCAGGCCATTTACAAAATATCTAATCATCATTAGAACATCGAGACAAATACAGCATCTGGCTGTAAATGTTAAGGTTTTAAAATTGCTCAATCTCATTTATATGCAAATAAACGCCAAAATCTAATTTGGCTTGAACCTCCTTTTAAATCACCAAGACACCGTGAACAGAACTTCTGCAACAAGTCCTGTATTTTCAAAATACGAGAAGTGATATACTATTATACAGACGCAGACCGTAAAGTATGACATAACGTCTGAACCTGATGGGACAATGAGACAAGATAAAAAATTGTCTATGCCAAACATAAATCATATACTTCCCAACGGCACTATTTCTAATCATATCAGCATGGCCAGACATATCTTAATATGTCGTATTTCAAATTTTACAAGCAGTCATAATTCAGCTTTTACTGCTTGACCAGGTAGTATTCAAATTTTCTAATGCATCATAGCTAACGATCCAAAGTTTTTAATCCAACCAAGCTTACCAGTGCATAATTCTTACCTAATCCTAATCCAAGAACTGTTTATAAAACATTTGTATTCAAATAAGTTATAGACGTTAATTAGCCAAAGATTAAGTTGGATCAAGTCCTATTATAGTCCAAGGATCGTTGGTGCATGCTTACAAATGTACTCACAAACCACAAAATTGCATTCGTGTGTACAATGTAGTATATTTCACAGTAGCTACCTTGATTTGACACTTGTTACATGTTAAAAGGTGTTACAATGTTGACCAGTTTTGAACATGTAAAATCTACTACTAGTAACAGTTTAGTACTTGCAGGGTTAAAACTCTTTCTTGTTTTACTTTTTCTGGTTGAATTTTGTAGTTCTATTTTGCAAGTGGCCATGAATTTGGAGTAAATTTTTGCAAAAAGACATTATTGTTGATCTACATGTAGATCTAAGTCATGATATCAAAATGTAAGTCATGATATCATACATGAGATATAGTCAGCAAATTTGCATTAAAGACTGACACAATTTTTGAAGTTTGAAAACATCTACCATTAATTATTAAAGCACACTTTGGATATCCAGGTGTTCAAGACATTCTTACTCTTAGGCCTTTGTGACACCGGTTTTAGTGTGTCTAAGGCTACCGTACAAAATTATAGAGCTGAAATTATCTAAAATATTCTGCGAATTCCTGTCTAAACCTTTGTTCTGCTAATTTGCTATACTAATTATCTCCATATGTTGGCAACACACAGCAATTTGCTTTCTCTCAGACCCAATCTAAAACAACACATTGTCCAGTCTGTTTACAAAACAAACGTTGCTCATAAAAAGTTCCAAATATCCGGTTGATGCTAAACGGTTTAAAAACTCCTTTAAAAATGATGCTCTCTTAATGTAAATTTTATAGAAGACAGTATGCAAATCAACTCCCCTGCTAGATTTCTATCTCAATACAGTTGTACCATATTAGGTATGATGTAGACATATGCAATACACAATACTGTACATGCATTTAATTTTGCAGTAGCAGGAAAAAGGACTGTTCGCAGTGGTTTTAAGTTTGCGGTAGCACCATGCACTGCCATGGAAAATCCGAAAAATGTTCGCAGTGGTAGAGTTTGAATTTGCAACGCTAAAACCTCAAACATAAAACCACCGTGAAATTTTCTGTATTTACTGTAGACCGATCTGCCAACCACCACCCAAAACATCGAGACGCGAAACAAAACTACACTGCTAAAGATTTGAATGACGCACAGAAAATCTCACACTACGTCACACCGCTAACACTGATTGACAACCTATTGTCATTGTCAAGTCATCTACACAAGTCCGGCTTTTGTGTGAAACATTTTTAATCATCGTTTAATCTTTGTTCCAAATATATCCCCTTTCTTTTCAACTACTAGACTATAACGAGATACAGATTAATTTTTTTTTGGCTCTCAGGCATTTTCAAGTCAAATTTTAGCAATTAGGCAAAGATGAAAATATGCTACTGGAAGAAAAACTTGCCTCTCAGTCTGACTAAAAGTAAAAGAACTTCCTGAAACTTAGTGCACCTTCTGTGTACATATTCTGTGTATATTCACTTCCGCGGGACTGCAAAATTTAGTGTATTTTTACTTTCTGAAACTTTGTGGTACAGAGTAACAGAAGGTAGAAGCCATTTTATTGCACACCCAATTTGAGTATCAATTTTCGTACAACTATCTGGCGTATGCAATAATGCGAAGCTACCCAGTTGGACCGTATACTGTATACTTTAGAGCGTACCGTACACTGTGACACATCAATGATTATGGGTCAGCCCAGTTCTAAGTGTACAGTCTAATGCTGGGACAGGTTAGACTGCCATGGTAGTAAAGTACTCTGTACTGTACTATGTATCCAGAGGGCAGATACGGTTAGATCTGTGACATTGACAGTTGATGATTTCGAAAGCACCGCATTGCCAAAAGCGACTGCTATATCAAGGTATTTCAATTTTCATCAAGGTATAGCAGGGCTCGAAATACTTTTTTCTGCATACCTGCACTGACTGTTGAAAATTACCTGCACCAGACAAATTTTACCTGCACCAATCTGAAATTAAGTAAAATTGATTACGCAAAAATTGTTGAGGAACCAATGCTATTTTTTCTATACTTTATAGGTGGTAACAGTCAATGCAGCTAATAACAGTCCATATACACCTACGTTATAGGACATTTATTTATAAAACCCAGTACATGGACCAGTGCAAGTTAGGTGCAGGTAGACACCAGAAATACCTGCACAGCTCTGATTTTACCTGCACTGACCTGCATTTGCAGGTGGTATTTTGAACTCTGTATAGACTCTCCCATGAACCTTTGTTTTCATGTTGAACTTCCAGAAAATGAAATTGAATAACAATCATATGTGCAGCATGTACTAATTTCCTACTAAATGGTCCCCTTATGTTGTAATCCTACGTGAGTTATGTGACCTACTGAGGGACGCTAATTACCTTCGCCTGGCGTGACACCCTACCGAGCACGTGAGCGCGGGAAAATCCTTAGCAGGTGAAGACGTGACCGGACTACGTGCAGAGTCGTAATTCAATTATTGCCAAAAATAGCGCTTAGCCCTCACCTGTCAGGGTATTGGGTATTGGTAATTGCTTTATCCCTCTAGGGGCTATAGGTTAAAACAAAATGCATGTTCATGGGGAGGGGGGTACGAGGTCGAGATTTTGTTTGTTTTCTACGGCTAATGTTATTGAGGGATGACTGTCTTAGCATTTGAATTCAAAGTTAAAATTCAGGCATTGTGCCTAAGTATGAAAATTCCAAAAGTTTTTTTTCTTAGCTTCTATTCATATCTTCTTAGTCTTACCATGTGAATTTCAGTGAAGGGTAGAAAAAACTTCAAGTATCTATGTTTGAGTTTTAGACTTTTGTTATGTTTTTTCATACATTATTATTCAATTAAATCTAAACAAAACATTGCTGTTTTAAGTGCTCTAGAATCTATAAAGGAAAAATTCTGAATTAAATGGCAAACGGTTGTAAGAGGCAATTTATGACAGGCAAGCAATTTTGGCGTGCTGTGTCTAAAATAACAGTACACAATGTATTTCACATAATCAATACTGCAAAAAAATAACAGCAACAACAGTGTCCAAAGTCTGGGGTGAGAAAATCAAATGGCCTGAACTGTTCGTCTGGACTTCGACCTTTGACATACAGACGCAACTGAACTGTGTGTACGCCGGCTGTCTTCAACATTTCAAAAAGCACAAAACCAAAGATGTTTTTGATATATCAAAATTCAACAACATACATGTATATTCTTGTTATGCACTGTCAGAGGAGCTATTGAACAACCTCAATGGCCCAATACTATCAATAGCTAACAACGTATTGAATACAACATTTTAAAGTCCGAAGTTCAGTAATGTGCAGTATACATACAATTACCACATATCCTCGATCAAAATATGCTTTCTAAACTTTTCAAAATTCAACGTGCTAAAAGCTGTTGCCAAAGTTTGGGTGCATACTAAATCTCTGAGACTATTGCATAAAAAAATGGGGAAAAGGACCTAAAGTAAAGTACTGAAATAGACAATGTGGTTTAGGTGAAATTGACAGTTTTATGAAGAGTGCAAAACTTGACAAGTTGTTTTTGTTTTTGTTGTCTATTTTGAATGATTTTGTAATTTGCCGTAGGCATTTTACAAGCTTGTAGATACAATGACAGTGGGGAACACTAGCATTTACACAAGTTTGAAGTACACTACAAAGATGTGTACTTGATTTTTAAGATTTTCCCAGGTAAAAAACTAAGAAGAAAAAATTTGAATTTATCTGTTTCAAAATATGCTTAAGACTGGTGAAGAAGGGGTTTTGTACATTTTCTATTTCTGTCAAAATCTGGGGTGCTGACTTTGATTCCGGTGTGTACTTTAACAGAGAAAATATGGTAACTACAACAAACTGAAGTTCAGAACTAGCTGGTTAAAATTTAACCCTTGTCTTGCTGGTTTGACCTATAACCAGCATGCCTGTGGTGAGATAAGTGGCACTTAGTAGGGAATAGGTTAATCCGAGCATGGCGTTTTTGTGCGCTTGTGGTTTTCCACATGAATGACAGCGTAAATTCCGCTAAATTTACCAATGTCAATCACTATATCATGACATTGTACAAAGTGAGCTTTACGTTAAAACACAGTAAAAGCTATTTCTAAATTGTAGGTCTCTACTTCTAGTCTTTAAGCCAGTAAGACCATACTTATTTTATTGTTATGGTATTTCAGCCAACAACTTTTCTTTTCTTCTAACTAATGTTTTGTGCATATGTGAAGAATTTTTCAGTATTATGCTTGTCAGTCTTTGCACACAAACCCTTTTTAAAACGATCTTGAATCAGGTAGATAGCTGGAAATGAACCCTTTATCATTTTTGGTATCGTGCCAGTTATCATAGACATAATGATACTGTACAACCTATCAAATTCATAATAAATATAACTTGGGGCTGAAAAGTAACCCGTATAGAATTTACGTCTATTAAAACAGAATATAATGTTTCAGGAGCTTTAATCCAACAGATAAAAGTTGGTCTGCAAAATTGAGAGGGAAAATTTCCCACCAATAATTCATAACACAACAGTGCAAAAGTTTGACAGATATGTCATTGATATAGAAACATAGGTCTCAAAAATACTGGGAGCATATGCACCCCAAATTTGACATTGCACGTTATTTAGACAATGGATTCACCTAGGTATTTGTGTAGGTACTATTGTAGACCAAGGACACAACATATTCTTTAAAAAAGTTCAGTTACTTGATACTCGTTAAACTTAAAACTTCAGTCTTAAAAGTGTGGTAGTAAGCTTTATATTATAATAAGCTTTTGCTGACATTTTGCTCTATACTAATATTATACATAATTCTATTGTGCAACCATAATTCTTTTCTGAGCATCTTTTTTCTTATGTTACTTGCACCACCGCACCTACTCCCAGAAATGAATTTCAAGCCGCGTTGACTGAAACGAAAATCCCCTCAATATCTCGCCTAGGCCTCAGCTCCAGAATATTCCAGGACGGAAGCCTGGTTTTTGTCACATCTCGCAAGATTTCGCGAGACCCTGTCCTGCCGACGAGAACAAACCAAATATGGGCATTTTTCCAAGAAAATGGCCCAGACCCTGCAATATATGGAGAGCACGTTTATCTCTTCCCTAGCGGTCCACCGAAATGCGATCGTGGCACGCTAGAAGGACAAAATAGTCCGTTTTCTACATCACGAGACGGGGGTTCGGTGTCTGACTTCATCGTTAACTTCTTGTAAAAAGGAGTTTTACAACGGAACCCCTGGTTGTCCCTATAACTTGAGGACCATCATTTTCTCTCTCAGCAAAATACCTTTACATACATTTACTGAACAATGGTGTCTAGACTTTTTCCCTTGTCAAAGTACTCCACAAATCAAGTCGCCATAAACTTATTTTTCCATTGTTTCTTGGTTAATGGGAAGAGGATACACATAGACTAGAGTAGCCAAATCTGTAAAATCCGAGTCTACCACTGGCTATCATCATGCAACCCCTAACTCTTCCCTCCTTTTTTATGCAAAATCTTTGCCATGTCTTGAGGTCTCCATGTCAAGGACAACACCACAAGAAGCAACAGAAATGGACTGATGCTTTTAAGGATCGTAATTTCTTGCCTCGGCCATAGCCAAATCGCGTACGTTTCACTCGCGCTGAAGACTTTCAAAATCGGCGACTGGCTCTGAATGCCGACATCGACTAAAATGAGCCATTGCGTATTCCGGAAGCGTACAGAGCGAAAACGACCTTTTTCATTGTCATGGGCAAGTGCATTTGGTGAGAAAGATGTCCCAATCAAATTTCTTGGACATAAGCCAATGAATTTAAAACATTCTAAAAGACTAGAATATCTTTTGAAGTAAATTCTAAGGTCAAGGAAGAAAACGTGAAAACAAAAATCAAAAACATATTTTTCGGTGTAACACACTCCGTATCTAATCATTCGTACAATCTTTCGGACTACATACTAGTAGATGTCACAGCAAAGGCATCTTTTTTGGGGGGGGGGCATATTCTTTAAATGCTCGCATCAGTTTTAATAACTTTTATGGTTCCCAAAAGATATCATCCAAATAATTAAATCAAAAATTCCATTTTTAGATGATTGTCAAAATGAAACTTGGTCTCTTCTTTTCCTAAGCCACATGTATGAAGTTGTATTTCATATCCCTTTTCTTCTCTACAATAACGGTAAAAGGGTTTGTTTACATCCTGGTTTATAGTATACATCAAAATTGACCTGAATCGAGCTTCCTGTTTTAAATCTTACCAACTTCCCCTTATTTCAACAATAGGCAGGTGTTATATCTCACCTGAGGTTCCCTCTATTTACGTTCGTCACATGACTTGGTTACATAACTTTTTATCATCAAATCAGGATAACTAACAAAGATACACACTTCAATGCATCATGTCTAGTGTTAAGTTTGGAAATAAAACACAGTACTTCTGACTCTTGTTACTGGAAATTCTACAGTACTAATTCAACACCAATGCCTACTGCCACCAGTTACATAATTCTGGCACTGAAAAACCCTCTGCTTGTGTTGTCCTAACTCAATTTCCTTCAAATCAGCCAAAACAAACTTGCGAGCGAGTGGCCTTCACATCATTTAAGGACAAAACATTACACAGGGGCTATTTCTTAAGAGGAACTACGGTTCGTTGGTAACACATTAATTATAGGGCGATCCTTAATTTGCACTGTAGTGTTATGAAATCTACCTTACCATAAACATTGACAGTCAAGTTACAACCATAGACGAAAACAGACTCCTTTAACCGATTATCTTCATAATATGTAAATGTGAAGTATCATTTGCTTTATGAAAAATAATAACTTTCCAGACTGCTACGTCATAGTTGTGCATTCTGTTGCAAAAATGAAAGTTGCCAGACACAAAACATTGCAACAAAGTTTGCATGGACGGTACTAAATTAGATTACGTTGAATATATACCTACTTGAAACTGATTGCTTTGTAACATTTCTGTCATTTTTTTCAAAACTATTTGCTGCAAAAGGGGACATTTTCAGTGATGGGTTGGATACTGTCCTGTAGTGGTCAGGTGCATGTGAGTGACCAGTGGTCATCTGTTTATTTGTGACCGCCACATTCTTGACAAGCGTGCCTGGAACTTTACAGGAAATGAATCATGGAGAAACTCTTAGGGGTCAACCTTCGGTACCAGTCCCGGCAAGAAAAAAAAAAGTGTAGTCCCGAAGGTGAAACTTTTACCTTGTGGTTGCCGGTAAAATGTTTTGCATCCTTATTGAGTTGTTTGTTTACCATTTGCTTCCCTGTGGGATCAAAACTTTAACCCTTTGCGGGAAGAAATGCTTTTAAGCGTTGGTTTGTAAGATTTGACAACTAAGGGTTAATGAAGAGTGTTTTAAGGGTTTTTGGAAGGTTTGAAATGTAGTTTTCTGCGTGTGTTGGAATTTCTAGAGCCGCCAAGCGGCGTTTTTTTTTTTCTGTCGAATCAGGGGTTACGGGTTTGCGCGCAGATCGAGCTAGAAGGGGGAGGGGGTTTTCAAGATGGCTTCGGGGCTTCCTCAAATTTCTTGTGGCCCATGCGGTGAGCTTTCTACACAAATCACAAGGTTGGCGCGTCCCTATCGGAACAATATGTGAGATTCCGAACTCAAGCCACAGTTTAGGACACATGGAAGGAGTGTTGAGATAGCACGGGATAGAACCAAGGGGTACAGGGTTCGGGTCCTGCAGAAAATCAACAAGGGGACATGTCAAAAGTCCTTACCTTCCATCCTGCAGAGCTGTTGGAGTCTCCCTTGTCCCTGAAGTACGGAACACATCGCACCATCCAGTCGTAGATCTGGGAGAGGGTGAGCCGGCCTTCTGGCGAGCTCTGGATCGCCTTCGTGATCAAGTCTGCGTACGACAAATTCCCCCACGCGTTCCGTCGCGAGCTCTTCTTGGGCTGTGGCGCCTGCAGCTCCGCTTGCAGACTCGTGGCGTCTACGGTGGTCGGTGCCGCGGCAACCGGAGCTGTCGGCTCGGCGGCGAGCCCAGGCACCGTGCCCGCTTCGGTTTTGGGCTCGATTCCTCCTCCTTCTCCCGTTGTAGTTTGTTCATTTTCCGGGCTGCCTTCGGTCTTGCTTTCCTGGGTGCAAACCTCCGGTCGGGGGAGGGGCCACGTACAAGAGCGTGGCCTGCTCTGCGGTTCAAAATCGGGGTCGATCTCGAGCTGAGGGTCCTCCATATCCATTTTTTCTCTCTCCCTGCACTGCAACCCCGGCACAACTCGAAACGATTTTTACCCGCACTGATCCTCGTCACACATCCGGCGCTATACCTCCCAACTCACCGCCAACACTTCCAAAACGATCCTCGAGACTTTAGGATCCGTGACAAGAAGGAATCGCGGAGTTTGAGAGGTTCTAAGACACATATATACGTCGGTGGAAAGGAGCACACACACACACTGCGAGCCCCTCACATTTCCGAGCTTTCCAGGCGGAATATGACGTAGGAGATTGTTGTCAGGGGTAATTAAAATATCCGCAGGCCGTGCGCTGATTGGTCAGCACGCTGATCAGTTTCCCGCGATCGGAGGGCAGGGGTAAAACACGTGGTTCGCGTCACCGTGTATACAAAACATAAAATTACGCAATACTAGCGATTTCAATATGAGATTCCGATGCTATGTTACAGATTTTGTTTACATAGCGCGTGATTTTACGCAATACAAGCGTTTTAGATAGAAGATTCAGTGTCATTTTGCACCATTTTACAATTTTGTTTGCGCAAAATGTGTAAAAGTTGCGCAATTAAAGCATTGCCAGTAGAAGTTTTGAGACAACTAGTACTAGTATTTTACACATTTTTTAAAACAAAACGTGATATTACTCAATACTAGCGTTTACAGTGCAAATTGTGAATTTATTTTGCACATTCAAGCTACAGTAGATTTTTGTGACCTATATATAGCTAGTGTTGTACTAGATACTTCGACAACGTGATATTGCGCAATGTTAGATGTTTCGGGACTATATACGCATTGACTGACATAGCTGGCCTGCGTTTGTTTTGCGCACTGCAAAACCTTTAAGGGAAAGTTCACCCTGCACTCTATTAAGAATTATGAGGTGCATCGTTGACCTATAGGGATCAGTGCAATATGCCTCATGCCCCAAAACGTATGTAGTGCAGATTCACCATTAATATTCTGATAAATATGACAATACTTCGCATGATAACGTTACAATACTTCGCATGATAACGTTACAAGACTTCTATTAACATTTAATGAATGAGAATAAAATATGATCAATTATGATTTCATACGATCGAGAAAATTGCATCAAACGTAAAGTTCATGGTGTCACTAATGTGATTGACTGCTTGGGTAATAACGTCGCAACATGTACTGAAAACATAAAATTGACATTTTCACGATAGCGAACGTTTGCAAAAAGAAGATAGATAAGTCAAATAAAGCTATGATACGGCGAAGATAACTGCGTTTTCGTTTATGTATACATGTATCTCATTCCTTCTATTTTTATTTTAACCTTGGCCCTTGAATGACTTGGAGCCCAATCACTGGGTCCATAGCTGGAGGGCAAAACAGTTGACCCAGTTCTTTATCCAGCCTTGTATCCAGCCTCGTCTGTCCTCACTGAAAAACGTACTTACGGAAAGGCGTCTATGGAGCTTTAATGGAAGATACCAGACTAGATCTTCCGTGTACATCGTTGGGCCATGGGCACTGTAACATACAACTGAACACAGAGGTGTTTTTTTTTTTTTTAATGTAGATGTTTCAGATTGCATGTAAAATTTTTACTAAAATGTTGCCAACATATTACACTGTATGTAACCGAAAAAAATATATATCAAGCACTGCAACTTTCGATTTTTTGTTTATTTTTGAAGAGCCACGAAAGATCTGCTTCAAGATAATTACATTTCATCAACGCTCTTATGTAACGTATTGTTTCTCGTCATGTATTTTCCTAACTCCAATTCTGTGGCCATACATAAAACCCGCAGTCATGAATAAATCTTTCCATGTCATATAACATGTACGTAATGCTTCTAGGAAAGACCCAGGCCCTAGTATTACTAGTACTCTTATAATACAGTATCTATAACAAGCCTGACTAGCTTTTTATTTAGCACCGTGTAGACACTAGTAGTCTATGCAGTCTTTTGCCAAGAAGTATTATCTCAAAGCAGATGTTGGGGTGAAGGATTTGTAACCGTTTTCGACCGCCGGGTTCCTCTGACAGTCGTCAACGGGCTTTCTCTCACATCCTCGCGCCACGAAATCTCGTACAAGTGGATAGAAATTCGGTACAAGTGGATAGATTTCATAGAAGCTCGGCCATGAGAAAATTGTGAGCGAGTTCCGCTATTCCAACCCAACATCTACTTGGTACATAACAAAACAGTTGAAAAATTTGATTTGGCCCACACATTACGTCACGCGCCTGTCCATCAAACAACCCTGACCAACCAGGGACGCGGACTCATGACATGCCACGCGGCGCCGGCGGAAAGCAGACCACACTGGCCCCAGTCAGAAACACAATAACGTCCAATAATCTGATTGTCAAAAATTCATTGCACAGAGCTGAGAGGGGGACAACATTCCTCTTTTAAACGGCACCCGGCAACCTGACGCTAGCCAAGGGCGGAAAACCGCAAACATTTCTTGAAGTTGTGGAGCTGTCAAAGCAAGGTCAAAGCGAGCGCGGACCGAGTTGTCAAAGCTTGCGGCGGGGAACGGAGATTGGTTGAAACCAACACAATCAAAACACTGGAGTCACGTGCGACGGAGAGTGGTTTCAAATTCACGCGGAAGGAAAATAATAAAAGCCGCCACATAAGAAGTTTTACACGGTTCTTAGTAGTTCCTTGCGTTTATACTTTCGAATTTTAAAGTGGCTTAATTGTTACTAACTGAATTGTCAGTGTATATTCTAGTTGCAATAGGACTTCATACACACAGGCAAAAAGGTGCGTTGCAATATTACCTTCGCCGAGAAGGTTATGTTTTCGGCAAAGTTCTCAATAATGAGCTCCTAGCGGCTTTCTACGGAACTGCATCGGAACTTTTGGTCAAGCAGAAAACATGAGAAGCTGTCAAGAAAGGGACCAGTAACTGGCACAAAAAAATCTTGAAAGATCTTAATTTAATGCCAATTTTCACCATCGATATGAATATGCTTATTCAAGTTATTGTCATTCATTATTCTAATAAGTTGCCCCACTTCAACTGATGACCTAGCTCACCCCTAACACGCATACACAGTCAATACGGTTCACCCCTAATTTGTATGCATGTAGATTACTTTTCCTGTCATCGTATTAGATATTTGGGAACTGCGTGGCCGCGTTATGATGGAATTACGGGCGGCTCTAGTCGGGACCCTGGCGCCTGCCGTCCTAGCCTTCTTAGCGCCGTCTGAGTGCCTACAGTAACGAGCCTTTTTAGAATGGTCATGGCGCCAGCTCTAACTCGCCAATGTTCAATCAGTCCTTTCACAAGAGCGCCGGCGTGCTCTTGAACCCGTGCGGTGAAATGAAATAAGACCCCCGCCCGCACACGCACGCCGGTGCCCCATAATAAAGAGGCTCGCGACTCTGGCGTGTTAAAAGTTCTGTGTGGTTAGATTTGATGACACAGCGTGCGTTATGATATGATTGGAGAGGATTATAACGTACTTGGCGGGGTTTTGAGTGGCGAGTGACGCACTTCATTTCGTGATATGCCGTCAAAACACATTATTGGACCTTTGGAAACCGTCCACTCAGAGCTTTGTGGTGAAAATGTAACAATACGGCTACGTCTGAGAGAACACGCGCGTGTTTATAACGGGGTATGTATCGTCTGCAAAACAATCTCTTTGAGAAAGACCACTTCGGTTTGATACAAATTGGAAAGTTTACAAACAGTGTGAGCCAAGAACAACGTGCTGAATGCGTTGAAAGATAATGTTTAGGTTACGAAAGTGCAAGAATAACGTCAAACGCCTGTAGTGTTTTGACAGGCCTAGCACGTGCTTTTGTAACTTCAACATATTTTATGCAACTTACGGCGCGTGCCACCGTTGCGACACTGTCTAAAAACTTCATAAGACCAAACTGTCTTTATTACATTGTATGCGAATGCAATATTCGTGCGTATCAATTTCCCCTCCCCCTTTTTTTTCACCGGCTCCCGAGTTAATTTTAATTGCGAATTTAAAAAATCCAGGGGCCCGGTCGCGCCCCAAAACAGCCCACAAGCCGAAGGGGTGTTATACTACCCGGAAGGGTATTGTATAAAGATAGAAAGAAATTAATTCTCTCTTTCGTGTTATTTTAAATTGTACACTTCTGATTAAAAATAAAAATGTCAACTTGATAGACCCCAACAAGCTGATAGGTATAATTTGTGTGATTGTCAGCATTATTTCTGCAATGTTTACTCCTTTGATCAAAACTTGCATGGTAAGAACGGCGTCGTCAGTAAGCAATTAGATCAGTGCATGCACTTAGATTCATTAGCAACTGCGATGTTACACATGTCATAATGGAGTTGTATCAACTCTCACCTCTTTGAATCAACTTAATCAGTTTTGATACCTTTCTTCGTGTAAAAGGACTTTTGGAAAGCGTTTTTTTTTGTGTGTGTGTGCCCTCCAAATATGTGATCCCATATAGCATTTTTTGAGGCTGTACGGGCAGTGGGTTGTTATCCACTGTGTCTAGGACAACGGTATTGAGTGGTAATCTCCAAGCAGATCCTACGGTAGCATAAGATAGTATCAAAGGCTGGCAGAGGAGTGAAGCCGGCCTAGGAGTGTGTTTGGCTACATGGCAAATGGACACATCTTGGTTGACTACACTCCTTGGCCAGTTTGGTACTATTTTATGCCATTGTAGGATCTGCTTGGAGATTAATTGAGTGGCGGAGCCCATCTCCTTCCACCGCCTTTTACCTCCCCAACCGAAGTCAGGTACCGGCCCGTTTTTACACCTGGGTTGAGTGATGGAACTACTAGTTACTCTGTGACGGAGGTTAACCTTCGACGACAGAGTATTGTTTGGTCGATGTGATGAGTGTTCGCATCACAGTGTGTATCTATCCTTTGCCGCATTCGTATGTAGTTTTGCATGTCGCCTGTACGCAGTTGCGAGAAATGATGCACGTTGTTTCGTTTTCGCGATAGCTGTTTTTATAATTGATGTAATAATTAATGTAGTTTGAAGTATAAACTGTCTTTCCCAAGAGCACAAGATTTTGCGCACAGAATTTGAACCCAGGACCTCAGGCTTTGGGGCCAACGCCCTACACACAGTTACATGTACGCCACATGACTGCCCGGTTATACTCAGTCAACCCTCAAATGTTGTTACCCTAGTTCCCCCTTTTCCTGTCCCTCTTACAACTGAATGTCTTTGTAAAGTAAAAAGGTCTCCAAGGCCGCTAGCGAACAACACGTGTCACGTAATACACGGGAACGTGCGGGGATTGTACGAATAACTTCGTAACGGGCGATTGCAAAAACATTCGTTACTCCTTTGTACATTTGAACGTGCCGTCTCTTCTTTGTAATGGTAGCGCCGCGGTGTACTTAAAGCGTGTGTATGTTTTAGTTACATGCTTGGTTGGTTGTGTTTGACTTTCAACTTGGTGAGTGGACCTCAATTAGTCTATATGTACGCAATCAGGGGGAAGTTTGCATTTGGTAAAAGGAGAACTGCTTCGGAGAAAATGTTTCTAGATGGACAATCCCGAAGTTTTTCTTGTCATGCCAGTTCACTGCGCTGACAAAATGTAGTTTGGTCAACAAAATACTGTAAATGCAGAAATGTTCGCGGTGGATTTATGTTCGCGGTTTTCGCGTTGGCCATTTCACCGCGAATTCAAAACCAACGCTAACATTATTCCAGGGCGCCGGCATTAAGATACTACAATGCATAGTGCTACCGCGAAATTAGATCCACCGCGAAAAGTCCTTTTTCCCGCTACCACGAAATTAAATCCCCGCGAAGTTAAATGCATTTACAGTATATCTTTTGCGTAGGACCTTACCAATGATAACTAAATGATGCAAAATGCTGAATTTTCAAAATATATTTCCACGCATACTAGCGGGTAGATGTCAAATGAATTAATTGAAATACATACTCAGTTTCCATCCCTTTAATTTTTCTTTCGAATTCTTCCCCTTTATTATATTTTACACCTACTAGTGAAATTATCCGCAAAAAAACTCGTCACTAATGTACATATTGTGATTTTGTGTACAAAGAGTTAAAAGCCCCTTCAGAACAAACACTTAATATGTACTAGTGTATCCTAGCTTTTACAGTTGCGCTACGACAGAGAAAGCTTGACTGAGAGTGTCTACATCACTCTCCAAGATTGTAGTCATAAAGAAAACGGCACAGAATTGAAAACTCGATAAAAACACCTAAACTTGAAACGTCAAAAAACAGCCATACATGTAGTCGATTCGAACCTCTGCTTGGAGAGTAGGTCTACATCCTATTTTCCGAAAGGCTTATAGCCTTCGTATTTATCTCATTTCTTATGGCGAAGCGACTAAATTTTGCTTTATTACCTTTCTTGATTATAGCTTATACCATATAAAACCTCATTGGCCTGAATTCAGCGTATAGCGTTATCGGTATACCCCTGTCGCATCATAGTTGGCGAAAATCGATCGGACGACGATTCTACGGCAATCGCCCGAGCCTCGCTTATAATCTATTGCACAACAATTGTACAAGGTACAAATTATGGCTTATATGTAACAGGGACGGTTTTCATGTGAAAAATGCGTGCAAACATGTCGATCTTAAATATTGCCGATTCGAAGATCGTGGATAATGTGACAGGGGTAGTATGTAGACCCTCTTGGAAAGTCTTGGAAATGAAATCTTGGAAACACCCTTCCTAACTAAGAAGTGTGTAAAATATCCACCTTATCCTTTCCCTCGTATTCTTAAAACCGGGAACTTCCTTTACTCAAGCCCTTCTTTATCCCAGGGTTTATTTACATGACTTCTGACATTTCTAGCAAACACGCGCACGCGCAGAAACGTTTTAGGTGGGCTGTCGGCTTACCACTTCCGGTGCCCTTCCGTGAGTGAAATCCTGACTTCTCGGTTACTTCGTGGAACCCGCGCCAAAATTTGTTTCAGAACCGAGCATGAAACCACGTGTGAATGATTTGGCACCAAATGTAAACATACAAAAGTTTAGGTCATATATATACAATAATGTTTTCGAATCCGAAGTCATTCTGATAGCCCAACTTCTATGTGTGCTTGCCGCTCTGGCTTCTCTTACAGCACCAAAGTTCGTTTCAGAACTGAACATGAAACCACGTGTGAACGATTTGGAACCAAACGTAAACATACAAACGTTTATAATTAGGTCATATAGTTTTTGAATCCGAAGTCATGGATACCCCAACTTCTAGGGATTTTCTCAGGCTAGGCTCTGACTTCTTGGTTAAATCGTGGAACCCGCGCCAAAATTCGTTTCAGAACTGAACACGAAACCACGTGTAGATGATTTGGTACCAAACGTAAACATACAAACGTTTAGGACATATAGTTTTCCATTTTTAAGTCATTGACACCCCCACTTCTAGGCCTTGACTTCTTCGTAATACTAAGTCTTAGTGAAACTGCCAAGATTCGTTTCGGAAGAAACCAACAGAAAACCACATGTAAACGATTTGGTACAAAACGTAAACATGCAAAGGTTATGTAACAATGTACCAAAGCAAGGACGCGGCTGTACCAAGGCTGTAAATGATACCTATTGCGTTCTAACATGCTTCGTTTCTGGGGGACAATGACCCAAATGTTCCAAGAATAACGCAAATAGTTGGAACATTTTTCTAACGGTGAAAGCAAAAAAAAAAAACGTCTATATTTGAAGTTTGTTCCAAATAAAGAGCTATTTGCACATTTCCTTCATGATGTTTTCAACAATTTGCAACATTAGTAAAGAAGTTCAAACCTGTTCAAACTTTCATTCTTAATTCATTTTGAATAAAAACTAATTGTGACTGAATTATAGACTACATTCTTTCAATAAAATAGTTCAAACTTACAAATATTATTCCAAGAGCCTCTCAGTGAATTGGGATGGACTCTATGAAAATGATATCAAATAAAGTGGCATATACAATATGTTTTGTCAGGCGTATTTCTGGAAAAAAAATCCGCTTGTTTGGCTCAGTGACCGGTATCGACTACGCTGTCTACATAAACATATATGATAAAAGCGGACACGGAAGTTAATACCCAGCTTTGATTTCAAAACAGTTCTCTAAACAATCAAAATATCCCTCTTCTAAATCTAGAAACGTATTGGATACGAAACATTTGTCCAAACAAAACAGTCTGTTTCCAACCAACCTGCATAACGACCTAATTAAAGTTTTTTTGAAGCAGGATTTCCGGTGGATTGGTTGGATATAGACTACGGTGCGGTCATTGACCCCAAAAGGGCAATGACCCCAAAAGGGCTAGCGTTGTTTGTAAACAATCAGTTCTTTTCTCTCTCACGTGATCATGCATTTTTTCAAACCTTCCGTAAAATTTTGTTGATTTTTGATAACACATTCTTAACAGAAAAGCGAGGAGAAGTTGGATTTATCCAGCAATAGTCTCATTTTGCATCTGTGAACTGTATCTATTCAACATGTCTTGTTGTGACCTGTACTTAGCCAGGTGTGGCAAAAATGTGCAATAAAGGTCTTCATTCATTCATTCTTTACTCTAAATTAAGCTTCAGTCAACTGAATAAACATATACTTGTACGTTGTGATATTTTCTTTTAAAACAAAATTAGAGCAACGTATGGTGTATGACGCACAAAGACACTACACAAGGGCATTGACTCTTAGAGGGCTGGCTGGAGCTACTATTATCCCCCAGGAAGTCGCTACTTTTATGCCGATTAACTGTGTCTGCATTTCATGCTATTGTAGTCAGAAGAAACAACACTTGGTAATTTGCACATCCGTGTAAGGAAGGTCCAATTTTAAGAACAGATTTGGTCAGCTTCTAAAAAAAAAATTAATATCTTAGAAAACGGGTAAGGTACTGCATTAGACCAAGGACGTCCTTGAATAGATTGAATGCCTGGTTTTCTAGACAATTTCGCTTCGACCACTCAGACTTTATATGGATGACATCTGCGCGAGCATCAATTTTTGTCTGTACTCTGTTTAAAAACAAAACGGAGTTTGTGCAAAGAAGTTCTAAGATAGCAAATATACGCCGTAAATATTAGAAATATTTAAAAAAAAATATTTTTACGCAAGTCTGAGATTCGTTAAAATGCATTTTGTGTGCCGTAAGTATTTTGCTATGTGTATCAGTACATGTAAAACGTCTGAATCTATTTCTTTCGAGCCTTCAGCCAAGTGTTCCAAATTCAAAGAAGTCTAAGATTTGAAAGAACAAAACACGAAATTCATTATTTGGTATACCATGTTTTTTGTCTTCAGTCACTTGTTTAACGTTAACATTTCTCAGTTCCTGGCCTCACAACCCTTTTTTTTGGGGGGGGGGGGGGCATCTGTTTTGGGGCGCCCAAAAGATATCATCCAATTAATATCAAATCAGTATTACTGAGAATACGTCAGACGGCAAGCTGACGCGTTTTATAACAAGAGAGCGTTGGCGTTGTTTGCTTAAGTCCTTTCAGCATCACATGGCCTTTGACGTTTAAATCAAACAAAATTATCCTGGGGCAACATTCACTGTTCAAAATGTAAAATGTATGACCGCGAGTAACCTTACTGTAAGTATACCGAGGTCCATAAAAGGAAATTTGATATGCTACGGCTTTTGAATATCCAAGAAGATGATTGGTTTTGGCTTGGCTTTTATGGGTCAACTTTCAGACGGTTTTGAATGTGTTTCATGTCGTGCCTTTATCTTCCCCACTGGGTCTAAGAAAAGCGAACAAAAAGACGAACAAATGAAAACCACAAGCCTTACATCTATTGGAAGATCTTCCATGCTAAATCCAAAGATATGCCTCTGTATGAAAACATGAAAAAAGAACGCATCAAAGTTCTCTGGCGTGGCAACATCAAATCACGATTTTTTTTTTTTCAAACACTAGCTGAGTTTTCTCTCAGGGTATATCAAGAATTTGTAAGGTTTACGTCTAGCTAAATGCAACATCCTTGGCCTTTCCCTTTTGATTGTTTGTTTGAACCTTTATTTATTCCCAAGAAGCTCAAATCGGTCTGCATAAAATAATGTTTTATTCATCCACCATAAAATAAAAGCAGCGCAAATTCAAAACCACACGTGCTTTTACGTATAACAGTGACAGGTAACATCGAATAATTTTTTGTTCAGCAGTCAGAACAACCTAATTTATAAAATTGACCTAGATTTTTCTCCACCTCTTTGTTTGTTCCTCTTCAACGTGCTGTGGCGGATTTTGAAGAGGGCTGTTAGCCGTATTTCCTTGTAAAGCAAAAGGGGGTGAGTGTCCGGTCGTGAGCCCCTGTTCTATGTAGGTTCGTGTACCATGGCATCCAGCCAAAAGTCATGGTAAACACAATTGCGGTGTCACTGTGACGTCATAAGGTAAACAACCCCCACAACTCTTGCTGATCTCCAAGCAGATATTAGGGGGCAAATATAAGGATAACCAAAGAACTTTCCCTAATGATATTTGTTACATCTATCTTTTGTCATTATTTAAGATAGATCAAATTTTGTGTTATGGTATAACAGGTAGGTAAAGATTGTCTTTTCATGATGACATTATATGATTAAACAAACCTGGTCAATCGCAAACCAAATAGACCGTATGGTTTGATCAACTCACACCGTTAAGTGTGGTGGGTTCTTTAACGTGCTCGAGGTTTGGCTCTCCGTCAAAACACATGCACATGATCTCTGCCTTTACGCTCCTCTAAGAGGACTCCCCTAATTCACAAGCACTCATTTCAACTGAGTTCAAGTGATGGAACAAGTGTAGAATGTTCTTAATAGAAAAACATTGGGATACGCTAGGGTTACGAACCCAGAACCTTTAATTCCAAGTCAACAGCCCTAGACATAATTATAAGACCACAGTCAAATCAAGACAAGAATTGCTCGCCAATTTTGCATACTGTAAATGCAGAAATGTTCGTTCGCGGTGGATTAATGTTCGCGGTTTTCGCGGTGACCGCTTCACCGCGAACTTAAAACCACCGCGAACATTTTTCTATCATGGTATTTTACTACAGTTTATGGTGTTACCGCGAAATTAAATCTTTGCCAAAGTTAGGAATAAAAGCCTATGGGTTAACTGGCCTAGGAGTGAACTGACCGGCCGGCGGTGAAGAAATAAGTCCTCTGGCCGGCCGACTCCCCTGGCGTGCTATTGACTCTACTTGTCCAATTTCTACTATTAGACCATAGATCAACGGAACCTGGTAGAGCTCGAGGCTACACGTCCTGTACGACTTGAGTCTACAGCTACATCTAATGATCACTTGGGTTTTAACAGAGAAAATTGGAGCTCAATCGCTTAGAAAGAATGCATTCAACCTCACTATATCTGTCATAACCTTAAGAAACGACCTGCCTTATCCAATTTCCATATGTTGTATCGTATATCCATATCAAGTTCTGTCGCTATTGTCTTCTGTTGTTGTCTTATCATAATATGATGTCTTTGATTACCTACCTTGTGAAAACGTTTATAAATAGATTACGTGTGTTTCAAAAGCTGTGCGGTTTTTTTCCAGGTCGTCATATATGAAAGGACTTGCTTTTGAGATGTTGATAAATTGTGGTGGTTAACATACGAATGAGAATCCTCAAGAAAAGATCAACCCAAAGCCCAGAAAGACACAACATCTGGAGTTTCTACCGAAGATTCCTGGCATGGCGCTGAGTGTTGGTGGTATGATTACTATGAAGTGATTTGCTTTAAAAATGTCGATAAATTGATATGGTAAACCTAAAAAAAAACGAGAATCCTCGAGGAAAGCCAGTTTAAAGACAAATCCAACTTGAGCACTGAAGAAAACGCAATATCTGGAGCCTTTCTACCGAAGATTCCTGTGTCCTGGGACTGCTGAACATTGTATACGTACACCAGGCCTTCCTACGGGGGGGGGGGGGGGGGGGGGGGGGAATCGCAGAATTCGGCCCAAATAAATCAGGAAATTGGCCAGGGGAGTCAGTTCACGCTTCATATTAGATTCATGTTTCCCCTGCGCGGCCTATAGCCTCCACCAGGCTCCGTGGGTTGGTGGTCTAATTGTAGAAATTGGGCAAATAGAGTCAATAGTATGCTAGGGTAGTCGGCCGGCCAAGGGTAAGGATAATGATGGCTAGTTGGCCAGCCGACTCCCCTAGCGTACTATTGACTCTATTTGTCCAATTTCTACTATTACACCACCGATCCTCGGAGCCTGGTAGAGGCTATGCGCGGCCGACCAACTCCTTTGGTAGCAAAGATCCCCTGGCAAATTATTCTCCCTATAATAGCCAGCGTAGTCAATCTGGTAGAGACTACTGATGTTGGTAATACGCTCGAGCCTTGCTTAAGTTGACCTACATTTTCTGATCACAACAGGGCTGGAATCTGTGCCAAACAGGTTGACCCGGGGTGTCTGTGGCAACATCAATCATTTGGGGGACGTTCTGATGTAGTGTTTGTTATCAATGGAGTGACATAAGAGACCCGCCCACAATATGGTCAAAACAGACAGTG
Organism: Branchiostoma floridae x Branchiostoma belcheri; assembly: GCA_019207045.1. NCBI lineage: Eukaryota > Metazoa > Chordata > Leptocardii > Amphioxiformes > Branchiostomatidae > Branchiostoma > Branchiostoma floridae x Branchiostoma belcheri. The sequence continues at coordinate 10,133,034 of CM033031.1, forward strand.
TTTACAAGTTTTGCTTTCCAATCTACTGACAAAAAAGAACAGCAGTTCACATGCCAAACAACCCAAACCTCCCATTGATGAAAAACGTCAAATTTTGTTGTAGTTGCGATGTCCAGAACAATTATTCAGCAAAATACATATCATAACATTATCTTCAGTTACGGAAAACAAGCACAGAAACACACAAACCGTGTGACAGAAGATGAGGCCAAAATTCAAACAAATCTTGTGTTGCAGGTGCGAACAGATGTGTACAAACACCCAAGCACCCATTTCAAAACCGGGCCCCGGCCGGGATGTTTTAAGAAAGGAAAAATTACAATGTATACCTAGAAATATACAAAAATCATGCCCATGAATCTTATCTTTACATTTTAAGCATTTTTATTCATTTTCTATCATTCTTTTCGCCCCCGAAAGCTGCCCGGCCGGGTCCCGGTTTGGAAATGTGACCTATTGCCTTACCGGAATTGAAAACAACAGCTGGAGCAATGGAGATTTTCCAGACGGTTTGTAATGATAATTGTATACACGTAGCCTGCATGATATGATAAATGTTGAATCTCTTACAAGGTTTTCGGAAATCGCCCAGTTTTTCTATAAGGCCACAGCAAGTAAATTTTATGGATGACATCCACGCGCTCATTAATTTTGGCCTGACTTCAGAAAAAAAAACAAGAATTTTTTTCTTCTTCGGAGATAGTTAACAAGACGAGAAAGTACCAAAATGGTAAATTGTTTAGCCTAATGATTGTAGGTGTAGGATTGACACTAGCGAGGTAGACATGACTAGTTGTAGAAGTGAAACTTGCTGGATGGCTGTAAAAGTGGCACTACTATGGACGTCATGAGTGTAGTTGCCAACATAGTTTAGTGATACTATTCTACCACACTAGTGTCACTTTTACTACACTAGTTCACTTCTCGAATACAGGAATGAATGATGTGTTGTCTGTGACACCATACTTTGTCACTTCAATTATTGTTAAAACATTTATGGTGCCTATTTTGAAAATCTAGCCATCTTGTTTTTTTTCGCCCTATCTCATTATTTTTTCAGTCTGCAGAGGATGAAATCCATAAAATTTCCTTGCAGTGGCCTAATCAAGTCTCCAAGCAAGTTAAACCTAAACGCAAAATTGTTAACGCTTTTTCCTAACTCTCCATATCGTAGTATACTAACAGTATTAGTTCTTCCGTGTAAGTTTTGTAACAAGTTTGAACTGGTGGAAAGTGGAAAGGGCCATTAAAGTACATCCGGGACCTCAAGGTCACCAAGGTCGTCCGCAAATGAGGAGCCTCGTTCAATGTACGTGACGTCATAACAACTTCGCGTGACTCGGGTACATCACGAACAAAGTCACGTAAACTCGGCATAAATTCTGATTTACGTCATCAAAGTGTCTCACTCTATTTCAGAAACGATTCCTAACCCTTATCAACTATTCAGGGATGTATAATTGATCACCAAGCGCGTGGAATTGCGCACGTATAATTGCTAATACAGTTTCGCAGCACGCAATTTGGAAAAGAAATGGGTTTAAATCTAGGTCATTCTCTTGTATATATCATCAACAATGCCTAGAGGCGTTGCTATATATATATGCGAAGAATTCGAACTAGAAATGGGAAATTAAGAACATCAGTTTGAAGCAGTTGCTGGAGTGTGAAATTGTCTAACGTTTTCGGATTACCCCATATTTCCCGATACCAAATTACCGTATTTAGGAAAAAGGGGAAGTCAGAAAACGTCGCGATATATGTTTACATCATATTCAACGGGAAAGCTAGTACATGTAATTGAAAGCAATGACTTATAAAGACTACTAAAGTCACATTTTAAACTGTACAGTTGATTGGTTGGAAATGGAGACTGTCTTTTTTTTAGATTGATGCATTAGAAGATTACAATAGACTTTGCAATTGGGGCGCCTGTATTGTAGCAATGTGCAATTTAGTCTTCGGACTACCATCGCTTTGTGTGCGTTGTTGTTTTTAATATCTAAAATAAACCAGATCTCAAGATGTCGACATCATGACACTTCGAATATGTATTTCTGTGCTACAGGTATTTGTCAGTGAGTGTAACCCTTAACGTTATATGGTTATAATTAAGGTAAGGTGGCTTGCGAAGTGACCTTGCTTCCGGATGAAGAGATTGGACGTCCAGAATCCCTGCTGTCGTTGTCGCTCACCTGGCATGTATACATATTAGTCTCCAGGTAGACGTCGACGTGTCAGCTGGATAAAAAGAGAAAAAAAATTAGCCAAATAGGGACAAATAAGTAACCATGGCTTTTCAGTCAGTCTTTTGCAGTCTATCCAGCTACCGGTAGGTCAGCTCGCCCCTAGGCCAATTAACTCCTATAAGACTTTTATTCCTAACATGATTTTAAACTCCAATATTACTATAGTCGGACAGGCGGGAGCCGGATAGAGACTAATGTATGCTACTGGAAAGCAGTACGGTAATTCTGAGGACAGTGCGTAAATTTAAAGGTGGGTTCACAAGCGCTTGTATATTCAGGTTCTCATGAGGTCCGTATGGACGTCTAATGGCCTCTGCCAGGCTACACGATCCTACACAGGTCGCTGGAAAAATGATAGAAATGGTAAGAATATAGACAGGTGGCGGCTGGCCGAGGGGTATGGTTTGTGACCAAACTAACTCGTTTGGCATGTTATCTGACTCTATACTTGTCAAATTTCTACTATTTTTCAGTCACCTCTGAAGCCTGGTAGAGGCCAAGACTTTCATAGTTTCTCCTACGCAGAGGGACCGCAGTCGTGTCGAAAGTTAGCTAGCCGTTGAGGACCGTGCGTAGGAGGATGATGTACGTGTGCGTATGTCTTCTCTGTCACAACCAGTGGATGAGAGGGTCAACTGTTCATTGAGATCATTTGAGCTAAAGTTTCTTTCTATTTCTAAACAGGCATCCCAGATCATACTACGTGCTTCTAGTTAAACTATTTGACAACCCCCTGCTTGTAAAATGAAATAGCCCCAAACAAACCACAATAACAGTAACACCCCAGGATGTATTTAACATGACGTCATAAATGGGTGGGTTCACATGGAGACAGTGTCCTACGTTGTTGACATTTGTTCCTTGATTCAATGAGCCCACTGAGGATCACTGAGGACACCGTGAAAGCTGTTCGACCTTAACCCGTTAAGGTTAATGGAGGTTACGTCACACATAATACCAAGTGTCAAGGTCGTTGACCTTTAAATTGTTTACAATTATGGTGCCTCACGTACGATGTAGTACTGGACATATGTGGAAAACTGTGTGTACTAGAGAAACTGTGCATGTGTTTCTGTGTATGAATGTTTATATAATTCTCTCTGTGTGTGTGTGTGTGTGTGTGTCTGTGTTCTTGTGTGTGTGTGTATGTGGTATGTTTCCGAGTGTGTGTGTGTGTTTGTCAGTGTGTGTATATGTGTGTGTGTATAAAAGACCAGAAAGAGACAGTAACTTGTCCAGGTCAGTTCAGTCTTAACTTTTGGCAACATTACACAATCCCACGCTAAGTAAACGGGCGGGTTGGGTGTTCTACTACGTACTAGTTTCCGGGTTATGTGCGGTTAACACACGTGCCTGACACAAGATCTACCAACAACCCCACGCTTAACTCCTCTTAACTATGAAAATCTGATCCCAGATCTTGTATCGTTTCAAGATCTTTCAAATCCAAAAGCTTCAAGGTAAAATGATTTGACGCTTGAAACACCTCGCAGCATTGTCGGAGTCAAGTAACGCGTTAGCTTTTTAAAAGCTCCATGATACGCAGTTGAGAGTGTGACCTTGGAAAGGCTCAATGACAAATCCTGCTATACTTGGAAACGGTTTCAGTTCAAACGAGGACACCGTTTAGCAACATTACAAACCGCAGAGGATCACGGGGAAGGGAGCGGCTCTGTGTATGGTAAATGTAGAAACTTTCGCTTAGCCTCCATAGCAGGCTCTCTGGGGCCTTTTTTGGGCTCATCATACACTTTTGCTGGCCATTTCTATTTGTACTCGGTCGCTGATTGCTGGCCTTTTCTGATAACCGGCCTATGGAGGCTAACTTTCGCGGTGGTTTATTATGTTCTCGGTTTTCGCGGTGGCCTCTTCACCGCGTATTTAAAACCACCGCGAACATTTTTCCATGGCAGTAAGAGACTACAGTGCATGGTGCGCCGTGCAAGCTGCCGCGAACTTAAAACCACCGCGAAAAGTCCATTTTCCCACTACCGCGAAATTAAATCTCCGCGAACTTAAATGCATTTACAGTACAACCCAGAACTGGTTTCTGCCAGTATATATGTAATTGGGCACCGATATGTTTGATGCTCTTCAGGCTAAATTAACCTGTAGATACCGTGTGGTCGGCAATTCTGAATTTGATATCAAAAGTCAAATGGGCCAATGAAGTGCGCATATGATAGAGATAAGTTACTACTCTTTCTGGTCTCTATCACATATGTGCACACCTCATATAGCAACAACTTCACTTTCTTCTTCCGATATCTTAAAAAGCTCAAATGTTTAGCTTTTGGGGGGGGGGCAGAAATTCTATTGCTACATGGAGCTGGCGTTTCTATAAACAACGTTATATTTTTCCAAGGTTTTCAAGGAGCTCTAGCGTTGAACAGGTTCCAGGCCTAGAATCAAGTGGTGCGTTGACGTACCGTACCTATTAAGTTTGAACATATTACACACGTGAAGGAACGCGTGAACAGTACTATTGCAGATCAGCCAGAAGAGGGCTATGGAAAGCCGCCAGCCACGCAGAAGGTGTACACAGGAGACTACCAATTTTTGGCTATAAATGCATATTAAAGAGAGGTGTGGGTGCTAAGGTCAGCTAAGGTCGCATAGTCCACCCACACAACACTCCTACACTCCCAGTCACAGGTGTTCTGAAATAGATGAGGCAAATTACTCACGTTACTTACGGTTTACCTCAGTGACCCTCTGGCAATTAATTCAACATAACAAGGAAGCGCCCTGGGAGCCAGCCGGGATCGCGATCGGGCAGCTAGGACATTTTATTCGGCGGCCCAAGACAGTCAGGCCCGCCGATCTCCTATTAGCGCCCCGGGTAGTTTAAGCTCCATGAGATCCACCTGCCTGTGGCGATAACTTCTTCACTCTCCGGGGCGCTAATGTGATATCGGCAGGCTGACTGCCTTGGCTCCCCGAACAAAACTCGCTAGCTACCCGGCCCTGTCTGGCTCCCAGGGTATGATTATAGCAGTCTGTTTAACACAAACTCTGCTGTTCAGGTACTCTACATAAGCCCCCTTGCCACTAGACGACGATCGTGATGCTCTCTCACTGCGACCTAAATATGATATGTGTAACCTTTGATTTCATACTTAGTATATCATACATCATGTAAATGTGTAACTGAGAGGACAGCAAAACACACAAAGTGTAAAAAAAAACCGTTTCTTTTCTATACAATTCTTGGGGCGATCTGTCAAATTCTATGTCACGTACAGAGAGAGAGCGCAGTGAGAGCGCCGTCCTAGTGGAAAGGGGGTATACTAGTAACTGACTCCTTCCAAGAGGCCGGTCGGATGTTGGGAGGGCTGCTATAAGCGAGATTTAATCAGGCTATGATTATAGCAACAGAATCTATTTTCCCCAGTACTTGTTTAACCACTTGCACAGTAACTACTATCTACTATCGCCGAATTTAATCTGTTAAAGCTGAAAGTAATCCCAAAGAGTTTAGATCACAGAGGCTCTAATTACGATATGAACAGAATTTCCAGGCAGGTATGGATCAAGCTCATTTCCAGTGTTTTGCAACAATTAGTATTCCTTGCTAGTATTCACCCCTTTTTAACCATATGCATTAGCATCCTCCTTACATTTACTTGGAGACCTTTGTATGCCGTGCATGCAATGTATTGTACCAACGGTATTCCTATAGCTGATACTTTTCTAGCATGCAAGTCAGGTATCAAGCGACCATGACCGGGAATCAAACTTTCGACCTCTAAGTCCGGATGTAGAGGTGCTCATCAAGGTAGACCACACGTACGCCCTCTCTCTAACAACGTCAAAAACTCTCAAAGAACGTCAGAGACAGTCCAGGCAGCCAATCACCAGGAGGCACCGGTAATTAAGTTGAGTATTCGGACAAGTGCTCTTGATGGGTCAATGAGTGGGTGTATACGTAAGTCGGAGACTCAGCCTAGTACTCTACGTCTAATTGTATTAATGATGCTTTCCGGTACACTATCATCTGGCTGTTACGTACGAAGAGGCTAACCTGAGTATTAGCCTGATTAGTCTATTGGGCGCTCCCATAATCGGTTAACCTGCAGCTGGAATCCAGTCTACTACTGGCTCGGCCTAACGTTACCGTAGTTAGTTTAGGCTCTCTGCGGGGCCAGTGTAGCTCTCAGCCGCCGGGGTAATCATTCACATCGGTAGGATTTTCACGCGGTTAGACTTGGCCCAGTGGGAGTTAATTGCCGGCCAGCAGTTGTGGCCTATTAATTAACTCCCACTGGGCAAAATCCTACGGGGAAAATGCTACCGGGTGTGAATGATTACACCGGCGGCTTAGAGCTGCACTGACCCCGTAGAGAGTCTATACTAACTACGGTAGGCCCGTGCCACAACTACACTGGATTCCAGGTTAATAATCGGTGAGGCCTAGGGGGTCTTCGTAAGCTAACCAGACTGATACTCTAGCTACAAAGAGGCAACAAGTGGAACTAAATTCAGAATTAAGGGTCAAAGCATTCAATCTGATGGTAACTGTAGAAAGAAAAAAAACCAGACAATTTGTTGAAGAGTTGTGACTACCCATAGATTATGGTCTTTCTGATGTCTAAAGAAATGTGGTTGGGTAACGAGATCCTTTTAAAACAGTACTACTGTCCTCCAAATAGGATATCATACAGGAGATTGAAGTCATGATTAAACAAGTTCTTGATAACAGAGAGACTGGCATATATTTTTTGCATGTATAAATGGTAGAACTGAAAATGGAGGTATAAGCAAGTGACAATGTCCATGCAATATATATTGAACTCATGATTACAAGTTCTTGCTAACAGAAAGACAGGTTTATTAATTCTTTGGTAGAACTGAAAATGGCGCAGGTCAGTAGATCTCTATCAGCAAGTGACAATGTCTAAGAGATACATAAATTGCCATTATATATCTATCTACATGTACATGTTGACTTAACAGAATTGAAAAGTAGTTGCTAAAGAGTATATTCATTTGCTCAGCTATAAAATCATGGGTATCATAAAGTTACTTATCTTCATCATTTTATTAATAAATGTCTTAAAACATTCTAACATGAACTGTTAAACTTGAAATCCTCATATATAAATAACATCAAGTGTGGAATGTTCAATATGATTCTTGATCTTCAAACTGAGAATTCCTTCTTCCTCAATGCATTGGTGATAACACTGGCTGAAGTAAGCATGGAGATGAGATACTGTTGTTTCATATGTTCCTCTTGTCCTCTGTCTGGAACAGTGGCGGGTATGTCCATCCTATTTAGTGTAAAAGAACATATTGAAATATATCATAGATAACTTTATGAGAATACAGAAAACGAAGGTGAAAATGGGGAACAATCCATAAGGAATTATATGTCATAGATTGTAGGCTAGATTCTTTTGTGCACATTGTATACTGTTATATCTCATTGGTTGAAAAAAAATTATGGTAGGTTTTTTGCACATTTGGTTGTTGCTTTAGGTTATTATGTACACAGGTGTCTGAAATTGTTTGTAGGGGCACAGCTTATTAGGAACATCTTGCATTCAAAAGCCATTTTTACATTTTACATTCTTTGAACATGTTGAAACATACCATTGAAAGTAGCATAATTCTACAAGGTAATAATGATTATTAAAAAAAAAGCAAAATCTAAAAGCACTCGAGAAAGTCAACCCCAGTGATGAACTGGGACGAGTGGGGATACAAACTAAGCCACGTTTGGGATTGTTTTCTCACCGCAAAAGCGCCACCTACATCGGCTACATATAGCGGTGAGAAGCAGAACTCCAGTTAGAAGCTCTGACGAAGGTCTCTGAGAGACATCGAAACGTAAGCTATGTAAGTACCTACTGGTTGTGTACAAAGAATTCTCCTTCATCCTTACCCATATCTGTTCTCGTTGTCTGAAGTCAGTGATTCAGATGTTGCACATGCTTCTGACCCTAGAATGCAAACAAGTACAGTAAGCTTTCGTCTGTGTGTTGCTGAAATTTGGAGATTTACTACTAAATGAAAGATAGGAGACAGGTGCTGAAAATCTCTGATACTAGTGACACTACAAAAGAAAATGTAGACAGAAGATTAACTTCTTACCTGAGCTACACAAACTATCATTCATAGGGGCTGTTGACTGTGGTCCATATGACATCTGGATAAAAAAAATGGACCATCTTATCAATTTTCAGGCCTTCTTCATTGTTTATACATTCAAAAGGCATGAAAAGCATTTACGTGTCACATTTACTCTTCTCTGGACTGTGGTATGAATTAGAATAGTTCCTAAGGGAGCCAACGGATTACTACATCTTAGTTCAATTTCTAAAAATTAACTCTTCTTTTGTAGTCCTTAAAGCATGAGCACTTAAAAGCTATCACCTCTTAGTGGTAAACAATACCTTTCAGATAGAGGTAAAAGACCTCAAGCTTTTTGAGTAATCTATAATGAGATCAAGATGCTATTTTTAGATAAGACACATCTTCTGTTGTCTTTAAGTGGCACAGATTAAACTCATCAAGTGTACCTAACTTAAGGTGGATCTCATAGCATATGGGTTACATTATACAAACACTATGGTTAATACAGAAGATCAGGTTGACTTGTACCTACATCTGAAGATATGTTCCCACTGTTAAGAAAGTAGCGGTGCCGGAGGTAGTGATCTGTTAGAAGACCGTGTAGGTTGGACCGGAATTGTTCAATTTCTTCGTTCATCTGTTCTCTGAGTACGCCATCTACAGAATGTTATAGAAAGCTGTGGAATTTTTTTGCCTTGAGGCATATCAAGAAGGGAACAAGTAAGAAACTAAAAACAGCTGTGTTACCTGATCTTTAACTTACATGTCAAAACCTCAATTCTTCAACTTTTGTTATCAACTCCATCAGAAAATTGAATCAACACACCTAAGGTATCTTAAATTTGTGCATTGATATCACACACATTATACTGTAAGATTTTTAAGCAATTGAAAATCTATCAATGAATACTTGACACTTGGCATGAATGTTCAGAGCACTACCCTTAAAGTTTCAAGTGTTCTTACCTAGCTGTCTCAAGGTCTCTGCTTCAGGTAGCAGCTGTTCATCCTCTATACTACAGTCCTGAGAATAGTTGTCTGTATTTGTCAGCCCACTTTGCACAGTGTTTGTATCCTCATATCCACCAACCTGAAGTGTCACATCAACCATTATTGTATAAAACTGTTAAAGAGAGGAATGCAATATAATAGGAGTTGAACCCAATAACACAGGATCTAGAGTTAGCTTTTACTAGCTTTAGACTTGAGTCGACAATTGTGATATTGTTTTTACACTGCTTGAATCTCTTATGTTACCTGCAATTAGAATTTGCAATAAACTTAACATTATAATGCCAGACAGAACTGTCCCTTAATAGTACTTTCATTGTATAATGTAAGATATATGATGACACTTTCAATTCAACCTCAAGTCTTTTATCAATTTAGTCTTCAACTACAATTCCATAGGTGTTTCAGATATCATTTTGAATATTCCACCAGCATGCATGCAATCCAGACAAGATAGTTATATTTTCTGACAAACAATTGCATGCCATAACAGGCCATCATCTTTATTGGTTTAAAACAAAGATAATAAAAGTGAACCTGCATGTCCTGATAGTTCAGGCAGCTGCCTGTTGACTCCTGAGGTACCACTTCTTGGCTGTAGTTTTCCTCCTCAAGTTCAGATCTTATCTGTTGGGGCTTCTTTTCAAGTTCAACTTCAAGAATCTGTACCTCTTCTTCTGCAGCCTTAAGGCATTAGAAAAAGGAACATTACCAAAATGTCAAGCAAGTAAGTATCAAATGAGATACTACTAGAATCTAACATTGCATTCACTGTAAATGCATTTAAGTTTGCGGGGATTTAATTTCAGAGTAGCAGTAGTGGGAAAAGGGACTTTTTGAGGTGGTTTTAAGTTCGCAGTAGCACTATGCACTTTAGTCTCTTACTGCCATGAAAAATGTTCGCGTTGGTTTGAAGTTTGCGGTGAAGTGACCACTGCGAAAACTGGGAACATTAAACCATTGCAAAAGTTTCTGCATTTACAAAAAAATGTACTTTCTATACAACCAGAAGAAATTTGGAAGAAAATCAGCTGTATGCTTGCTTCTGAATTAATAAAACTATAACTAGTAATATTATTCATTCCTGACTTTTGACATTGTTGTGACTGAAGACATTTTCAAAAATTGAAGTACCAACATATCGCAAGTGAAAAAAAGAAATTTGACCTTTGTGAAAACCTGAGAAACCTGTTTGTTTCCGTCTATCTCCGTCTGTTTCTGGTTTGTCCTGTCTTCCTGTTTTGATGATTGGGACAGCATTTGATAATCTTCCTCTGTACACAAGTCTGGCTGTTTGTACCTTTAGGGCATTAAAAAAAAATGTCATGACTGTATTTTCTAATCTCGAAGAAGACGTACTGTCTGGTTAAGTGTTTACTGGGCATCTTTTTAGACTTTCTATACATCCTCATACATAGAGCAAGGAGATTTTATATCAGATATAAAAGCTCCTTGCATAGAGAAATGCGCAGACCATTACAGTCATACAAACACTTTAAAAAGTCGGAAAAATCTGAGTCGAACTTGGAGATTGCTGGCCAACATTGTTGTCAGCATAATGGACGAACTGTTAGATAACGTTTACCAAACTTTGAAAATTTACCACAACTCAATATTCCAATGATATAGATATGTTGAACTTAGGTCATTACATATGGGGTGATGTTACCAGTGGGGCGGGAGTTGATAGCCAGATACATCAGAAGGCAAAGTCAAAGGTTCGGAGTCATACAGTGAAGGGGACCCAGTTGGAAGAGTTCCTGCAAACAAAACTTCTGAACTGAAGGTCATCCTTTTAGCAGCTGGGCTGGCCATTCTAGTCTGAAACGGAAAAACATGAGGTACAATAATTCATCTCATCCTTTTTCTAAATATGAACTAAAAACAATTAACAAAATGAGAGATTTTCATAACTCTGACAAAACAGAATTTTTTCTATCCATTGACAAGTGACCATAATGGAGGCAGATATGCAAATATATGTAATAGTAATGAATTAATATACTAATTAATATATGTGAAAGAAACGTGCAACTAAAAATGCCATTTTATAGCCCTACTCCGGATTGAAAAAAGATCACAGAAGGAACCAAGGAGCTTTTATCAATTAAGCTTATTTGATAAAAGCTCCTTGAAGGAACCTTGCATTATGAGAAAATAATTGAAAAGTCCTGTCACCGAAAATTCGCAACGAATGGATGTCTGTACACTAAGGAATCAAACTACAGTCATAATTACCACAAACTTCTACGTTCTCAAATAAAACGTGACGGAAAACTTTCTCTGTGACAGAAAACGTCGTCCTTACAAATTTCGCGCCAAAAATGCTGCACACGCGCAGTTTTAACGACGCATGCGTTGTAAGACAAAAGGTCCCGGATGTACCTCAGTGCGCATGCGGATTTAGTGAAATGCCCGGATGTGGAGGGGCGGTCTGCTGTGGGAAAGTGTCGTCTGACCTGCAAGTGTCGTCTGATTTCCGTCATCTTTCAACTTTTCCCCTCAAGTTATAACCTATTTTTCTCTCAACAAATGTTCTGTGCAGAGGAATATCTCCTTATTATGACGCTGGACGCAATCATGGTGAAATTTGAGGTTAGAGTTCCATTTTTTTGGTGCAAACTTCCGATTTCTATAAAATCTCAACTTCAGTAGGTCAGAGGACAAGTTCATAATTTGTGGCGACTAAATTATATTTTCGAGTGCAAGAAGAGATTTGTTGTATAATGACAACTGCATAGAAATGTTAATTAAAATCAGGGGAAGTTTACAAAGTGAATTTGAAAAGACAGCGCCGTTGTTGTATAAAGGGAGTAACGCTACATATTTTATAATTTGTTGTCGTGACATTCTAGCTACTGGAACTAATTAATTTATTTAAAGGTCAATAGATTATACAGACGTGACAACTCTATGAAGGAAGAAGTAGATATGCAGTACTTCAAACCCTCATCAAAACGCCCAAAGGTTGTAAATTCTACTTTGTATTTGTAAGATTTTGGCAATTGTAATTCCCCTGGGCCTCTTTTCCTTTGTCATGTCAATGGCATCGTGATTGTTTTGTCAAAGGGCTATGCAGTATCTTTTGCATGTACTATGATGTAGAAATTTTACTTTAGTTATTTTGCGGTGTTTGTTCTTTGTTTCTTAACACTTCACAACATCATGGGTACAAGCATTACATTTATGAAGGGTTGCTATAAATGATAATAATAATATCGGGTGTATTTTGCAGCCAGTAGGTACCCAAAGTGTGGGCAATGAGGCTGTTTAACGTGGTTGAGGCACCTCCTCAAGCACGGAACCCCCGTTTTACGTCGCTCCCGGAATACGATTTCGTAGAAAGCTTCGTGAGGCTACAGCAATCCGGACGTCCTTGGTTGGTCCCCCATCCAAGAACTGTCCGGACCGCGCGTTGCTTAACTTCCGAGATCGAGGGATCGGGTGTACCAATGCGCCATTTTATGTCATACCAGTTTTATGACATACCTGGAAATAATTGTTTATACACAAGAGTTTTACGGAATATATATGATCCACCATTGAAAGCAACAAATTCTTGATCTTACAATTGACTACTAAGAAACATACAAATTTTGCAGAGTTCATATCGTTTTACGGCGTTTATATGATCCTTAGGCCTAGGAAAAAAAATGTTGTGTTTCCTGTTTCCCTACCTTCCCTAGAAAAACCTGCCGACCCTAGACTTTTTTTTTTGGGTGGGCAGTGAAGTCACATAGCTTCCAGTTAGAATCTTTATTCAGCTTGCTTCCTATTGAAGTAAAAACAGTCTGCTTGTCCTATCTAATGAAGGATTAATGTATCTATTGTGGAACAAAATCAAAGTTTGACATTGAAAGACAAGTGTCCTCATGCATTTCAGTTTCCTTTGTTCAACTGTATTGTAATATGTATCACTAGATTTTTGGATAGCCTAAAAAATATTACAAAAAAAAAAGATATCCCCTACCTCCTGACCCTAATTTTTTCAGGATTGAAACAGGAAACACAACATTTTTTTTCCTAGGCCTTACTATTCCTAAAATTTGTATGAATTATGGATTGTCTGAATTTATTTATTCATGTAACGGTTATGATTATGAATTCCATAAAATTTGTAGGTTTCATAATTGTGAATGGTACAAATTCTTTGATACATTGTACATGTATTATATGTAGTTCCTGAAAACAATAAACATGTTGAAGCACGTAACACTAATGATAATTTTTCTTTCAGGTACATGACAGCTATGTGTTCTTCTCATTGAGTGTGGTTGAATGGGCAGCAGTATAAGATAAGCTGAGGAAATTGCAAGTTTGACGCCATGAAGGATTCGGAATCAGAGGTCTTGACGACTGTGGCACAGATACAAGGTATGGTTTGTAAAGTTTAGTATGATTCAAAACATCACAAGAAAATGTTGTGTTGTGTATGACAAGGCTTTGATATTTGACTGGCTGTATTCATTTAAATTCTTTGCACACAAATCCAAGTAGTCAAGTTAAAGATCACGCAAAGTATAACTCTTACTAGTAACTTCTCAAGTTCAAATTTTTAATGAGAATAGTGCTCCAGAAGTTCTACGCAAAAGAAAGAACACACTAAATAGATGCTGTGTTTTAGATGCTGCATCTAATACAGAATGCTACTGTTGGGTTCAAGCGCTGCCAAACTGACCACACCAACAGCTCTGACTGAGCTTTTTGCGTTGTGGTTTTTGCGTTGGGTTTGTGATCTAGCTGCCTGGGTTCGGTGTGGGTTCAAATCCCGGTAGTCATGATATTGTTTATCTCTGATTGTTTCACAGATTGCAATTTATTACAAATTTTCATGATAATGTGCTTTTGTGACAGCCATCATAAAGGCTTTAGAAAAGGACAAAGATGAAGACAAGGCATCACAACGGGCAGAGACGTTGTCAGAGCTGTTGGACAAGGTGTCTGGGCTAGATGGTGACAGTGACAAGAATAGGACTAGCTTAGGAGAGGTAAGTTACGCATATTTAAGTTAATAACTAAATCAATTAGAATAATGAATGTAATGGAATGATAAGAAAAGAAGTATAGCATACAAACATACAATTTGGAAATATATATAAGAGGTGTCTGGCTCAATGTTAGTTGAAAGCTACAGTAACTGTAAATGTATTTACTTTTTTGTTGTTTTTATTTCACTGGAAGGGAAACCAAGATGTTAGCAGCATGTGAAGTTCTCAGTTGTATTGTATAGTGCAGTATGATTACAAAACACATAGTGCTATGAATGTTTTAGCGTTAAGTAGTCCCTGTGCAAACTGCAAAAATAAAAGCAGTGCAAACATTTCATATTGTACATACAGTAGAGTCAATTCCAAGTCACCGAGATGGTTTTGAAATAATATTTGTAATAAGTTTGAACTATTTTGAGTAAAAGAACATTTCAGTCACTAGAGTTCGAAATTGTTCAAACATTTCAAAATGAAAGTTTAAACATGTTTGAACCTTTTTATATTTGTTGGAACATTTGGGAAAGTAATGATATCATTATCTCTTTATTTAGAACAATTTTCAAACATCTATGTGTTTTTGTTATTGTTCCAACATGTTCCAACATTTTGTGTCATTTTTTCCCTCCATAAAAACTTTTATTGACCCCATAAACAAAGCTGCTAAGCTTGGTCCTTTGTTTGGCTCTTCTATTTCTAGATTTTCTTTAGTATACACTGGTGAGTCTTTTGTGAGAAGGTGGCAGACAGACATAATTTCCTGCACTTGGCAGGGATGTGTGAATTGTCCTCTTCCCAGCCCACTGACCCAGTTTCATCATATTGTTTCCATGTTCGAACATGTGATCACAAATGATGCATCTATGTTGGAACAGGTTAGAAAGTAACAGAAATAATGCATTTGATGTTAGAAATGTTTCTAACATGTTTGAATACTATAGAAACATTTAAAACGTCACATAGATGTTGTAAATAGTTCTAAACAGTTACCTATCACAATTAGATTGTTACAAAAATTTCCAAATTGTTAGAACAAAAGGCAAGAAACACCCTCTCGGTAATATGGAATCGACTCTACAGTGCAGCCCTTTCTTTAACATTTGAGAAAGACCATGCAGGCATTATTTATTAAGTAGGCTATGCACTGTCTCTTTACAACTATATGGTACATACAGTACTGTGCAGCCCTTTCGTTAAAATTTGAGAAAGAACATGTGATCGTTATTTATTAAGCAGGGTATGCACTGTCTTGTTTCAGCTACAAAATTGTGCAGTCAACCTATGGAATATTGCGGTGGCAAAGAGGGCAGGGGGTCACCTCAGCACAGGCTTGAATGCAAGACGTAATTATCTCTTCATATGTTTCTAGTTCACAGTTAAGGCAAAGTTGTTAGTTAAATGCTAGAGTTATTACATTCAAAATTCAGGCATTGCATTAAGAAAAGAAGATAATTCATCAAGTGCCCTTGAGGGCTTTGTAAGAACGAAATGATAAATGATAGGTTCATTAATAATTGCTGAGTGTATATATTATGATGTCGTAATTTCATCTGTCAAATGTTTGAATGTGTCTATTTTATACCCCCTGTTGCTTAATTGCATCAAGGTTATACTGTCTATTGTCATTTTGAACAGGTATTCTTTATAGAATTACTAGAGGAAAAAGAGCAGTACTTACACAATGTGTTCGTCATTATTTATTCGTGGCTTTTTAAAGAAATGATGTCAGATAAGGATGCTGTTTTAATGACTTCTCTGCATCATCTTAAAACTCATTTTCCTTCTGTTTTTTTTAAAAGAAGTTCTTGCTAGCCTCATAAACTTAACTGTTTTAAAACTGTTTTAAAAGGTGACTTTTTTCTTCAGTGCGACATCTTGCTTGTCAACTTGCCTTCAAAGTGGGTCCATTGGAAGGATCTGAGGTGGTCCTAAAGAGAAGAGTGATGGTAAGTTGATATACTTTTCTTCCATTATTTGATATCATCATATTACAAGAGACTAACTGTAACAATTGATAGTCATTGATGTTCCTAAACTTAGCTATATATGTATAGCTGCAGTATAGGCTAGCTAACTGGTGTGGCACTGCAGGGTTTGTTCACTGCGGCATTGTTGTGTTATCTTTGTCGATTTTTTATAATAATTCAGATTTTGCATATTACCTAAAAGGATGACTTAGAAGACAACAAAAGGCACAAAACGTAAGAAAATTTGTTTTTTTATCTTATTCAGTAGTCTTTTGAACCCTGCAATGCTGCACTGGTACCCCAGTGCAGTGAGATATCACCTTTAAAAATAGACTGGAATCAAGCATGAAAGGGAAAGAATATGAATTTCACAGGAATATGAGTACATAAAGTAAATTGTTGCACTGCAATGGCAATATCAATATCAATAGCAACGCATATTTTGTTTTACATGTAACTTTTTCTTTTCAAATTACAGATGGCCAGTAAAACTGGACGAGCATGGTTGGACTGTGGCAACCCTTCCATGGCAGACAATTCCCTGTCTTTGGCATCAGAGGTAAGATTTAACATTTCAGTTATCACTTATCATAGAGAGAGATTTATACAAATCTTTGTATTAGGTAGATGGGTGTTGGTTAGGTACATAAAGTTGATAAGTTTTAACTACTTTGCTACCAAGATCCAGATAAAGTTCCAGATAATTAGTTCATGCATTTTACCATGTCCGAACTCTAGTCAGGTGAATCGAAAGGGTGAAACGTATCTGTAGATAGTGTACACGTTTCATTCAATTCTGGATATGCCAGTTACTACAATAGGCTTTGACATAATGATGTTGTTAATAATGTCTTCACGCCATTAGCACGACTTCTGCATGAAACTTGATACAGTGGCAGTACTAGTCACCTTTATCCCAGATCCCTTGTGGTTACCTTTGCTCTGTCAGCTTAGTTTGGCACCCTGACCCTTACCTGAACCCCTGTGTCAATAGGTGGTGTGGTTTTACCCTTGATAGCCCTTTACACACATTAAGTGACATGTTTTTAAAGGGAATTTAGCATTGCATTCACCATAGGATTTTCTAGCTTCACGTACCTAATGTTTCATCTATGATGTGCAATGATGTGACGTAAGTGCAAGATACTGAATGCACACATTGCGCAGTACACACTGTATCCAAGGCATGTACCACTTGATTGATTGCCTTCCTCATTAAGTACAGTTCAGGGTATGGTTGGCTGAATCCGAACGGACCACCTGTTGCCGAGCCTTCTTAAACATAAGGGAGGTTTTCAGGCAAACATCATTACTCCATTGAAACTGGACATATTTGGGGCTTAACGTTTTCCAAATATTTCTGTTATTATTCCAGCATACAATGTATTTCTGTGTTGCTACCGTAAAGCATACAATGTATTTCTGTGTTGCTACCGTAAAGTTAAGTACAGTTTGTGGCAGGTGGATTTTTGTGTTCACACTTTAATGATTTGCATTGCATACTTAGATGACTCTTGAGGTACAATTAATTGTTTTAACCTTGGCATATCTAAATCTGCCGTGCATGTAGGAAGCCAAGACATGATCAAATGCGACTTTAAATAGCAGTTCATTCATCCAGTCTTGTCATCACCAGGCTTTGTTAATCATTTCTACAATGACCCTTCTGGGTGTGTATTCTAATTTAGAATCACGACGCCATTTGATAACTTCAAGAGCAGTGCACACAATAATCCAAGGATGATTTATTTGAGTTATGCTATTCTTAGCCAGAGTCTTAACACCATAAATTGGTACTAAAGAGCTTGCATGCAATACTTAAGATTATGAAAAGATGAAAAACCTTGAAGTGAAATCCAGATGTGCAACATGAGAATACTGTAAATGCAGAAATGTTTGCCGTGGTTTTATTTTTCCATGGCAGTAAGAGACTACAGTGCATGACTACAAATAGAATTTTTATTCAGCCTGCCTCCTATTGAAGTAAAAGCACTGCTTGTCCCAACTAATGAAGGATAAATGCATCTATCATTATCAAAAGAAACTGAATAACTACTTACCAGTCTCTTACTCAATGGTATGATTCATGATAAATGATAATTATCTATATACCATAATCCTTGTCAAGAAATCTAACAATGTAATTCCTTAACACTTAAAATTCCCTTTGGTCATGTATTATACACAACAACACAGTTTGGATACATATTGTATGTGTCTACGGACCTGCATAATTCTATTTTGATCCATTTATCCAGATTACCCCAGTTAGATCTTTGGGGGCCCTCGCTACTGTTATTCGATTCTTCCCTACACAAGTCGGTAATCTGCCGACTAAAGAGGCTTTTAATTCGGAAAATCCTCTTTGTATATAGTACAATTTTCAGTATTACTTTTATGGGATTAAAATAGCTGGTGAAGGCTTTGTAGTGATATTTCGTTACAGTCAATAAAACAAATTAGGGTTATTTACAATGATTGAATCATTGATCCATGGTATTGTGGATGTATGTAAATCATGAAGTTGCATTGAAAGTGAACAAAGTTTTAGTTTAAAGGTCATAGAAGTGCATAGAGTTATAATTGGTGCATACATACAGTTACTATCTTTATGATGAAAGAATTAAAAGTCATGTTGGATTTTCTTCTTCCAATAATGTGATATTTTAACCCTCAAACCACCGTAGCTTTTTTGTGACGTAGATTACCGTATGGGGTCAAAACTGACCCCAAAACATTTTGTACAAATACAGTTTTGTGTGTGACTCTTTTTGTGATTTGTATATATGTTTAGTTTCATTAATCTATGTGGAACAGTATGACGTGATTAGGTGAGAATATTTCTAGCTCATTATCATAATTTATGCAAAAGATCATGAGGACCACATTTTGCACCAATGCTATTCAGACCGGGAAGGAGGTTTTTGATGCCAACTTCAATGCCGTATAACGCCTAAATGGCTCATGATAGGGTCACCAAACTTGGTAACTTTTTAGAAAATGTTCAAAGCAAAAATTTTCAGTGAACAAAGTATGTTCATCATCTTTCATGTTGCCATGGCAACGAAATTCTGACAGACATATCTGTTACTAATTATTATTATTATTAAGTTTTCTATTTTTGTATTAAACATTTAAATTTTAAGGTTTTCTTAGCAGATATCAGTTGTTAATCACATCTTATGAAATCTAACGTAAATTTCATAACTCAATATTCATGATTTATGCTAATTTAATGACATCATCAGGCAAAATCCAAGATGGCGGCCGAGATTACCTAAATGACGTCATAATGTCGTCATATAACATGATATTGGCACAAAAGCTGTTACAATAATTTTGGCTTACATGTACATCATTCTCTGAAAATTTCGTGATCCTACGATGAGTAGTTCAGGTGTGGGTTGCAAAAGTTTGTTTAAAAAATGCTGGGGTCAGTTTTGACCCCACTGGACCATACATTAACTTTCTAAGATAACTTAATCAATAATGAGCCAATCTCGTCAAAAACGTATAAGAAGTTATAGGACATATATACAAACAAACTCATGGGAGGAAATTTGTTTTCGACCAGAAATACAATGATGGCACACATCGATATAC
This sequence comes from Branchiostoma floridae x Branchiostoma belcheri, assembly GCA_019207045.1. Taxonomy (NCBI): domain Eukaryota; kingdom Metazoa; phylum Chordata; class Leptocardii; order Amphioxiformes; family Branchiostomatidae; genus Branchiostoma; species Branchiostoma floridae x Branchiostoma belcheri. The sequence goes on from CM033031.1 coordinate 10,152,927, forward strand.
GTCTGGGGTCAGTTTTGACCCCATACGGTGGTTTGAGGGTTAAGCACTGTGTCTTTACAGGATAGTCAACCTAATCATACGTAAATGTTTGGCATTCACAATTTCCAAGGCGACGGAAAAAAGGAGACTTTCGTGACCTGTGGCCTTAAGCAAGATTAAGAGGCCATGCGTTAGCTTACAGATTTATGTCAGTAATCACCGCCACCTGCCTGTTGTATAACATGAGCTTATGGGTAATTCTGTGTAAGCATCAAAGGGGCATGGGGACAATCAGATTAGGCTTGGAACCAGGGCAGCGTAGTTTTGGCATGGTACATGTAGATGTTGTGGAATACTGTATTGTTGCTTATTTTGGGTTCTAAAGAACTGCTCTGCACAAGTGATTGAATGGCTTTTAGAAAGAGACATTTAGTTGGAATTTGATGAATCAAAGCTGGAGGTCTACAAACACCAGAGCTTCTACATCATACAGTACATGCACATGTAGCTACCTCCCTGTGCCTGTTACTCAGGGCTCTGTTTTAAAACAAAGCCATATTTCAGTGCCACTACCAGGGCCAAGAGGTCTTGGCAAGAATTTGGCCAGCTTCCAGTAACCACAACCTTATCCCCCTAAAGCGCCTTACCACTCTGGTTTTGGGCTTCTGTGACCCAGATGGGTTTAAACGCCAATAAGTTATTTGCATAACTTCACACTTGCAGAGTAATGTAACTAGGTTTTGCTAGATAACTTTGTCAAATTTCTCTTCAATCTTCAAAGGTAAGATTTGTAAACACCAGAGGTAGCAGTTGTCACAAGTAGGAGAAAGTTTGCCAATAAGAGCGCCGCCTATTGGACTAAAGGAGAACTGCAGTTGTCATGACTGTAAACAGGTCTTTCCAAGAACTTGGGTCATGTTTTTGCCCCCTGCCAGTTAAATCCTTGATGTGCCTATTTTTGTTAGCTTGACTTCTCTAATATGTTGACGTCATGAAGCACTCGTAGGCATGTTCCAGTACATGTATACACATGATCTGACAAATTAACAAGATAGCAAAGTTTCTCATAAGAAGTTTATGTATGTACCAGGTAACCCAGGAACATATTCCTTGCAAATGTTGGCTGTTGGTTCTTGTCAGTCTTTTATGATACATAAATTGTGTTTGCAAAATTACTGAAAGACAAGCACCATGTAACTTCTCTTTAATTTTGCCATTATCATAAATGTGATTTTATTTTTTCATCTATACATCGAATCCTAAGGCATTTGTTGATAAGGATTGTTGAAATAGTCCCAACAATTAACCTGATAAGGGCTCCCTTGACATAATGAGGTCACCAGGTCATCCAATCCTACCCTTCCCTGAGGTGAAACAGCCATTTATCCAAATGCATCACCAGGTCAGAGTAGTGAACCAAAACATGACAAGTCAGGTGACAGGTCAATGAACTCTCTATACAGGCTTGTTACTGTCCAGATTGATTACTAATCCTCTCTCTAAGGCATTACCCTATACAGCTGTCTTCATCATATCAGTAACTTGTGTGCATGATGCAGACATGTAGGCATGTGATGTAAAGTATACACAACAAACCTGAAGACTGAAGATAGGAAATCATTAATCTGGGTTGACATCAGGTCAGAAACCTTGCATTGCACTGGGATACTGTAAATGTATTTATGTTTGCGGAGATTTAATTTCGCGGTAGCAAAAAAATAGACTTTTCGCGGTGGTTTTAATTATGCGGTAGCACCATGCACTGTTACAGTAGTCCCTTACTGCCATGGAAAAATGTTTGTGGTGGTTTTAAATTCGCGGTGAAGTGGCCACCGTACCACGAAAGTTTCTGCATTTACAGTATCTTTTAAAAGAACAGTGTCATTGTACATGTATGTGGAGCATCTGTTTATTTTTGGCTGGGCTTGTAATACAGCATAAAGATATGACAGAATATGATTTAAAGGCACAGACCAAACACTTCACCCATTTTGATACATTTGAATTATCTTTTGCATGTCATAACTTGATTATTATTAAGTCAAGAAATGGTTTCTAACTATAAATGTCATTCCATGGATTCATGCCAAATGTGGGCTGCACATAAAAGGTTGTCATAAATGCACTTTCGTCTACCAAAGAACACTAAAAATAGTTTGGCCATACAGTGTACATGTGTAGTTTAAAGGTCATATGTTCCAGTGTCAAACTCGTATAAGGTATAGGAGCAATATTTATGTTGATTGTGTTGATAAGCTAATAGTATATCTGCAACTTGTTACTACCTGTTTTTTTTGTGATATCACATATCTACTGTCTTTGCTAATCAGCATAGCTCTGACACCTGGCTTTTTGACCAGGTACAGCTGTTCCATTGTTTCACTTCCATTAGAATCACCTATGAAAATGTTACTTAAAGACAGTTCGGTATGCATACTTTTGACTGACCAGTATTCACCTTTGGATACATTTGTCTTTCAATGAATTGTAGTTCAATAGTTTTTAGTCATTAAGGGATAACCCCTAAGGATAAGAAAACTTTCAATTAAAGCTCAAATTTTTTGGAAAACATGAAAAAGTGTCCAAAGTTATCAGTGCACAAAAACACTGATTGTGTGAATGTTTTTGCTCTGATTACTTAACATACAGATGAACACTGATCAATTTTTTTATATTGTAGACAACAGCTGTCACATTTCATTGTTAATGATGGGTCATGTGGTGATGCACATAATTGATAGTTGTTCTGTTTTTCTTCTGAATCAGTGTCTTGAAAAGTTGACAAAGAATATGCTGTCAGCAGCAGCAGAAGGGAAACTGTCAGAGGATGACAAGGAGAGACTGAAAACTGAGATTGAGAAGGACATGTTCAAAGTCTTCTGCTACCAGGCTGAATCAGTAAGCATTAAGCTTTAAGTCTCAGTGTTGTTTACGCTCACCCAAGACCAATAATTGTATTCCCGCTCTGTAGTCTCCATAACTTACGATGAAAATGATGATATCCTGTTTACAACATGTAACTTATTGCTATTGCCAGATACATACAAAAACATGATACATGTATATCGTAAAAGCGACATTTTTCACCCTTGAGTTGAGGATCATAGAAGCTAAGTAAACATCAATCTCAGATAAACACATGTTAACTTTTAGAATAGTTATTGCTCCATTGTGGTCAAGAAGTAATACATTGTTAAAGTAGAGAGAAATTGCCCAGTCTTCATTGCATAATTATTCATTGTTCCTGTTGGGAATGAAACAGCATACAGTTAAACTCGTAAGATTCTTTTTTGATCTATTACAGGCTGTGGCTCAAGAACAGCATGATGTGGCCATGAGGCTTGCACAAAGATGTAAAGAGATGCTGGCCAGGTTGCCAAAAGAAGTAAGTACTAGTAGGCACAATGTCATGTGAACACTGTTCTGATAAATCCTGCAGTGCAGAAAACAGTCAACAGAGGGCGCTGTAGTGTTGACAATTGAAATGATGAGGGCTACATGACATGATATTTGTTTCTAAAAGCCACACTGGCAGCCAGATTGTTTTAGTGGATAGATAGATTGATACATGTTGTAGTTTATTATAATCCCGTATGCAATATGCAAGCAATTAACATTATTCTTATATCCGAATGAAAGCTCATCTGTGTTGGTAAATTCCATATTGAAAAAGTTTAAACTTTTTCAATAACATTATTCTTCTTTGTAGATAATTCCTTTTTAGCTTGACAAATCTGTATGTGTTTTTTTTTCAGACAACATTCCTTGCAATGTTTTGTTACAACTTTGGTGTGGAAACATATCAGAAACAGAAATATGAGGAGGCTGTTGCATGGCTCAGGTAATTTGAAACATTACATGTGCATTGCACTTTTTGTTTTGAATTACTTTCCCTTAAGTTAAATGACTAATGATACATTGTACAATGTACAAGGTTGCTTAGATAATAAGATAGATACATTGTAGTTATAGCACATTTTGTACATTTTATAGCATAGTAGTAGTATTAGATACCTTACTCACATGCATATGCTCCAACAGTGCACTGTGTAAATTCCTTTTATGATAAATTAAGATTTTTTTCCTACAGGGAAAGCTTTGAACTTGGGAAAGGTAATGGACAGCCAGCAACATCAAGCAAGAACCAGGTATAGTTTTATATTACTGTAACAGTTACAGTAACAGTAACTAGATGAATAAACCATCTCTCAAAAACCTTACATGTATCATGGTGTGATTTTGGCCTGTAACATAAAGGTTTGTCTTTTCGTCACCCCATAGGCGAGGACTTTGAGACTTCTTGCTAGCGCCTATCTGGAATGGGACAGCAAGCAGCACTGGCAGAAAGCACTGAATGCAGTAGGTATGATATCCTGACTATCTTGTACAATATATGTTTTAATCAGAAATGTTTTAGAATACTGCACTGGGTACATGTATGTCCTTTCATCAATTTAACATGATGTAAACAAATATTGCATGCAAAGCACATCTTGGCACATGAGTATGTCTTACACTACAGGAAAACTTTTATATGAAGTTAGGAATTTGCAGTAGGTTTTTGTGTAACTGCCTATTAAATCATGGTTTGGTGCTTGAGCGAGCACAAAGATTCTTTATTTCATTCCAGACTGACTGTCATTCTAATTTTTTACAGGTCTGGCTAATTCGGTAAGTAAACAATTGTTGTTTCTTTTTTTTCTAGTGTTGTTGCGAATGGAAACAAAAATTGATTTGGCATATCTGTGAATCAAAGGAAGTGTTGACTTGTTCTGCAAAGTTAGCATGACCCATTTAAATGATCTTACAGACTTATTTGCCACGTTAAGCTATGTAATAATTTATGTTTTGGCAACTCCTCAGAGGTCCCAGCATTTTTTTAAAGTATTTTTTTTGCTTTCCCTTTAGGAACATTCCCATCCTGCTGGTCTACACCTAAAGGTTCACATCCTTCTCGTATCAGACACTGTGGAGGATAACAGGCTTGTGTCAGGTAAATCTGTAAGTTATTAGTTTAATAGACTCAAAGCATCAAGGAATATCAAAACAAGGAATGGAACTAGAATAGAAAATGCAGCGATCTTGACAATATGACTAAACACAGTTCTGCTTATTTATTGTTTCAATGACTGTTGCCCAGTTGGAGAAATTTGTATGTTTGTGTAACAGTATTTATGCCATTATTTTCACAGCTGTAACAGACTGCCTCTGTCATCCAGAACTCACAGTGGAACTAGCACTCAACACAATCAAACTGCTTATAGAACACAAAAGGTAGGAGGAACAATATCAGAAGTTTTTAGAAAAGGTACGGGACGAGTGAGTGAGTGAGTGAGGACAGACTCTATTATAAGTTTTTCTAGTCTAAGAGTTTCATTGAATGGTTCCAGACAATTTTAAGGAAGCATTTTAATTCTTAAGTAGAATGAGGGTCGGCATGCCTTGTCCGGTGAAGTGAGTGTAGACAGTGTACTGTTTTGATTTACTGTTAAATCATAGGGAGCCCACTCTAGTGTTAAAAGCTGTTGGATTGGGTCAATTACTTGTGAATCATAATTGGTTGCTTTAGGTCTACAAAACACATCACTTGCTAATTGCTATATATCCTGAAATCAATTTCTTTTATGTTACTTATTGCAAAGTCAAACACCAGATTGGCCCAAAGTGATAATTGCATGTCCAGTTCTATCATTGTTCGAATACTTATTAATGCTAAGTTTTGCCAAACACTTCATGAAAGTAATGTGATATTGAATAAACTTGTTCCCAAAATATTTTACCATGACATTGTCAAGCATTTGAAAGCATTGCAGATTTTCTGTTTAGCATTTTCTGTATATTTAGGCATTTAGCATGCCTAGATAAACCACTGCAGCAATACCAGGATCCTCCCATGCAGACCCTCTAGGATATCCCTAACATATCTGTTTACAATCTGATAGAACACAGCTGGCACTAGATGGGGTAAAACAGCTGACCCAGCAGTTTCAGGCCTCCCCAGAACTGGGGAAAGTTTACCTGCTCCATCTGAGGATCCTACTGGACAACAGACAGATGCAGGCAGCAAAGGCCCTCGTAGAGGACTGCATTACTGGTTAGCATCACTGATTGTATTTATTAAGTGAAGAAAACAAAATAAAAACGGACAAAATCTGCTCTTTAAACATGTTTGCCAAACCCTCCTTGTTGCCACATCATCTTTTATATTTCTCCTTAAGGGTAAGTAAAAGTATGACTTGCTACAGTAACAAACTCTTAACAGCCTCATTTATTATTCTGCATGTCTTTTAAACTTTAACTTTAAACTCTTTGGAGATTACACCATATGCTGCTATGCTTAACAGGTTAAGGAAAGAATAAGTAACCCAAAGACATGAAAAAATAGGCTTTTACAACATTATAACATTAAATTATACTGACTGGTCTTTCATAAGCGGCCAAACTGGACTATACATGTATCTGTCTACTAGAGTCAAAATATTTACAAATTTCTCTTTCGTAGGTCACAACACGACTCAGCCACTAGATACAACTACCAGGAAGCGTTTCCACCTCCTTTTATGGGAACAGGCTGCCCAAGCATATGAGGTAGACCAAATCACAATAATGTATTCGGTCTATAGAAGAGACTTTCACCATGAATTCTGAAGTTATTTCTAATACATACATATTACATACAATACATACATTATTGGATGTTGATAGATGTTGTATGTTTTATTTCTGCAGGCAAACGAATATGAAGAGGCACTCAGATGGTACGACTACTCAAGGAACTTGTTCTCTTCCAATGATAGACACGATAACAACATGGCCAAATTAGAGAGGAACAGGAGTGCATGCTACTTACACCTCAAGCAGTACGATAAGGTACAGGAACTGACAGGGCCTAGTTAGGGAGGTTAATACTTAAGCCTAGTTAGGGAGGAGAATAAAGGGTTTTGCTGTGCATTTAAGACTCCAGAAAAAGAACCAGAATACCAAGTAAGGTCAATCCTGCATGTTGTCAAGTGATTACATATGTTAAGTACTACTTAGATTGTGTGACGACTTTTTGGTGGTCCCTTAGATAATTTTGCCATGGACACAACTATTGAGAATCCCCTCTATAGTGACCACCTGTCAACATATGCAAGACGTTATGAGTCCCCTGTGTGGTCTTCTTGGGCAGGTTTGACTGTGAACGATATTGTTGTTAAACAGGCAAGTAGTTTCATACATTGTGAGATGATCAGATTAGAAAGTATAACTATCAGGAATGAGGATTTTATTTTAGCATTGTTGTTGGTGATTATATCTGCTGTAAGGAGAATAGTGGTGGTAGCAAATCAGCACTAAGGACAGGGTTATAGGAGCCAAGGATTGACAATAAAAAGTTGTGAGAGTTTTTTCAGTACCAAGGACAGGTCTTTGCATATACATGTAGGATGTGATAATGACAATATAAGGAATGCAGGATTTTCAGTACCAAGACCTTTTCAGTACCAAGGACAGGTCTTTGCATATAGCTTCATGGAGGATGTGATAATGACAATAAAGAATACAGGATTTTAAGTACCAAGACCTTTTCAGTGCCAAGGACAGGTCTTTGCATATAGCTACATACAGGATGTGTTCATGACAATAGGGAAGGCAGGTTTTTAAAAGGACATTTTCCATTTGTCTAACAGGCATTAGAGGCAGCAAAGCAGGCTGAGACATGTGACCCCACCAGCCCCCACACCCAGTATGCACTCTTCAAGATCGCTCTTTTACAAGGAAATAGTGATGCTGGTGAGATTGAACGATGTTATTTTCAACAGTTGTTTTTTGTTTGTTTGTGCTAGCGGTTTCCAGTTTTGAAATTTGTTGTTTATACATTAGGAAAATACTGTATGTCACAGTATGTCTTAGCACATTTTGTGTACCCATTTTTTTCTGTATCTTTAATATTTCTGTAGCCATTGAGGCAATAGAGAAAATGGGAACTGTGGATGAGAAGGGAGAGGAAAACAGCACTGTTGAAGGGCTAGTCTGCCTGGCAGCACAGCTGGCTTTTGAGGTTAGTATTTTAGATATGATTCAGTTTGATTACATAGATTACATTGCATTTTGTTGTTCAACAGTAACGGAACTATAGTTAAGTTTTTTAACCATGCATACCATTGTGTGAAATGCATAATTCTATGTCATAGTCTGTATAGACTGACTGACAATGTAATCATGCTGAAGTGTCAAGTGACTAGCACATTTCAGTGAGGCAGTTTTGACAATACTTTGCAGTAGGCTGAACATTGGTAGTCTAATGATTATCTTAGATATGTTCTTTTAATGGCTTTTGTCAGTGTATGCGGCTTGTTTTTCAATCAATTACTTATTTTCAGGAAAGTAACAGGGACGTGGCAATAAGAGCGTTAGAGAGACTGGTGCAACATTCTCACAACATCCAACAAGTTCTTACTGCTATCAGGTATGCAAATAAAACATCCTAGTCGTTAAACTTTGACGAGCAATTAGTCTTTGTTTTCATAATGTATCTAGACTGTAAAGATAGAAAAACGATGCTTCTTTTTGCAGCTGTCATATGCACTTTATTTTGAATTAACCTGAAACTTCAATCTGCAATATATAAAAAAAATAGTTTTGCAACATCAATGTGGCTACTTAGGAGTTTTTTTAAATGTCTTTTTTAATGATTCACAGATGTCTAACAAGGCTTCGTCTGACCTTCACTGCAACATCTGAAGGACAAAGGTTTGTAAGAAAATAAATGTCACAGTGATGTTTTATTGGACAGGTATGTTACAGTTCACTTCAACGCTTTCCCTTACTGTGATGCATCTATCTTACTGTTACCATATGACATTGTGTACTTTTTTATTGAACTAATGAAAACTCTATCCTCCATTGCAGAAGCAGTAATGACATAATCCTGTCTTACCTTGAAACAGGTAAGTGCAATTATAACTCTAGTGTTATATTATAAGACTCAGATTTGTAGCAGTTTCAGAGCAATTATAGTGTGTTAAGATGCAGCAGGAGGATACTTCTCCGCTTTTATTTTTCTCTTAATCTCACTCATTCACTCAATCTTTCTCTTGATATTTAAAAATTATTGTAATCTAAGTTTTCAGCCATCCCTCGGACAATTTATGCCTCTAAATTTGTAAGGAACTGAGTGTAAACTGTAACAATTATACTGGCATTTGAATCAGAAACACTTTGTTTTGTTTTTTTAAGCTCATAACAAACTCCAAGAATTGAAGAAGACCAAAGAGGATGGCATTGTCAACGAAGCAACGTGGTTCATGAAAATAGGTAGGAGCAATTTGCAATGTTACAGCAGTTCTTCATTCATGACAACATGTGTCAGGCTTCAAAGATGATGACTTCAGATGACCTTATACATGTAAAAGTATTTTATACTTGCAGGACGAAGGTAAATCTACCAATGAAAGAAAGATGTTACACTGTATATAAAATTAATGTAATAGATTTGAATTTGTAAATAAATGATTGTCTGAAAATTATGTTGACACCTAGACTATTTTTAATGCTTATACCAGAAGAACTGCAGTTATTATAATGACAATTTCATTTTTTCTGGACAGCGTGGAACCTTGGGTTAAAGTGTGGAGAGGACACCAACATGATGCACCAGTTCTTCAATACGTGTTTCAAGGTATACCTTTTCTCAGCTCTTGTAATTCTTAATTCTTGTCCTTTGTTATCACCTCTTACAAATTATGGTAGATGTATTTCTTGTGTTGTATGATTACTTCTAAGTGATATTTTCATTCTACACAGATGAGCAAAATGTAAAAATGGCGATGTCATCACTGATTGTGATATGTGAGAATTATCTGTCCCCAGTTTTCTTCCCTGTGTCCCATGGATATGGCCAACCTGGTGAGAAAGAAGACATGTGCCCTGATGGCAGCTGCAGCCTGTCTACAGTCAGCCAGAAATGTCTCAGACCCAGGTGAAAAGGTAATCTAGACCACATACTTTCTGTAAATACCTCTGGAATTAAGGCACTTAACATGACTTTCCTCACTTCACTCAGGTATAAATGAGTATTGTTATCAATTATGGCTGACCCTTATACAGGACATATGGAGGTCCTGTTATTGAGGAGAGCTCACACCTCAATCATGTAAAAGAACCCACCACACTTATCAAAGAGAGCAGGGGTCCTTCCCTGTTTGAGTGGCCTAGATGAATTAAATCTGTCCGGATATGCAGCTTGTAATCGTCAGTGCAAACCAGGTGTGTTACGCATGCATTACAAAGAAAGCTGCTCACATATATGTATTTTTATATATTGTTTAGGGATTCAGAAAGAAATGATCATTGCAGCCCAAGAAATATTTTCAGTCTAATCTTGATACAATTGAAAATGTCAAGAATTTTATTTTAAATTTGCAAGAGCTACATGTAACAATGCTTCCCCCAAGCAAGAACCAAACATCTTAAAACAAAATTAGATCAGTGAAATTCAAAGGTAGTTTGAAGGTGTAATCTAAGAGGAAGTGTTGATGCTTATTGTCTGTTCTACAGATGGAGATGTTAAAGAAAGTCATCCTTCATGTTGATGCATGTCGAGAGACGTGTAGGGAAATATGCAACAGCAAGATAACAGACACAGGTACAGTGATCTTTAGCCTTCATGTATTATCTTACATAGCCTTTGGAACCTGATCATGCACAGTAGGATTAACCCCAGGGGGTCATTAAAGGCTGCTACTTATTTTTACATTCAGTTTGCAATTGGCATTAATTGACATTGAAGATTAATATCAGGTATGGGGGTCATTGACAAGAAGAATGAAACTGGAGGTTTTCTCTTTATAACAATTCTCATTTAAATTGCCTCATCTTTTCTACACAGTATTGTGACTAGAGACTGTGATAGTACTATATCCCGCCTGACCTCCGGGCGTGCTCCAAAGAGAGGGTAGGTATGGGCAAAAAAGTCCGGAGCAAACGCCCGGAGGGTCGTAAACGGCGGTATAACGAAACATACAAAAATCAGGGTGGGGGGGTGGGCATTCTGGAACAGCAACTTTCCTTGCCCGGTTCCCCCCCGCCCCCTCCCCGATGCCCCCAACCCCACGCATCTTGCCGCGCTCATCCGCTTGCTTCCCCTAAGCTACGGTGGGGTTCGTCCGCTCCGAATGACAAAATGCTAGATTTCTCAGTGTAATAAGTACCCCTGTGTCAGGTGAGTATGTCCAGGTGTAATTGAGGTCACGTGGCGCGCCCCCAACCTGTTTACGCTTCTTAAGGAATGCACAAACAGGCTGGGAGCGCTAACTTGACTCAATTAGAATAGCCTATGTTTGCACAATCTCTCTCAAGCTGGGGTGAATGACCTAGGGCCGTCCACTAGGAGCGTGATGTTAGTTAGGCTAGAGACTGTGATAGATACAATTGTATTGTATGCTAGATGTTAGCCTTAGGGTGGAAATAGTTAGCAAAGACTCATTGATGACATACCTTAACAATTTTTTCAAACCACCATGTGAAGTTTATTATTATCAAATGTGACAAATCCTGACGCGAAATATAAGATACACATACATTGCATAATGTTAGAATGTTTTGTAAAATTTCGCAGCCTTTTAGGCTGAATTGTGTAGTACATTACGTTACATTCTCAGACACTTAAAATCATGTGCTGTACTATACACAGTGTAATACTGTAAGGAGTGGTACTTCTGAATACGTAAGTCAAAACTACATGAGTGTGCAATGTTATATACAGATTGAAACAAATTCAGAGATCATCAATACATACAGAACATGATAACAACTATTATGTATGGTATAAGATTGTATTAAGCATTTTTCTTTTTACAAGCAGTCACACGCTTCTGACTTTACAGATTAGGCCAGGCAGACATGATTGATCATATCTGATAAAAAGAAATCAATGTTTCATACCAAAAGTCACTTTGCAATCATTCAATTACATGTCATGAAAGTGCCATATTGATATAAACCACCAACAAGCTCTTTAATTAAGATTATTTTCATTCAAAATTATACACTTAGTTACTACATTGATAGTAGATTGATAGTAGAACATTGAAATACAATGATCATGTTCTTTGGATCAAAACGCTCTGCAATGTCTGGGTCATAGGAACCTGTTAAATCATCAGGTATCTGAGGCATCATGATGCTGTATCTGGTCATGACCAGATGTTGTTGTTGTAACGGTAGCTGTGGTGTTTGTGTCGTTCAAAGCAACACTAGGGTCTGGGCCAATAGAACGATTCCTGGTCCACCTCTTCCTACAAATGGTGAAAGAGATGCCACCAATGAGGACAATGCTGACTACTGCAGCAGCAATGTAGCCAATGAGAGTGTACGGGGAGGAATTTGGATTAGACTTTGGTTCTTCCGAAGGTAAAGAGCGGGTCAGAAAAGGTAGGGAGACAGTGTTGGTACTTTCAGGATAACTCTTGCTCGGAGTCTCCATTTTGTGTGAAGTACCAGCACTAGAAATCTGTGAAGTCAACAGTGACATGGCTGGGGCAGTTGTTGGCACATTGAACTGAGCATCAACAGACAATGTGGCAAATGTGGAGCCAACAGGACTTACTGCAGTACAGGTGTACAGACTAGCAGTAACATCTGTTATGGTGATGTTATCATTCACCTCCACAGTAACCCTACCACCTGATGCAACTGTTGCGTTCTGTCCAGATGGGAGAGTGACTGTGATGTCTGGTGAAGGGATTCCTGAAGCTTCACAGACCAAATGGTTTGTCTGCCCCTGTGCCAGTGTGTTATTTGTGATCCTTTCGAATTTTGTGATGTTTGGTTCTTCACAGATCAGATCTTTAAGATCAATATCTTTCAGCTTTTGCCCCAAAAACTTGTTTGGTTGTCCACAAACGATCTGGTTTTCAAATGAATGGGACCCATTCATTTTTTGCCTGAAGGGAACCATCCTACAATCACACTGCCAGGGGTTGTTGTACAAAATGTATATAGTCACAGAAAAGTCTGAGAATGTGCCAGGTTGAATGGTAGTTATCTGGTTGTTGGCCAGTGATAGCCTCAGCAGCTTGGGTAGATCTTGGAAAGTACCAGACTGAATGCCCCTTATATTGTTAGAAGATAGCCACAGCTTTTGAAGATTTGGCAGACCTGAGAATGTGCCGGGCTTAATGTCACTTATCTGGTTTCCGTTTAACCACAGATCTTGGAGCTGTGGTAGGTTTGAAAACATATCGGGCTGAATGTTAGCTATCTTGTTAAAGTTAAGCCACAGCTTTTGGAGCTGATGTAGATTTGAGAAAATACCAGGATTAAGTTTAGCTAACTTGTTAGAGGACAGCCTCAATACTCGTAGCTGTGGTAGATTTAAGAATGTACCCAGATGAATGTCAGTTAAGTTGTTAGATTGCAGCCACAGCTCTTGCAGGCTTGGTAGATTTGAGAAAACACCAGGATTAAGTTCAGTTAACTTGTTAGAGTACAAGATCAACAGTCGTAGCTGTGGTAGATTTGAAAAAGTACCCAGATGAATGTCAGTTAAGTTGTTGGATTGCAGCCACAACTCTTGCAGCTTCGGTAAATTTGAGAGAGTACCTGGCTGAATGTTGATTAAGTTGTTGGATTGCAGCCACAACTTTTGCAGCTCACGTAAATTTGAGAAAGTACCAGGAAGAATGTTAGTTAACTTGTTAGAGGACAGCTTCAACACTCGTAGCTGTTTAAGATTTCTGAATGTACCAAGCTGAATGTGAGTTATCTTGTTAGAGGACAGCGTCAGCTCTTGAAGAAGTCGCAGATTCTTGAATGTATCAAGATGTATATTAGTTAATCGATTTGAGTCTAGATATAGTTTTGTCAACCTCCTGTATCCTGAGAAAGCGAATGGTGGTATGAATGTGATGGTATTGTTTGTTAAGTCAAGGCTAGTGATCGAGTAAGGAATGAGATGTCGAGGAACTGTGGTTAAGCCTCTGTTCTTGCAGTCACACTCTGATGCACTGCAGCTGCAGGCTGCAGTTGGTCCAGCTTCTTTCAGAATGATGAGCAGGAGAACCAGTAGTTTCCTCAGCTTGTTGAACATTTTCTGTAAGAAAAGGGAGCTATAATTGTATCTTTTGTACAATCATGTTAAAGAAATGTATTTTTTGTGTTTTCCACCCTAAAGTCAGTCTTTAAGCAGCCACCACTTATTAATTTTGTGTATTCATGTTCAGTTTAAGACTGATATCCTGCCACCTTGATGAATACTGATTTCATAACATGACAAGACAAAATTAATTTGGGTTCTCAGGCTTTTGTGAGTTAAGAAAAGTTGGGAAACAACATGAAAACAGTGGTTTAAAAGAAGAAAATGAGCTTATATCCCCTCATGATGCAGACTCTAGACAGTTTTTGTGACATTGTATGAATTCATCTAACATACATTGTACACATGATATTGTGCATTTGCGCCAATATGCACCCTTCTCCTGTTGTTGAATTTTGCGCCATTAAAATATCATTCTTCAGACTCCAAGATTTCGTTGCAAGGTAATCCAAGTATGTCTGTCAATGATTATTGCAACAAGAGTTCGGAGACCTCATGTCTCATGAAATATTCTGATTATCCAAAATAATGACTTTCATATCTGCTTTAGAGTCCATTCCAAGACACCATGAGGGTTTTAGGTGATATTTGTAATTATTCTGAATTATTTTGAATAAAAGAATATTTGAGCCACAATAATCAAATTCTTTTTAAAAAATTGAGTAAGAAAATGCTCATCTATTTGAATTCCTTTGAATATTTTAGAAACATTTAGAAAGTAACTGTACAAAAATATCTTTATCTAGAATAATTGTGAAACCTCTGTCTGATTACTTCACATTTACAAATATTTACAAATATTTGTAAACTTTGCCAAATGGTAAAATTAGTTTATTGCCCCCATAAAAGTAAGCCCTATTGTTGCATCTGTATATTTTTAGATTTTACTGCTGGGCACTGGTGGATCCTTTGTGATGGGCCATTGTTGCATGGCACCCAACCATACTTTGCAAGGATGTGTGAATTGCTATCTTCCCAGCCCACCGAACCATTTACAAAAAATGGTAGAAAATGGTAAAAAATTGTAAATAATGGTAGAATGCTGTTATCATTATTTAGAAACCATTAGAAGTATCCAATTCCACACCATGAATATTTCCAAAGTTTTACAGGACCAGGGAAATATTTATGAAGTTGAAACAGTGTTAAAAATATTTCGGAATTATCAAATGTCCTAGACATATAATTATAAAACTTTAAAATCAATTCTAAACAATGGCAACAAACATCCGCACGGTGTCTTGGAATCGACTCTGTGCTTGGTTATGTACAACTTTAACTAACTTACACAGGTGACAATGTTGGCAATCAAATCATTTATGACATGTACCCAGAAGAATTGGGACACTTTCACATTAGTTATGCAAATTAGAGACTTATTTGCATAATTGGTTTTTGCTTGTCTTCCACCTGCCACAAACTACATTATGTTACATGTATTTGAGTCCTATGATGGAAAACACTGTTAATATGGATATTTCATTGAGTCCAATTTGCATAATTAGTCTGTGACCAGACCCTCTGGTCGACAGACTTTTAGTTTTGTCACGTTTACGCGCGTTCGCAGCTGTATCTGTATGTTCCCGTTGTCTGAATTCTATGTGGTTTGGCAGGTCCTTTGTACTGAGGTTGACGATGATGCACGTGAACTTTTTTTTGCGGCAGGTGGTTTTATTATGGATTTTATAAAAATAACACCCCTACAATTTGTTCGTCTTGCGGTGTTTTGGTCCAGATCCTCTGTATGTGGGTCATGGTGTCATTGGAATTTGTCAAGCAGATGCGTGGTGTTACCTGATCGTCAAAGTTATTCGCGTTCGCATCGGTATCTGCATGTTCCCGTTGTCGCATACGTACGTTGTTTGGCAGGTCATCTGCACTGAGGTTGACGATGATGCACGTTGTTTTTTTTTGTTGTTTTTGCGGCAGTTGGTTTTATTAGGGACGCAATAAAAATAACACCCCTACAAAATGTTCATCTTTCGGTGTATTAGTCCAGATCCCCTGTATATGGGTCATGCTGTAATTGAGATATTGCAAGCAGATGCGGGATGTTCTCTGGTCGCCAATGTAACGCGCGTTCGCATCTATATCTGCATGTTCCCGTTGTCGCATACGTTTGTGGTTTGGCAGGTTCTCTACACATAGTTGGACGATGATGCAAGGTGTTTTATTTTTTCGGCAGCTGTTTTTATTATGTAAAACTATGTAATAATTTCAGAAATCACCCCTGCAAATTGTACGTTTCACAGTGTATTGGCCCATGTCTGCATATGGTGCCCGTTGAGGTAATTGGGTATAGTTAAGCAGATGCGCGATATGTGCAAGAATTTTACGCGCGTTTGCTTTCTACCTCTTATTCAACAAGTTTATCCGTACTACTTTATGTACCAGCATCATGGACCCCGGGATTCACCCACACTGTGTCATGCTACCTTATGGCTTCACACTAGTTAAAAACTTATCGCACAGTTCATCATCAACAGCTGTGTGTTATCGTATGTGGGACATGGGAACCGACATCTAATGTTCCACTAATGACCCTGTCAATCAAATACCTCCTGTCGCCGTTTGCAATGAAGCGTGTAAGAATTCTCGTCCCAAATGAAGTTTAGCCATATTATATTCCCGGACTTCGACTAAGAAACATCAAGGTCCTATTCCGTGCTTCATACTTATTACGTCCATAACAGAAACATGTTAATACTTGGTGCGTTTGTCAGTCTGCCTGTCGGTCTTGTAGGTGTGTCTGTGTGTGAATGTGCCTGTGTATTAGAGTAGACCATCCGGTAACTTATCGTCACCATATCTTTTAGACTTTGGCCACATGTTATCTCACAATCCATACCTGTTTAGTAAGATTCACATGACACAGAAATATTAGGCAACTTTAGATACAACGATATATCTAACACCATGAAAAGAATCATATAGGATATAAGCACAACGTCACACACCAAAGAAGACAAAACAACCAACATATACCAGACCGACGTCACAGACTATATTACCTACGGTCACTTGTTTGCACTTCATTATGTACATCTCTGCCAGTGAGAGATAAATACCTGCATGCTAAAAATGTCAATATCATGGAAATCCATCATTCCTATGTTCCATTATGCTTGGGAGACTGAGAAAATTGCCCCTGCAGTTCCAGAGGAAGCCGCTAGGGGGCCCTTACGTAAATCACTTCTTCCTTACATCACAAGCTATCAGCGACCTAAAAATCAAGACCATAGCATGTCCAAGTCAAAAGATGTACCAAGGTCACACACGAGAGGGCCCAAAATCGTTACCTGACCTTCATCTTTACAACACCTACCCACATACCAAATATCATTACAATCCATCCAGAGGTTCTAATAAAAGTTATGGTGACCACAAATATCCGGAAACTCAAACACAGACGGACACACAGACAGACAGATGGACACACTAGAAACTGATACCTCCATTTTTCATGGAGGCAATTACAGAAAATCACAATGATTAAGCACTGTTTACTTTTCAAAAGTATCTTTTCGTGAACCGCAGTGCTAGTTTCTGAACTTCTGTTGTTGACATATTTACCATGACGTAATTTGACAGACATAATTGGATTACATTGTGACAAAATCTTCTAGTCTGAAGAATGACTTTTGATGGCGCAATGTTCAATAACATCAGAAGGGTGTGTGTTTGGTGTTAACATTTGTGCTCATTGAATGATACAATAATTATTGGTACAGGAAAATGTTGTATTTTGGTGTCATAAACACTTTTGAATTAAAATTTAAGAATTACACTCAGACACAGTCGAACGTTCAAACTCAGTGAAATTATTACAACGTTAATGTTACATTAGGTCCACTGTGCTCATGAAAAGTATTGTGAATGGTATAAAAAGAAAAATGTACAACTGTTACAGCTACATTAACCAAAAGGATATTGAGTAAGTTATAAATCCTGTATTATTCTGCAATGGGCTACTGTCACTAAATTGTCTACTGCTACTGTAACTTGATCATCCCTACCAGTCTTATCCTGTGTGGTCTACCAGCCATCTCAGCCATTAATTCTTATAAATTGTGAAATCATGCATACCTTATTGAGTTATGTGCAGGCGGGTATTGTTCTTGCAGTCAAGGCTGTTCTGTTGTTCTCCCAAGCTGTGTTGGTCTATCAAGCTGAGAAGGACTGTGTTTTGGAACAATTGGTTGATCTCCCAAGCTTTCTATTATGATATACAATAAGGCAAATATCATTAAATGGATGATGATAACAATATAATGTCATTGGGAAACAAAGCTTTTTTATTACCTTAGCATGAAAGTTCATTTGTGTTGGTAGAATCCATTATAAAAAAAAATTGCTAACACTTTACTTCCAACACTGAATTAAACTATAGGGACTTACCCTCTAAATTTTCGGTCAAACTTCGTCGACCTTGTTTATTACCCTTTAGGCCATGAATGATTTGATTATATGGATGTCATCTGCACATGCATTAAGTTTTGGCTGTTTCCGAAAAGAAGAGGTTTTAACTATGCTGTAAACCGTACAAAGGAGCTGCAAATTGAGCAAATAATATATGCTGTAGGTTATATAAAGGATATATATCGGAAAACATATATGTTGATATCATAGAAATGCCAAGTTGACCATCAATTTCAACGCAAAGAAGATGTGAAAGAAAAAAATAATAATCTGTTGTATTTAGTGCAGGTAACTATGACAAATTGACGTGTGTGTTTGGTCAAATTTGTTCAGCCTTTCAAAATTGTTTTTGGTGCCCAAACTTTTTTCATTCTCATCCGCATCAATTTTGGGGTTTCCGGAGAATGTCACCCATGTATATGTAACCAAATCCATGTGGCCTTACAATAATCCATCGTATGGCTCAGAACAAAATTAATCTAACTGCAGACACAGGGTTTGAATGTAGCAGAGAAATTCTGCCACTTTTATCAGCACCCACCAACATAGTTAGCTAAGTCAATTACAAATCAAAGAGCAATAAACAAGTATTTTAATGATATGAAGCACATTGCTCATCTATTCAAACAACAAACACTTGATTGAGAGAAAATTGGGACTTAAAAATTTGTCCTTTACAGTAACCCGCTAATCCAGACAGCCCCGTTGTCTGTGCGAAGTAAATGAACATATGAGTACGTATTGTTGTGAAATGAGAAAACAAGCTACCTAGATGATAATATACTTTGTAATACAATGCAGATACAATGTATATAAAAGGATATGATTGATCAGTCAAGTTTTTCCATGCCCCTGAAAGTTTTGAATGTTGAGAGGATGAAATGTTTAATTAAAACTAAGCTGAGAGCAGTATGGATGATTTAGTGAAGTACAAGTGGACAAGGCAGAGTGACCCAGGGTTCTAGCCAGGATTTAATTTAGGGCTACCGTTAATGGCAAGGCAGCAAAGCAAACAATTGGGAGATTTAAAAAATGTAAATTAAATGTAAAAGCCCAAGTCATTCTAAGGGTTAACCCTTAAGGGGACTTAATTCTTTCAGTCCCAATATAATTAGAATAATTTTTTTATCAATTTGGGGGCGTCAACATTAATAAATCACATTAATTTTGATTTGACGTTATCACACAAATACTAGTAGATACTAGCAGATTACGATTAAACTAGAGGTTGAAAATAAGTGTAGTAATTATTAATGTCATGGGGGGCAACTGTGGTATAAAAGCAGGGTATTTTGCCCAGAGGTCCAGGGTTCAGATCCATCGCGGCTTCAGTTTACTAGTAAGGTACAGCCCTCAGATTGGACGTTTAATGGTAGTCCTGTGTTTGAGGATAGCCACACCAAGCATGTTGAAGAACCCACCTCACGTATTGAAAATATTAGGGGTCCTACCCAGTGTGAGTGGTTAAAACCTAGTCTTTAATATGGCTGAATTGGGGGCAATTAAGATTTGAATTGAGGTCACGCAAAATAAAAGCTCAGCTGCTCCACACTCTTTTATGATTTAGCCCTACAAATTGTAAGCTCCTTGCAATTCAGCCCATCTGAGAAGAGAGAGTAGTCTACCAACCCAAAAGAAAAATCAAAGACTGAAAGAGACATAAAAAATTTAGAGTGGAGGCAATAGTGTGGTGGCCTGTTTGCTAAAATACTTGAGTCGTGGAGTCCTCTTTTAAAGTCCATTTCAATCTGTGAAACAGTCTGCAAACAGTACATTGTATATAGGGAATCACTTCTAAGATTACAGAGTATATATTCCATTACATGTAGTCTTTAGCATGTGTGAAAACATGTGGGCTCTGATGTAAGAACTTTATCTTCCATGTGCTGTCTTGCACTATGCACAGGGTATTTGTCAAGAAGTTGACTGTGAATATCTGAGAGATAGTAAGGGCCTTTACTAAGTACTGGGCCAAATGCTCCTAGTCCACTGCTAATTCTAATTCATCTAACGGATGAAAATGCAAAAGACAAAGACTTACCTGGAAACAGTGTCCTGGAAAACTGTCATCCAAGAAAAATCACCTTCTCTGAGCCCTTAACAATGGTCTTAGGCAATCCAAAGCACATTTGTAGACAACTTGCAGGAAGTCTCAGCTGTATAGCTGTTACAGTTACTGTAGTCCCACTGTAACTGAACATTCAGTCTTGCACTATATATATATGTACACAGTTGGTTCTCCCTCAAGCATAAAGAATTGGATTAATTTTGGTTACTGTGATTCTCCTTTGTAGGCTCTAATATGTTTGGAACAGATGAAAGTCAAGTTCCGTGATGACGACATTCCAATTGAAGCTCAGTAACGTAAGATGAAAATATCAGTTGCCAAGGAACAACAGGGCCTTTTTGTAACAGTATAAGTCCACGGAACTTTGTAACCAAGTTTTTTGTCGAGTCGCTTACTGGAAATAATCCCGATTTGAAAAAATAAGAGCAGTCTGTTAAATCCATGCATCAACTTCTCTTTGTAGTTTCTGGTTGACTTTTTTGGCTCTGATAAACAAGCCCGTTTCCATGATTAAATTTGGATATTTTGATCCGGCAGCAGGAAAGCTAGCTCAAGTAGAATTTTAAGTAAAGAACCGAAGAAAAACAGAACGATAATATGATTTGGTACAGAAGAGGGAACATAGTTTACATCATGTGCTTGGAATCAGAAATTGGCTCCATGCAGTGGCTTTAATATAATGTTGTCTCTGAGAGATCTACACAGGTCAATCACTGAATTAATATCAATAGGTTCAACACTTAAGATACACACAGTTAACAATTAATTAATGTACTTTTATAATTCTTGTTACTAATCCTCCCAGCAGTCATCGTAAACAGAGAGATGATAACTTGATTACGGAAGTTAAGATCTGAAATTTAATTACAACGTAATAATGTGCTTGGTCTATACATTGTATATACTAGGGTATCAATTTTGAAGACTACATGTACATACCGGGTAGAACAAAAATGATACTCCTTTAGTCACCATGTATACTGGGTATGGGACACAAACAAACACATTTACAATGTTTGAAAATGAGCTTATAGCAAATTACTAAATGAGGTTTCACGTATTACATTATTAGGCAACAAGTGAAGCTGTACAGAACATAATGGAGCTAAGTAATATTCAATAAGCCTTTTAGAACAGGCAAACTCTGCAAATGGCCTATATAGTTGAGCACTCTTTACCATTGCAAATGAGAATGTAACATACTTTCTTTCAACCCTAAGAACTCATCATGGAACATACAAATGAGCTTTCATGCTAGTTATTACCATATTATTATCCTTTGATTTGATTTGTTGAAATGTGATGAAATGCTAATCATGAGTCTAAGAACAAGAATTTTATTTGTTGATTAGACTGTTCTGGTGACAGCACACCCATCCTGCTGTGCCTGTATGAGTTTGAGGCTAAAGCAAAGATGGGAGAGCCTGACCTGACTCAGCTGGTGGACAGGGTGATGGCCATGCCTCAGGCTGATGCCAAGACTCTAGAGACCATGGCAGGTGAGTGACATGTGAACTAACCTTCCAATTATCTTTGGACCAGGTTGTTGTATATGCTTTTGCTACAATAACTGTAAAATGCATTTAAGTTTGCATGGAAGTTTCTGCATTCACAGTAACAATATCTCAAACAAATACATTCAGCTTGAGGCAATTAAGACAGTTAGACCCAGAAAAGTTCTTAACTTAGTGTTACAGGAAAAAGCAACAAATCAGTCTGAATTACAATAACATGTAGTTAAGTGTTGTTCAAAATATTACTATAAGCTATAGAACACTCTGGTCCTGCTTATATAAGGCAACCCATACATGAGGGCCTGCATGCCCATTTGCTGTAAGACATGAATTCTTGTAATCTGTAAGGAAAGCAGCTGAGTTATGTTAGATAGCCCAGAATGTGCCCCGCCCTCCCTACATCATTTATTTGTTTCCTGCCTACTCTATGCAGATGATGTTGTCATCTTCTCGGAAACTGAGAAAGGTCTACAATGCGCACTAGACAAACTCAACACATTTTGTATGCAATGGAAACTGCAAGTTAATGTAAAGAAAACGAAGGTATTGATCTTCAACAAAACAGGACGCACACTTAAAAAGTTTAAATTTCTACTCGGTTCTGAAACCATAGAAATCGCCAATTCGTACTCCTATTTAGGTCTGCAATTATCCCCATCTGGCAGCTTCTCCCTAGCGAAGAAACAACTCGCACTGAAAGCGCGCAAAGCAGCTTTTAGTATCAAATCCCTTATCCGCTCACAGATATCCACAAAAGCTTTATTACGCATCTTCGATGTTTGTATTAAATCAATCATGCTCTATGGATGCGAAATCTGGGGGAAAGATTATCATAATGCCAACTGCCCGATAGAAAATGTCCACAATCGCTTCTGTAAAAACATTCTTGGTGTACACAGAAACGCAAGCAATGCAGCATGTAAAGCTGAACTCGGTAGACTGTCTCTAGACATAGACATATCGGTTCGCTTAGTCAAATACTGGTTAAGGCTTAGACAACTAGATACCAATACACATCCACTGCAAGCTGACGCATTATTATATCAAAAACATATGCTTAATATATATAGCAACAAGAAAAATCTGTTATCTCATGTGAAAGAAATACTTAACAATAGCGGCTTGTCCTTTATTTGGAATAACGACAACACTGACCTCGACAGGCAACATATTTGTACTTTACTTAGAAGAAGGCTATCTGACATGTACATTCAAAGTTTTCTCCACAATTTATCTGTTGATACTGGTAAACTAAGATTGTATAAGCATCTCAAATCTGTGTACACTATGGAAAATTATCTACACACCAAAGACTTTGATGTAAGATCAGCTATATGTAAGCTCAGAGTAAGCGCACATACGTTAGAGGTCGAAAGAGGTAGATACAAACAATTACCTGTTAACGAGAGAATATGTAAATATTGTACAGGAAAAGCAGTGGAAGATGAAATGCACTTTATTTGTCATTGTCCTCACTACAGTACCGAAAGAGACAAACTATTTAAACTAATTAACAAATTTTTTCCCAGCTTTGCACATCGTAACGAACTACAAAAAACTGCCTTCCTGTTAGCACCACCCAATGCATATGTCTCCCAAAATGTCGGAAATTTCATCCTCCACTGTATACAGAAAAGAAATCAAACCCAATAGCATTCATTTTAGATTAGAAGTATCACTAGTTGTTGACCCCTATGTCCACTTTGTTATTGTATCATTATCATCATTGTACTTTCACACATGTATTTTTGCAATTAGCCTTCGGGCATGAGTTTGCAATAAAGATTATTAAAATTGAATACACATTTTGTGATTCGTAGTCACGTGACCAGATTCTAATTGTTTGTCTTCCTTGATTGAAGAGCAATATACAAATGTGGTTCTGACTTCAGTTTAAAGCCTTTTTGGAACCCCCATGCAGGCCCACACATCATTTATAGTGTTAAACTTAAACTTAAAGGGGAAATGTACAAAATGTAACAATGCAGATTGAAGTACATTGATAAAGTGTTAAAGGGGAAATATAACAATTGAGGAATTGTATTGTCTTCATCTTGTAGATAATGTTTTATCACTAATGCTGTGTTTCTCTTTAAACCATCCCATGAGCATCTATTATTGTATATACATCATCTCATAATTTGTAACATCAATATACAAAACTGTACATGACAATGATTTGTGTACCTTGACATACAGCACTAGCCCAAGAAGCGCCTGCAGCCCAGCCCACTATCAGTGTAAAGGCTCTGAAAGAAGCCATCAAAAGACACTTGCAGACACCCAACACAGACTTCACTAAATGCAGGTATGATAATTACAACTTTTGATATTTTATAATGTCAATTTTGTATTGTTATATCTAATGTGCTGTAGCAAGGTTTGCAACTGTACAGTTAATAATAATTCCGCACCATTTTTACTGTGTCTATAAGGGTAAGAATAGATTATTAATTTTTATGGAAAAACTAAACTTTATCTAACCAGCACTTCAAGTTAATTGGGACTTACATGTACCCCAAGTCTAAAGTTTTATGATATTAAGGCATTGTCCTGAAGATCTTAAGTATGAATTTATTATGTTTACCTATACTCGGAAGTGAATATATTTTTTCTCTGTTTCTTCCTTTTCTTCCTCCTCGTCTTCTTCCCAATTTAGGTTAGCCTAATAACTTTAAGGTATTTCTGATTGCAGTAAAGCATTCCATAGTCTGATCCAGCTTGTCCTGAACAAAGGGTCCAGTTCAGACCCCAGTAGCAAAGAGGAAGCCTGGGGATATTACAAGGAAGCCATGGATGTCATAGACAACAAGTCACAGGTAAGTTTTTCCTGCTTTGTATTTCAGAAGTTCTTCACAGGATAAGCAAATGAATAGATAGGACATTTTACAGTTGCTTCCTCATAGTCATTCATCGCATTATCATTAGATTTCTACAACGTGTTCAGAATCACCCTGGCCATCATATTAGTTTTGTGTTTGAGGTAACTAAATGCTGTAATAATGTTAAAAGCCAGTTTGCCATCTTGGCTTCAAAGCTATCCTCAGGTCTAACTCTCCTTAAATATACATTAAGCACATTTTCGCCCAAAATCAGTGAAAACTTTCCAGTGAAACACTTGATGTCTCTGTAGGGTCCCTACATTGTTTGTTTCAATATAAATAATTACATGACATTGTGATCTTGCTCACTAGACTAAGTATATGTACATGAAACTGTGGAGAACAATGACGGCCTGCCTCAGTAACAATGACTGATATGCAGGGAAGATATGATGATGATGACATGTATTCCTAAAGCACTGTTTGCTATCTTTTATTTAGGGCTGTTATCCTGAGATGGAGATTCTGTGGTTAATGACCAAAGCTTGGAATTGTGGCATCCATTTACTCAGGTCTGTTGGTATTATTGATCCTGATTATTAATTATCTACCAGGGAGATATGATCAAGAAAACTAAAACAGGGTTATACAACAAGAATGTGTGATTTTTTTTCTGTATCAATGGTTATTCTTTTCTTGACTTTTTATACAGTATCATGTAATATTTACAATGTGTCATGGATAAAATAAGATTCCATTCATTACTTTGTGTAGGGTAAATTTCTCTAGTACTTCAAGTGTTTATCTATTTATGTATTTTTTTTTTCAAATTAAAAAAGATGACATAGACACAAAAAACGTATTTCTTCTCATTGATGTTTATGTACATAAATCAGCCTCCCTAACCACTCCCCAAACAATTCAGAGTATAAACATTAGGACTTTCATGGCCTTTTTTATTTGTAATTTGATAACAGAAAAAATCAGAGTTGCAAAATGTTATTTTGTAAACAGTATTTTTGTGTGTGTTCTCCACAGTGCTGGTCACTATGTGGATGCTGAGCACTGGTGTGGGATGAGCATGAAGTTGCTTAAGCACCTCACAAGTCTGCGGACACACTATGACACCCAGGTAATCTTTTATTGCCATTAACCTGTACTGATATGATTTAAGAAAGGAGAAGTTGTATCACTACCTCTGTTCACTGCATTAGGTTTCTTTTCCAGTGTTGTTCTTTAGATGTAATAGCATATAAATTAAGTCGATGAAATATTTTTAGAAGATTTATTTGCTTAAAGATTATGATTACATTTAAATCAAGTTGTCTTGAGGATATTTGATTTAACATTTCAAGTATATATATTATATATCTTTAAAATTTTGATAATTGATATTTTTCTGCAGATGACTGCAGTCTATGGAGAAGTCCTAGCCAAGATTGAAACACAGAAAGTACGTTCCAACAAAGAAGAGTGACCTAAAGTCACCAGCTTTGACAATAATCCTTCTATTTTGATGAAAGGCATTTATCATTCTGGTTAACAGATCTATGAATAATTGATGCAGCACAATCCTTTTGACATAAACAGAATTGTACTGCTAAATATACATATCATGGTGCAATGGAACCAGGTTTGTTTAATATTATAGAAATTGTTTGATCTTCAACTTTTTATTGGTATGAATTGTAATGTTTTTGCAAGTTAACCTTTCATTTGTAAGACATGACGCTTTCTTGAAACTTGCAATGGGCATTGCAGATTGTTGCAGCCCATTATACATTTTGTTCATTGTTGCAGTTTTCTCCATGCTGTAAAGTATAAGTGTTGAAAGTTTTATGCAAAACATGGAATTATTGAGATTGTATAGATGCAAATATTTATTCCAATTTCTATTAGTTCAAGCAATCATAGTTGCTTCGTTGTTCACAATATGTTGCAAAAACCTTTACTAAGGATGTTATGTATGAAGTGATTCAATGTAGATTTTATAATATGCCTCTTTCTGCATTCCATAATGCTTGTATAAGCAGAATTAGTCAGAGAATAAATCTAAAGTGATAAATAAAATGTCATTGGCTATAATTGTGCTTAGTCGTCATTTATCAAAGACACTTACACAATGAAAGTGGTGCATAAATAAGTATGTATGCATACACTTATTCCACAATAATATAAGTCTTTTTACAGTGGTTTGCCAAAACTATGCAACATCCTACTAGGAAGATTTACATTAACATTTACAGCATGTCAAATTGATCGCTAAATTGCCGCTCCTGTTCCTCTCTACTGCTTCCCACTGTCAAAACCTTGAATTTTGATTTTTACTTTTCTTCGGATCCTTATCTTTGGTAAGATAGCTGACTACACCCCCTCTGGTGGGGTATGTAAAAACTGCAGAATGGCCACACTCGCGAACGCACTTGTAACCCGAGCGCGTATACAGATATATATTAAAGCCCAAGCAACATTTCACTCCGTTGGCGTTGACGCGAGAATGATGTCGATCTTGACAAAGTACAAATGTGGTCACTCTGTCATCTTACGGATAAAGAAAATTGAATGGAAGTCTGCCAACACTTAGTGCATACGTTAACAATTATAGCACTGCAGGTCAGAGCAAGTTCAAGGACATACATGTAGTTTCCCACGTACTACGCACAAATCAGTGGCGCCATAACGTGTGGTCCACCGCATAGCTTCGTCCTGTGCCGTTTTGACTTTGCACAGTATGGAACAATTTATTGAAAAGACACGTTTTTTGCCTCAAAGAGCGCTTTTTCTTTCCGTTGTTTGTATCAAATCTTTCATTTCTGATTTTTGTGTAGCCTGGAGTTACGTTTGCCCCTGATGGTGCCACAACGCCCCCTTTGTTCCTTTGGCAGCATGCCCATTGAACTTAGTACTTTGCCAACAACTAATCTGTGAAGTCAACTACAGAATGTTCATGTAACGGGAACCATTCGTATATGGGAAGGGGAAAGGAAGTTGCTTTTTTGCTGATTAGCTAAATTTTAGATGTACATGTGGTCACAATATGGTAACTGCTATATATGTCCAAGGAGAGTACCGGAAGTTCAACGAACTTCAGTGGAAACTTCCTGTAGTGTCCTGGTTTCTCTCAAAATCTAAGTTTTCGATGATAGGGTCATTTCTTATCAAAGTAACGGTACAACAACAGGAAACGGATAGGTATAAAAGGGCAGTACATATGCATTTGGCTGTGAGAAGCTGTGTTTGGGGCTGCTGACAGTGGGTTTCAAACCCGAAACGGGGTAGTAGAACGTGGAAGACGGCCTGTGCGATTTATTTTACAGCAACGACGCCAATCAAGGTAAGAGGTCACTGTTTATGTTTTTAACGAGTTTGCTCGAGGCCATTGACCACTAATATGCACTGAACTACGTTCACTGTAGCAGAATCTCTTCTCCCTAAGTTAGAAACATCAAACTTCGGCAAGCTCGACTTACTGACCCAATAGGCAATGCAAGGGTTACGAAGGCTACTCGGGAAAATTTCCCAAGCCATTTTATTTAAGCCGGAATGGTTTGATCCACTCACATCGGGAAGGTCCCCTACTCTTTTCGATAAGTGTGCTTGGTTCTTTTATGTGCCAGGGGTGTGGCTCTCCATGCTGTAAATCTAAAGTTTTGTCGCAATATTGAACTGCCTTAAACTTTGCCAATTAAGTAATAGATGTCAATGTGTTTTCTGTCTTTTATTTTCACAGATAGCTTTCACCATGAGGGTGGCGTGTCTCTTCGTACTTCTCGTCCCAACTTGTGTGCTTGGACAGAGCTTCTTGCAGAGAGCCCTGTCTGATTTAGCTCAAGGCGGGCGGAAAGTGTGTCCGTACTGCCCGTACTGTGTGTACTGGTCGCGGTGCGGAGGTAGGTGCACCCGGCCCGAGTGTGCCGCCTGTGGGTACCGCTTCCACTGT
This sequence comes from Branchiostoma floridae x Branchiostoma belcheri, assembly GCA_019207045.1. Taxonomy (NCBI): domain Eukaryota; kingdom Metazoa; phylum Chordata; class Leptocardii; order Amphioxiformes; family Branchiostomatidae; genus Branchiostoma; species Branchiostoma floridae x Branchiostoma belcheri. The sequence continues at coordinate 10,181,746 of CM033031.1, forward strand.
TCGTCCACCTGTGTGACGCTGTGTCTGCAGCCCGAGACTACAACGCCCCGTTCTACTACTACAGCAACTACAACGCCTGCATCTACAACCACCGAACCAACGACACCGCTAGCGACTACAACGCCAAACCCAACGACGACAACTCAAAATACTACATCCCCCGCTAGTCCAAGCCCGTCAACTTTTCCCCCAAGTTCGTCGCCCGATCCGTCGGCTTCTCCGTCATCCCCTCCCGAAGACTCCGGTTGCGAGGAGCGGGGAGGGTACTGCGAAGAGCGTAGCTACTCCTGCCCGGGTCGGTACGTGTTCCACGACGGGCTTTGCGCTGACCGCCCCGGTCGAGTCTGCTGCCTGCCTCACGAGGATCCCCTGTGCCGAGAGAATGGGGGAATCTGTCGGGGCGACGCGCGCTCTTGTCCGAGGGGATACCACGAGGGAGGCGCGAGCTGTACGGGGCCTATCAACAAAAACAAGCGGTGCTGTCTACCAGACTCCACAACACCATCTCCTACCACTCACATGCCATCTACAACTGAACCTACGTCAACTCCACCTCCAAGTACCACTCCGAAAGCTACGCCCCCACCGCCGTCGAAATGCGGTAAACTGAAAATGGTCAGTCGGGGAGGGTGGGGTGCTAGACCGCCCAAGAAACGCACGTCGTTCGGTAGTCCTCCGAGTAAAGTTGTCGTTCATCACAGTGACGGTTACTTCAGACACCTGTTTACGTGGAGTTACTCTAGCCTGGCCGACTACAGGGAAAGGGTACAGGATATACAAGAGGGCCACTTTGACAGGGGTTTCGACGACATTGGCTACAACTTCCTCATCGACGGTTTCGGCAACGTGTATGAAGGACGTGGCTGGGACTACAGGTCAGTTGAACACCTAAAAATATTACTTTGAAAAAAATCTATGAAAAATTAAAGCTTGTTATGTTTTTTTTTCTGTAATTCATTACAATGGCAAATAGCCAATTGCAGAAATACTTTTTATCAGTTGTGAGATGTCAAAAACTAATGCAATTGACTTATGCCAAGCTCCTTTTTTTATCCAATTAGTTGACGTTTATTACGTTGGCGGTGCCGCTGCGTTATAAATTGAACTTGTGTTAACCTTGACTTAATAATGGGAATATAATGTTCATGCAAAACCGTACGACTAAAAAAACACAAAACGTACAAAGACTCCTTCTGCATCAATGAAATTTGTTGAGCGCTTGGCCACCACGCCGCCGCCAACGTACTTTCTTTCTTCAGTGAGATACCCCGGCTTTAAATCGTATGTGGCCGGATCAAAACGTATACTAACATAAAGTTTACTGTAACAGAGCAATAGTGTTCGCCCTATAATGGACGTTGGCGTTACAAACAAGTGTAATTGATTCAGCGATGGCATTAGATCATGACGGTTGATGAACGTTCTTATCTTCTTCCAGTGGCGCCCATGTGCCGTGCTGTAACAGTTTCGCCCTCGGTATCAACTTCCTGGGTTACTTCGAGAACTCCACACCCACCGCAGCGGCTCGGGAGGCCGGGGAAAACCTGATCGCCTGCGGGGTGGAGATGGGGAAAATACGGCAAGGTTACGACTTGAACTGTCACCTCGACCTCGGGGCGGCGAGTGGGGATACAGACTGTCCGGGTGCAGCTCTTTGCCGATACGCTAGGAGGCATTACAGTGGCCTGTAGACTTGAACTGTCACCTTGACCTCGGGGCGGCCAGCGGCGATACGGACTGTCCGGGTGTAGCTCTTTGCCGATACGCTAGGAGGCATTACAGTGGCCTGTAGACTTGAACTGTCACCTTGACCTCGGGGCGGCCAGCGGCGATACGGACTGTCCGGGTGTAGCTCTTTGCCGATACGCTAGGAGGCATTACAGTGGCCTGTAGACTTGAACTGTCACCTTGACCTCGGGGCGGCCAGCGGAGAAACGAACTTTCTAGGTGCAGCTCTTTAATTTTAATTTGCTGATACGCTAGACCGATATGTCTATCCATTTGATGTCGACAATGATGAGTTTGTAGCGGCCATATAAGTGCTGATGAATTGGATATTCTTTTTGAAAGTTTCGAAAATCTTACAACGTTGAAATCTGCCTTGTTTTGAGTATAGCAGACTGATGTATTAGACAATAATCTTAATGTCAACTTTGTAAATGATCACTACGTTTCTGACTGTCCAGGCGCATCTCTGCTTTTGGTGAAGAATAAAAGAAATTTAAAAATGTGGATTTGCTTACGATTGTTATAGTTTGATGTCTAGAATACCTATATTGTTCGCATTTCCCCCCGGTCAGTAATACTTTTAAATACCTACATTCATAACGACCAAGTCTCCAGACCCCCTGGTTGTTGTGGGGACAAAGTAGACACGACGAAGGAGATTTGCATCTATGCAATTCTGGGAGGCTAAATAGTGAGTGATATTGATTGACTACGTCAAGGTTTACTTTAGTACCCATTTTAGTCAAATGAGTCGGATCTCATCTAAGGAATATTTAGTCTTCCCACGCAAACAATTGTAAAAAAATGGAACTATCCTGTCATGTTGTTGAAACAATAGCTGTATCTTCTAAAAGGCAGTCACAAAGGTACCAAAATGTTTCGTGGAGGTGTGTCTTGAAGTTCTGACAACCAAGATATTAAACGTAATGCCCACACCCAGAGAGCTCTATTGTGTCGAGCTCAACTGAAGTATTGTCCGCTTGATACTCTACGTCGTTACTAGATAGAAACTCTGACAAAATTGTCGGACTGTCCGTGCCACAAATACAGGTACCGTTTACCGGGTCACAAGAGGCTTTGTTCTGACAATAGCACGTCATGCTGCAGTTCAGCCTGAATGTGCCAGGTGCGCAGGTGTCGTCACACTTGTTTCCACGGCGACCGGCAGGGCACAAGCCTTGCACGTTGTTTCTTTACAGACAAACAAACATAGTATTACGTACATACAAAGTCAACGTTTCCGAAAAACAGCTTTGTCGGGAAATATAATTGTACAGCCGCGATTATTTACTCTTGTCACATTTTGTCTGGTTTGATCTAGACACAGCCTTGACGTATAACGTGAACAGCGACTGTTAAAAATTACAATAAGGCTTTTGCTACTGGTGACCTCTTTAGTGATTAAACTTTGTACACTTGTTTTTTGGCCTTCATGTTGGTGCAGTGGCGTCATATGATCATGCGCATTAGAGGAGGAAGTGAGGGTGAAAAAAAAAAACAGCGTTATAACTTAAATGGATTGAGACAGAACTATAGCGGAAAGGAAATAATGTGATAAATTCCAACGCTGCATGCAACATGTTCAGACTCCTAGGACGGTGTTCTTTGGGGACATTGAAGCTCTTCCTGGCCTTCTTGCTCTTCGATTCTGCTTTCTCCGTGGTAAATGGTATGCAGATTTTTTTGTTTGCTTGTTTGTACATGTATATGCCAGCAATCCTAGTTTTTCATGTCAACATTAATATTCAGGCCGGTCAACTTGTCGCCCCAAGAAGCCAATGCATGACCTGTATTAAGCCTCTGCTGAGGTACTTTGATTATCCGATCTTACTGTTAAGAAAAATTCCAAGGTTCATAAGACAAATTCGCGTACGAAATTTGCTTAAATGACTCCTTAAACTGGTTTTAATCTACTAAATACTTAATTGTAGATTTTGTTTGAGATAAGCAAGTTATATGCAGATAGTAAAGTATTCCACAACTGATACCATAGAAACGTGAACGTGAGTTTGGGCACGTAGCAAGGGCAAAGAGTGATGAAAGTAAATTTGAAGAAAATCGTTGCTATTCCCAAGAATGGGCATTTACATACATTTTCTGCATTAAGTTTTTCGCCATTGCGGTTACTCTAAATACCAGCGAAAGGGTATGTCACCCCGATAGAGGCGGTATAACCCCGACGTGTGTAAGCACGTCTGTCAACGGTTAGTTTATAGAAACAAAAGTTAGCTTATAGAGCCAATTTAAGGGACGATAATAAAACTCATCCTATTGTGCGTTCTTTGATATCTTGTGAACAATTGACCCTCTTGGTGTGTACATCGCCCCTCCATTTATGCCAAAATGTTATTGAGGAAGTGTCTAAACGTATAGGGAACCATGCATGGGTTTGGTGAGTGTCATATTTTACAAATACACTATGCGGAATTCACCACCTGTAGAACTCCGCTGATTATGTATTCATCGATAGATAATCTAATGCAAAATAACACGTCCTTCCCAGAGTATACAGTTTACGGAACAGGCTGACTATTGTCACTCCTCTTGCCAAACATTTCCTCATGTCCTTTATAAGTCCATTCCTCAGCATTTGCCTCTCAATGTAACAAATTGAATATTCTTGATGGAACAAAGATGAATTTTTTGAAATTAATAATTTTGTCACTGACAAACATGAACATAACAACCAGATCATAACTATAAAACCATGCGAGATTTAAGTAGCGAGATTTCATGTATCAAGAGTTCAAGACCGGGCATTTTGGCTAACCTTTGGTCGGCACGTATTGGATAGAGTACTTTTTGTCGAGCGTACCCCATTATGTGACCGTTGTATCGCACGTATTCGGGAACACGTTATCATCACGGCCCTTTTTAGCGTACTCAGTGCGTACGTGAGGGTTTGTAAGGTCGTGACAGGAAAGGAATGAAAAATTGAAGCAATGTTTATTCCACGACATCATATCATAGGTATATCCCAGAGGTCATTAGCTGGTTTAACTTACATGTCACAAATATTTCATTCACATTATCAACAAGCTTATTGTTGTATTTTCCACTCTTCCTCATAAATCATGTAAACGAGGTCCGTATTGACACGATTGATTGAATTTATTGAGTTTATTGTGATACCATTTAGCTCATTAAGGAAACCTTCCAGGGATATACATCAAAGGAACTCTTTCCCTGCGTTACACGTGGAATGTATGAAAAATGCACGAAATCAATCATGCAACATTTCCTCTGATTTTGTTGATTTCCACCTAACGTATACATACCAATAACATAAAAAACTTCCCTTCTTGAATTGTCCTGTTTGAAAAACTACTTAAAAGCGTGATTAAATGATTCACGTAATGTGCTAACTGGCAATCTCTATCGGTACAGATGACTTCTTTACGCCCTTCAATTTCAACTCCGACGACAGTTGTAACGGCTGCCACGGTTACAAGTATGTTAAACGAAGTCAATACAGCTTCCAAGGTCGACCTTTGTACGTTGGCGTCGTTCTCTGCTCACTTACACGGTACAAAATCCTGATGAGTGACAATCTCCCTAGAACGTTTTTTAATATTGCTGACGGCGATGGGCACGGAGAAGACCACTGTGAGCTGGTTGGTGCTACAACCGATCCCCCTTCATCAGATCTTGATAGCGACTACAGGACTTGCAATGGAGTAGGTGAGTCAATCGTTCATATGGAATCTTAGTAACGATCATATTATGTGAACCCATGTATAAGTGTCGCGTCGTATGAAAAAGTCCATCGTAAATTCCATGATATATACAGTGGAAGGAGTTACAGATGGTATTTGGAGAACATATCAATGCACGGTCATTTAAATTGGTAGTTAAGAGCGGGGCGTCGTCTTGGGACCAACTGAGTAATTCTATCTACCCTTTTTTAGGCTATTATCGAAATAGGCGTGGGCGGCAGTTCAACTATGGACGTATTGGCCATGGAAGCGACAACGGAAATCTCTGGTATGGACGGTGGTACGAGTGTGGTGGTACTTTAAATATAGGTAAGAAGTATAAGTCGTGTAAAAGTTTGCTTTACGTGAAGTTGCGATCATGTGTCAGCTTTTTGATTATCAAAGAATCTAAAAACTATTTTACCATACTTAAACAGCCAGACCTGAGTTATCCTGGAATCTCTTTTCTCTCTTGAAGGTTGAAGATGAATTGGAAAGAGGCTAGGTGAACTTTACAGATCAAATAAATATTAATGTTACAGTTGACAACTCTATTAGATATTATGAGCTTGATATATCAAGCACCGAGCACATAAATTTCTTGAAAAATTAAAAAATTGAAAATGAATTAATAGAAGAAAACCTTTATTGTATGATTTTGGTCTTACAAGCTAAGTACAGCAGGTAATGGTCATGAAAGCAGAAGTAGAACGAAGTTTCGAGCGTTGCTTTCATATTTCATGCATTAATGTTTCTGACGCATCTTCTGGGGCTGTCATTAGCCATAGCTTTCATGTCCTTTAAAATCAATCTTGACCGAAGGGTGATACGGTGGTAGGTTCAGGAAAAACCTGCTTCTCAAACAGGAACGGTGACTGGCCATATAATCTAGGCAGTTATCCAATGAAAATAGCATCAATTATTACTTCTAAAGATCAATTGCCTTGTTTTGTTTTTCAGGTATCAGACTTGTTGGAGGAAGTCTCCCCAGCGAAGGCAGAGTTGAAGTTTTCTATAACAACCAATGGGGGACTGTGTGTGACGACATCTGGAGACTGAATGACGCCCACGTGGTCTGCCGTCAGCTGGGATTTCCTAGTGCTGCATCGGCTCATGGCTCAGCTTTCTTCGGACAGGGTTCTGGGCAGATCTGGCTAGACGATGTAGACTGTGATGGTTCTGAAACATCCATTACTGACTGTAGGCACAGCGGATGGGGTGTAGAAAACTGTGGGCACAACGAAGATGCCGGAGTCATTTGTGAACGTGGTATGTGTCATGTCATGTCTTTTCTTTTTTTATTGGATTGTGAATTAAACCATTAAAAGCTTGACAGCATGTCAATTTTACAGATTTTGTAGGTCTGTTTGTAAGTGTCTCAAGCAGGTTATCAGCGGCCGTAGCTTGTTCTGATATATTTTGTTGGTCATTGGATATGGAGCATTCATGGAAATTGTAAGAGTTCACTAGACACCGACTGATGTTTTATTCCTTACTGAAAGCATCTAACTTTTTTTAGATATCCGACTTGTTGGTGGAAGTTCATCCAATGAAGGCAGAGTAGAGGTGTTCTACAACAGACAATGGTGGGGGACTGTGTGTGACGATTATTGGCAGCTGAACGACGCCCACGTGGTCTGCCGTGAGCTGGGATTTCCCGGTGCTGCATCGGCTCCTGGTTCAGCTTTCTTCGGACAGGGTTCTGGACAGATCTGGCTGGACGATGTAGCGTGTGATGGTTCAGAAACAACCATTACTGACTGTGCACACAGTGGATGGGGGTCACATAACTGTGGGCACGGCGAAGATGCTGGCGTCGTATGTATAAGTAAGTATCATAATTACGGAATATCATTCAGCAACTCTAGAGAAGGCTCTGCAAACAAGAAGACTTACTAGTAGATAGTCTTATTTTAAAACCTTGATACATGAAACATACTACAATAGGAGGATCTGAGAAAATGCAGACAGAAAGGCCGATATCATTATTCTATTGTTACTTTTTCTATGGGTCAGTAAATCAAATGACAACCAAAACTTAAGATATGTAAATACAATGTGTTAGATAGATACATACAGATACATAGATAGATAGATATGACACAGATAGCTGAATAGAGATAGATAGACGCAGGTAGAAAGATAAGATCAGCGAAAAAAAGGTGCAGCAAGAAGAGGATTTGTCAATCGCTTCATAAACAGTCTGATCACTTTGCACTTTAATTTGTAGGTGTCAGACTTGTTGACGGAAGTTCTCCAAATGAAGGCAGAGTTGAGGTATTCCACAACAACCAATGGGGGACGGTCTGTGACGACAGCTGGGCACTGAATGACGCACGCGTGGTCTGTCGGCAGCTGGGGTTTCCTAGTGCTGAATCGGCTCGTGGTTCAGCATACTTCGGACAGGGTTCTGGGCAGATCTGGCTGGACGATGTAGCGTGCACTGGTTCTGAGACAACCATTGCTGACTGTAGACACAGCGGATGGGGAGTAGAAAACTGTGGGCACAACGAAGATGCTGGCGTTGTATGTGGTAAGTCCGAATTTTTGACAGGTGTTTTAAGAAGTCCTCAGGGTGTAGTGAACCAGTTTTGTCGATGGAATATCAGCTGGTCTAAAGATGACTTGGGAACTAAATGTTAACTACTCTAACTGATACTCTACAGTTACATGCAGAAATGACCACAACGAAAATTCAATGGACACGGCCCATATGCACCAGATTTACCATGCGTGATTTACTGAACCGGCCCTGCGGAACCTTCGGTATACTACGGTTAAGTTTGTACTGGAGTCCGTAGGAGGATTAAGGCCAGGCTCCGAAGCCACAAATTTGTCCCGGTGGACTGCCGGACGCTGCTGGGGTAGCTGTCGGCGTTTTCACGATTAGGTCACGGCGCTGCCGTATCACGGGTTGATTTTAGCAGCAAAAAAAACCGTTTGTGTGCAGATGCGGACTTTCCTTGGTCTAGGAAGTAATTTTGTCATTGTGGCTCCTGTGTTAGTATGCGTGCTGGGTTTGTCACACAATTCCTTTCCTGTGGTACGCGTGTGGCCCATTGAATGTTTAAAACATTCCAGCAGCTAAGACATAAAATTGATTGAACTATTGCCTTTTTGTGTGGAATGTTTTGTCTTATCTCGTCCGCGTGCAAGAGGACGTGGAGCAATGTCATGGGAGGCTCATTATCATAAATGCATTCTTATGCCATCACCCGAGCCTTGCTTTTATGTGACAGGGATCGGGACGGTTTTCTGACGGAAAATACGCGCCAACCTCTGTCCATCTTAAGATTAGTCGACCTTCTAGCAATCGCGACGTACGCCCTAAGATCGTGGATAATATGACAGGGGCATAAGGACAAAAAAGAGTAAGATACTACACGATAATCAACGACCAGGAACGACACTAGACCAAAAGGCTTTTGTTGATTATAACGTGAAAATCTTGCACTTTACTTACTTTAGGCGTTCGACTTGTTGGTGGAAGTTCCTCAAATGAAGGCAGAGTTGAGATCTACTATAACAACCAATGGGGGACTGTGTGTGACGACAGCTGGGGACTGACCGACGCCCACGTGGTCTGCCGACAACTGGGATTCCCTGCCGGTGCTGCATCGGCTCGTGGATCAGCATACTTCGGACAGGGTTCTGGACAGATTTGGCTGGACGAGGTAGCGTGCACAGGATCTGAGACATCAATTACTTACTGTAACCACAGAGGATGGGGGTCACATGACTGTAGGCACAACGAAGATGCAGGGGTTGTGTGTGGTAAGAAGTTTTGGACGAGTGTCAGATCTTGCTAATATAATACACAATATCTTGTTAATCCAAATAACGTTTAACATGGTATTGCATTTAACTTATAAGATCTGCTGACACATAAACATACAGTTTGTAACATGGTATCGTGGCATTAACAAGCAGACACTATGCATGGTGTGTTCGAGGGGCACAAATTATTACACTTTATCATGATATTTTCCCCAAACAGACAATATATATAATACATACATGTATATGATGTCTTTTTATGTCTCTTCTCTTCAGAAATAGATGAATGCTTGCATCATGAGGACAACAATTGTCATGCCCAGGCTTCCTGTACAAATACATTGGGTTCTTTCTCCTGTTCCTGTAACATTGGGTACACTGGGAATGGTGTTACATGTTCAGGTGGGGTTTCATTTCCTTTATTAGTTTCTCTTATTCCCTCTCATTTAATCTCCATGCAGATCCACCAGTGGCATAAGGGTTTAGCTGGCCATGGCCAACTGAACACCTTATGCCAGTGGTAGATCTGCATGGAGATTACTCTCATTCCTGTAGATGATTTGTGAAAAGCATAGTAACGTATAATGTCATGCATCTAATAATATACATATAATCTGTTCAGTTTATTAGTAGCATATGTTCCTAAAGAGCACGTGCAATAGAGCGAAGCAGTGTAAATTTGGGCCTGCTAGCTGGTTGCTGTAGGCTTATAGAGTCGCTGTTGTGCCAATTTGTGTGTATCTGGTTGAAAATCTTGAGAACCCTGAATGGATTGCGATCTTATTTGGTAGGTGTTCTGGCTATAGACATATAGTCATAATGTTAATGTATTGTATTGTATTTGTTTCTGATTAGGTCATATATTCTGTTACGAACTGTACTTCTTATACCTTTCAGTACCAGCCGAGGTCACCGTTGACCCACAGAAGGTCACTGAATCTCTGAACCAATCAGCGACGTTCACCTGTGTCGGCAGAGGGGAACCCATGCCCAATGTTACGTGGACACATGACGGCAGCACGACTTCAATCGATGCATTCACAACAATACCAGATCACGGACATCACACATTTACCAGTACCCTGACCTTAAGCAGCGTACAGAGGGAGGACAATGGAGGATACAGGTGTACAGCTACAAACGCCCTTACATCTGACACATCTCTGCCTGCAATGCTGACCGTGCTAGGTAACAAAAAATTTCATTTGAAAATCTCAGAAACATACATTGTTTCTTTTACTATGTATGTTTTACATATACTGATGACTTATAATGCAATTTCATATGAATGAATGACTGAATTGTATTGCTTAACAATCGCACAGGGTACAATGTATGACAATTAATAACAACTAATAGCTATACAGACAAGAGTACCAAGATATGAAGACGCTTCTCAGTCTGCAGATATCACCAAAAAGAAGATTTTAAAAGATTTTTCAATTTTCATTTTTATTCATTTCAGAACGACCTGGAGAGATAACTGTGTCAGTGACGTCAGAAAGCTTGACAACACTCAACGCCAGAGCTCACATTGGCTTCACAGGGAACCTGCCTATAACTGAAATTCAAGTGAGATACAGGCACAGTGGCGAGTCGTTTTGGGGCAACTGGACCTCTGCTGGATTTGCAGGCACGCGCGGGACCTTCGATATCACCGGGTTGACGCCAGCTACGGACTACATAGGAGAGATGAAGGCACGGAATTCTGAAGGTTGGAGCAAGGTTGTGCAGTTTACATGGAGAACCAGAAATGCACGTACGTATGGACAGATCGCTATGTTAAAATGATCAAAGGCATGTCAATTGTCATATCATTTTTTCAATCAATGCCTTCGTCGTTCAGATGACAACAGGATACGTGTGCAAGTCACCAACTGAAAAGACTTATATGTTTTCATCCATCGTTTACGCAATATGAATTTTGTACAATCAGTATCTACAGGTAATATGCATCTATCATATACTTATGAAACATTGCTTTCAGACCTGCAGTGGCGCCCTCTCTCCGAAAGGAGGAGGAACGCCCGCCTCACCTTTTTTCTATAAAGTAGTCAACAATAATATTAACATAGACGCCAGCAATATTCTGAAGCCTGCCCAAGGGCGCACCCGGGGTAGTCACGACTTCAAATATCAACACATATTTGCACGCACCGACATCTATAAACACTCTTTTTTCCCACGCACAATTCCCGAGTGGAATGCCCTGCCTGGCATGGTTGTAAGCGCTCCCAACGTTGAGCACTTCCGTGCCAGGCAGGCGGCCTGCCCGCCCTAACCCGGGAGCCTCAGCCCCCCCCCCTACTTTTGCCCCTCGCGGGGTCATTTGGGGGTATCCTTATGCAGATGCAGATGCAGAACATTGCCAAAACGTATCGTACTTAGCTTAATTTGCGAGTCGTTATTCTGTAAATGAATAGCTTTTATTAAGCCAAAACTATTTATGATTCTGCAGCGTCGAATTTCCCTTTGGTTCCTGTCATTGCTGGAGTGGTGGCAGCTGTTGTCGTGAGTTGTGCAGCCGGAGCCGCAATTGTGCTTCGCAGGTACGTGACAAAGGAAGCTATTCTTGTATTACAATATGTATATTATTATGACATCAGTTTTTATCAAGTGAAATATGTATATATGTGAGTCTTTGTTCCATTAGTTCCATCAACTTTGCCCACCAAATTACAGCTTATTCCGACACAACGCGGAACCATTGACGTTAAAAAAGTGAACATTGTCAACTTGACATCGCCTTGAAAAGATCGAAATGAATTGGTGGCATATCTATTGCTCAAGAAAACGTCAGAACGACAAATACAAACCTTTTCTTGTCAGTTTCCAATATCACGCTATGTAGAATCTTGCATATATTAATTTTGACATAAAATGATTTTACTACAGGCGAAAATTGTCAAAGAGACCAAAACCACAAGAAGACGAAACGGAGATGACGGGTCTTCCACTGGGTGACACTGCTTGTCAGACATCTGAGGCAGAAGGTGCTAGCAACGAGGCATTTGAAATGAGTGAACTCCCCATGAAGGTACGTTTTATTACTTCAAACGATTATCATGTCAAAGGCCCGTATTATCTTCCAAGACGAGGGGGCATGTAAACTTTTGTCACGTTTGGAATTTTGTTCTTTCCGCAAAAGCTCCACCTATATCGGCTACATATAGCGGCCAGAAGCAGTACTCCAATATTCTTTTTATATATGGTCCTATATGAGTCATTAACATCATGTTATTTACAACCCCCTTTAGCGTTTCTGTAGGCTCTCCGAAATTGGAACGGTTACCGACGTAACAGACTGGCTTGGGTCTTGCAACCTGGATGAGTATACTGCAGCATTTAGAGGTACGTTTTCCTCTGTGAAGTTTTATAGCATTATCACAGGATTCCGTTCGAGGTGTTTTCAGGTTCCGGTTCGGAATTTCAAGTGTCCAGATATCTTAATAGTCCCTAAGAATAAGACGCAACTCAGAGGTTGTCTCCATAGTTTTAGCTCTAGATTTTTCGGCTATCGCTTTAAAAGTCTATAATCTTTTATACTTCTCCAAATGCTTGTTGTTCGTAGCGTTTTATGGTGTCGGAGATTTGATCGTGCGGCGAACACTTCCTGGTATTAGTGCGCGCGATAGCGGTAAAGCGTTTCGTCGCCTGATTACCCAGATCATGCGTTCTATGTGCGTTTTGGGTGTTTTAGCGCCATCGGAGCTTGCGGAAAACGTATCGGATAACTTTTTTTCCTTTTTACTCAGTATACAGAAGAAGTCTTGACCTTCATTGCCATATGAGTCATTATCCCAGGAAAATTCATTTTTTCCGTGTAGCGGCCTGTAAAAAATGGCCCCAAATTAGCAATTTTTTAATGAAAAGCATATATTTTTGATGGTTTTTACCAAAAATAACATTTCTACAGAAAATGTCAAATGAGTCTGTCGGTCAGCGACAACACACCCTTTTCCATCGGAAACATTGAATTATCCGAAAAACGGTGTTTTGAGAAGCGTTAGTGCTTTTCTCAGAGACAGTCAAATCGGCCCCAAATCCTAAAAGAAACTCCGAACCGGAACCTTAATGTAATGTTGACATACGTTCGAATTGGGCCAAACTGTTTTTTTTTTTTTCAAATAACTAACAGATCAGCATGTTGACGGCAATGCCTTGAGGTACCTTGACGATTCCATCTTGAAAGAACTCATTCCACACGCTGGACCGAGAGCAAGGTTCAAAGGCATTCTCGCGGAACTTCAAAGTGAACAGGTAGGCTCATCTTATTTCATTTAAAATTGCAACAATGCAATACAGAAGGCAGTGCTGATGCACCTTGTTCATTTCTTTTTTTTCTTTTCATTTCTGTTTCTCTAGATTAGCGTAGAGCTCTAAGTAACCAAGCCCTATTTTAAAGAAAGGCATTGGGTACATATATACAAACAATGTAACAAAAAAATCTTTGAGTAGCAAATAACAAAATCATTGTTTATACTCGTTGTATAGTTATCATGCCAGATTCTGAGGGTTGGAAGTAAGAGGTCTACTCTATTGCACAGTAGTGTTTTGAATATTTGTGTGGACTTAGTTCCAGTGAATTCCAGCTCTTTGTAACTCACAAAGAAAATGTCATTTTCCCACTTTCTAATTTGACTTTTGTCATCGAACTAATAATTCTATCGCATGAAGGAACCCCAGAAGGCACAAGTGGTGGCTCTGAATTTCTGGGAGATCCCAAGAGCGAGTTTGAAGCTGGGAAGACGTCTGGGGAGCGGGAACTTTGGACAGGTGCGGCTTGGAGAAGTCCAGCAGCGAGGTCTTACAACAGCGGTTGCAGTCAAGACATTGAAAGGTGAAGATAATTTAAGGTCTACTTCATTGTCATTGTCATTAGTTAATTACAATGTCATTTGAGTTAAGTTCATGTATCAGCTATGCTGGTAAAAGTCGCCACTAAATAAATGAAGAAATAAAAAGATAGATTTATTCAACTGTCTTCCCATTTAAACTGTAGTCCAGGAGGGGAGACGGGCTGCATACAAGACCAATATCACATTTCTAAACCGGGGCCCGGCCTGGCTGTTAAATTTAGACTTTGTGGCTGTTTGTGGAAACTAAAAAATAAAGATGTGTACGCGCAAATATATACAGATAATACTCACGACTATTTTCTTGACGTCTTTTGTAGTTTTGTGTCTTTTATATTATGATTGTAATTATTATAATTTTCGTACCAGAAAGCTGCCTGGTCGGACCCCATTTTGGAAATGTGACGTAGGCCTAAGTTATTTTTTTTGTTTATTTCAGAATTCGTATTAAATTTAATTCTTTTAATTTGCATTAAAGACTCTGCGTCCGACCTTGACCGGAGAGGGTTGTTAGGAGAGTTGGAGATCATGGTGACTGTTGGTCGACACGACAACATCATCTCCCTGATTGGGGCATGCACCATAGAAGGTTGAAATCTTGTGTAACTCTTGTAGAGTAGGATTGTAATTGACCTTCGACTCTAAAAGTACAGAGATATATGATTACCGAAACTGCACTCACCGGAAACTTCGATTAGATGTAATACCAAGTTTTTCATTCAAATATTGAACACCAGAACTGACTATTCGAGTGTGTCACAAAAACGCAATGTTGACGCTTTTTTTTTGGGGGGGGGGGGGGGCATGATGCTTAATGTACAAAAACAAATGATACGCATACACAGCAATTGATAGATAGTTTACGAATATGCCATATTCGTGCATCCTACATTTGTATTGTCATAACAAGATCTCAACTCCGACTTTTAGAATCATGCCTTGTTCTACATTAGCTTTCATCAATAGGCGGAGCTTCCTTTGCATGCTCCACGTCAGAAAAACCTTTATGATATAATATGTATTGTATTGTCAATCTATGTAGGTCCTTTGTGTATTGTGATGGAGTACGCTCCGAATGGCTGCCTTAAAGACTGGCTGAAGTCCAGTTTCGGTACTTCTGTGTACAAGAAACAAACGGCGTCCAAGTCTGTTCCCAATATTCCGATGGAACAACTCATCCAGTTTGGTATCGACGTGGCCAGTGGTATGAGCCATCTAGCGGCGATGCAGGTAAGCACGGAAGGATCTCCTTCAATTAACATTGTACCATAATAAAGTAACAGAATCCTCTTAGAAATAACTTCATAGCATGTCCAGCGGAAAGGTCCAGGTGAAACAGTAACTGTCGTCAGTCTTCATATATGTATAGAAATCTATAAAGAAATATAAACGCTAGCTAGAAAATACGCTAGTTCTTGTAATAAATATTTGAATTGACCTACCAAGCCTCCATGGTACTACATGGCATGCCATGCACTTTCCTGTGTGTGTGTGTGTGTGGGGGGGGGGGTGTTCTTGCGTCGAAATGGCAATAGACCTACTTTTCAGCACGAAGGACATCACCCATGGACGAAAGGCCTCTCCGCCAGTGCTTACGTCAACCGGTTGCTCTCAAAAAGACCTCTCCCGAAATTGCGGAGCCGTATCAGGCTCATCAAGGCTAGTCTTAAGTTTAGGGAAATGGTAGTACAACCAAAACGGATGATGCATAAACCTAAAACAGTCAATTTTTTAAACTTTACTGTAAAAAGTTTCCAACTTCTTTAAGTGCATTCATCGTGATTTGGCAGCCAGGAACATTCTTCTTGGAGACAACATGGTGGCCAAGATCTCTGATTTGGGGCTCTCTCGTGACATCTTTGAGGACAATGAGTACACTAGAAGCACGAAGGTACTACGAAATCCCATTGAAACATTATCCCTGCCTCAACTTAAAAGTATTCCAATTCTGTATTATCACGGAACGACTCACCATATTCATATTTACTTAACGTACACTTTTTCTCAGGAATTTGTGGTAACAGCTGGCTGTTAATACTTTCAGGGCAGACTACCGTTGAGGTGGATGGCATATGAGTCTCTTTTCTACAACGTGTACACAACGCAGAGTGATGTGTGAGTATTTCTCTCTTGATGTTCGATACGTTAAGAGTGCCATGATACGTATCCACCTGTACATGCATTGATGTACATTCATTTTGGGATCTAAAGTCCAATAGTAACTCTGTTTGCAAAATGATATGTGTGATTCTGTTGTGATGCTTTTTGATTCAGTCTACATTTATCTTAAATTCTACATTCTACTTAGGTGGTCTTTTGGTGTCCTTCTCTGGGAAATCATGACGATGGGTAGGTGACCATTTGTTGTTTCCACGTCCAATTTCTTTAAGATGCAGTATTTTTTTTGAGTATGTAACTATTCTTATTAAAGAAAAATCCTAATACCCTATGAAAATGTTTTGTAGGTAAGCGTCCGTACGACGGGATGAGCGGCAAAGAGATGATGGCCATGATTGAAGATGGCGGCAGACTGGAGAACCCAAGAGGCTGTCCTGGCGAAATGTAAGACACAGAGAAGAAACCAGAATTCTTAAATTTTCCATGCATTTTAAAGTGTACGTCTGCATATTTACTAACGGCTATTGAAAAGGTACTGAGTGTGTAGCTCAAACCTATGGGATGTCCTGTATGTCCCATATCACACTGTTCACGGTGCACACCCCAGTTCTTCCGCGACCGGGGTCCGAGGTAGTGCGCGACAAAAAAGCGACGAAAGGCTTCCGAGGGTCTATGTTTGAGTTGATATTTCTCATTATTTCCTGCGAAATGACATTAAACGGTTACATGGCTGACAAGCGTAGGAAATGGTGTGTTTTGGGTGCAAATTGTGTTTTGGTCCGCGTCTTACTTCCGGGATATTCCTACGGCTGAATGTAAACAAGCCGGTGACCTAGATTGACCTCTGAACCGCTGTGTTAAGACAAGTTGCAATGCCGCGCGTCTTGGATGATTAAAAAAACTGTAGTAATACAATGTAGAGTTTTCTTCATAATTGGCTGGATTACTCTTTAAACTTTCCTCTTTCTGGCAGTATCAGTCGTGCTTGCCGGAAAAATCTACTTCATCTGTTTTATCCAATGCGAAAATGCCCGATTATGTGCATCATTTTTGACATGAAAATAATGGTTTTTCCCTATAATTTTTCAAAATTAAAGAAGTTGAAGGATCGAAACTCAGTTGGTCTTGTAGCTGAAGGAATATGCTCTCACACCATAACCAGTTATTTTGCTTTAGGATAATTCCCTGGAAGAGATGGTCGCTAGACTTGAGGGTGTGCCGCCTCCATTTGAAACCCCAAATAAACTGGAGTGTGCCCCCTTAATACAAAACCACCTCAACCCATCCCCATACGATATCAACCTTTTCGAGTGAATTATAAAAGTGTTTCCGCAGAATTATGCAACTAAAGTCCTCATAAGCATACGTTGTCTCAGTCCCTTAAGAAGCCACCAGCGGGCCCATTATCGAACTTAACCTTCGTTTTCTTGATCCTACCCACCTAACAAATATCATGAGGATTCATTAAATGCTTTTCGAGTTATTTAGTTCACGGACTAACAGACTCAAACATACACAAACACACCAAAAACATAATCTTCTTGACAAAGGTAATTAATAACACGTACGTTGAAAGTCATATGGAATAATAAAATGTTTTATATTTAATCTTACTATGATACTTGCAATGAACAAGCAAAAAATGATCTCATTTTCTAAATCGTATCTTAGATGCACACTGATGACCAGTTGCTGGATGGCCCTTCCCGAGGAGAGGCCAACATTTCCTGACCTGAGGATAAGCCTGCAGAGGATTTTGCAGGACTTTCAGGTGCGTATGATACATAATGTTTACTTCATGTTGGCGAAGTGTGTGTCATATATAGAAATATCAAAACGCTACTGTAGCATCTGAAGCCAACTGGATCTCTTCTCATTGTGCATATACGTCCGTCGTATCTGTACAATTCAAGATCTGTAGGAAACGATGTTTTATGTTGCAAAATAGCAACAAAACAGGCCAGCTTCTACTTTCTTACTTTGACGCCCTGGGTAGACTCCAGAAAGCATTTCCATTGCACCAATTTCGTGCATGGCCGTACAGCACGTTCCCTATTTGAAACTCTAGTTGCAAATCGACTATACTTTATAATACGAATACATTTATCTTGTACTGTATTCTGATATACATTGTTTTGTTCTTTCTTTACAGCCCTACGCTTCCCTATTGAAGCAGTGATACAAACATATCCTTTGTTGTTTACTGATGAAGAACAATTCTACACTGTACTCGTGCCCAACCTGGGTTTTTTTCTCAAGAACTATGGGGTAGTTCGCTTCTTCGTATTATTTCTGACTGTTTGTGTAGTTAATTTGGGCTAAATGAGTACTAAAGTTGTGACTGGATTTTATGTACGTAGGAAGGTCTTAGGTTCAATCCTTGGGTTCAATCAATCGAGTCGCCCCACCTAGCAACTTCCATTAAAACTGTAGTTCGTGTATCTTTGCTGTGAAGGATATTGCTGTTTCAAGCTTCTGGTTGAATGTTGCTCTCTTTAGCTGTAGGGAGTCGAGTCCTATATGTCTGTATAGTAGGTAGCATATTTCCATTTAGTTCTAGATGTCCCTTGTCGAAAGTAATAAAGAATTCATTTTTTTGTTCCCTGAGTTAACAATCTCATTGCAGTAACTCCTTGCCAAGTCAACAGGTAAAATAACATTATCTCAATACATCATTCTCGCATGATGTCTGGCAAATGTCACTATTATGGTATGACTAAAAGGTGGTACATGTTTGATATAAGACCTATAATGGAGTCATTTAAAGTTCAGCAGCTGTTGGATAAGGTATTTCTTTCTGGATGGTTCCACATAGAAACACGCGGTTATCCTCCAAGCAGATGTCGGGAGAAAAAATATTTCCGTTATTTTCTGGCTATTCACTTAGTTACAAGCTACGCCTCTTTAACTCAACGAAGTAGAAACGAGCTAAATATGTGGAAAAACTTAATAAAACGTTATTATTCCTAACATCGTGATTGTTACTTGAATGCGAGCTTTGTCACTGTTATTGGTGCCACGGCAAAATAAATGTCAATGTCAGAAGTGGGATTCGAACCCACGCCCCCATTCGGGGACCAGAATCCTCGCTTTCTACGCTGGGAAGGGACTTCCACCCTTGAGTCTGGCGCCTTAGACCACTCGGCCATCCTGACATGTTGTAATCACGGGCATTCATAAAGTCGACATTTTGGAAAATAGATTCTTCATTACCTAATGCGTACTCCCCGATTTTATGTGGTATGTGAAATGCTTTATCCCCATAGAGTTTTGAGGTCTGCATTTTAATGAATCAATAGAGAGATGCAGCTTTGGAAATTTGATACTAGCAGTACTTTGGGAGTGGGATCTGCCTTTTATGCTGTTTTATAATGCACTATTGATTTGATTTGATTTGATTTATTCAGCTGTATAGTGAGAAATACAGCCATGGCTACCCAACTAGCCGGAGGCTATTATCAAGGGCTAGCCCTGGTAACTGTACAATATACACTAACAGCGTTACGTTTATCCATTACATGAGGTTTGTTTTTGAACTATGTAAGACAATGCAAGATACGGATGAGTTTAGATATATGGAGACGATCTGTGTTTACTATCTAGACTTGCACTCGTACTATCTACTTGTGATACTCTATCTATGATAGCTTTCTCACTATCTATGATATTTTACCTATTCTTCAGAAGCCATCATTCACTTATTGAGAAGAAACCTGCTTTTCACCAGAAAAAGATATTCTAGTAAAGTAGACAAAACACACACAAATATCCTTCATCGCGCAGTTTGCACATTTTATTTCAGCAGCATAGCCCAAATTCACAGAAACGTTAAGCACAACTACTGGCTTCTTTGATGATATCATTATCCATATCTTTGGTCATATCTTCTCTCTTACGATGGAATGTAGCGTTTGTGGCTTAAGTTTCACTGTTGTTGGTGTATGGCGCGTACTGTTGTGTTGGATGGGGAGTCTAGTACTCCTCTCCCTCCTCCTCGCCCTCTCCCTCCACGGAGTCGACTCCGACCTCCTCGTAATCCTTCTCCAGAGCAGCCAGATCCTCACGGGCCTCGGAGAACTCTCCCTCCTCCATACCCTCACCGACGTACCTGTAGACATACAGGATGGTTAGTTACACCTTTTAAACATGGTTAAACAATTAAGTAGTATTTGATATGATATCTGTTACGTCGCAATGAGTATATCAACCATTATTCCAATTTGATGGTTTACGTTTTTTTTTATCTATGGTTGATTTCCGGACCCCATGTGTATAACGCCAGTTCACCTTTATCTGCGGGGCAACCTATATCCGTTGTTATTTTTCAAAGCAGGGTATTAAGGGATGTCAAGTCAACGGACAGTGGTTTCAAACTGCAATATTTTGAAAATGCTGCAATTTGAAAACACCGTCATTCAAACCGACATCCCTAGAGAGAATGCTTTTGAAAACAACGGATGTAGGTGATCCTGTGGATAGAGGTGACTTAGCGCTATTATAATAGCATAAGACCTGCTTGGTTCATGTATTAACAGAATAAACCACCGAGCGTAGAGCTGCAAATGTATTGCTGGCTTGTACAATCAGTATCAAATGCGGGGTTCTGATTGGTCAATCACTTCTGGTTATATGTAAATTGTCTTACAAAATAGAGAAATTGATCTTACCAGTGGACGAAGGCACGCTTGGCGTACATCAGATCGAACTTGTGGTCGAGACGTGCCCAGGCCTCAGCGATGGCGGTGGTGTTGCTCAACATGCACACGGCACGCTGCACCTTGGCCAGGTCACCGCCTGGCACCACGGTGGGTGGCTGGTAGTTGATGCCGACCTTGAAGCCAGTGGGGCACCAGTCCACGAACTGGATGGTGCGCTTGGTCTTGATGGTGGCGATGGCGGCGTTGACGTCCTTGGGGACGACATCTCCACGGTACAGCATGCAGCAGGCCATGTACTTGCCGTGACGGGGATCACACTTCACCATCTGGTTGGCTGGCTCGAAGCAGGCGTTGGTGATCTCAGCAACGGACAGCTGCTCGTGGTAGGCCTTCTCTGCGGAGATGACGGGAGCGTAGGTGGCCAGGGGGAAGTGGATACGTGGGTAGGGCACCAAGTTGGTCTGGAACTCAGTGAGATCCACGTTCAGGGCACCATCGAAGCGGAGGGATGCTGTGATGGAGGAGACGATCTGGCCGATCAGACGGTTGAGGTTGGTGTAGGTTGGGCGCTCGATGTCCAGGTTGCGGCGGCAGATGTCGTAGATAGCCTCGTTGTCGACCATGAAGGCGCAGTCGGAGTGCTCCAGGGTGGTATGGGTGGTCAGGATGGAGTTGTAGGGCTCAACCACAGCGGTGGACACCTGTGTAATACAAAGACAAACATTTAGATATCCCTAAATGAACAGGGCTAATTGTTATATCAGACAGTAAGACACCTTACAGTTCTTGGTACGTACTTGCAGTATTGTGTGTTGTGGTCTAAGGCCAAAGTTTAGGGCCGCTAACCTGTAAATAGCGTTTTGTTTAGACATGGTCACATGGATGGTGTTTTCGTCTCAGGAGCCTTAACCTCTGACCTCACCCACAATCCCTTACATTATGTTCAATAGGATGGCTTATACTTCAACCCGTTGGTAAGTCAATCAATAACATCATTCTTTGTACAAAGTGTTTTATTCATATGACGTTTGGGGCCGCAACTGTACACAGCGACACCTATGCTGCAGTACAATGTAAATCAGTCAGAATTGCCATGAGAAGGGTGACAGACGGTCACCGAAACGTTGGGATTTGGTTGTGTACAAAGATCATTTAGAGCCTACGAAGAGCTTTATTTCAT
This sequence comes from Branchiostoma floridae x Branchiostoma belcheri, assembly GCA_019207045.1. NCBI lineage: Eukaryota > Metazoa > Chordata > Leptocardii > Amphioxiformes > Branchiostomatidae > Branchiostoma > Branchiostoma floridae x Branchiostoma belcheri. The sequence continues at coordinate 10,203,758 of CM033031.1, forward strand.
AGGTTTAACTTGCTTTGTTTTTGGTGAGGCTGAAAAAACATAGCTTATGTATATATATATATATATGTACATGTGCTTACCTGTGGGGCGGGGTAGATGGCGAACTCCAGCTTGGACTTCTTGCCGTAGTCCACGGAGAGACGCTCCATCAGCAGAGCGGCGAACCCAGACCCGGTGCCGCCGCCGAAGGAGTGGAAGATGAGGAAGCCCTGCAGACCTGTGCACTGGTCAGCCTGGAGGTGGAGAAATGAGAAAAAATTTCCACTTTAAAAGCGTAGAAAGTGGTGTGCTTTTCGGTGAGAAGTGATTTTGTGCTCAAGTCGTACTTCGATCCGGGTATTCATTCGCGTTGAAATAAACTTGATGTGTTAGCATAGTACGTACACAGTGTTGGAATAATTGGATACATTCCAGCTTTCGTTCTCTATCAATCAACTCACTGTAAATGCTAACGATATTCTTTTTCTCTCTTTTCATTCCGTGATTATTAGTCATAGATCTTTACCTAAAACAAAGGCTTAGTGTTACAGGCCTATACATTTCCAAGTAGAATTTGTAGTTTTGATTGACGCTGTATAATTTTTATACAAACAGTTGATGAGAGTAGAAAACTACTGAGAGGAGAATGCAAAAATCACGTCTAAAAAATGGCGAAGTAAAAACTTTAAAAAACTTTCTTAGAAACGTTATTACAGTACTAAAGCTTACAAGAGCTGTAGTAAAAAGTACATCTATGCAGATACAACAGAATAACTTGATGATGTACATACCAGCTTACGGATGCGGTCCAGGACCAGATCCACGATCTCCTTGCCGATGGTGTAGTGGCCGCGAGCGTAGTTGTTGGCGGCATCCTCCTTACCAGTGATGAGCTGCTCGGGATGGAACAGCTGGCGGTAGGTGCCGGTACGGACCTCATCTGGAGGATACAGAAAAAATAAACATAAGTCAAAGGTTTTCATCTTAAAACCCTTAACGAAAGAAAGGTGATGGTGAAAAGCAGAATCAGCACGAGAAATCACTCTTGGAAAAACACCCTTTCTCCTACGTTCTCCTGTGTTTTAGGATTCCATTATTATATCTTTGGGGAATGTCAAATTTTTATGACGATTTCTTCTATAGTATTTGTCGTCATTTGGGACTACAATATACCTACAACTCCCAACCCCAATCAGGAATGTTGGAGTTATAGGAATAGGAAGCCATTGTTACATCTCGCAACCCCACCTCCATTTGTAATGTGAAACAGCCCTCAATGGCATCATATGACAGCCAGCCAGCAAGCAATTTTGAATTGAAGCTCACATCGTTGAAAACCATATACGGCTACCACACAGTGATGTTTTATCGGAACCTGATAAAACTAGTTCATGCCATTGGTGAAGATTTATAGGTTTTATATGTTTTACAACCAAGTCACGCTTGGAAGAGACCACAAACAAGTTTGAGTAAGGTATACGGTATACATTATAGGAATGTCACGTGAGTTCACTTTGCTTGAAGTCTAGGTCGACTGCGTGTCCAATAAAGAAAAGCACTATGGTCAATCGAAACGGACTAAAAAACTATTCAATTCAATTTCGCTATTCAATTTCTGCTATCCATACGATATATATTTGACATTATTGAGAAAACTGCGGACTTGCTTTCGTCTAATCATTATCTACATTAATTATTTTTGTTATAAGGAGCTGATGTAAGATATAGGACCATAAACGAGAGGTGGAAAAATGAATTGTTTTCTGTATATTTCGTTACAGACAACACGACAACACTTCCAAAACATGCACGTAAAATGTTACGTTACACGTAACGGTTCACCGCCATTCAAAACAAAGAAAACCGTTGCTAAGGACCAAACCTGGTCAGGACGGGGGCCAAGATTTCTCTTTTGTCTGGGCAAACAAAAAAATCCCTGCTTTGAAAAGCTACACGTCCACAAAGGGGACAAAGTTTGCTTTGAAAGTTTATCCGCGGGTTCCTATATACACGCTACGCTATGGTAAACAGTCGCCCAAGACAAAAGTGTACCTAGTATTTCAAACAAGGTAAGCAGTCGCTTTTGTGTTCTGTTTGTTAAAGACATCACGCTGTTATCCTATCAAAAGAAGTACAAAATGTCAGCATTATGAAGCCTTATTGGCTTTTGTGGGATGTAGAGGAATTTAGGGACTTAGATATAAAATCTATTATCACAATTCGCGTTGGCATAAAGAGAAATGCTTTCAGGGAAAACCGTACATGATACGCAACTTGTGTTTGTATACCAATGACGGCATGTTTTCGCTAGTATTGTCGTTAAATAGTAGTCTGGGAGAAATTTAAATAGCTTTTATCTGAGTTTTTTTTTTTCTTTTCAAATTTAGGGTCTTTCTAAGTGAGGAATTTTAAAAGCATTTCATGGGTCGTCATTGCATTGCAATTCAAAGCGTTGGCCAACATAGCAACGGTATGTTTTGTTTATATCACGACAAAAAGGTCTATTTTGCGCTTGTTATGGGTACAACAAATGAGTAACGGCCTCCTGTTTGAATGCAATGCATTAGGGCGATGGTATGCTAGTGGCTAAAATCATTTCTTTCTCACCAATTTTAGATAAATTAATGGCATCAAATGCGGAAAAAAACGAGAATATCTGACTCTAATCTTTGCGAGTGCTTTTAAAACATAACTGTAAGAGGAACGCCCGTTTTTGAACTCCTGCTAGTAGTTTAAACAACTGTAAAAGATACTCAACGACACTTTGATCTCTCGGTCTCTTTCCTATGATGAAAAAATATCGATTTTTTTTGCTCTCGGTGTATCGCAAATCTCTTCGTCGTAGAGGTCGCATGTGAAACCAATGTATAACAGAGGGATTGTGTTTTTATTTCCGCGAGCGATTCGTATCTGGTATAGTTTTAGGGCGCGGTCGTGCCATCGTCGTACGATTTCGATGCCATAGGACTTTCTAGCAGGTCGTGACAGAACCAACCACCGACATGGATCCAAAACAGCATTTTGTGTACCAAGACAATTGGACATTGCAGGAGACGTACATTTTGTGTCCTCAAAAATACTTAGAGTTAGCAAGGAGATTGAAAAAAGGCAACCTCCTTGAAGTTAGCGATCGTACGACGATCGTACGACCTATGTGAAAACACCATCTTACCGATCACGGTGGGCTCCAGATCCACGAAGACGGCACGGGGCACGTGCTTGCCGGCGCCGGTCTCGCTGAAGAACGTGTTGAAGGAGTCGTCGCCACCGCCGATGGTCTTGTCGCTCGGCATCTGGCCATCAGGCTGGATACCGTGCTCCAAGCAGTACAGCTCCCAGCAGGCGTTACCGATCTGGACACCGGCTTGGCCGACATGGATGGAGATACACTCACGCTAAAAGGAAGAGCGAGCAAAAAAAATAGAAAAATTTATATTTTCTATAAACAGCAGCGTCTCATCTGAAGAAAAATGCCTCAATCCTTTATTTGTATTTCCTACCGATTTTAACAAGTTTATTGTAGAGAATGGCCATCCACGTATTGATAAGATACCATCGAAAAAGCGTTTTGCGAAATACGGGAGCTTCATTGTTATTCAAGCCACGCAAAACGGATGTTGAAGATATTGCGGCAGTTAGGGGTGGTATCTTTATATAGTACGTGGCCTTTAAGTGTGACACGCCGTTTTATAAGATTACGTGAACGTTCTGCGGTGTCTTTACACAACAATCCTTCAATGTTCAAGTGGAATTTCGATAAAATAGAATTTCTTCGTCTTTTTCTACGTAAAATGGCATCTGTAATATGTTAGGGTACATTGGTATCCTGTAACTACTGCTAGATATGTCAGTATTTAGGCGTATGTTGGTTGTAAGATATAATAGAAATACATCTATATAGATTATGTTCATTGATGCCACCATCCGAAAGAGGCCACGTCAGATACGGGGGATTTTAGTTTAGCTATAGACTGAATCAAATAAACTGTATTTACTAGAAATACACAGATGTTGTAATAAAAATCTACTCACCATTTTGATTTAGTTGTCTTGTACGAAGATTACGTCAAGAAGTGAGAATGTCCGCGTTTTTTTTTTTTGACGCTGAGTACTCGACGTTGCTCAAGGGGCTGACGAGTATTCTGGTACTGAACCAGTGGGGACCGGTACCCGCGCTTTTATTCTCACCGTCACGTGATCACTCACCCGCGCTCTGATTGGCGCAGACGACATTTAACCCTGTTATGTGCCTTGGTTACCAACGACGCCCCCTGTGTGAATTTACTGTGATATACGGTTGCTGTTATTTTTACAGGCGGTTGCTTGGGTCCTGGCTTTTGTCATGAGTATCCATTGAACGTGGTGACCCCAACTATTGTGCGCGCCCTCTTGTGTTCTGAAACATTATCCCACTCGAAACATGGCGTAACCGATCAACAATCACCAGTTTTGTATCAAGTCTTTCCCCCGTCTGTTGTTAATCGTACAGAATGTAAACTCCTTAGTAACACGTAGTATTTCTTCACACAAGTTAGGCTTTATATTTCTTATAAGAGATCGTATACAGTAAATTTGACTTGTGGCTGTATAACTTGTACGTATACAGAGTAGTACAAACGTTGAAAATACTACGTGTACGTTGTAAATGATTTACCATTTGGAGTTGAATGGAGGAGTACATAGGGTATATTGGGTTATCAATATGGGAGAGTCATTCGCGCATTTTGAACACCATATGAGAAAGGCAGGCAAGGGGAATTGTAAATATCATGCACAAGCCGATGTTTTGAATGATGAACGTTCGAATATTGGTAGCTACCATATATAGCAATGACCGAGTAGGGCTAGTTCCGTGGTCAGTGTAGTGTCACTTATTTTGCTTAGTTTGAAAAAGGTACGTAGTCCCATATCCTTTTTAAGGCCTTCAGAGTAGTGGGTTGTTATCCATGTCTAGGGTACAGTATTGGAAGGTGGAGCCCATCCATCTCCTTCCACTGCCTTTTACGTCCCCAACACGGTGTCCCCAATGAGCTAGGAACATCTGGATTGAGTCAGAAAAGTCGTGTTAAGTACGTGCCATTTGAATTCTCAATGGGCACAAAATCTGTGACGTGTCAACGGACTCGAACCCCAAACCCTTGGGCTCTTCTGGGCCAAACGCCGTCGACTGTCATGTCAACACGATATAGTTGGTTATTTTTACAAGTACATTTATGTGAATACTTATATGTATGTTCCTTGCGTTTTGTAAACTATTTCATGAAGCATTTAACGTAAAAGAACACTAAATATACCTTTTCAAACATAGGGAATAGAACAACACAAGAATTAGACCACCATAGTGTAGTATAGGGAACAGTTTGGTTGTTTGTCTCTACACACCAGACGTTGGTTTTATTATTACATCCTGTTGCTACGAGTCGAACCATGCTCTGTGTTTGTGTACATTTTGCCCGGTTAGCGTTGACATGTAAACAGTGCAAATAAAAGGCGCAATGCCAACGTAACGTCACGTATGTACAGAGTTGTGGGTTCGTTGTATCTAGACTGCTCACTATTAAAATTGTTTATGACACTATGAATAAAAATCTCATAATTGAATGGTAAAATAAATTGTTGAAGTTTAGAGATAAGGCCACAGTGACTTGATTTTATGGATGGCATCCTCTGGAGACCCCAAAACTCATGCGCGCCGGCGAAAAAAAAGCAAAAATGTTGCTGAACAGTAGGGCTAAACATTTGGCAGATGTTTTTTTAAACATTTAGTCCGTTTTTTTTTCCGGTCTGTATTATGTTCGCTTCCAGTAAGACTGTGTTATTGCCATTCTTGTTGAGAGAGGGGAACGAGGGCTCTGACCATGTGCCCCCTTACCCCAGGAAAAGATCCTCTGGCAAGCATGAAATTCTTATTGACCAGGGATGCAATATTGGGTGACAAGAGGCCACAAGTTTTTTTTTTTTTTTGTTTAAAGAAAAAATTAATGCACGCGCGAAAGTCATCCATAGAATTAAGTTTGTGTGGCCTAACTGATATTTCTACAACCGAGTGCGAAGTGTTTGAAAGCGGTCACACTAGTCGTACGATATAATTTTTGTCGTGCGATTATATGGAGGGTCGACAAGGATACACTGCAACTTTTCGTCACAAGACAGCCCTAGAATGCCGTATTGTACAAGGAAGTTGACTGGGCCAATAGCAGGACTTTATTTATGAGGGCTGACGTCAGAGTTGCATTGCACAGTAGAGGGCACAAAACGACCTTAGTGCCACTTAAACTTGAAGATCCTTCTTTTCCTTGAAGATCTCTGCCCAATCTAGAGACTTTTTAAGTTAGAAAGGACAGTTAGTGCCTTTTTTGCCTTGTAGGGGTTTAATTGGCCACGATGGGGCGATGAATATCACAATTTCATCCTTAAAGGACACACACACACACACACACACACACACAAACACACACACACACACGCGCGCGCGGGCGCACACACACACACACACACACAATGTTAAAGAGTTCCCAAGCAACTTACCATCAAACAGTCATGATGAATTATGGAATTTAAGTTAAACCTATACAACCAAATATTGCAATCAGCGTTTGAACAATGTCAACATGGACGACCTTTGAACATTATGCAGATGTCGACTAACCCCGTATCAGGCTCTACTACGGGCGAGGGTTTCATTTATTCTAGAATTACACACTTTCATATGATTACCACTGTGTTGTGATGTCACCCCACGGATGGGTGTACCAAAAGTGCAAAATAGAACGAAATGGAATGTACAGAAAGTACGAAATGGAACAAGAAAAAACGAAATATGTAGCATACTGAAATCAAGACAATGGAGTTATGAGAAAACGTTAAGTTTGGGATGATTCAAATACGGAATTGAGCGGTAAATAAATACAACGTGTTTTATTTTTAGACTTTTACCAAGAGCTACCGGGAAAACTTCTGCATTTTCGCGAAAATGTTGCCTTTCTAGTTCTCTAAAGATTCGCGATTGTTACCTTTTTAAAGAAGGTACGTAATACTATACATACGAACTAAAATTTAGATAATGGGGGAACGTTAGTTAATTAGTAGCTCGATGGGATTGAAATTGCTATAAAGTAGGGCACTTTATGTGTAAACAGAAGCTATTTATCGTTAGAAATTTGTAAACGACACGACGAGTAGTGCATGCGTCGTGCAAGCTGCGACTGTATTATCATGTAAAGGCTTTCCTAGATCCCTGTTGCTGACTGGTTTTGTCTCAGCCTGCTTGAAAAAATTCTATGGCATCAAAGTCGAGCGACCATCGGTCGACCTACGACGAATCGCACTGTAATCATTCTAAAATTACCCCCGCCGTACTAGAGCCTGCTTTGGAGACTATGATCTACATGTAAGTAATCACGCACTCTACAACTTGCGCTGCAAGCTGCGCAGATGCATGTTTGTCACACGACTTTCCACACATGACTTTCTTGTCTTAGACCTTGGTCAACGTTGTCAAGGTAAGCGTAATCATTTTCTTACAACAGGACTTTTTTCGCTTGTAACTTCCTTGTAACACCAATGTAGCTGTGCACGTGTGATGTGGTGTGGCCAATCGCTGTACACAAGCTTTAAATTTTCGAATCCGTGCCCCGGACTGGCGATACTTGTCAGAAAGAGAAGGGGGTACAAATATACGGCCTAGTTTGTGGTGAAGAAACCCAAGTTATTGGCAAGTCCTAAATAACAACTTTTAGTTAGTTTGTAGGAGCCATGAAAAAAAGAAGAGCAGTTAAACGTAGCAACACCTGTCTGAATATACATTGAATACCATTTGAACGCCAGTCTAGATAGTAGTTTGTTAAAAAATTAAACGATCATTTTTTAAGTAGTTTGAGACCTATCCGAATTGGGATATATTCTAACACAGTAGCTTGAACATTCTTATGAAAAATATCTAATTTGTTGAATCAGCCATTGGAACACACAGTCAAGCACAGCAAACAAGATCAAAGTACGAGACATGTTTAAAAAAACTGTTTGTCACATACCATGAAGTCCGTAGTAACGATAGATTGCTCTTTGTAAACCTGCCATTGAAACACAGGTTATACCCAATACATGTAACTAAACTTTTTAACATGCTTTCTACGCCACGGGCTACTGCATCTGTAGCGTGAAACTGGCTATGGATGATCAAACTGTGTATGCTGTCTCTTTATACACCTTTCTCACGCGGCGGCCATGATAGATCGAAGAAGAGGTCAATGAGGCAAACAGACAAAACTTATTTCTAAAATCAGGTCCCATTTAGTTTTCCCCCAAACCACACAAATTTTCATGATATAAGATAGAATAATGAATATTACAAGAAGTGTTATGCACCGAAAGATGTAGCAATTTAGAGTAGTGTAGACTGACCCCATAGTCCCTTAAGAGATGCAAAATAACAACATAATAATGCAAATTTTTAACGAATTTTCAGCCATTCACTTATTGGTCGATTTCCTAATTGGCAGGCTACCATTGGTCGAACTGCTAATTATGATGGACAGCCTTTTGTTTGCCACATTGAACTCGTTTTAGATCTATCATGGCCGCCGCGTGAGAAAGGTGTATAGACAGTTTGGATTCTTCATTTGTTTACTTTATTGAATTTTGTCAGTTTGTTGAATGTTGAAATAAACCAGTCATATATATTTAGAACAATATGGTTGACTAGTAATGTTACACCTTAGGGAAAATCCATACGAGTATTCTCTAGCCTTCGAGCGCGAATTATGTTTACTTTTTGAGTATCTTATCGGGCATGTCTTACGTGTCGCAGCAAATAAAGAGTCTTTTTGGCGACGCCTCAGACCGAGACATAAGGTATTGTTTTGTGTACGAGTAGCATGACAAACGGCTAATTAATCGGACGAAAACAGCCTACATTTTCAAATATGTTACCTTCCTAGTCAGCCCGTGTTTACAAAATCTCTCGCTAGCTGGGGTTAATTACCCCCTCCCCGAGATTGTAGGGTCGGCTGCTAAGGGCGCGATTTTAATTAGTCTACCTTTCTAGTGCCTACTATAGTTTTAGCATGCATCACGTTAACTAGATCGTCTGTATAATATATTTAGATGATAGATGTTAGCAATACATGTAGTTCAACTATCATGTATGTGCAAGTTAACTTCTTCTATCCAAAGAGGCTTCAACAAATTTTCTTCATGGCGGATATGACGTCACCTCCGCGACGCTGGCGGGATGAACCTGGATGGGTGAACATGTGTAGTGTATACTGATGTCACTATTTAGTATCTTCATACATATCCAAATAAACATGTACTATACACATGGCAACGTCGAGGTTTGACCATCCAACATGGCGGACAGTACTTACGTCATAGCCACGTGAGTGTAAACGTAAAAAATTGTATACCTAACGTTATAATCTGAACATCTGAACGCACAATACAGATGAGATCTACATATTCCAATAGAAATCTTGCATGTCGTCCACCCAGGTGTTGGTCAATCCTGAGGAAGATTCACATGGCTTCAAAAGACTGAGTTTAACTACTTAATCATCAGGGAACACAAGAACAGAAATAACTGTTTTTACTCAACGGAGAACAGAGCAAGTAGCCGGCGCCATGTTTGCTACAAAGTTTAGTCCTGTTCACGGACTGTTCGTGACTTTACTCATATTACTGTCAAACGTGACTACATCTCAAGCACAAAATACTACCTTTGTGACCCCTGTGACAATCATTGACCTGTCCAATCGCAGCATCAGTGCTATTCCTCATTTCTACAACCCTAGCAGTCTTTTGGACGTAGACTTGAGCAACAATCATATCTCGTATCTCAACGGCAGCGCGTTTTCAGACTTAGTCAACTTGGAGGATCTCAATCTCAGAAACAACCTCATATCCACGATCACAGTGGATGTTTTCAGCAAGCTGTCAAAGCTACGATTCCTTGATCTGGCTGAGAATTCCCTGACAGATCTACCAGACAACTTGTTTCTGCACAATGGGAATCTAACAGAACTCCATCTGGGGTCTAACAACATCTCTGCTATTGGTAGGAAAACTTTTACGGGCTTGAGCAGCCTTCAGAAATTGTGCCTGAACAACGGTGGTCTTTCTGATATAGATTCATTGAGCTTTGCGCCCCTTGTGAATGTTGAAGAGATCTACCTACAAGAAAACAACATCAATAACTTGCCCAAGGATGCTTTCCTAGGACTCTCAAAGTTACAGGTTGTTATTTTAGAGGGAAATCACCTGGAATGTATCTGTAATCTGCAAAGCAGTTGTGGCGACCCAGGTTTTAACTATACCATGTCTTGTGATGAAGAGATTTTCTGCCAATCAGCAGAAAATTGCTACAACAACAGCAACAACGACAACAACATGTACATCCTCGCCATAGTTTTGTCCATAATACTGTTAATACTAACTGTGTTGCTGTTAGTACTGTACCGGTACCGTACAAACTTACAGGTGTGGTTCATCACGAGATATCAATGCTGTAGATCTGGCCGAGTAGAAGACAAACCATACGATGTGTTCATATACAACAGCAGCGAAGACCAAGGCCAAGTCGTACGAGAACTCGCTCCAGGATTGGAGAAGCGAGGTTTCAAGCTGTGCCTGGAGTACCGTGATTTTCCGGTAGGGGCATGCATAGCAAGCACCATCATAGAGTCGGTGGAGGCCAGCAGAAGGACCGTCCTCATCCTCTCGCAGAGTTTTGTGAACTGTGAATGGTGCGCGCTGGCGTTTAAAGCTGCTCATCAACAAATGCTGAAAGACAAGCAAAGAAGGATCGTTGTAATCATACTGGATGGTCCTAAACTAGATAATGTTGATAAAGATCTGCAGTTCTTCTTGGGCACAAATGAGTGTTTGAAGTGGGGAGAACCCCAGTTTTGGGACAAACTGAGTTTTGCCTTATCTGGGGTGGGGAGGGGGGCGATGCACCAGAACATGCCCAGTGACATTGACTTGAAGCACTTGTAAAACATACCAAAACGCCAGAGTTGATTATGTTACCGAAAAAGAGCACCTTAAAGGTGGGGTCACACATGCGTATATATTCAAGTCCGTTTGAGGTGCGCATGGCGGCCTTAGTCTCTACCAGGCTCCACAGGTCGCGGGAAAAATAGTACAAATTGGACAAATATAGATACATAACATGCCAGATGAGTTAGCTGGCCGAGAAGTATGGTTAGCGACCCAGCTAATTAACTCGTCTGGCATGTTTCCTGTTTACGTTTGTGCACTTTCTATTATTTTTACAACGACCTGTGGAGCCTGTTGGAGGCAAATACTCCCATGCGCTCCTCATACGGACTTAAATATATACGCAAGTGTGACCCCACCTTAACAGTATGTATATATCTTAACGGTTGATGGAATTTCTAAATGATTTATAAAAGTTTGGCATCCATAAAAGTTGCTTGCTTTGGCATCGCCTGTATATTTCTACCTGCTCCCGTATGTATTAGTCTTCAGTTTTGGGGCATCAACGAGAAATTAAACGGCTGCAGTTTTACACAAACAACGTTTCTCAGGCGATGTGTTTGATTGAAACATATATGCAACTAATTGTTTGCATCACGATATTTTTGGGTATTTTTTATTCTTTTCTTTGAGTCTTACTAAAATGTTATACCAGTTTACTTTGCAAAAAGTGTAATTGTTTTGCATTCAAAACTAAAATTATGGATATTGTCCAATTCAGCACAGTTTTTTTTCGACAAATATCTCATTATGAATCAGGCCAGACATATGTAAATGCAAAGTTACCTTTTCAATATTATCTCATATATATAACTGTCCACTTTACTGTGCCGGTGGCCCTTATGCAATTGCCATTTTACCTCATTTTCGGAGATTGTTAATCATATCATGTAAACTAGTATAAAGATCTTGATTAATTTAGGAAACTTGGAAAATTTGTTCCCAAACAATGTCTCCTCAATAAATGTGTTTATAGATATATCATGTAATGATGCATCATTTGATTTTCAATGCACTTATATCATTTTTTTTCTGTATACAGAGAACTAGTTTTGCACTTTTAAAAGTTTGTGGTTTTATCTCTAAAACAAGCAGTTTAGAGAAAGGGTCAGGCTCATTTTGCATTCGAATATCTTATCGAAACTAGCAACAAGGCAATACAGACTAATTTGAAAAATTGAAATTGTCAATAGTCACGAGTAGCAACAGCGGCTGCGCACCCTGGACTGTAATATGAATTCGCTAAAAGAACCTACTACTAGAGGGAGTTTGCAAATTAGTCTTTGATTTTTATATTTAGTGAAAGATTCTACGAAGAAGTGGAAAAACGGCCTTGTAGACCAATGCTGTATTATGTATTTTCTTTTTATATTACTAACAATCTGATCAAGGTGAACTTTTTTGTCAACATATTCCATTTTCTGGGGTACTTTCTATCAGAAAGTTTATATTGTATTGTACGAGAGACCTTGTTGTAAACTTTTGAAATTATGTGTTCAATATAGAAGCACAAAAACAAGTCTTTGTGAGCAACTCCTATTCAACAAACGCTTACCAACCCTGCTAAGACTTTTCTATACATTTTCCATAAAAAAAGATACCAAACACAAAACCGTCTATTCTGTACATAGTAGAATGGACTCACTCCTCAGCTAACTATTCCTTAGATGAGGAATGAGTCTACTCTACTATTTACAATACCGTCTATTCTTCTATGCTTTTGATACGTTATATCACGCATGCACCAAAGTCATAATGCGAATATTTACGCTAGATGTCGGCATACCGTGTGTGATCGGTTGCTAAAAAAGAGGGCCAAGGACTGAGCACTCAACGGGAAATCCGACTCCGAGCTTGAGGTGCATGTTTGTCTTGCATATTCACCTCATGGATGTGCCAGTTACTATTTAGAATAACTGAGGCCACGTTACTGAGAAAGATGACTGACCGCAAAATAGGTCATTTTCCTTAGAATACATGTGTGTGCACTGAAGGGCATGGAATATCAAAACAGTGACGGGGGACGTCACAAGCTATCTTGCACATTCCATCCACTGCTGGAGGTACTTGCACGTGTTCGTATCAACGTAAGGTGACGACACAGAAAGCAAAAGAAAGTGGCTTCCCTTTACAACGAAAAAAAGGTAAGAATTTGTATACTTTGATAACCTCATAAAACTTTGCTTTGATTAAATGAGTGCATGAACAGTTGTCTAACTTTCACCATTAACTGATTTTTAGAGCAATCGAACAGATTTGACATGATAAGCCGTTTAGAGTAATATTAAAAAAATACACTAGGACTCAGTTGTTCTTGACATGTGGTAGCATTTCCTTCAGCCAGCAGCATTATTTGCAAGATTTTGTGAAAAAGACTTCAAAGGAAAAGTGAAATTCGTGTACCTGAATAAAAAAAATTATTGAAATCATGTTAAAAGAAAGACACTTGGCAGTTTATAGAAATATAAGTCCGAAGTAACATTTACTTCATGGCAATACGCCAATGTTTTCTTGCATGTCTCTATGCTATTTATCACGCATGAGCAAAATTTACTACGAGACTAATAAAACCAGACGCTAAAGTGAACAGTACGTGATTGGTTTCTCAAAATAGGTCTAGGACTAAGCATTCAAAGGAAAGTACCACTCTATATATATGCATATTCACCACACGGATGTGCCAGTTACTATTTAGGACAACTGAAGCCACGTTACCGAGAGGTATGACTGACCGAAAAATATGTTATTTTTCCCCAAACAATATATAAAAGGTTAACATCCCAGATCTAGAATAGAGAAGCAGGCGACACAAGCTTTTACTTTAGACTTTGACAGTTATTTTACTTCCACCGCTCAAAGAGCAGTTTTCACCTGAGGGAATCAACCATTTAAAAGAACATTGCCGTGCGTGAAGTAAAACACTAGAAATCACTTTTTGCTAACATTTCTAAGCCCTTCTAACTAATACTACATGTTATGTTTCTACATTATAAGAATACTACCAATTTCTTTACGCCTTTTGTTGGAATCATAGAGACCCATTATTAATTTGAGACATTTGTCCTATTTTTCCCTGTTATATAAAGAGAGATCACCTGTGCAGCCACGTGTACATTTGGCTCGATTCTAATCCAAGCGCGCACGTCATACAATATTTTGCATATTAGTCTAGGTTTTCGTATAAATGTGATGTTTAGAAGTCTATTATATAGCCTCTACCTCTATCGCCCGATTGGCAGCTGTCACTTTGTTTCTTCAACAGGGCACTTGCCATTACATATTTGACCATCTCGAAAATATTCTCAACGAAAGAGTCGACAATTGGCAATTGAAGAAAGTCTAAACAAAGAGACTAGTACGTAAACTAATTCTTCTGTTTGTTGGTGGTTCTGGACTGCCTACCGAGACGTGTCAAGCTGTGTGCCCGGCCACTCTACACAGACTCTACCGGCAAACCAACGAAGATCTCCGTCATTCAATCTATTCAGCATCCTGGAACTTCCAGGACATTTCAGGTAAATGTTTCCAGCTCATACGGAGCATTCGAATTTTCAGGACATTTAGGCAAACCTTTCCTATTCTGATCATACGGAACATTGGAACTTTCTGGACATTGTAGGTAAACCTTTCCTGATCATACGGAACATCGGAACGTTCAGGACATCTCAGGTAAACATTTCCTGATCATACAAAACATTGGAACTTTCAGCACATTTCAGGCAAGCCTTTCCTGATCATACGGAACATTGGAACTTTCTGGGCATTGTAGGTAAACCTTTCCTGATCATACGGAACATTGGAACTTTCAGGACATTTTAGGTAAATCATACGGAACATTGAACTTTCTGGACATTTAGGCAAACCTTTCCTGATCATACGGAACATTGGAACTTTCAGGACATTTTAGGTAAATCATACGGAACATTGAACTTTCTGGACATTGTAGGTAAACCTTTCCTGATGATACGGAACATTGGAACTTTCAGGACATTTTAGGTAAATCATACGGAACATTGAACTTTCTGGACATTTAGGCAAACCTTTCCTGATGATACGGAACATTGGAACTTTCAGGACATTTTAGGTAAATCATACGGAACATTGAACTTTCTGGACATTGTAGGTAAACCTTTCCTGATGATACGGAACATTGGAACTTTCAGGACATTTTAGGTAAATCATACGGAACATTGAACTTTCTGGACATTTAGGCAAACCTTTCCTGATCATACGGAACATTGGAACTTTCAGGACATTTTAGGTAAATCATACGGAACATTGAACTTTCTGGACATTTAGGCAAACCTTTCCTGATCATACGAAACATTCGAACGTTCAGGACATATCAGTTAAACATTTCCTGATCATACAAAACATTGGAACTTTCAGCACATTTCAGGCAAACCTTTCCTGATCATACGGAACATTGGAACTTTCTGGGCATTGTAGGTAAACCTTTCCTGATCATACGAAACATCGGAACTTTCATGACATTTTAGGTAAATCATACGGAACATTGGCATTTTTAGGATATTTCAGGTAAACCTTTCCAGATCATACGAAACATTGGAACTTTTAGGACATTACAGATAAACCTTTCCTGGTCATACGGTCACCTTTTCCCAGTGAAGACGATCTCAGATCGCATTTGAATCTATATACAAGCTACTTGTGCATCAAAATAGCTTTCTCATTGTAGTAGGCATCCTTCCATGCATAAAATAGTGACTGAATCACAATATATCTAAGTACTATCAGCGTTCTCGGAATTCAAAAAGACAGGAGATCTAGCAAATAGCTGTGTAAAGGAACCTAAACAATTATCAAGATCTATATTTTCTACACAATGAAGTTAAGGATTCAGCACAAGCTTCTCGTTTTGATCATTCTCTCCACCGTAACCAGGCTGTCGGCTGATCAAACATGCTTTCCGACTTGTCAAAGGAAACAGTCGATTAATTGTCTGACGGACAGCATGGCGGGCGATAGAAGCTTGAATTACATGGAAATGAATTTTAGATATAAGTCGGAGTGCATTGTGTGCGAGAATGGTCCCACACATGTAGCTATGACTGATAATAACGACTCAACAGAGAAATGCTTTACAGGCGTGGGGTGGCTCGGTATCAGAGGTTTTCAATACGGGATATTATCGTCTGAAACGTTAGCTGTTATCGACCCAACTTTACTAGGAAGCCTTCTTTTGATTGAAGCGGGGATAACTGAAATGGAAATCGGGACCTTTAAAGGGTTTTGCAAGTTACTGAATTTGCATCTGGATCATAACATGTTGACGCATATTTCCAAAACGTGGTTTACTACATTGCACCCATCGGCAAGATACTTTATAACTAAGCTCACGATTTCTCACAATAACATCTCCAGCATAGACCCCGAATGTTTTCAACATATGAATTTCCTTCGCTTGCTTGATTTAAGAAGTAACATGTTGAGAGAATTACACAGTGGGTGGTTTATAGGACTCGACAACTTAGAAACACTACTTCTTAGCGGAAACAAAATCAAGACAATCCCAGCAAACATATTTGAATCACTGAGCAAATTGCAGTTTCTGGACTTTAGTCAGAACGAGTTAGTGTATATGCACAGAGAAACATTTTTGACTCTTAAAAACCTCATTAGAGTCGTACTTGGTGGAAATATGCGAGTTGTTTCTAGAAAAGATACTTCACATGCAATACCGTGGAATGTTGTGCTGGAAAATTGTGGCTTGAAGTCAAGCCAGTGGATTCGGTTGGAGGCAAAGGGTTTAGTGTTACATATCAATTATAGGATCCTTGATGCCAGCTTTACTATTGCTTGGTTTAACAGAGTGGGGAGTAAACTTAACGTCCCAATCTATCTAGACTCGTGCAACCCTCTGTCTGAAGTATTGAGGTTAGGCCACATCGAGTCCTATGCTCCTTTTGTCATTATAGCAAAGAATGCTCGAGAGGGTGCAAACAGCTCTTTTTCAAGTCAATGTTTGGAGGCGTGGAAAAATTCTGGAGGCATAAGTTTAGCATTGAAAGGTTCGTCCAGTTTGAGATTGGCTCGTGTAGAAACAAGAGACAAACATGGTGACTCCAAAGTAGATGGCTTTAGCGTGGTAGCAAAGACCCGAACAATATTCGACTCTCAGAGTACAGCTAAACACATAGAGCATGATCCTACGTCAAGTGTGGCCTGTTTTGGTCTCTTTCTGGACAAGAAGTATGTTTCGTTGTTTAACGTTTCGCAAACAGAGAAAACAGATGACACGAATTATTTTGAGGAAGAGAGTGGTACGGATGGTGGATTGTCAACGAAAGAGAACGAGACAGTGAACATTACAGAAACACAGAGTAGCACCCTAAGAACAACAACCAAAGTAGCTCTAGTGCAGAACAGTGCTAATTCTAAAGTAGCGAGCACAAAACGTTTGTGGATTCCTATCATTGTAACAGCTATCGTGCTTGGTCAACTTGCGGTTACATGTTTCATTGCATTTCTTTGGTACCGAAAAAGAAATAGAACTCATCAAGACCAAGGATGCAATGGACATAACGACACAGACCAAGGACCTTATGCAATAACATATAACACTGATAATCCTGTTTACCAGGTCCGTAACGATAATGGTGACATGTCCGATGGAAATACTGAAGGTGACATGCCAAACGTGTCACCTTTAACAGTAGATATAGTAAGAGGCTTGCAATGGAATTCGATGTATAAAGCAGATAGAACGCAAGACAAGAGCGAGACAGGACGCGTACATAACAACTGTCAAGGAGACGACAACGTTGGTCAGGCATCCTGTCACCATGTAACCGTGGAGCAAATGCATGTGTCACCTGAAATATATTGCGACATATCTGATGACGAAGACAGCGAGGAAGAAATCTTTAACACTCCTTTTGCAAATCACTACTGCCACATAAGAGACGAAGACATTGGAAATGCGTCTGAACAGGACTCACCAACCGAAGACGACATTGACGACTCTTTGAACTTCTATGCCGCGGCGGCAGCTGAAATTAGCTTGCCAGAAACAACCAGAAATGTTGGCAATAATATGAGCTATCACAATATAGCCACAACCCTCGACGTACCAACTAGAAATACGGGCGACGATACCCCGAATTACAACGCAGGTGCAACGATTGATCAACTGGAGGCTGTTTACATGGACGCATCAAAACGTAAAGATAGTTCTGTGTATGGAAAATCAGATGACGAAGAAAGAAGGACCGAAGAAGAACTCGATCGACTAGAGGCAGTTTACATGGACGCATCAAAACGCAAAGACAGTTCCGTGTATGGAAAACCAGATGACGACTCAGTCGAAGAAAGAAGGACCGAAGAAGAAATCGATCGACTAGAGGCAATTTACATGGACGCATCAAAATGCAAAGACAGTTCCGTGTATGGAAAACCAGATGACGACTCAGTCGAAGAAAGAAGGACCGAAGAAGAAATCGATCGACTAGAGGCAATTTACATGGACGCATCAAAACGCAAAGACAGTTCCGTGTATGGAAAACCAGATGACGACTCAGTCGAAGAAAGAAGGACCGAAGAAGAAATCGATCAACTAGAGGCAGTTTACATGGACGCATCAAAACGCAAAGACAGTTCCGTGTATGGAAAACCAGTTGACGACTCATCAGTCGAAGAAAGAAGGACCGAAGAAGAAATCGATCAACTAGAGGCAGTTTACATGGACGCATCAAAACGCAAAGACAGTTCCGACTCAGTAGAAGAAGAAAGGACCGAAGAAGAAATCGACTAAAAGTTCTCCAAAGGATAGTCAGGCTAAAACTAATGCAGGTCATAGCAACATGAAAGAATGACTAGGGCAATGGGAAGTTTTCAATTGATTTGTTTCAGGTTAATTCTGTTATATCTTTCCTGCATCTTTACCCTTTCATCTCTAGTTTGACTGCTTGTATAGAAATACTGTAATATAATAATGATATCAATGTATTTAGTACTGTTAAAATGAAAAGTGAAATGCCATTAACATTGATGATGAGATTATGACACACTGGCACTATTCGTGTCATATATCGATTACATGTAAGTTTGCAAATAAAAACAAAAAGAAATATATTAGCCGTAGAGTCATGATCAATTTAAGTATGCTTAGAGGTAAATTTGTGTAATGTTTTTGAGTGATGATCAATAAAGTTAATCAGACATTATGAAACTTTGGATTAGTAGAAGTACTTTATGAGTCAAACAATGATTTTTTTTGTTTCACGAGTTTTTAAAAAATATTGTGAGGAAATGCCCCATTTAACGGTCATTGACCGACGTCAGCTACTTAACGGCAAGTGATGTCCACAAAAACTGGCACGCACATAACATATAGTTATCATGCATGTGTCCCCGTAAAAAAGACACGAAATATCACTTCGAATGATTTGTCCTTGAAACGACCAATGACGTGCAGCCTGTTCTCAAAGTTTATCAAGTTAACTTACGATGATTTCGACCTTAGGCTACACAAATAAACACATATCAAGAGACCCACAAAGAGAGACAGACTGAGGGAGAGAAAAGAGGGAGAGAGAAAAGCAATATTTTCCAAGAAGAAGGGATATGAGAGAATGTACAAATAGGCTAGCTTTATACAGAGAGAATGATCACTCACCTTTAAACAATCTTGTCAAAACATTCGAATGTTCTAGTCTGATTAAGATATGTTTCTCAACCTTTCAACTAAATTTTAACACATTTTGTACAAACATTAATCCGTTATAATAAAAATTTTATTACCTTTTGACTCGCCCTCGTAAAAAGTACCCCGCTATCGGTCAAAGGTTAGGAGTCTTCTCTATCGCTTCTCTCTATTCTACAGGGATGTTATGAACGGTGTAGTTGCTTTTGATTCTTTATTACATTGACATTTGGAATGGTAGACAGTAACATGTACTTGCGATCACATGATGAAAGATTAGATCTATAACTTTCTTGATGTCCCTTAACCTATTTTTCGTGTATAACACACGTACGAGCGCATGCGTGAGGTGAGCCACGTATCAGGCCAGTTGTAGCCACGTGGATAATGGGTGACCATTTGGATGAAACGATTTATGTCCTACTTTGTTGAACATAATAGTCTGGGTTTTCGTTACTCCTTTTATCGGGCGTTTTATTTTGTGCTGTTTTCTTTACGTCTTCGAGAGTAGGGTTTTCGTAGAAATCGAGTGTGTTGCAAGCTAAGTCAGTGTAGTCAATGACTTTTGACTTTCCCCGTTTGACATTGAAGATTCGTTCAATAATCAGCAAAATAGGCAAAGAGACAACAGAATCAAAAGCAAACAGACCTTTGTTTGATTTGCACGAGGTTACGTAAATCTTTGTGGAAATGTCCCATTTAGCGGTTATTGAACTTACACAACTGGCAACCACATAACATATATTTGATATTAATAAGTCGCAAAAAGAAATCACTCCCAAACATTCGTCCTCGAAACAAGCAATGACATGAGAAATTGAAAGAGAGAATGAGAGAGAAGCAATTTTTTTCAAGAAAAAGGGATTAGATGTGGGAGGTTGAATGATTGTGTACATTTTGCATATCAAACTTCTGATTTAAACGTGCAATAATTCATACAGAAATAATTGTTACTTCATCCACATATACTTACTGACAATCAGAAAAGAAAAATGAAAACGAGAAATAAAAAAAGTAAAAGAATGTAAAAGAATGAATCTAATGCAAGTTGTTTCATTTGATATCAGATTCCTGGCAGCATATTTGGTGGGTGTTGGATGAAAAACGACTTTCGAGGAGGGGCCGAAACTTTCTTGATATCCTTGGGCCTATTTTGTTGTATTACAAGCGAACGTGTGAGAGGTGAAGCCAGTCGTAGCCACGTGCGTACTGGGTGACCATTTGGATTAAATGTCCTACTTTGTTGAAGATATTAGTCTGAGTTTCCGTATAAATCGTGTTTCACCATTTAAATTTGTACTCACTGTTTTTTTTTTACTATTCCCGTTTGACGTCGAAAATTTCGTTCAACAAGTGGCAAAATAGTTAAACGAAGAGATGTCAGATTCACTATACAATGCTGAAGAAATGTGCAAGTAACGTCCACAAAGTGTCACGCGCGTAACGTACAGATTTTATGTGTGGTCTCCGTAAACACACGCAAAAATCTCTTCTATTGATTCGTTCTTGGAACAACCAATGGCATGCGGCATGTCTCTTTATCAAGAGTTAAATTATGATAATTCTGAAAAATAATTATGATAGTTCTGGGGAAAATATTCTTACTGACAATCACCACAAGCTTAATTGAATTCACTTCAAGTTGTGTGTTTTCCTTACGAGAGTGTCAAATGTAATTTAATTCGAGATTTTTAATTTGATATTAGACTCCTACTTCAAGTAATGAGTTGACGCACAAAGGTACTAGTAATAGGCACATATAGTTCTGCTTGAGATTGACATATGTCAACTTTTTTCTCATACTTGTATGAGAAACTGCTTGGATTTTACGTTGACCCCATTGGAGTCCGTCAGAAGCAAAACGTAGTACAAGGGGTAGGGTAATCAAAACTGACTTCCTAGGAGTGGCATTTGGTAGGTAAGGGTATATATTACGTATATTGTTTGTTTGTTTGTTTATTTATTTATTTATCCAGGGGTACATGTCGCCTGGCCGGCGTTTTTCAAAGATCCCTGGGGGGAAACCCCGTAGATACATAACAATAATCAATGACAATGTAAGATTAAATAAATGGTAACTTAGCAAGAATCGACAAAGAATAGCGCAATTTAACTAAGACAAGATAAGGCAAATCAATTGTACAACGTTAATCCTAATATAACTCCAAGTCATAAGTGAAATCAAATAAGTAATGGGAATTTGCATACCAATGTGAACAGAAAAAGACATGACGGATTACATTTCAGACCATTATCATATGCATTCAGAGTACGTTAGTCCTGATCATATAAACGTTTAAACTGTGATAGTGTATATACAGTACTAGCAGTACATGCGATTCTACAATCAAGAATTAGGTCACAAACTTTTTTGATGTGATTGAGCCTGCTTTTTGTGTACAACAGACTTTCTTGATGTTCTTGAGCCTATTTGCCACGGCTAGTTGGACAGCCCTGGCTGTTTATAAACAGCTGAACAAATAAATAAATAGATATATAAATATTTGCTGTAGAACATGCGTGTGTGCGTGAGGTGATAGGGTAATGAAAAACGACTTCCTTGAAGTGACATTTGGTAGGGTCTACTGGAACAAACATGCGATCTCACAATCAAGGATTCGGTTACAAACTTTCTTGATGTTTTGCCCTACTTTCCGTGTACAACATGCGTACGTGTGTACGTACTTTAGTCACGTACTAAGCCAGTCTTAGCCACGTGGAATATGATTGACCATCTGGATTTACGGATCTATGTCAATGTGTTATATGTTCATCATATTAGTCTGGGTTTTCGTATAAATTTAGTGTTTCGCAACCTGGGTAGGTAGTCACTGAATTTCTAGCTGCCCTGTTTGACACTGAAGATTCTGTTCTACAAGAGGGGGTTTCCACCACCTACTTTGACGTTCCAACCAGAAGCTGCATCTTTGAAGATTCCATAAGAGGCAAAATAGATCACCGAAGAGACATTCATCTGTTTGTCGTCAATTGCCAACTACATCAATAGACGTGCTCAGCAGTTGGTTGGCCAACTCCACGCAAACCCTGTCTCCAAACAAGACAAGATCTCACCTTGTCATTCAGATCTTCGTGACATCCAAGAAATTTCAGGTAAAACCCTTCGCTACTTGTCGGGCGTGTTTAAATTTCGAAACGAGCCAGTGTTTCTTCTGAAATACAAATTACGTGCTTTATTGACACAAAACTATACTTATTTTTATTTTACTGTTTTAAATCTGGACCACTGGACTCTAAAAAACCATCAATAACTTATAGATTATAAATACAAGCAAAGACAACTCTCCTGACAATGAGATTTATCGAGTACTTCGTTGTGGTCGGTGTTGCCATGGCAACGGTTTCTAGGCTCTTGGCAGATCAAACCTGCTTTCCGACATGCCAACGAATGACGTTTTCTAGTTGCCTACAAAAAGATAAGCTGAATGTCAAATACGTAACACGAAACATGCATCCACGAACTAATATGGAGTGCATTGGATGCGACAATAACTACAAACGAAATGAAACTGAAAATAGGCCGACAGAGAAGTGTTTTAGAGGTATAGAGTGGCTCGCTATTAGCGGCTTGCAATACGGAACCCTTTCGTCGCAAAAACTAGCTGTAATCGACTCTTCTTCATTATTCAACCTCTTCCTGATTGATGCGGGGATAACGAAAATAGAAAAGGGAGCATTCTAAGATTTTGACGTCCTGACACATTTGCATTTAGATTACAACATGTTAACGCGCATTACTGGCAACTGGACCAGTGTCAATCGTTCAGCGACCAGATATCATCTCACCAAGCTGACGATTTCTCACAATAACATCTCCACTTTAGACCCCGGGTGTTTCGAAAATATGAACTACCTTACTACGTTAAACTTAAGGAGTAATGCATTAAAAACCGTACGTAGAAATTGGTTCGTCGGATTGGAAAATCTAGAAAGACTACTTCTCAGCGGAAACAAAATCAAAACACTTCCATCTGACGTGTTTGAATCAATGAGGAAACTGCAGTTTCTGGATTTGAGTCATAACGACTTACTGTGTCTACGCGGAGAAGTGTTTTTGACTCTACCAAACCTTATCAGAGCCGAACTTGCCGAAAATAAGCTGGTTAGCCACAAAGGAGGCACTTTCCATGATATGGCATGGCACGTCGTGTTGGAAAACTGTATTGACCATCAAGGCAAAAAGACAAAACAGTGGATACGATTCGAGTCCATTGGCTTAGTATTGCATATCAATTATGAGTCCAACGATAGCAGCTTTTCCATTGATTGGTTCAGCACGTTGGGAAGTAAATACAAAATCCCAATTAATATGGACTCGTGCAATCCACTTAGCAAGGAATTGAGGTCCGGTCATATCTTGTCTTATGCTCCTTTTGTCATCATTGCACTGAATAGTACAAGTAAAGACAATCTTAACAGCTCTTTATCTGATCAGTGTTTGGATGCTTGGGAAGGGTCTGGTGGAATACGTTTGGCTTTGAAGGGTTCATCCAGTTTAAGAGTGTCTGGAATAAAAGGAATTCTAAATTCAGTTGGTACCAAAGTGGGGGGTTTCAGCGTTGTAGCAACCACCCTAGACAAGCCTACAGTCAACCCTCAGAGTACAGTGGGCAGCAAAGATACACTAAATATCTCTTGTTTTGCTGTCTTTCCTGATGGCAAAATGTTTTCGTCCGTTAACTTGGCCACAATAGATAAAAAGAAGAATTTTTCGGAAGCTGAAAGTGATAGCTGTTTGACGGATGGGGAAGAAACTGAAACAATAGACACAACTTCAGAACCATTGAACCGAGAACAGAACCTTCTTAGTAATAGAAACACAACAATACACAATGATTCATATGGAAAGACAGTCAATGTACCTCAGTCTTCCCTTGCACACAACAATTCAATTTATAACGAAGTTAGCACCAAGGGGTTTTGGATTCCTGTTACAGTAGTATCGGTTATGGCTTGTACACTTCTGTTAACAATTTTCATTGCATATCTCTGGTACCGAAAAAAAATTGGCAATCAAAACCAAAACCATGATATCACTGACGGTGCAACTAAGGCATCATGTATGACCTATTCTACAAATAACCCCATATGCCAAGGAAGTGGCGACAACGGTGAAGTTTCTGAACAAAGCAGAGAAGATGGTAACTTTGCAATGTCAGAAGAAGATATAATCAATATGTTACAAATAAACTCCATGTATCAAGGAGATAGTGCGCACGAAACAACACAGACAGAGAACGTACATGAAGACTGTAGAACAGACGACAACGAGTATGACCAGATAAACGAGGACAAAGTGTACGATCCGATGGGACACGACTATTGCGAAATCCCAGACGATGGTGGTACTTACGAAAACGACGACGTGTTTGAGCCTTCTTTTGCGAATGAATATCAAGAAATAAGAGACGAAGACATTGAGAAAACAACCGAACAGTCCTCACAAAACCAGAACACTGACTCTCACGAGGACGAAGAATCTCTGACTTTCTATGCTGCAGCTTCAGCTGATGTTCGCTTGTCCACAACTGAAGATATCAGCACTAATTTGCAACTGTATAAGCCTGGCACAAATGCCGATTCTTTACACTGTACATTGGACAATCAGCTTGCCGTGAATACTGTTGATCAAGTGGGCGGAGTTTATGGTAAACGTAATGACTGTACAGATATATCAAATTGTACTGACAGTCTTGTTTATGGAAAATCAGATAGTATTACTACATGTGATACAAACGAGCAATACTAGTACCCATGAGAAGGCCGCATTGGTACAAGCGAAGGTGTAAGTAGAATAGAAACTGCAAAATTATAGTCAACCACAGAGACAAGGTCATCAGCATCAAAATACAATGGACATTTGTGACTCGTTTTAGAACTTTTAAAAACATTTTTTTTTTGTTTAGCGTGAATAAAGGATGATGAATAAATGTATCTGATGCATTGTTTCTCATTATTTTTGTTTATCTTTTGCTTTTCTTGATTAATTGATAAAGCTACAAAAAGTTTTAACGGTAAATCGTAACAGCAACAATGGTTGTATACGGCCCTTTGAAAAAGACAGAATGATAATAATTGATATATAAATATGGATATGATAATATATGATGCATACTTTCAGCATAAACCATATTGTTTATCAAAGTAAACAATGGTTATGACACGAACGGGAGGTAGCATAGTACTAAAAGAAGTCAAAGCTAAAAACGTATTTATCCGTAAAGCAAATTTTAAATTCTTAAATTCATAATATTAGTTCTTTTCTTTTTCAACAGGTCAGACTATTTCAATAAACACATATGACTTTATACACATTGTGTGTACTGGCATAGAAAGCGACCTATTTGGCGTCCATTTAGCCTTCACAACAACGTGATCATAGTTTTCCTGTACAATAATTGGACCGTCCATGATGTAAATATACATGATAAGAGAGCTGTTCAATAAAGATATCGCGTGACCCACATTTAGCTTATGTAGAAGGTTGAAATTTAATGTCTGCAGGATCATTTTGTTCCAATTCGAGAGTTCATGCAGTCTTTCCTTTACATCCCCTAGGGTGGAGTTATTACTTAGGTATTTGCATGTGAAGTTTTAGCTGAACAATCTGAAGTATGTCATGTAAAATCCTTAAAGCATACATCGGATTTACCATTTGGGGCATTAGCAAAAGAAGCACTGAAACAAGACCTTACAGAAATTTTAATCTAAAAATTCAATCAGGAAGCTAAACTTTATGATCATGCAAGGAAAAGCATCTGTGGATATTGTTTGCATTATATATAATTTTGGCAAACACGTCCACGTAGCCCAACGTGCCACGAGAATGGCAACACAGACAGTTACATATGTAAATTAAATGTATTTATTGAAAATATAGCGGGACCTATCTAACATTTTTTAATAATCTTAGACAGGTCCCGCTATATTTTCTTTAATATATAAAAAATTGTAACAACCAAAGTTAACCCTAAATGAACCTGGTCATGCCCACTTATTCCTGCCTTTACATACGAAGAAAAAGGGATTCAGTAAAGTCCTTTACTTTTTACAATTATATGTAACAGTGAATAGAACATGTTGACAACAGAGTGTGCTGTGGCGCAATATTTTATCTAACTGTCAAGGGGCGTTCATTTAATAAATTGTCAAAGGGAGGGTTTTGGAATAATATCATAATTTGGATATATTAGGTTTGAATTATATGAGTCACGACAATGGTCATGATAATTATGTTTTTTTTCTTGCAAAAAAATAGTATGAACATCTCTTTATTCATAATACGTTTCTATTTACATCTATCTAATTCTTTCACTTTTAAAAATGTAATATTCTCGGGAATATTTGCAAATATTTGTTTTTCAAATGGTTGGTTTTGGTTACAAAGAGCTGGGGCAGGCAGTCGAAGGTACCCAAATAGTATTATCAAAGAGAGCATACAGAGATTATGATAATTTTGTATAAACTCCTTGGTATTAACAATGCAATGCACTGTTCCTTTCTTTGACAGCGCTGTTTTTGACAGTCCATGTATCTTACTTTGAAATCGTGTCATAAAGGCAGGAAAAATTCATAAGTATATTTCCGAATGAAGCACAAAAGACCTTCCCCAAAATTTTAGGGGGGGGGGGGGGGCTAGAGACATGAAGACTTCCAGCCAAATCAACCCGAACGACAGATGTGCATGGTTATTCATATCATATTGCTGAATAGTTAATAAAGTAAGGGAGGTCTTTCCAAATTGGTTTTCAAACAAAATTGATTCTAGAATTGTACCGCAAATAATATGCATATAGTCATTGAGTTTTTTTCCTAATTTGTCTTTTCTGTTGCAACAATATAGTTATTGATATCGCTCCAGACTAATTTTTCCTACCTGAATAGTTTTTTTTCTAAAGCCATGGTTGCTTTCTTGGCTTTATTAGCCAGCATTTTGTTCGGGGAAGGGTTCTTTTGTACATTATTTGCAAGCTCAGAAGACGCGATCTGTATAGAGGGTCCGGGGGGCAGCCTATACCAGGCTCCACGTACAGGTCGCTGCAAAAATTGGCCAATGATAGGCAAGAGTTAATCTCCAAGCAGATCCTACGATGGCATAAGATAGTACAAAACTGGCCAAGCAGTATAATCAGCCAAGAGGTGTCCATTTGCCTTACCCCCTAGCCAAACACACTCCTAGGCCGGCTTCACCCCTCTGCCAGCTTTTGATACTATTTCATGATACCGTAGGATTTGCTTGGAGATTAGACAGGAATTATTAGAGGATTTAACTGTCTAAGGAATACAGTTAGGTTGGAAACTGTGCACTCCGGCTCTCTCACTCATCTTGCATGTTCTCCGTCTACTTGGACAATTTCTACTATTTTTCCAGCGACCCGTTGATCCTGGTAGAGGTTATTCAATGGCATGCACCCCCGTAAATTTACCATCCGAAATGGCATTTATTTCCTGCACTTTTCAGAAGACTTCGAAGTAAGAAACAGTGCTGTTTGGAATTACATTACGATCATCGCCACAAAGATTCAATGTCTTCATATTTTCTACCTAGCTTACATGATTGTACGGATTACTAAAGAAAGAAACAAAGCGAAGCCTATAATATACACGCGTACGAGTGATGTTTATTCGACAACAACATCAACTTAATACATAAATACACATACAGATGATTCTAAACATGGATTCATATTCAAACCCCCACATACATACATGCAAATAATGCAGATAACCATGTACGTACGGGTTATATACGCATAAGCATATAACGTTACACAGATACGATACATTGCATGAACTAAGTTTCTATGGGTTCAATGGTTATCATGATAATTCAACTATATAATAATCATAACAGTCATTTTACAGTTAACAGTTAAGTGTAGCGCTCGCACTTGACAAACAATTACAAAGAAAAGTACAATAAGAACACTACCATAACAAGGCATCGAAGGAAATCCATCGTTTAGGTTACCATTCTTCATTCGACTTCCTCTGTGGTGACATCTTCGTCGTTACCAATACTTTCTGAGTTCATTGCTCTCTCTTCGTCGTTTGTACCATGTGTAATGAACGAAGTAGTCTGTATTCCATACAAAAACATGCTTCTACGGTCCAATACATCTGTAATGGTAGTATTCACTTCACAGGGAATCTCTACTTGATCGACAACCTGATTCTCTATAGTACAGCTCAAAGCTTCCGACCGCGTGTCTATGTTGTACAGTGAAGTGTTAGCGCCAACGTTTCTGGTCGAGGGCAGGTGAATATCAGCTGCCGCTGCAGCATAGAAAGTCAGAGAGTCTTCGTTGTCGTCATCAGAGTCCGAGTTCTCCGTTGGAGAGGCCCTTTCAGATGTGCTACAGACATTTTCGTGCCTCACATTGTGATGTTGTGTTACAATCGGAGGATGGAACACGTCATCATCAGAGATTTCACAATAGTCGTGTTGCTGTGGGTCATCATTCACTTCTTCCCCGTCTGTCTGATTACAAGTGTTTGTTACTGACCTTCGAGTCAAAGAATTGGGGCCATCATTGTCGTCTATTCGACAGTTTATATCGTGACTGTCCTCTGCCTGGAGCGTTCTTTGTGCATTGCCTTGGTATAAAGGGCTCCTCTGTAAGAGACGTAAGATCTCGTCCGTTGAAATAGTAGCGAGTTGTGTTCCGACGCTGTCTTCTTGACCGCAGCCGTCACTGATTGTATTGACCGTGACTCTTGCGGAATTTGTCATTCCGTATGACTCCAGGCTTGTGACATTTGATCCGCTATTGTTGTCATTATTGCCATTGCTTCTATCCTCATCACTACGTCTCTTTACACAGCAACAGATAGCACAAACGCAACAACCTATGAGAAAAGGTGCAATCCCTATACTCACTACAAGAGCAATCAAGATAACGCCATCGGTTGTCCCCGGTGTATCATTAGGATATGCCGCAGTATTTGCTCTTCCTGTATGGTTGTACGTTTTGTCAATATTAGCTACAGATGTATTTACAACCATTGTCGTCGAATAGATATTGTTTTCACGAACCTTCCCCGAATAACACGATGCGCTTTTTCTTCCTTGCTCCATCGTGGACACGTTAAAGAACGAAGTATCTTTCATGTCACCAGTGATAATAAAACAGGCAACACTCGAATGCTTCCACTTTTGAGAGCTAAATGTTTCTCTGGCTATCATGCTAAAACCATCTCTTCTGGAGTTGCCTTGTTTGTCAACTGTCTCAAGAAAAGAAAATCGTAAACTGGATGGACCTTTCAATGCCAGACCTATACCTTCAACCTCTGTCCAGGCATCTGAACATTGCCTTGATGAAATTTGGTTTCCATCTGACTGTTTATATTTTGCTACAATGACGAAAGGAGCAGAATATGCGATGTGACCTGACCGCAATTCTTTACGGAGTGCCATGCAAGAATCCAGATTATTTGGAACGTTTTGCTTACTTCCTGACTTGCTAAACCAATCAATAGTGAAGCTGTCATTATTGATATCATAGTTAATATGTAGAACTAAGCCGAAGGCCTCGAATCGTATCCACTGCTTTGTCTTTCTGTCACAATTATCAAGTACAGCATTCCATGGTTTGTCTTGTAAGATATCTATTGTGGAATCGCCAAGTTTGGCTTCGATAAGGTTCGTCATCGTCAAGAATACCTCTCCACTTACATACACTAAGTCGTTTTGACTTAAGAGTCATTGCACGAGAAAACCAGGCAGAGGCCGGAAGATGGGGGTCGGCCAAATCGACTCAAACTTTTTATGTGTGATAGGTATGTGGAACTATGAACAGCCATATAGTTAAAACCCTCCAGCTATTTTTCGTTATGGCGTTCTGGGACCCCCCTCAGGGACCCTCTAAAATCCAACAATTTATGCCTGAAAATTACTGAAATTTCGATGGCTATTCTGAAAAATCTGATTAAGGTACGAACAAAAGTTTTGCATTTCCATATAGCATGGTTTCTTAAGTGTTACAGATCAAAAGTTGAAGATGATACATTAAAGTTACGAGGGTGTGCTAGGGGGCTACCTGAACCATTGAAAGCAGAATTTTTGTCACTGTAAATTTTAGTCATTTTTAAGGCGCAATAAAATCTATACCCAGCGGGTCTGGTGAATGGTTTTAATGTTGATAGAGAGAGGAACATCTACTTATTCAAAAACAATCGTCATCTAATTGGGCCATACATAACGCGAGCCGTGAGAGGGGAGTCTTTATGGGGATTTTTCGGGTTTTGGTCTGTAGTAAATCGGGTGATTATATTACTCTATGGGGGGTAAGTCATGGCGAATGTTTGCGAAGTTGTTTTTGAACCATGCATGATTGTCAAAATATCATGATTGATTGGTAATATTAATTTGGGCTCCATATGGGGCATTTGGGGATACTATAAAAAGGAATTTTGCTGATTTTATACATTTTACTCTTGCTTTCTAATATTATTAAACCGGTATTTGTTCCTAAATTACTTTGTACCTACCAGCTATGTTGTGCATAATGAGAAGGCTCTACATGGGGGTTACCAGGACTCCACAAATGTGATACCATTTAATAGAAAGGGCACATGGATGCGGATCTACTTCATACATATTGAGAATCATAGAACAAGACCACAACAAAGGTCAAGATTAATGCTTTTGGGGATGGATACGTGTACATTATACTTTTTTCATCAATACGGGTGCACTATAGGTACTGCTTTAGACAAACAGCATTACATCAATGGTTTGTTGTATGCCTGACTATTCATTCACCACTATAAGGTCATACTGATTAAGGAACTGATGCGAGAAGGCTAATAAAACAAGTGGCCGAAAAATTTGCATCGATTATGGTGAGGTGGTGTGGTCAGGAACGCTGAACAAATGACAAAACACACAGAGTAAGATATACCAAACAACAGATTCTTGATTTTCGTTCTTTCACATCTTTTCATTTGACCTTGGAATTAACGTTGGCATTCTAAGTAATTAGTACACATTTACGTTTGCCGATGTGTTTGCAATCTACGGCATATATTTGCTCATTTTATAGCTGCTTTGTATGAATTACAGTATGGTTTAAATCTAAACGTTTTTTCTGACAATGAAAAAAGCCTAGAATTGATGTGCACACCACAAGCCAAAAACAAAGTCTTTGCGGAATCCTTTACTTAGAACTACATTAGATTTTTTAATAATCTGATTAAACATTTAGCTATAATGGCTAACAGACTCTGGTCGGACCTAACACTAGACATATTGCAATTGGGTACAAAATCTCTTGAATGCCTTTTTTTTTAATTTTTGGTAAAAAAAACTATGAAAAAGCAATTTGTACATGTATGTGCATGTGCCTAGGATAGTTTCCAATACCTGTATGAAAGGAAGTGTCATGTAGCCTATAACGGGAAGATGAAAATGGTTTGACACTAGTTTTAGTTAATTTAGCATTTAATGATTCAAGGCCGTTGAGTTCACTCAAGTTTACATCTTTATACATGAAAATATGAATGTAGTCAATGCTAGTATATAGTGTGTTTGCAGAGCCTGCCACTCGCATTCCTCTTCTATCCATCTAAATTTAGTTTATTGACTCCATGGTAGTGGCTACAAATTCTGTGCTGTCATACTGTCTCTGCGCTACTGAAAGGCTTGTACAATATTGTAAGCTGCTTGGCTGTAATTTTTGTAATTTGTTACTTTAATTCAATAAGCGTAATTTTGACAAAAGTGCTACATCACCACTTAAACAAAAGTGAACTGTCCTTTGCGTTTGAATTTGCGTCTCGACAGTTTACTTGATACTAAAGGGGTTCTATATGTAAAGGGTTTGTGATAGATTTTCTTTTTAGTTTGTCCTTATGGTAATGAATGAATAGCGATTGATGTACAGCACTTTGTTACCTAAATTGTGCGCTATGGTATACCATAATTGATAAAAAAAAGTACAATGTACATGTAGTCATCATTTAGATAGCCTTATTGAATATTGACATGATAAAGGCAACTTTTTCCGGCCATTTCTGTATTCGTATACTCACATCAGTTCCACAAATCAGTATGACCTTATAGTGGTGAATGAATAGTCAGGCATACAACAAACCATTGATGTAATGCTGTTTGTCTAAAGCAGTACCTATAGTGCACCCGTATTGATGAAAAAAGTATAATGTACACGTATCCATCCCCAAAAGCATTAATCTTGACCTTTGTTGTGGTCTTGTTCTATGATTCTCAATATGTATGAAGTAGATCCGCATCCATGTGCCCTTTCTATTAAATGGTATCACATCTGTGGAGTCCTGGTAACCCCCATGTAGAGCCTTCTCATTATGCACAACATAGCTGGTAGGTACAAAGTAATTTAGGAACAAATACCGGTTTAATAATATTAGAAAGCAAGAGTAAAATGTATAAAATCAGCAAAATTCCTTTTTATAGTATCCCCAAATGCCCCATATGGAGCCCAAATTAATATTACCAATCAATCATGATATTTTGACAATCATGCATGGTTCAAAAACAACTTCGCAAACATTCGCCATGACTTACCCCCCATAGAGTAATATAATCACCCGATTTACTACAGACCAAAACCCGAAAAATCCCCATAAAGACTCCCCTCTCACGGCTCGCGTTATGTATGGCCCAATTAGATGACGATTGTTTTTGAATAAGTAGATGTTCCTCTCTCTATCAACATTAAAACCATTCACCAGACCCGCTGGGTATAGATTTTATTGCGCCTTAAAAATGACTAAAATTTACAGTGACAAAAATTCTGCTTTCAATGGTTCAGGTAACCCCCTAGCACACCCTCGTAACTTTAATGTATCATCTTCAACTTTTGATCTGTAACACTTTAGAAACCATGCTATATGGAAATGCAAAACTTTTGTTCGTACCTTAATCAGATTTTTCAGAATAGCCATCGAAATTTCAGTAATTTTCAGGCATAAATTGTTGGATTTTAGAGGGTCCCTGAGGGGGGTCCCAGAACGCCATAACGAAAAATAGCTGGAGGGTTTTAACTATATGGCTGTTCATAGTTCCACATACCTATCACACATAAAAAGTTTGAGTCGATTTGGCCGACCCCCATCTTCCGGCCTCTGCCTGGTTTTGCCTGGTTTTCTCGTGCAATGACTCTTAAGTCCAGAAACTGTAGCTGGCTCATTGATTCAAACACGTCAGATGGAACTATTTGGATTTTGTTTCCGCTGAGAAGTAGTGTTTTAAGCCAGTCCAGTCCGAAAAGCCAATCTGCACACACTGTTGTTAATACATTACTTCTTAGATCTAACAGGCTAAGGTGATTTTCATTGAAATCAAAACATTTGGCTTCTAAACTGGAGATGTTATTATGAGAAATAGAAAGCTTGTCAAATAAGCCACTACGTGAACCATTGTACCAGTTTGTGGGAATGTGCGTCAACATGTTATAGTCTAAATGTAAATTCCTTAACTTGTGAAAATCTTTGAATGTGGCTTTGCTCATTTCAGTTATCCCTGCATCAATCAGAAAGAGGCTGGCGACTGAAGTTGGGTCAAATACAGCTAGTTTTTGTGACGACAGAATCCCGTATTGAAAACCTCTTATAGCAAGAAATTCAACACCTGCAAAACACCTTTTTAATGGAATATTTGCAATTTTAGCAAAATGTATGTAGTTCACATTTATACATGAAACGCACTCTGACTCTCTTGCAAAATAAGTACCAGCATAACGTTTGTAGTAATCGTGTATTTCGCGGGTGGGCAGGCAACTGGTCAAGATTTTCTTTTGGCAAGTCGGAAAGCAGTTTTGATTTGAAGTTTCGGATGCTGTCAACAAGGCCATAAAGAACAGGACCACAAACTTGTACCTAGATATTCCTTGCATCTTGATGACAAATCTTGTTTTGACCGAAAACGTATCAATGCTCTTCATTCACTCGAAACGCCTGCTTGTTGTTACCCGGTATATAGATTTTACGATGCTATTAAAACTTTTCAGAGACAGTGCTTTTAATAGAGTAACTTGTGTTGGGAAATGTGCCTTTCTTTTTAAGCCTTTAGGCTAGTCCTATTAGATTAGTGAAAATGACAAAACTCTTTTTTCACCTGACGTGAAAACGATGTAGATTCCCGGCCAGTGGGCTGTCAGACGTCGTTGTTTGAGAGATGTCGTTGTTTGACAGATGTTGCTGTTTGACAGATGTCGTTGTTTGAGAGATGTCGATGTTTGAGAGATGATGTTCTTTGAGAGATGTCGTTGTTTGAGAGATGTCGTTGTTTGACAGATTTCGCTGTTTGAGAGATGTCGTTGTTTGAGAGATGTCGTTGTTTGAGAGATGATGTTCTTTGAGAGATGTCGTTGTTTGAGAGATGTCGTTGTTTGAGAGATGTCGCTGTTTGACAGATGTCGTTGTTTGAGAGATGTCGTTGTTTGAGAGACGTCGCTGTTTGACATATGTCGTTGTTTGACAGATGTCGTTGTTTGAGAGATGTCACTGTTTGACAGATGTCGTTATTTGACAGATGTCGTTATTTGACAGATGTCGTTGTTAGACATATGTCGCTGTTTGACAGATGTCATTGTTTGACAGATGCCGCTATTTGACAGACGTCGTTGTTTGACAGATGCCGTTGTTCGACAGATGTCGTTATTTGACAGATGCCGTTTTTTTGACGTTGGCTGACTACGTTGTGCGGAGAGTCAGTGCTGTTTTCGATCCCCTTTCCCGGAGCAACAGAAGAAAAACGAAACAAAAACTTGAAAAATCTGACGTCTTTAAATGGCTCTGATGTACAATTTTGCTGCTGTTTTTTATATGGAGAAAAAATAAAAGATGATGTCTAACACACGGGAATATGACCTGATCGTGAGTGCTCACAGGAAACAGAACTACCCACACGTCTTCAAGCCACGTAACTTATAGGAGGACTCAGACCAATTTGTTTGTCGTCATCATGGTTCGTTTGTTTGTATGAATTTGGAACAAGGCCCAATGAAAATAACGTTGTGTTTTCGGCTGCGGTCCTGAAACAAATAGGGTCGGTAGGTAGGGATTATCTTGCCTTTTTATGTCTTGGCCGAAGTAATCCGACAAATACAGATTATCAGTTTATATCTGAAATCTATGCATCAGGCACTGGTATTTTGAAGATCCTATATCGTAATTATACAGATATACATTGTATATGCAGCAGTATATTAATAAAACGAACAAAGAAGTGCAACGTTGACTACGCGTACATTCTTACATCAATTGTTAATTAAACTGTTAACGGAATTTAAATTTTGTTTTGAATTCTGTGACCAAGCTGTCAAAAAACTTATGCTCTTTGTAACCGGCTGACCAAAAAAGCTATAGGATCGACAGATGTTGTTTTTGCTTGGGTCTGTCATTTTTTTCTTGGCAATTTTTAACAATTATGAATAGCTTTCACCTGATGTAAAAATTCATAGTCCCTGCTTTTTTATGCAACATGAATGAATCACGTGTAGTGCCACTTGTTATCAATTTTTAACGATTCTAATTTTACATCATCTATTTAACATTAGTCTGGAGGTTTTAAAAACCGAGTTGGCAGAGTCCATTCCAAGTCACCAACATGGTTGCCATTGCCAGTTATCAATATATTTTTGTGAAATATTTTTTTAATTATTTGCAACTATATGAATAAGAGATTTTGGCAACTTGAGAAGACTGGTAGATTTTGATATGGACAATCTGTCTGAAGACATTTTAGTACAGTAAAGGATATTTTTTTCTGCCCTCTGCAGAAAACTCCAATTTATATAATTATATATAATGTATGTACAAACTTTCTTAATAGATACCAATCGCTTCAATAATGACTAAACATCATCCTACCAGTCTTAAGGGACTTAGTTATAATTAATTATCATATCCTCAGTTTATGTCTTTGAATTTTCATTTGCAAACTTTGCTTCAGTGCTTATTTGTTATCTTGTTTTTTTTCTTGTATTTATTTACGCATGTACTTTTATTCGCTTTCGGTGACGGCATTAATATAAGTGACTACCTGAGTGTGTTCGCCACCATGTCTTGTAAATATTAATTTATGTTGCAACAAAATTGTTAATGGGTCAGTGCGCTGATAAGAAAGTATTTCACACATCTTTAGAAAGTTTTGGTGTTTGGAGTGTCATTTTGGTGTTTGGCTGTCATGCATCAATGACTCACCGCAAAGGACCAATCAGTGCCCAGGAGTAAATTGTAAGAGCATAATAAGGTAGAAATATGGCTTTGTTTTTATGGGTGGAATAATCCAAATCAACCATTTGAAAAATGTCAGAAATATTTGCAAATATCATCAAATTTAATTTATTTATTTGCAAATCCATGCCCGTTGGCTAATTGCAAGGGTACAGCCAGTACAATGTAACAAATGTCTATATTCTATACAGCTATCTATATGACAGTAAAAAGTGACAAGTGTCTATTCTATACAGCTATCAATATGCATAATTCTACATTCTTTACTGGGTGGTTTGACTTCTTCTTTGGAGGCAGTGTCTGATGAAAAGTCCCACGTTTTTAATGATTAGTGAGTTCTGTGGTTTTAACAGGAATGTAGTTTTTGCATTTTGCGACTTGCAGTCGCAAAATGCCTTCTGGCCAGTGTAGTCGCCGTTGTGATGATGTGATGTTGTGATGAACGGACCTGTTCAATCCATGCCAAACATTTGTATACCTGTTAAAACAGGCATTTCTTCAACATGTTCGCACTAGCGCAGTGGTAAAGTTTACGCATTGTAAACCAATGCACCCGGTTCGAATCCGGGGAGGTAGATTTTTTTCAACTTTTTTTTTCTTTTTTACATCCATTAAAATACTAATTTTTACATCCATTTGGCCACACCAATTTATTTCTTTGGTTAACGGATTCGCCGCTTCGTTTTTTTGCCGAATAGAAATAAAAATTAAAAAAAAAACTTAAAAATGCCTCGCAACAGAGCTCACTCAAAAACAGGCAATGTGTAGTGAAATTTGCTGCAGTTCACGCAAATTTTAACAGGTGGCGTCTAGATCTTCAGTTCAGGCACATATGTGAATCTCTCCATGCGCCAATATCAGGTTTAGTTACTCTCTTCTATTTATATGACATCTAATAACTAGAAAAAAAACGTTCACACACGCAAACATTGGCAAAATGCCAGCTTTTTTAAAAGCACTTGTTTGGAGGTCTACCAACTGGTGAAAAGTTGCAAATATTGTTTTGATTGTGTCAAAAGGGTTAACATTGTTTCTTTCATCCTCATAATGGGGGCAGTTACATATAAAGTGTATTTCATATTTCCATGAAGGTTATATTTCTAAAAGTAAAAGAATCAAATAGTTGTTTGAAACTTATTATGAATAAAGAGACTTCCCTACGGTCACTTTCAAAATGTATTTAAATGAATTTGAATAGGTTAAAAAATGTTCATGCTATTTTTTTGGCTAAATATAATTACTTTGCTTTTTAAGAATAATTTAGACCTAATCTCTCCAAAATATCATTCCAAAACCCTAGCCTGTTCTGTGACAATTTATTAGAATGGACACCCCTTGACATGGTCAAATATTTCGTCACGACAAACTCTGCAAACTACATTTTTGTAAAAAAATAAAAGAATGTTGAAAACCTTTTTCCTACTATTTAGAAGGTCAGAATACATATATGTAAGGTATGACCAGGGCCATTTAGGGTTTGGAAATTTGTGTTAGACAGGTCCCGCTACCTTTTGAATAAATACATTTAATGTATACGCGGTATTCATAATTGTCTATGTTGCTACCCGTTTGGCTACGTGCACGTTTTTGCCAAAATCATACATAATGCAAACAATATCCTCAGACGCGGAGATTGGTTGTTCCAGGGACCAGACTTCCTACAGGACAACTTAATTTTTACAGGGATGAAAATACAAGAGGGCAGTTCAATAAAAGAGAAGACGTCAGATGGCGTTGCACAGTAGAGGGTTCAAAATGAGTCAAAAGACTCTTGAAATCATCCTTCAAAGATCTTTAAGTTTTCCTTGAAATATTTGGCCCAATTTGGGGAATTTGGAGTAAGAAGAAATAGGCAGGGCCAAAGCATTCCCATTTGGGTCACTGTTCAGTTCACCACTTTAGTTGGCGTGAACACATCTGAGTTGTTGGGTCCTGCGGATGGATACAGGAGAAAACTAGGGTCAAGGGGGGAGATTCGGTAATAAATCTAAGCTTTCTTGGAGAGCACACTCATTAAGTTAACCCTTGACTTAAGTTTTTCTAGTTGAGAAGAATGTTTGAGATTGAGATTTGGGTAAAGTCTTCTATCGGTGCTTCATATGCTAAGGCTCCAAATTGGAAGGTCCAACTCTGATGCCTGCCTGCTCTTAAGATTTTACATGACATACCTTGAGGATACCTTGAGGATACTTCGTTGTAGTAAGGCTCCCGCCTGTTGGCACAACCTCTAGATCTTCATTCCTTGTATCTCTTTTGCTCCCAGAACTTGTCCAGCATTGTTTTAAAAGTGTTCACACTGTTTGCTGTTACCACTTCCTCGGGCAAAGAATTCCACAGTTGAACTGTCCTTGCGGAGAACGACTGGCGTCGCACATTAGATCTGGCTAGTGGCACTTTAATCCTGAAGCAGTGACCTCTTGTTTTGTCGAGGTTTGCTAACTCAAAGAAGCTCTCGGGATCGATTCGCTCTTTTTTGGTCATGATCTTATAGAGCTGAATCATATCGCCCCTTTCTCTTCTGTACTTGAGTGTTGGTAGTTTTAACTTTCTGAGTCTGGAACTATACGGCATCCCTTTCAGCGAGGGAACCAGTCTTCGGCTATTGCAAGAGGCTATAGTCTCACATAGAAATACCAGTTGTAGACTCCCTAGTCCGCATGGTCTTTTTAGCGAATGCCCACAAACGCCCACTCTAGAGAAGTCCGCGCTGCACGAATCTCATTTTTTTTGCTTGGAATATGTCCACGTTGTGCTCCCATGTATTAATCCTGAGATTCAAGTCAATCCATTGACCCGAAGTGACATAAATCAAAGTTTTCGATTCTCGATGGTCTTTTTAGCGAACGCCCAGCAAAATGTCTTTTTAGCGAATGCCCACTATATCCACAAAAATATCGGCCGTCGCGCAACGACACCTAAACCTACCGCCACAAACATGTTCAAGATGGTGTCCCATTGATGTGTACGGAGTTTCCGTGCTTTACAAGCATTTTAAGTCCCTGTTTTTGGTCAAAATGTACGGCGACGACACTACCATACTTTAACTATAGCAATTCAAAATGGCGGGCACTAGTCATGTGACCTCCTTGCGGGACTGTTTTATAAGTATTGCGGGAGAGACTGTTGTAGCATAGCTTCTCATACAACCATTTTAGAGTGAATTCTGAACAAGATTTTCATTTCATAGTGCTATCATCTGACTGATATTTACAATGTGGTCATTTTTTCTGTGCTATTATTACCCAG
Source organism: Branchiostoma floridae x Branchiostoma belcheri (assembly GCA_019207045.1). Classification (NCBI taxonomy): domain Eukaryota; kingdom Metazoa; phylum Chordata; class Leptocardii; order Amphioxiformes; family Branchiostomatidae; genus Branchiostoma; species Branchiostoma floridae x Branchiostoma belcheri. Next base: position 10,243,881 of record CM033031.1, read on the forward strand.
GTTTGAGGAACTTAGTGCAAATATGGATATTGATTCACCTCAGTGCCCAATTAATGTACAAAAGGCTCAGACACATTAGTGTTATAAACCTGAATAGGGGCAGGTAACCAATACTAGAAAAACATAGCTATTTATTATTAACAATACTATTTACATTATAATAATAACTCTTCACCAAACTGGACTTTTCTTATCTTTAATTATCACAGAAACATTGTTACAATGAGGATTTGATTAGATGAGTATCTGTTACAGTGTGTACAAACTTATTTCAAATACAAAAATGTATTTCGTTTCACTTCCTAAATATTTTTAAAGTATTGGAAGAAGTTGACACATAAACAATATTAATTTCATTATTTATGTGCAGTAAAATGTGACCACATGCTATCAATAGCCTAATAAAATGTTGGAACATGGCACAAGCGGGCTCCTCTTCTGAGTACAGAAAGGAAATGTTTTATAACATTAAGTTATGACGTAGAAAATTTCAATTGTAAAATGTACCTTTATTAACATTTACAAACAAATTGTTTTTTCTCTTCTTAATAAATGACAACAATACAGGTAAGTAAGGTGTGTTTCAATTTATAACAGGCCAGGTAAGACACCGTACAGGTAAGTAAGGTGTGTTTCCTTTTATAGCAGACCAGGTAAGACACCGTACAGGTGAGTAAGGTGTGTTTCCTTGACTACAGACTAGGTAAGACACCGTACAGGTGAGTAATGTGTATTTCCTTTGATTACAGACCAGGTAAGACACCGTACAGGTGAGTAACGTGTGTTTCCTTGACTACAGGCCAGGTAAGACACCATACAGGTAAGTTAGGTGTGTTTCCTTTTATAACAGACCAGGTAAGACACCGCACAGGTGAGTAACGTGTATTTCCTTTGATTACAGACCAGGTAAGACACCATACAGGTGAGTAACGTGTATTTCCTTTGTTTACAGACCAGGTAAGACAACATACAGGTGAGTAACGTGTATTTCCTTTTATAACAGACCAGGTAAGACACCATACAGGTAAGTAAGGTACGTTTCCTTTTATAACAGACCAGGTAAGACACCGTACAGGTGAGTAACGTGTATTTCCTTTTATTACAGACCAGGTAAGACACCGCACAGATAAGTAAGGCGTCTTTCCTTTGCCTATAGACCAGATAGGGCATTATACAGGTAAGTAAGTTGCTTTACTGACCTGTTTAATACCTATCTGGTCTATAGGCAAAGGAAAGACGCTTTACTCACCTATATAATGGCCTATATGGTAGTATATAGGCAAATGAAAGTTGCTTTACTCACCTGTATAATACCCTGTCTGGTCTATAGGCAAAGTAAAGACATCTTACTTACCTGTATAATGGCCTATCTGGTCTATAGGCAAAGGAAAGACACCTTACTCACCTGTTTAATGGCCTATCTGGTCTATAGGCAAAGGAAAGACACCTTATTCACCTGTATAATGGCCTATCTGGTATATAGGCAAGGGAAAGACACCTTACTTACCTGTATAATGCCCCATCTGGTATATAGGCGAAGGAAAGACACCTAACTTACCTGTATAATACCCTATCTGGTCTACAGGCAAAGGAAAGTTGCTTTACTCACCTGCATAATACCCTATCTGGTCTATAGGCAAAGGAAAGACGCCTTACTCACCTGTATAATGGCCTATATGGTATATAGGCAAAGGAAAGACGCCTTACTCACCTGTGTAATACCCTATCTGGTCTATAGACAAAGGAAACACACCTTACTCACCTGTGCGGTGTCTTACCTGGTCTGTAATGAAAGGAAATACACGTTACTCACCTGTATGGTGTCTTACCTGGTCTGTACTCAAAGGAAATACACGTTACTCACATGCACGGTGTCATACCTGGTCTGTTATAAAAAGAAACACACCTTACTTACCTGTATGGTGTCTTACCTGGCCTGTAATCAAAGGAAATACACGTTACTTACCTGTACGGTGTCTTACCTAGTCTGTTATAAAAGGAAACACACCTTACTCACCTGTACGGTGTCTTACCTGGTCTGTAATGAAAGGAAATACACGTTACTCACCTGTACGGTGTCTTACCTGGTCTGTGAACAAAGTAAATACACGTTACTCACCTGTATGGTGTCTTACCTGGTCTGTTATAAAAGGAAACACACCTTACTTACCTGAATGGTGTCTTACCTGGCCTGTAGTCAAGGAAACACACCTTACTCACCTGTACGGTGTCTTACCTGGTCTGTAATCAAAGGAAATACACGTTACTCACCTGTACGGTGTCTTACCTAGTCTGTAGTCAAGGAAACACACCTTACTCACCTGTACGGTGTCTTACCTGGTCTGCTATAAAAGAAAACACACCTTACTTACACTACAAGGTGCATAAATGTGAAAATTATGTGAATTTTCTGGAAAATTCTATGAAAATGTGATATGATGTGATATTATGTGAAACATTTTGAGGTTCAATAGCATCACATTTTATCACATAAGTTGACATATAATCACATAAAATAAAATTCACGTCACATTTCTGAGGGGTGGCACAGAAATTGAGCTTTATGTGAAAAAAATGTTATAAGTTTACATCACATTTTTTCACATTTCCCCAAAACGGTCTTGAAGAATCACATTCTGAAATGTAAAAATATGTTACCTAATGTGACATTGGTTGTGCAGCCATTATGTGAAATAATGTGACTGTTGATACACGTCTCGACCGGCTATACTTATGTGATTTTTATGTGAAAAGGGCTCTTGATGAAAATGTGAAATAATGTTAAATTGAATCACATTCTATGAAATGTGACTTCATGTTAAACTTATGTGAAATGCGGCCAGCTACGAAATGTGAAAACATGTGAAGACAACTGGCATGCTGAGAAATGTGAATTTTATGTGATGTTCACAAACTTGCAAGATGTGAAAAAAATGTGACAGGATATCACATTTTTTATTTGTGAAACTAATGTGATTTCCACTTATATAAGATATGAAGTAATTTGATTTGGCAGGCTATGTAAAGGTAAGTGTGCTAAAGTTGATGTATAAAGCCTTATTGATTTGTGTGCCGTTCGCTTGTATTTGCAATTACAAGCGAACGGCACACAAGCCAGCAACGAAATCAACAAGAACGTGCTTTATATTTAAGCAGAAGCGGACATACACTGGAGTTTGGAATAATTTTTTTTCTAACATAGACATGCTAAACGCCTCTAAGAAAGCTAATGGATCAAGTACATGTATATGGACAGGCGTCACTAATATGGTAATTGAGGTCAACTAGTTCATGTACGTACTCGGGATCGACCGTCCGAGCGGGTGTCGAACGTCGGCGAGTTCCGATCTCGAGCGAAGGCACCCGAAGGTCGCCGAAGGCGATCAACACCAGAAGGTCGCCCTAGGCGACCAGCGAGCGGAGCGTGATTTTTCTAGGAAGGAGAGCTAGTCAAGCGCTGATGGGGGCGTTTTATGAGCGCAGCGGGTGGACATTGTCTGGTGGCTCGGCTTGAGTGCCAGTTTGCTTGTGTGGCACCACTGTGTACTAGTGTGACACTTTTATGTGTATACATCCTGACTTATTGTGACCTGTACTTAGCTCGGTTGGGCAAAATTGTACAATAAAGGTCTTCATTCAATTATCAGTAAAGTATCTCCTCTTTGTTGCAGCCAACAACAAAAATTCCGAGGCCTATTGTCCATGGTCAACCTGGGTGTTCGGGGCGTCATAAAGACAATAGCAAAAATTAACACACAAAAATGTATGCAACAGCAGGTACCGGAACAAACAATGGCGGTAATTTGTCTAAACAAATCGTAATCCAAAACCGGCAAGATTTGTTTCTGACTCATTCCGTGTAAGAAACACAAAGAAATCCGTAATAATAATTTCAGTTCATCAATACGAAAACAGTGAAGTTTCTAAATGCCTCTAAATCAATGTGACGACAACACATGTACATAGAGGAACATAGTATCTTAGATCGAGGGTGTTATGTAAGACATAAGTGAGTTGGTGAAACAAGTTCCACTTCCACGGATCAGAAAAGGAAAACTCTCGAGCTCCTGCCGATTGTGACTTTCACTATGTTGGATATTATTTGCACACGTATTACTAAAGTTATGCTGTATCCCCTAATTTGAACTAAATGAGGCTGTAGAAATTGGAAAGTCTTGTTTAAGGATTACAAGACATAGGATTCTGGTCTAGCATTATTATTACTGACAGGCAACTTGTGTTTGAAGTGTTTCAATGCAGTCCTGATAGACTTTACCTGAAAAGATGGCCAACGGCAAAATGGATAGATTCTTGTTGTTTTCTAAAGTTAGAAATGCTGTAGAACATTGGAAAGTCCTGTTTTAAGATTGTAAGACATATGGGATTATGGTCTAGCATTATTAATACCTACGAGTAACTTGTACAGCTTTAAAAGGACGCCCAAACAGGAATGTTGACCAAAAACTTTGAAGTGTTTCAATGCAGGACTAATAGACTTTACCCTAAATTGTGGCCGACGGGAAAATGGATGGATTCTTGTTGTTTTCTTAAGTAAGGAATGTTGCAAAACACTGAAAAGACCTGTTTTAAGATTATAAGATATATAGGATTCTGGTCTATCATTATTAACCACGGATAACTTGTACAGCTTTGAAGGGACGCCCAAACAGGAAGGTTGACCAAGCATTTTGGACTGTTCCAATGCAAGCCTGATAGACTTTACCCAAAACTATGGCCGACGGGGGTAATGGATGGATTCTTGTTGTTTTCTAACGTTAGGAATGCTGTAGAGCATTGAAAACTCCTGTTTAAGATTATAAGATATATAAGATTCTTGTCTAGCAATATTGACTACGGCTAACTTGTACAGCTTAAAAGGGACGCCCAAACATGAATGTTTGAAGTGTTTCAATGCAGGCCTCATAGACTAAACTGAGGCTGACGGCAAAATGGATGGATTCTTGTTGTTTTCTAAAGTAAGAAATGCTCTAGAACATTGACAAGTCCTGTTATAAGATTATAAGACATGTGGGATTCTGGTCTAGCATTATTACCTACGGGTAACTAATGTACAGCTTTAACTTAAAACGACACCCAAACAGGAATGTTGACGATCCATTTTGAAGTGTTTCAATGCAGGACTTATTGACGTTACCCTAAATTGTGGCCGACGGGAAAATGGACGGATTCTTGTCGTTTTCTAAAGTTAGGAATGTTGTAAAACACTGAAAAGACCTGTTTTAAGATTACAATATATATAGGATTCTGGTCTATCATTATCACCTACGGGTAACTTGTACAGCTTTGATGGGACGCCCAAACAGAAATGTTGACTACGCAATTTGGAGTATTTCAATGCAAGCCTGATAGACTTTACCCTAAACCGTGGCCCACGGGAAAATGGATGGATTCTTGTCGTTTTTTAATCTTAGGAATGCTGTAGAGCATTGAAAAGTCCTGTTTTGTTGTTATAAGGTATTTAGGATTCTGGTCTATCATTATTAACTACAGGTAACTTGTACAGCTTTGAAGGGACACCCAAACAGAAATGTTGACCACGCATTTTGCAGTTTTCTAATGCAGGCCTGATAGACTTTACCCAAAACGATGGCTGACGGGAAAATGGATGGATTCTTGTTGTTTTAGGAATGCGGTAGAACATTGACAAGTCCTGTTTTAAGATTAAAGACGTGTAGGATTCTGGTCTAGCATTATAAATACCTACGGGTAACTTGAACAGATTTAAAAGGACGCCCAAACATGAATATTTGACCACAAAATTGGAAGTTATTCAATGCAGGACTAATTGACGTTACCTTAAATTGTGGCCAACGGGAAAATGGACGGATTCTTGTTGTTTTCTAAAGTAAGGAATATTGTAAAACACTGAAAAGACCTGTTTTTAGATTACAAGATATATAGGATTCTGGTTTGTCATTATTACCTTCGGGTAACTTGTACAGCTTTGATGGGACGCCCAAACAGAAATGTTGACCACGCAATTTGGAGTATTTGAATGCAGGCCTGATAGACTTTACCCTAAACAGTGGCCCACGGGAAATGTATGGATTCTTGTTCTTTTTCTAACGTTAAGAATGGTGTAGAGCATTGAAAAGTCCTGTTTTGTTGTTATAAGATATATAGGATTCTGGTCTATCATTATTCCCTACGGGTAACTTGTACAGCTTTGAAGGGACGCCCAAACAGAAATGTTTACCATGCATTTTGGAGTTTTTCAATGCAGGCCTAGGCCTGATAGACTTTACCCGAAACGATGGCCGACGGGAAAATGGATGGATTCTTGTTGTTTTCTAAAGTTAGGAATGCGGTAGAACATCGAGAAGTTCTGTTTTAAGATTGTAAGACATATAGGATTCTGGTCTAGCATTATTAAAACCTACGGGTAACTTGTACAGCTTTAAAAGCGCGCCCGAACATGAATGTTGACCACGCAATTTGGAGTGTTTCAATGCAGGACTAATAGACTTCACCCTAAATTGTGGCCGACGGGAAAATGAATGGATTCTTGTTGTTTTCTAAAGTAAGGAATGTTGCAAAACACTGAAAAGACCTGTTTTAAGATTACAAGATATATAGGATTTTGGTCTATTATCATTACCTTCGGGTAACTTGTACAGCTTTGAAGGGACGCCCAAACAGGAATGTTGTCCACGCCTTTTGAAGTGTTTCAATGCAGGCCTGATAGACTTTACCCTAAACTGTGGCCGACGGGAAAATGAATGGATTCTTGTTGTTTTCTAAAGTAAGGAATGTTGTAAAACACTGAAAATACCGGTTTTAAGATTACAAGATATATAGGATTCTGGTCTAGCATTATTAGCCTGATTAAATCTCGCTTATAGCAGCCCGCCAAACATCCGCCGGCCCACTATCAGCTTGATAGAGAATAGCCCTTAGTCAAGGGAACTGGGTTTTCCATATATGGATAATGTATGTAATTGCCGGGAGCCCACCAGAGCCTGGCTTTTGGTTGCTATGGACTGGGGTGGGTTGCTATGTGGTGATTGACAGCATCACACCTCTTATCTGTAGTTGATCTCTTTGATCTGTGCCACTTGTACTGATGGTGGGAACAGAGTTCTACTATTATAATAATAATCTGGTGTATTTTGCCAGCCAGTAGGTACCCAGTATGAGTAATGAGGCTGTTTAACGTGGTCGAGGCACCTCCTCGAGCACGGGACCCCCGTTTTACGTCCCTCCCGGAAGACGATTTCGTGGAAAGCTTCGTGAGGCTACAGCAATCCGGACGTCCTTGGTTGGTCCCCCATCCAAGCACTGTCCGGACCGTCGCGTTGCTTAACTTCCGAGATCGAGGGATCGGGTGTACCAACGCGCCACGCGGCCGTAGCTAAAATGATGTCTTTTTTTAACAACCGCTACACCGAAGAACTAATGTGAAAATTACCCTTCAATACATAGAATAGCATTCATTTAGGTAGATGTGCCTGTGGCATAACTTTTGATGTGCCAATCATTATAGGAGGGACATATCATGGTTCTGAGAAGTTTGACCAAGGAGGTTGACAGGCTTCAACTGTCGCAACAACATGGCGCATTTTTGTGAACCAACTGTTTTTCTGCAGTTCTCTGCCTATATAGATTTTAAAAAATGTACTTTATGCCAATTAGCTTTCGTTGCTGGCCACATAAAATCTCACCACCAGGCAAAATAATAGTTCCAGGAAAGTCTGCGCTCCAAGATTCCTTCAAGTTTCTTGAAATCCCCACAACTGGCACAAGACGTTGTTTGCCTATTAAACACAAACATGCCTCTGCTCCCATGGGTCCTTCACACAGAGAACCACAGCCCGGCACAGACAATGGGAGAGGCAACTAGCCCGCCCACCGTCTGGGTGGTGGAGACATGCTAATATACTGGTTTCCACGGTAATGGGGGCTTGACCAAAATCCTGGCTTGCCATTGGTGTTGGTATTTTCTACAACAGTTCCCCCAGGTTATAGCTAGTGGAGCACAAACTCCGCGGGGAGGGGCCAGTTAGAGCCCTGGACAGCGGAGTTTGTGTTACACAGACTATAGCATTATTACCTACGGGTAACTTGTACAGCTTTGAAGGGACGCCCAAACAGGAATGTTGACCACGTCTTTTGAAGTGTTTCAATGCAGGCCTGATAGACTTTACCCTAAACTGTGGCCGACGAGAAAATGGATAGATTCTTGTTGTTTTCTTAAGTTAGGAATGCGGTAGAACATTGATAAATCCTGTTTTAAGATTGTAAGACACATAGGATTCTGGTCTAGCATTATTAATACCTACGGGTAACTTGTACAGCTTTATAATCACGCCCGAACAAGAATGTTGACCACGCAATTTGGAGTGTTTCAATGCAGAACTAATAGACTTTACACTAAATTGTGTCCGACGGGAAAATGGATGGATTCTTGTTGTTTTCTAAAGCAAGGAATGTTGCAAAACACTAAAAATACCTGTTTTAAGATTACAAGATATATCGGATTCTGGTCTAGCATTATTACCTACGGGTAACTTGTACAGCTTTGAAGGGACGCCCAAACAGAAATGTTGACTACGCAATTTGGAGTTTTTCAAAGCAAGCCTAATAGACTTTACCCTAAACCGTGGCCGACGGGAAAATATATGGAATCTTGTTGTTTTCTAAAGTTAAGAATGCTGTAGATAATTAACAAGTCCTGTTTTAAGATTATAAGATATATAGGATTCTGGTCTAACACTATTACCTACGGGTAACTTGTACAGCTCTAAAAGAACGTTCAAACAGGAAGGTTGCCCACAAAGTTTTCAAGTGTTTCCATGTAGACCTGATATTTTCTCCAAGCAGAAGTTAGGCTCCGTTTTTTTTAACGTTTTTTTTAGTCGTTTTAAAGCGAGCTTTCTATTTTGTATTGTATCTTGTATTGGCTGGCAGAGTTCAAGAAAAATGACAAAATAGAAAGCCCGATAAAAGCAAGGAGCTTTTATAAAAGCGACTAAAAATTCGTCAAAAAACAGCTGGGGCATAGATTCGTCTCCCTAATGAGAAAACAATGGGGATTATGGGCGAGAGGGAAAGAATGTAGGTGTGAAACGCACTTTGACCGCGCGCATTAGACCGCCCGGAGGGACCATAAACCGGATTTTTCGCCGTTATCCCAGAAATCTTCGCCTTTCCACGTTTATAAATCTTGGCCAGGGTCCATAAACGAAAAATGTCGCCAAAAGGGGCAATCTAACAGCGACAATTTTGAGGCGCTAATAAATTGCCCCAGAATTGTAACCAAAAATGTCCGTTTGTAACCATTCCGTGTTCGTAGTGCCCAATACACATCCCAGTCTGCAGTCAAGTGAAGCCAGACTTTGTACAAGTCAGATGAGATGTGTTTGGGCAAGGAGGTTGAAAAATTTGGGTAAACCCTGTCCTGTCTTTTGTACGTAAGTTCTATAATCATTTGCTATAGACTCCCTTTTACATTTTTTCATATTGGCCTGTTCCTGTTGGCAGCTTGCGTTGTTTAGATTATGATTTGACAATGATTGTATAGATGCCGGAAATAGTCGTCGCTTCAGTTTACGGGCTTATAAATGTTTCCTGATGTATAAGCACTGTAAAATGAAATACTATACATAGAGTGAAGATTTGTAAATATGATTTCATATAATTTGGATTGTGACCTCTGAGTGGTAAAACGAGTCTCCTCGAATCAGTAAGCCTTCAAGCATTTTGCACTTCAATGTTGACATCGTCAAATCATCTATATGTACATATACAAGTAAGTCTTATGGGTGGCAGTACAAAAGCCCAGCCGATGTGCAAAGTAAACACCTGTATATTTTGTACGAACAACAATGAATCTTATCCCTTTTATGTTGTCCAATTAGCCCCTTGTTTTGTCTTTTATACTTTATAGGTGTATGCTAAGCATATTTCTCTAAGCCTCTACAGGAGGCAATTAGCATGTCCATGTCAGATAAATAAGAGAATCTTTTCTAAACTCCAGTCAGTCCACTGTTTGTTAAGCCTGAGTATCATCCTCCGTAGTAACCGCTGGCTCACGACTTTCGCTTGCTAACCACCGTGGTTAGCAAGCGAAATTCGTGAGCCAGCGGTTACTACGGAGGATGATACTCAGGCTACTGTTTGTTCGCTTCTTTGGATCCGGAGTTGACGTAAAAAAATAAAGCGCGTCCTTGTTGATCTTATAGCAGGCTTGTGTGTTGTGAATATGGATGAGAGTCATCTATTTAAGTTAAATCCGTCCTCGGCACAGACACAACTATGGTCACATAATGACGGGTCCACCATTTCCTTTGCTGTCTGTCCAGTAGGGTCACTTCGTGACACATCGATTTGGTTCTTCAAAGTACCGACTAAGATTTCTAATTCTAATTGACCATAATGTTTATACAAGATCTTTTGAACAGACTGTTTTTACAAACTGGGCCGATATGTTTCAACTAACAGATCACAAACTCCTTGAATCTTCTTAACTCTTAGGTGGTACATAAAGGAGGAGTTGGGCGTAGCCGTCAAACCATATATGTGAATGAATACGGTGCTTTCACTTGTAAATTAGTTAATCGGCAGAATAGTAGCGGCACTCGAGGGGAGGGGGAGTTTTTCACACTTTTTATTTTGACTAAACAGTAGAATAACTTTGCGCAAGCTTTGTATCGCTTACAACGCATATTTTGGAGAACAGTCCACAAATATTTAACCCATACATGAGCGACGTGGAATTAAAAAAAGACAGCCTTTGTCTTGACCGCGTACGAAATCTGTGGTTTATGACAAGACAAGCATGTATGGAATACATGCTTAAAATCTTTGAGAAGTGTTTGCATGCTGAATGCATATTTTTGAAACACGTGGAAACTTATCTGTTACATGTTGTAACTTTTTCACATATAATCACATTCTTAGCTAGGACACCGGCTAATGTGACATTATGTGAAACACTTTCACAGAAAATAACATTTTGATCTGTCATGTGAAAAAATGTGATTTCAACTTCACATAATTTCACATTCGCCTCCGTCCAGTTTGCGGAGTAAAACCGTTTCACATCCCTTCACACTTTGTCACATTTCACATTCACATTTTTTTGGTCACGTTTTTGGGTTGTGCGATTTCACATAATCGATTCACATTTTTCGAAGAGTCAGATTAATTCACATAGAATAACATTTGACGATTCACATTTTGAAAATAAATCACATTTTGGGTTTCACATTTTTCCAAAGGAAGTCACATTAAATCACATTTTCTTGGCATCGTGCACTAAATTCACATAATTTTCACATTTATGCACCTTGTAGTGTTACCTCTACGGCGTCTAACCTGGCCTGTTATAAAAGGAAACACACCTTACTTACCTGTATTAAATGTGTTAATAAAGGTACATTTTACAATTGAAATTTTCTACGTCATAACTAAATGTTATAAAACATTTCCTTTCTGTACTCAGAAGAGGAGCCCGCTTGTGCCATGTTCCAACATTTTATTAGGCTATTGATAGCATGTGGTCACATTTTACTGCACATAAATAATGCAATTAATATTGTTTATGTGTCAACTTCTTCCAATACTTTAGAAATATTTAGGAAGTGAAACGAAATACATTTTTGTATTTGAAATAAGTTTGTACACACTGTAACAGATACTCATCTAATCAAATCCTCATTGTAACAATGTTTCTGTGATAAATAAATAAAGATAAGAAAAGTCCAGTTTGGTGAAGAGTTATTATTATAATGTAAATAGTATTGTTAATAATAAATAGCTATGTTTTTCTAGTATTGGTTACCTGCCCCTATTTAGGTTTATAACACTAATGTGTCTGAGCCTTTTGTACATTAATTGGGCACTGAGGTGAATCAATATCCATATTTGCACTAAGTTCCTCAAACCTGGGTAATAATAGCACAGAAAAAATGACCACATTGTAAATATCAGTCAGATGATAGCACTATGAAATGAAAATCTTGTTCAGAATTCACTCTAAAATGGTTGTATGAGAAGCTATGCTACAACAGTCCCTCCCGCGATACTTATAGAACAGTCCCGCAAGGAGGTCACATGACTAGTGCCCGCCATTTTGAATTGCTATAGTTAAAGTATGGTAGTATCGTCGCCGTACATTTTGACCCAAAACAGGGACTTAAAATGCTTGTAAAGCACGGAAACTCCGTACACATCAATGGGACACCATCTTGAACATGTTTGTGGCGGTAGGTTTAGGTGTCGTTGCGCGACGGCCGATATTTTTGTGGATATAGTGGGCATTCGCTAAAAAGACATTTTGCTGGGCGTTCGCTAAAAAGACCATCGAGAATCGAAAACTTTGATTTATGTCACTTCGGGTCAATGGATTGACTTGAAACTCAGGATTAATACATGGGAGCACAACGTGGACATATTCCAAGCAAAAAAAATAAGATTCGTGCAGCGCGGACTTCTCTAGAGTGGGCGTTTGTGGGCATTCGCTAAAAAGACCCCTAGGTTGTAGTCTGGCCCCTGGATACCACTATTAATTCAATTAACTTCACTATCACCCAAACCTAAACCATAGGTGTTGTAAAGGAACAAGTGTATGAAGTTAAGTATTAAAAAGGATGTTTTTTCCCTGCAGACACGTTTTTTTGATACAGATGAAATTGCAACTTTCTACATCAACTAGAAATGGGTTATGCGATATGTTTATTGAACTGTTCTCGTATCATGCATATTTACTACATGGAAGTTCCAATTACTGTACAGGAAAACTATGATCACGTTGCAGAGATGGTTTAAAAATGACCGCTAAATAGGCCAATTTCTGTGCCTGTACACACAATGTTTATAAAGTTGTGTTTATTGAAATAGTCTGACCTGTTGAAGAAAAAATAAATATTCTGAATTTTAAAATTAATATGATGTTTGCATAATGAATGAATACGCTTTTAATCTTAATTACTTTAAGTATGCTACCTTCTGATTATGGCATAACCATTGCCTCTCCAATCATTACTATGACTTATCGTTTCCGTTGATTAAAAAATATGGTTTATGCTACAGGTATACATCAATTATTCTTGTTCTAAAGATTTGCCGTTTACTAGTAAAACTAAATCTATAAAAGAAAATGATTAACAACAATGATAAAAGACGGTACATCAAAGACATTTATTCACCATTATTTATTTCTAAGACTTACGAAAATGATTTTTTAAACTTCTAACACAATTCATCGATGTCCATTGCATTTCGATACTAAGAAAACTGAGGAAACAATAGAGGTTGTGCTGTAGAAAAATCTTACTTTTGCGTGAATTTCTAACCTTAAGAAGTTATGTTAAACTTCAGTACATTGCAACAATACATATTATCAAGTCTCTATGGCACTTACTAATTAAAAGCACACGTACGTGTAAGAGACAAACAACCATTACAATAAATTATTCCAGTACTTTTCTAGTCTAGTTACACCTTCGCTTGTACCAATGTATCCTTCTCATGAGTACTAGTATTGCTGGTTTGTATCACATGTAATAACATCATCTGATTTTCCATAAACAAGACTGTCAGTACAATTTGATATATCTGTACAGTCATCAGGTTTACCGTAAACTGTTTCCATTTGATCAACAGTATTCACGGCAAGCTGATTGTCCATTGTACAATTTACAGTTTCGGCCCCTTTGTCTGGCTTATATAGTGGGGCATTGGTGCTGATATCTTCAGTTGTGGGCAAGCGAACATCAGCTGAAGCTGCAGCATAGAAAGTCAGAGATTCTTCGTCCTCGTGAGAGTCAGTGTTCTCGTTTTGTGAGGACTGTTCGGTTGTTTTCTCAATGTCTTCGTCTCTTATTTCTTGATATTCATTCGCAAAAGAAGGCTCAAACACGTCGTCGTTTTCGTAAGTACCACCATCGTCTGGGATTTCACAATAGTCGTGTCCCATCGGATCGTACACTTTGTCCTCATTTATCTGATCATACTCGTTGTCGTCTGTTCTACAGTCTTCGTGTCCTTTTCCCGTCTGAGTTGGCCCGTGTGCATGAGAAGGATCAAACACGTTGTCGTTTTCGTAAGTACCATCATCGTCTGAGATATCGTAGTAGTCATGTCCCTGTGGCTCGTACACTTTATCCTCATTTATCTGATCATACTCGTTGTCGTCTGTTCTACAGTCTTCATGTACGTTCTCTTTCTGTGGTGTTTCGTGCGCACTGTTTCTTTGATACATAACGTTCCTTTGTAACAGATTGATTATTGACTTTGCAAACTTTCGGCTACCATCTTCTCTGTTTTGATCAGAAATTTTACCATTGTCGCCACTGCCTTGGCATACGGGTTTGTCTATAGAATATGTTGTCATATCTGATGCCTGAGTTGCATCGTTGGAGTCAGTGATATCATGGTTTTGGTTTTGATGGCTAATCTTTTTTCGGTACCAAAGAAATGCAATAAAAACTGTTAACTTAAATGAACACGCCGTAACTAATACTAATGTAACGGGAATCCAAAAACTTTCGTGGATAACTTCATGATCAATTAAATTGGTGTGTGCAAGAGACATTTGAGGTATATTAGCTGTCGTTCCATATGTGTTATTTTGTTTTCTTGTGAAACCAAGAAGGTTTTGTTGTCGGTTCCATGGTTCTGAAGTTGTGTCTATTGTTTCAGTTTCTTTCCCATCCGCCAAACAGCTGCCATTCTCGCTTTCCGAAAAATACTTCGTTTTATTTATTGTCGACAAGCTTAAGTTAAGAGACAAAATAAGTTTGCCATCTGTAAATACAGCAAAACAAGAGATATTTGGAAAACTGTCTTGTCTGCCTACTGTACTCTGAGGGTCGACTGTAGGTTTGTTTAGGGTGGTTGCTACAACGCTGAAACCCCCCACTTTGGTACCAACTGAATTTACAATTCCTTTTATGCCAGACAAACTGGATGAACCCTTTAAAGCCAAGCGTATTCCATCAGACCCTTCCCAAGCATCCAAACACTGATTAGATAAAGAGCTGTTAAGATTGTCTTTACTTGTACTATTCAGTGCAATGATGACAAAAGGAGCATAAGACAAGATATGACCGGACCTCAACTCCTTGCTAAGTGGATTGCACGAGTCCATATTGATTGAAACCTTGTATTTACTTCCCAACGTACTGAACCAATCAATGGAAAAGCTGCTATCGTTGGACATATAATTGATGTGTAGCACTAAGCTTAAGGCCTCAAATCGTATCCACTGTTTTGTCCTTTTGCCTCGACAGTCACAGTTTTCCAACACGACGTGCCATGCCATATCATGGAAAGTGCCTCCTTTGGGGCTAACCAGCTTATTTTCGGCAAGTTCGGCTCTGATAAGGTTTGGTAGAGTCAAGAACACTTCTCCGCGTAGACACAGTAAGTCGTTATGACTCAAATCCAGAAACTGCAGTTTCCTCATTGATTCAAACACGTCAGATGGAAGTGTTTGGATTCTGTTTCCGCTGAGAAGTAGTGTTTCTAGATTTTCCAGTCCGATGAGCCAATCTCTACGTACGGCTTTTAATGCATTACTCCTCAGGTCTAACAAAGTAAGGTAGTTCATACTTTCAAAACACCCGGGGTCTAAAGTGGAGATGTTATTATGAGAAATCGTAAGCTTGTTGAGATAATGTCCGGTCGCTGAACGATTGACACTGGTCCAGTTGCCAGTAACGCGCGTTAACATGTTGTAATCTAAATGCAAATGTGTCAGGACGTCAAAGTCTCTGAATGCTCCCTTTTCTGTTTCCGTTATCCCCGAATCAACCAGGAAAAGAACTAACAATGAGGAAGAGTCGATTACAGCTAGTTTTTGCGACGACAGGGTCCCGTATTGCAAACCGCTAATAGCGAGCCACCCTATACCCGTAAAACACTTCTCTGTCGGCCTATCTGCCGTTTTATCTCTTTGTTTGTAGCTATTGTTGCATGAGATGCACTCCTTGTGAGTTCGTGGATACATGTTTCGTGTTAAGCGGTCGTCACTCAGTTGGCCTTTGTGCAGGCAACTAGTAAACGCCATTCTTTTGCATGTCGGAAAACACGTTTGATCTGCTGAGAGCCTAGAAACCGTTGCCATGGCAACAACAATCACAACGACGTATTCGATAAATCTCATTGTCAAGAATTTTTTTCTTCTTCCCGTTCTATTTATAATTTAGAAGCTATTGATGTTTTTTAGAATCTAATGATTCAGATTTTCGAGTGTAAAACAGTAAAATAAAAATTGGTACAACTGTTTGTCAGCAAATCACTTAATTTGTATTTCAGAAGAACGCTGCCTCGTTTAAAAATTCAAACACGCCCGACAAGTAGTCAAGGGTTTTACCTGAGATTTTCTGGATGTCCCGAAGAACTGAATGACAAGATGAGACCTTGGCTTGTTTGGAGACAGGGTCCGCGTGGAGTTGCCCAACCAATAGTTGAGCACGTCCGATGATGCAGTTTGCAAATGGATGAATCTGTTTCTGCTGCCTCTTCGTTAAACTATTTTGCCGGTTATGGAATCTTGAAAGATGTAGCTTCTTGTTGGAACGTCAAAATAAGTGATGGAAAGTCTTATTGAAGAACCGAATCTTCGATGTCAAACAGGAAAGCTTTAAATGCAGTGACTACCAAATTATGTCGCGAAGGACTAGATTTATACGAAAAACCAGACTAATCCAAAAATCCGAAATGTCAATCATATTCCACGTGGCTAAGCCTGGCTCGACACGTGACTCACATCACGCACGCGCGTGTGCTGTACATTAAAAATAGGCTCAAGGACATCGAAAACGTTTCCGACCTCATCCTTAATCGTATGATCGCATGTATGTTCCTGTATACGTACGTAATATACTGTACCAAATGTCACCCCTAGGAAGTTGTTTTTTCTTTTTCCCCCCACCCCCCTTTCAACTAGTTGCTACTTGGCTGACTAGCCCAAAACTCAATTTATACGAGAAACCAAAATAAAATCTTCAACAAAGTAGTACATGAATCTTTTAATACAAATTTTCACCCAGTACCCACGTGGCTAAGACTGGCTTCATACGTGACTCACGCCACAAACGCACGTGTGTTGTACACGGAAAATAGGCTTAAGGACATCGAGAAAGTTTCTGACCTAAGTCTAGATCGTGGAATCACATGTATGTTCCTGTTTTTATACGCACGTGTACCGTAGAAATAGCATGCAGGCTGGAGTCCAGCCATGTTAGCTTTGTTCCGCTCCTGAAGGTGGCTACTCGCCAGCCTTGTTAGCTTCGTCTCCAAGCAGACCCAACGGTGCCTTACAGATAGTATCAAAGCTGGCAAAGGAGAATAGCCGGCCAAAGCTTAAGGGAGATAGCCGGCTAAGGGAGTCAAACGTTCCGTTCCCGAAGGTGGCTACTCGCCAGCCTTGTTAGCTTCGTTCCGTTCCCGAAGGTCGCTACTCGCCAGCCTTGTTATCTCCATGAAAAATGGAGATATAGTTTTGGGTGTGTCTGTGTGTGTGTGTGTCTGTCTGTCTGTGTGTCCGGATCTTTGTAGTGAGCATAACTCAATAACCCCTTTATGGATTACGATGATATTTGGTTTGTGGGTAGGTGTTGGGAAGACAAGGGTCAAGGTCAATTTTGGGCCCCCTGGTATGTGACCTTGGTACTGCTGCAGTAATTCATCTTTTTGATATTTTGAACTGGATGTGCTATGGTCTTGATTTTTGGATGGCAGATAGCTAGTAGCAGATAGCTTGTGACATAAGAGATATGTGGTGTATATTTGGTCCCCCTAGCAGGTTGCTCTAGAACTGCAGGGGTATTTCAGTCAAAAGGAGGATAACTGAAGAAGGGAACGACAAATTTATATGATATTTGGTATGTAGGTAGCTTAGACAGAGATGCACATGATGAAGTGCAAATTATGCAAACTGACACTTAATTTGCATATTTAATGAGGAAAATCTGTACTTGCAGTGTTTCCTTTATAGAAAACACACGTAATATATGTAGTTTGTGGTAGGTGGAACATTATCAGATACCAATTATGCAAATGAGTCCTTAATTTGCATAATTAATAAAAAATTGCCATAATTCATAGATGTGGTGAATGAGAGGACAATCAACATAGTGACCTGCGTAGGTCATTTACAGGTGTACAAAACTAAGCATAGATTATGCAAATGTGGAAGACATTTACATAATCAGACTATTTCATGGAGATATGAGGTCTCCGAACTCTTGTTAGCTTCGTTCCGCTGCCGAAGGTTGCTACTCGCCGAGTAGGGACCTTCGGGAGCTTCGGTTGCTACTCGCCGAGTAGGGACCTCCGGGAGCGGAACAAAGCTAAGCTAACAAGGCTGGACTCCAGGCTACCGTAACAAAGGGCACTCCAAGGAAGTTGTTTGTATGCTCACCCCTCCCCTGTACCTTATTTGCTTTTAAAAATATTGGTGCCCAGTGGGAAAAAGAAAGATGGGAGGTCAAGCCATCACGTGGAGAAAAACTGTTGAGCTTGGGCTGGGTACTGGTTACCGGTTTTTCTTGTTGGACCGGTCCAGAAAAACCGGACCTGAAAAAAATTGGTGGACCGGATGTTGGACCTATTGGAAAATGAACTAATAATATGATCAGGCATTCACATGTTTCGGGGCTTACGAGGAAAATAACAAGAGCAAAGTAGAGTCTAAAGTCATTTATACCAAGTTTTACAATCAATAGTACAGGGGCAGTTAGCCTTGTAGGATTTTAAAACGCCAGTGGGAGTCTACTACAACACAAAACAGATTTCTTTGTAGCAAAATGGACCATTGTTTTAAGTATCATCCATTCACAAGTTTTCACATAATGAATCATGTCCACTGGTTCAGGTCCGGTCCTGCAAAGCTTTGGCAATTGGAAATACACTGTTTTTTTATGACGTGAAATAGGACAACCTTGTTAGTGACTTGGAATAACCTCTGGCAACTCCAGACTAATATATTGAATAGAGAGTGTAAAAGTAGAATCGTTACAAATTGATAACAAGTGGTTCTACACGTGATTCACTCATCATGACACATGCAAAGAAGAGACTATGAATTTATTCATTAAGCGACAGCTTCTCACAATTAATTGTTGAGATGGCCGAGGAAAAAAATATGCAGTGTTTCTGGATACAAGACAGACCCTTGCAAAGAAAACTACCGACCATAGAGTTTTTTCAAGCTACTAGGAAATGGCTTGAACGTCTTGGTCAAGAAAGTCAAAATAGACTTGATGCATTTCACTCGCTGTTAAGAGTTTTGTGCTTTGAACTGACGATGTAACATTTCACAGCAACATTGCACTTCTTTGTTTATTTGATAAAATACTTCTGTTTTTACAATGTATATCTAAATAATTACGATATAAGATGCTCCAAATACCAGTGCAAAACGCAATGCTTATCTGTATTTGTCGGGTCACTTAAGCCAAGATAAAAAAAATTGTTATAATTCCTTTCTACTGACTATATTTTTTCATGGCCGAACCAAAATGAATAGGACAGTAACCGTGATCACAACATTCTCTTTTGCCAGGCCCTATTCTAAATTGGTACAAGCAAACAACGAACGATGATTATGACGAACAAATTAGTCTCGAGTTGGGTACTCCTATAAGTTACGTGGTTTGAAGACAAGCGGGTAGTTTTTATTGCCTACCTGTACGCATTCAGGATCAGGTCTATTTCCAGTGTGTAATACATAGAAGCTTTTGTCAGATAAAAGCTCATTGGTAATACCGGTCGTTTCCTGTTTTTACCATCTCAAAAACAGCGACTGCAACTACAAATTGCAAAGCAGAGCCATCTTGAGGCTTTAGATATTTTCAAGTTATTGTCTTATTTTTGTCTGTCGCTGGAGGGGAGGGGATCGATAACAGCACTGACTCTACTGACAAGCTAGTCAGCTAATATCAGCGACGTCTGTAAAACAAGGACACCTGTCAAACAAGGACATCTGTCAAACAACGACATCTGTCAAACAACGACGTCTGTCAAACAAGGTCATCTGTCAAACGACGGCGTCTGTCAAACAAGGACATCTATCAAACAACGACATCTTTCAAACAGGGGCGTCTGTCTAACAACGACATCTGTCAAACAACATCTGTCAAACAAGGACATCTGCCAAACAAGGACATCTGTCAAAAATAACGACGTCTGTCAAACAACGACGTCTGTCAAACAAGGACATCTGTCAAACAAGGACATCTGTCAAACAACGACATCTGTCAAACAACGACATCTGTCAAACAGGGGCGTCTGTCAAACAAGGACATCTGTCAAACAACATCTGTCAAACAAGGACATCTGTCAAACAAGGACATCCGTCAAACAACGACATCTGCCAAACAACGACATCTGTCAAACAAGGACATCTGTCAAACAAGGACATCTGTCAAACAACGACGTCTGTCAAACAACGACATCTGTCAAACAACGACATCTGTCAAACAACGACATCTATCAAACAACGATATCTGTCAAACAACGACGTCTAACAGTCCACAGGCCGGGAATCTACGTCGCTTTCGCGTCAGGTGAAAAAAAGTTTTGTCATTTTTATGAATCTGCTAGAACTAGCCTTAAACTTTAGAATAAAAAAAAGTCATATTTTCCAAAACAATTCATTCTATGAAAGCACTATCCTTGAAATATTATACAACACAGTAAGATATATACACCGGGTAACATCTACAAGCAGGCGTTTTTGGTGAATGAAGAGCCTTAAGCTTGATACGTTCTCGGTCAAGACAAGATTTGTCTTCAAAATGAAAACAAGATTTAGGTACAAGTTTGTGGTCCTGTTCCTTATGGCCTTGTTGACAGCATCCGAAACGTTAAATCAGAACTGCTTTCCAACATGCCAAGAGAAAACGTTTACCAGTTGCCTGCCCATCCGTAAAATACACGATTACTACAAACGGTATGCCAGTAGTTATTTTGCAAGTAAATCAGAGTGCGTTGCCTGTATGAACGAAAATTACACACATTTTGCTAAAATTGCAAATATTCCATTAAAAGGGTGTTTTGCAGGTGTTGAATTTCTCGCTATAAGAGGTTTTCAATACGGGATTCTATCGTCACAAAAACTAGCGTTAATCGACCCAACTTCAGTCGCCAGCCTCTTTCTGATTGATGCAGGGATAACTGAAATGAGCAAAGCCACATTTAAAGATTTTCATAAGTTAAGGAATTTACATTTAGACTATAACATGTTGACGCACATCCCCACAAACTGGTACAATGGTTCACGTAGTGGCTTATTTGACAAGCTTTCGATTTCTCATAATAACATCTCCAGTTTAGAAGCCAAATGTTTTGATTTCAATGAAAATCACCTTAGTCTATTAGATCTAAGGAGTAATGTATTAACAACAGTGTGTGCAGATTGGCTTTTCGGACTGGATGGACTTAAAACACTACTTCTCAGCGGAAACAAAATCCAAATAGTTCCATATGATGTGTTTGAATCAATGAGCCAGCTACAGTTTCTGGACTTAAGTCAAAACGACTTAGTGTGTGTAAGTGGAGAGGTATTTTTGACGATGCCGAACCTTATCGAAGCAAAACTTGCAGATAGTTCACAAGACAAGTCATGGAATGCTGTACTTGATAATTGTGACGGAAAGACAAAGCAGTGGATACGATTCGAGGCCTTCGGCTTAGTTCTACATATCAACTATGATATCAATAATAACAGCTTCACTATTGATTGGTTTAGCAAGTCAGGAAGTAAGCATAACGTTCCAAATAATCTGGATTCTTGTAGGGCACTCCGTAAAGAATTGAGGTCAGGTCATATCGCGCATTCTGCCCCTTTCGTCATTGTAGCAAAATATAAACAGTCAGATGGAAACCAAATTTCATCAAGTCAATGTTCAGATGTCTGGACAGAGGTTGGAGGTATAGGTCTGGCATTGAAAGGTCCATCCAGTTTACGATTTTCTTTTCTTGAGACAGTTGACAAACACGACAGCTCCAGAAGAGATGGTTTTAGCATGATAATCAGAGAAACATTTAGCTCTCATAAGTGGAAGCATTCGAGTGTTGCCTGTTTAATTATCACTGGTGACATGAAAGATACTTCGTTCTTTAACGTGTCCACGATGGAGCAAGGAAGAAAAAGCGCATCGTGTTATTCGGAGGATGTTCTTTCAAACAGTATCTATTCGACGACAGGAGTGACTCCAGCAGTGTTAGTAAATACAGTTGTCATTGGCATTGACAACACGTACAACCGTACAGGGAGAGCAAATACTGCATCATATCCTAATGATACACAAGGGGCAACGGATAGCGTTCTAGATATCTGGATCGCTATTGTAGCGAGCTTTGGGATTGCAGCTTTTTTTATAGTTTGCTGCGTTTTGGCTATCTGTTTCTGTGGAAAGAGTAGTAGTGGTCCGGATAATCGCGACAATGGCAACATCAGCGAAACTAATGACACAGGCCTGCAGTCATACGGAATGACAAATTCCGTACGAGTCACGGTCAATACAAACAGTGACGGCTGCGGTCAAGAAGACAGCGTCAGGACACAACTCACTACTCTTTCAAGGGACGAGATCTTACGTCTCTTACAGAGGAACCCTTTGTACCAAGGTAATGCGCAAGGAACGTTCCCGGCAGAGGACGTTAGCGATATGAACTGTCGAACAGACGACATTCATGGCTCCGATTCATTGACACCTACGCCAAACGCCTGTAATCAAACGGACGGGGATGATGCAAATGGTAATCCACAGGAAAACGTGCACGACTATTGTGAAATCTCGGACGATGGTGACGTGTTTCACCGTCCTCTTGCAACACAACATCACGATGTGAGACACGAAACTGCTTGTAACGAATCTGGACAGGCCTCGCAAACGGAGAACTCGGACTCTGATGACGACAACGAAGACTCTCTGACTTTCTATGCTGCAGCGGCAGCTGACGTTCACCTGCCCTCGTCCAGAAACGTTGGCGCTATGAACACATCGCTTTACAACATAGAGACGCAATATGAAACTTTGAGAACGACGGAGAATCAGTATGACGTTCACCTGCCCTCGTCCAGAAACGTTGGCGCTATGAACACATCGCTTTACAACATAGAGACGCAATATGAAACTTTGAGAACGACGGAGAATCAGTATGACGTTCATCTGCCCTCGACCGGAAACGTTGGCGCTATGAACACATCGCTTTACAACATAGAGACGCAATATGAAGCTTTGAGAACAACGGAGAATCAGTATGACGTTCAAGTAGAGATTCCTTGTGGAGCAAGTGCTACCACCACAGATGCGTTAGACCGTAGGAGCATGTGTATGTATGGAACACAAACGACTTCCTTCATTACATATGGTACAAACGAAGAAGAGAGAACAATGAACTCAGAAACCATTGGTAACGGCGAAGATGTTACTAGAGAGGAAGTCGAATGACGAAACTGGTAACATATACCAAAACGATAGCTTGCCTTTGATACCTTGTTAGTTGTGCTTTTATTGTACCTTACTTTGTGGAATATTTGCACGTTACCTGTTAAATACGTTTCAATGACTGTTATCACTATTGATGTATATGATTTTTTTTTAAAAAACCGAGGAAGTGAAATGTGTCTTATCTGCGTATATGCTCATACGGTGCTTATACGAATTGTTTTGCATAGATGTATGTGGTGGTTTCAAATTCCACTTTTTTCATATGTGTATTTGTTTATACATCAATATTTTTATCTTCATTTATGTAGTAGTTTGAAAATCCATTTTTTGAAGATTTATTTGTACTGTTATCGGCATTTTATCTGCATTTATTTAAATGGACGTAGTGATTTTCAAGTCCATCTTAGGTCCCTTCTGTACATATATGATCTTGTTTTTGTTAGCATGAGTTTACATGCATTTAGTGATCTAAAAGCTCGTATGTTTGTGTCATCTGTATATCAGTGGTTTTGCATACACATATGTACATGTAATGTTTTCCAGAACAGTATACTTGTAAGAAATATAAAAGAGCTTTCGTCAGAATGCCTGTACCTTGAATTCAGAAGTTCTAAGTACCTTTACAGTCAAGTCTGTCTATAGGTTTTTGATTGAGTCTAACCTAACTTTTCAAAAACAAAACTACAGTATGTTGCAAGGTTATCTTTAAAAGTGAATTTAGCATGAAAATACAAGGGTATGTCTATTGTTTTTATATTGTGGAAATTACTAATAAACATTACTTGTGTAATGTCACAACAAGGCTTTATTTGTGATTATTCTTGCTTTTGATCGGAGTAATCTATGCCTGTAAGCTAGAAAATATGAAGAAATTCAATCTTAGAAGCCATGTCCGTAGGCAGAGGGTACTCAAAAAGAATGACCATAATGCAATGCAATTCTTGACAGCGCTGTTTCTTACTTTGAAATTCTCTCAAACCCGTAGGAAATTTCATTGCAGACTGAGTTTGAATTTACGGGCGGCACATGATCTTGGATAGTCTCTAACAGTCCCCATCGGCAACTGGAGAAATAGCCGAAATTGGCCAAAATAGACAGATAAGACGTAAAATGAGTTAGATAACCGAGGAGATACGGTTTGATACCAAGGTCCCAAAATGACCTCTTAACATAGCCAAATCCTCTCCTTACTCCTATCTATTTGGCCACTTTCTATTATTTTACCAGCGACCTGTGGAGCATGGTATAGGCTGACCCTTCCCCCCTTATACAGCCTATACAGACGTATTCAACAACGTATTCGGGTAGAAAGCGTGGTCAGGGAGATTAAACACAATATTTGTGTTGCAGTTTGTAACTACAATTCAACAGAAGAATAAATTGTTTCCGTCGACCTTCTTCAGGAGCGGTGATTGAATTACTCTGAGCACGTGGCCTTAGTGACACGTGATGAAAAGATATACAGTGGAATTCGCTTATTTGGATAGCTCATTTGTCAGCGCATTTTATCCAATAGTCCGAAGTATCCAACAGTCCGAAGTTGGGCACTAACGCCCCGAAGGGAGCCGGGAGGGGGGCGAATATAGGATTACTACTACGCAAGACACAAACACCACACATACGATACGGAACTTCATTTACAAAACTTTTGAATCAGACATTTGTTCATCTAGAGCAGTAGTAGTCTAAGCAGTAGTTATTTAATAACCTACAGTACTGTTTTGAACGAATGGAACGTCAACTGTTTGAATCTACAACATCACTAAATAGCCAGCAAAAGATCGAACAGATTCCAGTTACAAGCTTTACATAATCATACGTTCCGATATTATACAATTTACGTGCGATGATAAATCTAATAAAGATTTTTAAGTCGGTGGCTAAATGAACATGTAGAAAAATACGCTTGACTCGCACTGCCGAGAGCATAACTAATTGAACCACAACAAAGACAAACACAACTCCGCTTGTATGTCGGAAAAAATTATTTGATCTCGTAATTTTGAGCAAAATGACGGTAGGTATTGGAGAGATAAACTCTTCACCTTCTTATTTACATCTTGTGTCCACAAATTACGCTGAAATTTTAAACTCGACGCCGTCTTTCGCGGTGGTAGACGGAAAATGTACTGTACATGTACTGTAAATGCAGAAATTTTCGCGGTGGATTAATGTTCGCGGTTTTCGCGGTGGCCGGTTCACCGCGAATTTAACACCACCGCGAACATTTTTCCATAACAGTAAGAGACTACAGTGCATGGTGCTACCGCGAAATTAAATTTTCCCGCTACCGCGAAATCTAATCCCCGCGAACTTAAATGCATTAACAGTATATAATATATCGGCCCCCGTCTCAGTTGAGTGGGGGCCACTGCACAGTATGGTTGCGACAGAATAGACAAATTAGGAAGAAAACTCACCATGACTATATGCATATAATTCGCGGTGCAATTCTAAAATCAATTTTTGTTTGAAAACCAATTTGGAAAGACCTCCCTTACTGTATTAACTATTCAACAATACGATATGAATAACCATGTACATCTGTCATTCGGGTTGATTTGGCTGGAACTTCTTTTGACTGTGCATTGGCATAAAGTCTTCCAGGCTGGAAGACTTTATGCCAATGCACAGTCAAAAGAGAAACTGCAGTTTTGGTACATACGAATTTGAGAGTATACACCTTTCTCACGCGGTGGCCACGATACTCACCGAAGACGAGGTCGATGAGGCAAACTTATATCTAAAATCAGCTCTTTTTTAGTCTTCCCCCAAAACCACACAAATTTTCATTTATAAGATTTAAAAAAATGAATATTATAACTAGTATTATGCACCGAAAGATGTTGAAATTTAGAGTAGCGTAGACTGGCCCCGTAGTCCCTTAAGAGATGCAAAGTAAAAACATAATAATGCAAATATTTGATGGACATGCAACCATTTTCTTATTGGTTGCTTTCTTAATCGGCAGGCTATAATTGGTTGAACTGCTAATTATGATTGACACCCTTTTAGATCTATCATGGCCACCGCGTGAAAAAGGTGTATTCCCACCTGCATAGTCAATCACAGATTGCGAGCTAATTCACTAGACGGTTCGAATATTCAGTACGGATTTTCTTAATGTTTGCTTTCAACTAACCTGCAGATGCTGCAAGTATGAAACTCCTATCATTGCCTAGCCTGGATACCATACGCACGATAGATACTTTGAGATCGTGCTGGGGTTTGGTAACCAGGCTAATCATTGCCTACTACGCTAATAAAGCATTTTTCTTTAACATACTGATGAGGTCTTTATTCATATGATTGCCATCTGTTGATGTAGCTATTTTATAATGACATTGGTACATGTTTGAAAGTCTCATCAAGGAACACTGAAGATTTATAAACTGTAAAAGAGGATTTATAAAATGTAAAATAAATGTGTTGCCGATTGTACGCGTCGGCCACCAGGCATGAGGCCATTTTGGAGCCACATACATTAATTACTGAAAAATCATAATCGTAACATGTCAACGACATGACATACTGTAAATGCAGAAATGTTCGCGGTGGATTAAAACCACCGCGAACATTTATCTATTATGGTATTAGACTGCAGTCTATGGTGTTACCGCGAACTTAAATCCACCGCGAAAAGTCCCTTTCCCCCTACCGCGAAATTAAATCCCCGCGAACTTAAATGCATTTACAGTACTCAGAAGTCGCAAAAATGCAGTTATCAATCCAACGCTAGATGACGCTTTGTCCATGTAGGCAATGATGGTTAGCCCATACCATTCATTATTAGGGGAGCACTAAAAGATAAATAGAGATCATGAAAATGTAAAAATAAGCTTTCCTTAGTCGATAAATATTTTCAATGATATGTTTTTAATCCTCTAGTTGCAGTACATTTCGGAAAATTAGATAGAATATGCTTTTATATAACTATGTTAATCACCTATTCTGGCGAATGGATCATTCCAAAGGGTCTCGTGAAAACAACATGGCGGTCGTCATGTGTTTTTGGTGAGTTAGTTTTTTTTTCGTCATTTCTTGCACGTACGTTTGGACTGATATTTGAAAACTATATCTTCGATGAAAACTCGACTGTATCAACCAATTGTATTAGTCTATATGACTACATTTATCAACATCTATGTGGAAAACGTCAGTTGGGAGGGGGGCGGCAAAAAGGTGTGTTGTGGGTGGGGTTAACGTTATATTTCAGTACTCAAAAACGTTGCCCTAGACTGGAATTCTTTAGTTAGAAGTTAGACTGGATTTCTATAGATTAATAGCAAAGCCATAATCTGCTTCGAAGTGGTATTGCATGACGGCCTGGTTTCAACTCAAAACAGTTCTCTGCATAGCGGAAACGTTAACCATAAACATAATTTGCGGTGGGACACCCATATCAACTGAGCGGTATCAGGACAACTCGGCACCTGGGACGACTCGGCACCTAGCCAAGTGGGAAAACTTGGCACCAAGAATATGACATAAAATTGTGAAAATTTGTGAGAAATGCAACATGTTTAACTGCAAAGCAAAACTACGAAAGCTTCACCCTCCTTTTTCAGCACTAGAAACCAGTGCTGAAGATGGCTTCAGCACTGGAAACCGAGTGCTGAATGTTCGTCAGCACTGGAAAACCAGTGCTGACGCGCTCTCAGCACTGGAGACGCCGGCTTCAGCACTGGAAACCGAGTGCTGAATGTTCGTCAGCACTGGAAACCGAGTGCTGACGCTCTCAGCACTGGAAACGCCGGCTTCAGCACTGGAAACCGAGTGCTGAGAGAGCGGGAGACTAGACTCTGACATACTAGTATACAGTATTATAAATTTGGAGTTACGACACGTCCTTTGCTCGACTCAAGGACGTTATATAACGTCCTTGCTCGACTAAAACGTAAGATTGATGGATTATAAACGTCACCTATCGTTACATTCTGCTCTATAACACCTCTATAACTCTATAACAGTGTTCATTTGTCGATTACCTTCGGGGATAATGGAAAATACTCGCGATCGTCGTGACGCTTTCTTTACGTGGGTGGTAATAATAATAAAGTTGTTTGCAATCCCGTTTTAATGATATCCATTCCTTATCGGGTGTATTTGCAGCCAGTGCCATAGGCAGGTACCCAATGTGTTGAGTAATGAGGCTGATTAACGTGGTCGAGGCACCTCCTCGAGCACGGGACCCCCGTTTTACGTCCCTCCCGGAAGACGATTTCGTGGAAAGCTTTGTGAGGCTACAGCAATCCGGACGTCCTTGGTTGGTCCCCCATCCAAGTACTGTCATTTCAATTACACAAAACAACACAAATTCAGGCTTTTTTGCATCTGTATCTATCTTACGTTATATAGCCGGTATAACCGCCATTCGGCGTAACACACCAGCTAAAACTGCATAAACTTGAAAAATCATCTTTATTAGTATCGTATATAGTACCGCTTTCAGTACTTTGTATCTATACTCTATACATACACCAAGTTACACATTAAATTGAATAGCACAACCAAAAGTTTAACTTTATTTTTAATCAGTATACGTCAAGTACCGCTCTCAGCACTAGGACACTCCAGTGCTCGAAAGACTTCGGCACTGGTTTGAAGAACGTTCCAGTGCTGAAAAGACGTCAGCACTCGTTTTCCTGTGCTGAAGATTTCTCAGCACTGGTGTTCCAGTGCTGAAGTGCCCCTGAGCACTGGAAAATCGAGTGCGGAAGGCGAAGCTTTTGTATATCAGCACTCGGTTCCAGTGCCGACGGCGGTTTCAGCACTGGGTAACCAGTGCTGAGTGACCTTTGACCTGACCCGTCGCCGCCCGAGCCGCGAGTTCAGCACTGGAGCCGAGTGCTGACGAACATTCAGCACTGGAAAACGTCTTTTCAGCACTGGAAAACGAGTGCTGACGTCTTTTCAGCACTGGAAAACGAGTGCTGAGGGAGCTTCAGCACTGGAGAAAGGCCGATCAGCACTGGAAAACGAGTGCTGAACATTCTTCAGCACTGGGCGCCGAGTGCTGAGGCCGATTCGACCGTTGTTTTCAGCACTCGGTTCCAGTGCGGAAGGTGAAGCTTTCGTAGACTTGCAACTGCAAAACATTTCTCTCACTGCAATAACTTGTAAGTCATACAGTCGGCTCAATTTTCCGGACATTTTGAGGCTCTGAACGTCACTTCAAGGTACGTTAACTTTGAACGGCCGAGGCTCTGTCTATATCAGATCGGTCATCTCAACGCGTTTTTGAAACCTACAAACAGTTGTAATTTATGACCAACAAAATATATTGAACTGCTTATTACATCTATTTTCATTTGTACTAACTTGCAAACACGGTGATATAGAAGAGAAGTAGAGTGACATCGTGAAAGAACGCCGATATAACAACTAAAAAATGGCGTCGCCGGCGCGGCCCGCAACATGTTTTGGGGATCTTGTATCCTAAAAATTTGTATCCAAAACGTTACCTCGTGGGGTGAGATTGATTCGTACATTCTTATGTCACTTCTTATGCTGCCGGAATGATAGGATTATCATTCTTCGAGTGCAAAATATAAAAGTTATGTGCCGAGTAAGTATGGTGCCGACTAGGGCCGAGTTGTCTCAGGTGCCGAGTCGTCTCGAAACCCAACTGAGCCACTAGCAAAGCTGGTAAAGGTCCTAGGGGTCATTCGGCGCAACTTGACCCATTGTCCATCTAGGGTCAAGGCCACTTACTACAAAGCGCTGGTGCGGCCACACTTGAAATACACCATCGTCTGGGACCTGTACACCAACAAAGGGATACAGGCGGTGGAGGCCGTCCAGCGCAGGGCTGCCCGAGTGACCCTAAATGACTACCGGCAGACTAGCAGCGTGACACAAATGCTTTCAGACCTGCAGTGGCGCCCTCTCTCCGAAAGGATGAGGAATGCCCGCCTCACCTTTTTTTATGAAGTAGTCTTGAATAATATTAATATAGACGCCAACAATATCCTCAAACCTGCTCAAGGGTGCACCCGGGGTAGTCACGACTACAAATACCATTGACCCATATTCGCTCGTAGAGACATATACAAAAACTTGTTCATTTCCGCGCACGATAACTGAGTGGAACGCCCTGCCTGGCACGGTTGTAAGTGCTCCCAATGTTTGAGTGCTTCTGTGCCAGGTAGGCGACCTGCTCACCCTAACCTGGGATCTCAACTCCCCCCTACGATGCCCCATGCGGGGCCATTTGGGGGTACCGCCATGTAGATGTACAGGGTTCTAGCCAGGATTTCATTTTAGCGTATTGGGAATGGCAATTGGTAGCGAAGCAGAAGGGGTATCTTGGCCCTTCCACGGTTAAAAGTCGGCATTCTGTTATAACATTACGTGTAATTATTTGAAAGACTTGGTCAGTTTTGAGTGGCATATCATCATTTTTCATTGCTCAGACATTGATTAGACATTGTTGAACAAACAAATTATAGCAAAGCACCACTACAGTAGTGGCCCTTATTCTAGGGTAGTGGTCACAAATTATAGCATAGTGGCCCACTACGCTAAAATGCAAGTAGCTAGAACCCTGATGTACTCTCACCTCTCAAATAGAAGTACCCCCTGGAATAAAAGTACCCCCCGGACAAATCTTCAAAATTCAATAAAAGTACCCCCTGGAATAAAAGTACCCCCCGGAAAAATACCAAATTGACATGTAAACTGTGTCCATGCTACTTCAGTCATAAGCAGGTAGGCTCTTTTTATTCATTTATGCCTGAGTACCATATCAGTTAATTGTATAAATAATGAACAGAATAACTCCTATGTTATTGCACATATTTTCTTTTATCTGAGTGTCACAACATCAACAAAGATTATGATAAAAGTAAAACATAAATGAAAATAAAAATTGAAGAAATAAAAAAAAGAACTTTATTTTATAATCATTGTTACAAAATAACATTTTGAAGAAACATTCCAACTTAGTAGAATACCTTATTTTATTCACCACTTGTGCTATTTTCAATGTTGCAAAAACCAAGGAGGTCATAGACACTGCCCCCTATTAAAAGATGACGGTACTGCAGAAAATATTCATTCTCTCGCGCATTACCGCGAGATTCGGCGTGAGTTGATAAATCCAACATGGCGGATGTTTTCGAGCCGATTGAACGCTGTGCTTTATTTTGGAAGGATTTTTTCGTTGCTGGAACATTAAAACAAGTTGACTACGGGTGAAAAATAGTGGAAAAGTATTGGTAACTTTTTAGTTTGTTTGGTTGGTGGTTAATTTCTGTGTTTTGATCGAGAATTTACGGATCTGAGTGACTGTGTGTGTAGCATGTGTTTGAGCTCGGCCTATGGACCTTGATGTTTGGCAATGTTTTCGTCTTTGTTCAGCGCAAATTTCAAGATTTTTGGAAGGTTAAATATGGTCTAAAACAAAAAGGATATATGTGAGTGCAGTACCGAATCACTTATTTTTGGACATGAACCGAAAAGTTTTTGCAAATCCAGCACCGATCCGGCGTACCGGTACGCATCCCTAGTTAGGATGTTTGGGTCATACCGCTAGCGGCAGGGAAATCCGCGCTGCCTCGTCCGAAAAACAGTGAATTTTAAGCAAAATACCGCGGAAATATGGGCAGAAAATACCAAACTTTCAATATTTTTGGGGTCCCTGGTTAGTAAAGAAAGCCCCAATTTGAAAAAAAAATAAACGTACCGTCTAAAATAAGGACGTACCGAGTGGATTTTGAGGCGGAAAAAAATAAACGTACCGGTACGTTTATTTGAGAGGTGAGAGTACTTGTCCTAAGTTGTAGATGAAATGTTTTGACGGACGTTGCCCCAGCTATTCTCTGCTCTAGCTTATAGTAACATTACTACTAATACTAGGAGTATGTACCTGGTGTTAAATGGTTTATGATATGAAGAGAAGAATCAGTCAGACATTCATCATTTCATGTACTAGTAACTTCATTGTCCCCAGTTACATGTTGCTTTACAGCTTACATTTTCCACTTCTTTTGTGTGTATTTATTGTCTCTCTTGTCCTAAAGTGTAAAAATATCACTGTTATAACACACCGCGGAATTGCACAGAGAACAGGCACATAGTTGGGAGGGGGTTTCATAATACCGACAGGATGAAGCACGGCACAATCAACTGCCGCTATGTACCTTTATACATCCTCTGTTGTTCCTTTCTTTCCTGTTTTAATTGCACAAAACAGAAAACTGCATGGTCATATAAAAAGTCATAAAAAAACGGACATATATTGTGAAGAATTTTAAATTAACTTTGGCTGGTCACAGCCGCTATGACTTAAAGCTGCTACTGTAGAAATAAAAATGGCTGTAAAATGGTGCCATATGTTCAATTTTGCCCGTTCAACCGTAGATCAGGGTTATATGCAACGGTTCTTCACACTTTTATACAAGTCGTAGGTCACCAACAGAAATTTAAGATTGTTTTTGAATCATGCGGATGTCATCCATATAATCAAATCAACATGGCCTTACCTGCACAAAAAATGCCTCTCAATCATTGCATGATTGTGAGATCGTCTGGCGCAGCGGCGGGATTTGTGCCTCGTGACCGAGAGGTGGCGAGTTCGAATCCCGCTGCGTGTCACCGATCTTGTGCCCTTGGGAAAGGCACTTTACACGGATTTCCTCACTATACTCAGGTGAAAAATGAGTACCTAGCTTCGGCTAGGGCCGTCCCTCGGATAGGACGTTAAATGGAGGTCCCGTGTATGGGGAGAGTCACACCCCATGCACGTTAAAGAACCCCCACACGTGCGATGGTGCGGTGTGAGATGGAACAAACCCTTCTGTCTGGAGTTGGTGATTCACTTCAAATCACCCGGTTGGAGGCCTGGCGAACCCCCATACCGTATCAGCCAGCGAAAGGGTATATCACCCCGTAAGGGGCGGTGTAACCCCGCCGCGTGTAGACATGTGCGAACATGTGCACATGTGTGTATGGCGGCTTTGAAAAGGTGTTATTAACACCTGTTTCGCCATACCCTCCAAATGGAGAATCCTAATAAATAAATAAATAAATAAATAAATAAATAGATACTTAACTAATCCCATGACATGAGTAATATAATTTCCTTCTTAACCTACACTAATGGATTTTTCAGGAGAAAGTTTGGAGTTACGTGATGTTATGAAGACAAAGACCAGACCATGTTAGACACAGAGAAAGATCCAGCCCGCCCGGCGAGAGGAAAAGTTTCCCATCCCAGCATGCAGCCTGTTCCTCTCATCTCCTCTGTACAGAGGATTGTGTTGTACGAAACTAAAGCGGTAAGTAAAAATGTCTTAGACTCTTATGTATTTCATGTATTGTAAGGCCAAGACAGAGCTTGAAATACCAGTGCTTATGCAAGTTTATGCATGTAAAATTGGTGTGTTGCAAGTACTCTCAGACCAAACTTGCACCAGCTCAAGTTGGTTTTATCCACTGTTATCTGACATTAGAAAAAGCTTATACACAAGAGAAGAGTCACCGAGAGGATTTTGAAATGATATTTGTAGTAAGTTTGAACTATTCTAAGTAAAAAAATATTGTTCTATATATGTTGGAAACATTCGGAAATTGATGGTACAAATATCTCTTTATTTAGAACAATTTAGAAACATCTAATGTATGTGTTTTTGTTATTGTTGGAACATGTGATCATATGTTCCAACAATTTGTGTCATTTTTTTTTTTCCATAAAAACTTTTATCACCCCCATAAACCAAGCTGCTAAGCTTGGTCTTTTGTTTGGGTCTTGTATTTTTAGATTTTCTTTAGCAGACACTGGTGGCTCTTTTGTGAGAAGGTGTCAGACAGACACAATTTCCTGTACTTGGCAGGGATGTGTGAATTGCCCTCTTCCCAGCCCACTGACCCAGTTTCATCATATTGTTTCCATGTTCGAACATGTGATCACAAATGATTAATCTATGTTGGAACAGTTTAGAAACTAACAGAAGTAATCTATTTAATGTAAGAAATGTTTCTAACATGTATGACCACTATAGAAAATATTTAGAACATCATACAGATGTTATAAATAGTTCAAAACAATTACTTATTATAGTTAGAATGTTGTAAAGATTTCCAAAATGTTGGAACAAAAGGCGAGAAATACCCTCTTGGTAATGTGGAATCGTAGTTGGGCAAGTAAGTTTCTTTTGGTGCAAGTTTTGGCCCAACTTGCACCAGTGCAAGTTGAGCCAAAAATGTATTTCGAGCCCTGTGGCTGTGCTAGAAAAAAAATATTGTTTCCTGTGTCTGACCCTAGCCTGCATTGCCTTGCCACGTAAGGTGTGGTTGTGTGGTAAAAATGGTGGATTTAATTCTT
Organism: Branchiostoma floridae x Branchiostoma belcheri; assembly: GCA_019207045.1. Taxonomy (NCBI): domain Eukaryota; kingdom Metazoa; phylum Chordata; class Leptocardii; order Amphioxiformes; family Branchiostomatidae; genus Branchiostoma; species Branchiostoma floridae x Branchiostoma belcheri. The sequence continues at coordinate 10,278,636 of CM033031.1, forward strand.
AGTAGATCTACTATTCCTGACGTACAATTGTATGCACATGTCAGATACAATTTATCCAAGTTAGGGCTCGAAATACCACCTGCATATATGCAGGTTAGTGCTGGTAAATTTGGAGCTGTGCAGGTATTTCTAGTGTCTACCTGCACCTAACCTGCACTGGTCCATGACCTAGGTTTTATACATAGATTTCCTATGTGGTAGGTGTATGTGGATTGTTATTAGCTGCATTGACTGTTAATGCCTAATAGTATAAAGTATGAAAGAAATAGCAATGGTTTCTGAACAATTTTGATATGATCCATACTTCCTAAATTCAGAGTAGTGCAAGTAAAATTTGTCTGGTGCAGGTAATTTTCAATGTTTCCTGCACCAGTGCAGGTATGCAGAAAACAGTATTTCGATCCCTGTTAACCTCAAGTTGCAGAATTATGTTGTCAATCAGTACCCTAAGACAGTTCAAACAAGAAGACTAGTGCTTTCAAAAAAATAAATCAGATTCAGTCCATTTACATGCCATGGAGAAATCTTTATTCACAAGTCTATAGAACTAAGGAATGACATTAAAATCCCTATCTTTCTATGTATTACTTATGTACATGAGGAAATGTCAAGTCTTATAGTTCTAAAGATAGTCAAATACACATCATTGCAAGCGAGTCTTTTCAGTACATTCCTTTGTTGCTGTCTTATATATAACATATACATCTTCTGATACCTTTGCATAATGACTGTACTACTAGCTTTTTTCTCGTTGCGGTGCTTAGATTAAAAATCAGCTGGTCTAATTTTCATTTCTACAAACTTTAGGGAGTAATAGTCCGTATTTCTCCAGTCTTCATGATTCCAGGCTATTCCGTCCGGAATACTAGAGCCGGAATTCCCGTATTCCCCACCTTGATAGTACTTCCCGTTTAGGTTGGCGTAAAAGCAGGAGTTATACCACCACCCACCCTTAGACAAGATGGCGCATGTATTTCCCGGCGCGGGCGCGCTGAACGCCTGGTAGTTGTGATACCACGAGAAGGCGTCGCCCGCCGTGCCGGAGTAACCGTTAACGAGAAGGCGGAATTTGTCATTCTCGCTGTTGACACGGAATTGTCCGTATTCCGCGTACCGTCGCTCGCCCTCCCAATCCTCCATGTCGATTCTCAGCGTATACGCCCCCTGATTGGTCAGGAGGTGGATTAGTTTGTTGCCGAGCCAGTGCTCGGTGTCGACCTCGCCGAATCCGATTTTGTACATGTCGGCCGTGCGCTGAAAGTCGACAGAACCGTTGATTCGGCGCTGGATCACGGTCCAACCGCCGCCCGAGGTGTCCATGTCGCAGTAGACGGGTACGGGCTGCGGGGAGTGTCGCGGTGTCACGCTGTACACTGTGCTTACGTTGTTACCCAAACGGTAGAGACTGGCACAGTCCCTAGGGACCTCAGGACCTGGAATAGAAAAAAAAGCACAGACTTTTAGACATACTCTTTTCGAAATATTCGAAATTCGAAAGCAGTAGATTGTTGATCATACTATTATAATAATATTATTATCCTTTTAAAATTTGTTTCATCAAAATGGGATATTCCGTAATTTTTCCATAATTTCCCAGAAATCTGAATCTTTCTCACTCTACCAAACTCAGCTACAGTGTACAAAGTTCAAAGTGCAGTTTTCTTTGTTTCTGCAAGGGGGCACTATTGCTCAGCTGTCAATCCAAAGGACACTCAGAATGTGGGGTAGAAAGCATACAACTAATCTTTATCATGATGGGTTTCTAGATCTTGGCAAAGGATAAAACATGAACAATTTGTATGTGACAGAGGAACTCACAAATCCTCAAAATCCCTAGCATTACAGAGTTAATGTTAGCAGATGGCCTACGTTCCATCTTCTGTCAATCTGTCATAATGTAATGGACTATTGGGACCTATCCGGTTACAAGTAACAGAGCACCTTGTATCATGTTTCAATCAAAATCCTAGTAAAAGCATTAATCTTTGCTCTATAAGGATAATTCTTTAAATCGAATAATGATTTTATGTTAGGCCTAGGGAAAAAAAAGGCTGTGTTTCCTGTTTCCCTACCTACCCTAGACAAACCTGCCGATCTTTTTTACTAGAATTTTAGGTGGGCAGTGGAGTTACATGGCTTCCAGTTAGAATTTTTATTCAGCCTACCTTCTATTGGAGTAAAAACACTGCCTGTCCTAACTAATGAAGGATAATTGTATCTATTAAATCAAAATCAAAGATTGACACTGAAAGACAAGTGTCCTCATGCATTTCAGTTTAATTTGTTCAACTGTAGAAATTGAGAGGGGCGAGTAGAACAGAAAGAAACAACATGCCCCCACCCGGGATCGAACCCGGGGCGGCAGATTTCAAATCATGACCGCTATCCCTGTCGCCACAAAAGCACTAGAGCCGTTGGCAAGGACGATAGGCGGCACTTGAACACCACTGTTATACTACTGTATTGTGATATGTATCACTGGAGTTTTGGCCGGCCTAAAAGTATTACAAGGGAAAAAAAAAAAGATAATCCCTATCTAGCTGCCCGAATTTTTTTCAGGACTGAAATAGAAAACACAACATCTTTTCCCTAGGCCTTATACAGAATCGTAAGTTACTGTATAAAGTAGGCTTTTATCTCCTTGGAATTTAGGAATGTGCAAGTGTGCAGTAATAAGTAGAAGTACGGTAACCATTCAACAGGTATTTCTGGCACATGAGTCCATTTCCCCTGCCAAATCATGGCTAATTACATGCCAACCCCTTTAAATAATTCAGATGTACATCAATTTGTTATGCTACTGGCAAGCCTTGTTTTTAGGGGCTCTGGTTTCTTTCCAACACATATTTGTATGGATTAAACTTAGTACTTGTGCAGAGAGAAAGGCTTAAAAAAAGTAAGACAGGAATTTCTGGAAGTGCAGACAAAAATGATAGCCAATTTAGAAAATGCAGTTTCAGTTTTGTTGGTCCCTAGCAGAGATCGCTACAAAATAGCAGACAAAATGGCTAAGATGATTGGAAAACGAGCTATCTAACACCCAAAAATCGTAACTATGCCCTGTTCAGAACACAAGATAGCAAAACCGGAAGTTTTGCTGCAGTACCAAGTAAAGCCGCAAGGGGGCTGAAAATCTAATCAGCCAGCTTTCATCACACCCTACCAACACACCAAGTATGAATTGAAACCAATCCACCAAGCCATTCTTGAGTTATCCTGTTTACACACAGACACAGAGCCACACACAGACACACAAGGGCTAGTGGAAATATCGGGGGTATTGGACAAAAAGATAAACTTGTTCTTAGCAATTTGCATTAAGTTCATCAGATAGAGCTTGCTGAAAGAACTGGAAAATAGTTTTTGTTTGAAGTAAATTGAATGTTGTATGAATGAATGAGAAATTGGCAATTTAAGTTTCATTTCGGGGCCTTTGTTTTAACGGATTCGGTAAATAAGCATTTTTATCAAATATAACCCCATTTTCATGGAGGTTGGAAGAAAAGACTTACCGGTATCTGTAACCTTGTTTGGTGCATCGTTGACCACACTGTGGTTCTGCATACTGTTGATGACCTCCATGACCTGGTGCAGTTTACTCTGCAGTTGCGCAATCGTGTCCGTGTGCGTCTCCAACAGCAAGTTCAAGTCCTTGTTCACGTTCTCCAAGTCTGTAACCCTATTCTGAAGCATCGTCGCCTGTTGTTCTTGTGCCGTCACATTGTTCATCAAGCTAACAAACTCGGTGCACTGCAAGGGGTTGGGACATTTTCCGTCTGCGTCTTGCGGAATCACCGCGGTGAAACGACAGTTCCCGTCTCCGAGACGCTCGTTGGAGTACTGACCGCAGCGTTGCCGTTGGTCAAGCGTAGACTGCCCACCGGCGCGGAGGACGAAAAGTAGACTCAGGAGGGGTGAAGCGAACCACATGGCGGATTGTTTGTTGTTACTGAGCGCACAGTTGGTGGCCTTAAACCCTGAAATAACAGACAATGTTCAGTTATGGTTACCAGCCTAAGCAATACATACATAAAGTCAAGCACAAACTTAATAGTGTCTAGGCATTTTCACAGTGACATTTTCACAGATACACATAGCCAAATGACATAAAATTTCTTGGCAAAAGTCTTAGATGAAAGAAAAAAAAACTTGTGCCATAAAAACAATATTGTGTGATCAAAGTTTAATCTGCATTTATGTGCAGCATTTTGTAGAAAAAAAAACCTATTCAAAGAAAGCTAGAAGTAGAAAGAAATTGAAAGGACTTTGTTGAGAAGAATCGTAATACATGTACGTATTGTACAATATTCTAGTCTACATTCTCTAGCTTAGCAAACCAATAATTTGCGAATATGCAAACACATGGATTCTGTTTTCCCCATTCTCAAAAGAAGGGACAATATTTCCAAAAGTACTTTTTTCTCTCCAAATTCTTTTTAGCAGATTAGTATTTTAGAAAGTAGAAAGAAATGACTTTGTTAAGAAAAATTGTAATACACATTTTGAGCTAAACCTTACCTTGGACAATAATTGTAGAATATATCTCTGGCCTATATAATCTGTGCTATGCCACTGTATAAGATGGCCTGCAAAATCACAGCTGCTACCATTCAACCCTCCACAGTGATTACATGTGCCTACACAGCTTAAAAATAGCAGCCCACACAAAATACATTCTTTACACAATTTCCTTACCTCTTGCCAAGCACCTTGTGCCTTCTAACACCAACAGGAAGTAACAGACAAAGTCTGGAGACCTTCCCTTGTTATACACACTTAGCTAATTATCCCCCTGGGTGGGGAAAAACATGGGCAGACTCACCAACCTGTTATCCAGGCAGGGGTTTGTCAATCAGATCAGGTGCCTTTGTTCCCAGCCAATCAGGGGCCAGGGGACTAATTAGATTATGCAGAGAGTGTGTATGGTATGCCCATATTCGGTAAATGGGATGTCACGGTTTTCCCTAGAGTTGTAATTGATTTACATCTGGGGTATGTAGAAGGGTGATGTCATGGGACATACCAGCTTGTTTTAAAGCCTTACTAATAAATCTAATTATGAAAGATTAGGAGGTCTGTCAGAGCAAAAAACGGATGGTGCTAAGACAATTTGATTAAGTGTTGGTTCTGGAATTCTAAAAAAATTGCTGAACTAGAAGATTATCATGAAAAATTTGTTCTCTTTAGTCATTACAAATTCAAGATTCAGGGAGCTTAACCAAATTTGAGTTTTACTCCCAGCAGTCTATATGTTTTTATATTGTCCTCTTGCCAAAATGTTTACATTAAAACAACTATGCAAGAACAAATTTACAAAGAAAACAGAATGCATTACTTGTCCAAGCAAAGGTTTTTTGGGGCATTTTTTATTGGGTTTTCAGTTTTGTACCGTTTTCTTTATGTCTCACGACCGTGTAAAAAAAGAATCAGCCAGAGTCTAACCTCTGCTTGGAGAGAAAGAATGCATAACATTTTTTCTATAAATTCTAGTGAATCGTTACTTGAGACATGACGCATGCCCAAGGTGTTTCAAGTTCTCTACGTTGGTCTGAGATCAAGGGCAGGTGGTTCTCCAAGTTTAACTGTAGCAACAAGAACTTTTGTTTTATCAACAATGGTAAGTCAACAGCTGATACACACCAAAAATTCCCAAATATGCAAACGCACGGAGGTGATGCCCGCCCTTTCTCACGAAAAAGGGAATGAACTTGACAATATCTCTTCTGAAAGTATATTTCTGTAGTGGTGTTAGGTACCTTAGACAGGGCTCAAAATATTTTTTCTGCATACCTGCACATGTGCAGTCGTCACATGGGAAATTATCTGCACCAGAGAAATTATACCTGCACGATTCAGAATTTTGGAAGTATGGATCATACTAAAAATTGTTCAGAAACTATTGCCACTTATTTCTTTTATATTTCATAGGTGGTAACAGTCAATGCAGCTAGTATATTTTAGTCAACATCATGAAACAAAAATTGTAGCTATAAAAAAAAAAAAAAACAGTACATGGACCAGTGCAGGTCAGGAATACATATGCCAGGTGGTATTTTGAGCTCTCTTAGATTTTTCCATTCCCCCATTTTGTAAGGTCATGAGTTGTAATGTGATGTAGAAAAATCTGATGGCCTGCATTTGATACAGAATTGGTCTCTAAGATAAAAGTGTCAAATCCTTCAAGGTATTATGCACCATTCCTGTGCCATCCTCCCAACCTGCGACACCTTTTCTGCATCGGAAATACTTTCCGAGACCCCATAGGGACAAAAGAGCACTTTGCCTAGGGGGAGGGAAATACTTGATTATGAGACCTATAGACCAGGATTCTCCATTCAGCCATATAGCCACTGTATATACCAGCAGCATCCCCTGGATTTACTGATAAAATCATGCAGACACAAACTTGTAGACACCTATTTCCTCTATCTGTCAATCACCATTGCCTGGGAAAATACCTCATCGATCTGACAACTTTTCTTTAAGAGATACCTCGCAGACTGGAGTCTCTTAGACCCTGGTCTATTCATGTACGTGCATCCAATTTGTCTGTTACTAACCCGTACAATGTTATAGATGTTTACAATACACATCCTGACTGTTGACAGGCCCTGGAGCAAACCTGTGCTGTAGGATTCTTTGGCTACGGATGTAATGGACAAAGACTCAACTCCATGCTAAAAGAGTAGTCTTAAATTTTCTATGGATGTCTTTTCTTTAATGAGAAGAAATGACAACATGTCCCCATGGCTCAAATGGTAGCGCAACCCTGTCGCTTGACTTAATGGATCAAATTCAGTTGTCAGAGTAGTCTATATTATTGCATTTTCTCTATTAGAAAGGAACATGCAGATGTACAAGGTATTTAGCAACTGTTTGATAAATATCATTGTGTATTACCTATTGTGTATACCAACTCTATTATCCTTACTGGGAGGTTACCTCCTGCAAACAAATAATGACCAATTCTCTCCATTTCTTTAATTGAGTGCTGTTTGTCTACACCATTCTTTATTCTCAGCATGTGACCATGCAAAGACAACATCTCTCTTCCCATCTTAAAGAAGACTACAAGAATACAGACAATACAGCTTGTTTGAGAAGTGGGGTTGGGTCCTTTGTTTGCAGGTTTTTGTGGTTGCACGGTAAGATAGCAGACCCTTGGCTTTGTTTGTTTTGGTAAGGACACAACGGAGATTAGACACAATAGACATCGTTGACAAGCGTCTGGGAGGGGGTGAGCTATTGTTTTGTTTTTGTTGGGTAATTATAAGTATTTATGGGATGAAGTCATCTTCCTGCATAGCTTGAGGTGTCTACAGTAGTGGGAAGAAGGCAGGAAATAGGATTCTACAGTTACTGTAAAAGCTGATAGTTTTTGCAATGGATTCTGTAATAAAATTTTTGAATGTGTGCAGTTTCGGCATACATGTAGTTACATTTTGCAGATTTGATTTGAAGGAAAAAGACTTTTCGTTGCTTTTAAATTCACTGTGACCTTATTGTATTTGAGAAAATTAACAAGAAGTTTTCACTTTTAGGTTAAATTCATCTTTCTTTTTTAAGTTCAACTTTGTTATTTCAAGTGATGACAAAAGTTTGTAAGACGTTAAAAGCTTCATGCAATATTTGTATTTGCTGGAATTTATTATGGTTTCTAATAAAAGATAATGATAGTAATATGGGTACAGCCTTTTTATACTTTTTTTTTTAATCATGTATATGATATAGTTTCATCTTTTAAACTTCGAAGATACATATCTATGATTAACGTCATCATCAAGTAATGAATATGCAAACCTAGGTATAGCATATAGGTTGATGAATCTAATAGTACTCAATGTAATCTGTATCTGTATTATATTTTATATGACCCTGACCTCCCTCATGACCTCAATGAAAAGAGGCCTGCAGGCCGATTTGAGCTTCTCATGAATAAATAAAGGTTCAAACAAACATCAAACAAACAAACCTATTTTCCATTTCAAATCTAGAGTGACTATGAAATTGATTTGCTGTGAAATTAAGTTTGGAAACAACTACTGTAACGGTATATAGCAGACACAGTATCCTTGTTCAACTGTCAACCAAGACATGTATAGACAGCCACTAAAGTTGTCTTTTAAGCCAGTGGTGAACTATGTAACGTATTTGTGGCTAAATATCTTTGTAGTTTACGTGAACATGTCTGCATAAACACTTTGCCCACTGTTAGATGTAGTAAGCATCTATACCTGTGTACACCACAGTGTTTCCTCTACCGTAACATGGCCCTCTGCTCTTCCAAGAAAGCTGGTGAAAAACCTGGAAAGTTTGAGAATGGGTTTTGCCCTTTGGCCATACAGTTGTAATGTCTTTGTTCTTGTATTTGGTGCATCATTTTACTGTGACTCGAAAAAGGAAAAGATTTTTGCGGTAGTATTTAGGATAAGAATGTATTCCTTGAAAACTTGTTTTTATCAAGCACTAACAGTTACAGCAAGTCCTTGCCTTTCAACTTGTCACAGTTTTTGTATTCTATCATTGAAATTGAATTTGAATGAATTTTACTAAATTTAAAATATTATGATCATAATCATTTTTCTACATTTGTATGTTTACCGGTTGTTTTTGTATTAAAATTTTCATTCTGAGTTTATCACAGAATGTCTCTTAAACTTTATTTTGTTTTCCATTTTTATTTTGCTCACTCACTTCAATTTTTCCTGCAGTAATCTGAGAACTAATAATTTAATTTGGCATCATCTTGAAGTAGAAAAAATATTGAGTCATTTTATGTTTGGAAAACCACTTTATTTTACATACTTTGCACTGGTGAGAGCGACAATGAGGTATATACAAGAAGAAAAAAAATCTCGTCAAAATAACGCACCACTGTTGTACCAACTTTCAAAGCGCATTGCGTACGAACTATGCGGAAAGCAGAAATACCGATTTCGGTCTTCGCAAAGGTAGTGTCAGAACGTGCCGGCAAGCAAGTTTGTAGTACAACAATGTAAGTCCAGGGGTTTAACAATGGCTAGACTAAGATATGATCTGTACCATGTGTCTGGGAAGGACCAACGGACAATAGAACATCTTCCGACTGAAACTGAGCGCGTCTGGCAGGGGTGCCGCTAGAAAAGACGCCGCTGAAAAGGAATGAAAGCGGACTAACTGAAATTTCCAGTCTCTGGACATTAATTTCCAGTTTTTGGACAAGAGGTAGTCGCTAGATAGACCACTAATTACCAAAAACAGCATGCATTGACGGGCCTGAGTAGGCTGTAGCATTGCTTGATTCTTGTCCGACCAAGTTCCGCCGTTCGTTTTGCCCACTCCATTCCAGATTGTATCTGTTCGAGTTTTGGTCGAATAGTCACAGGCCGTGTCTGTTAGACTGAGTACTTGATTCTGTACTCAGCATATAGCCTGTTTATTTATTATAACTGCCCTTCGGCATATCACATTTACAACTTCACTGCCACCAGGCAAGGTTGTGGTCAAAAGACTTTGATATAGCTTATATTATGTAATACCAATTTTCGTACTACCAAATATCTTGTGAAAAGTTGCTTGAACTGGTTAGTAAATATTAGTTATTGGGTGGGCCGACTACTCCCTCTTGGCAGCCAGGGGCTGAATTGCGAGGAGCTTACAATAGGCGGGGCAGAATATCACAGGGGTCTGGAGCGAGCTGCCATTCAGCGCCACTCAGGTGACCTCAATACGACAGTAATTGCCCCAGGTGCGGGCATGGGACTGTACGTTTTGAACCACTCACACCGGCAATGGCCCCTATCTTTTTTGAATTGTGGCGGGATCGTACTCTATAGACTGTCATGTACTATTTTGTGGGCTGCCCCCACAGCTACTACAAGGTATGGGACTGAATGAACATACAATGGAATAGACAGTGCCATTAGAGATTGTAACACATAGTGTCTTGGTTCCTTTTCCATTTAGACTAGTTTAAAATCATTGTAACTATAAGTTTAGTTTTTCCTCTGCATCCATAAGACCACGTGTGGTCCTTTTGTGCATTTAGCCCTCGGGCATGAATATGCAATAAAGATTATCATTATAATATAACAAGACAATTTACGGTAATGTGCGTTTGCCCATCCACCGCCATTCAACCCCCCACCCCCACCACTGCTCGGCCCCCCTCGGACCAGTCTATATATGTGTCGATTGTTGTGACAACAGCCCAGCAGACTTCCTGGACCCCCCACTGGAATACTTTCTATTTTTCAGCATCAGGAACAGCCCGAAGCCTAATATATATTGAGGAAAAGGTCAGGAGGATGTGCCATATTGGAGGGCTGTAGAGCGAGCAATTTCCCTGATAACTGACAGGAGATGGGGGATGTTTGTTTGTGTACTGTAAACACTTAGAATTGGCGACTCCAGACGGCTGGGAATGATGATAAAAAAGATGACACTGATGATATGGCATTGTCAGACACATATGTATAGCTGACATAACAGTTTAAGCTTGCTAGGTCCCTGATTATGCATAACCTTGCAGTTGTGTCTTGTCTAAAATGAAGGCTGGAAGAAGAATACAGAATTGAAGGCTGTCAATGATAACTTAAAGGTATAGATCCACAGTACAACTTAATGCTATTAATACAACTATGCCAGCATTTTGTTGTTATGTAAGATCTATATGCCAGCCATATCGTTACATACTACTGTAAATGCATTTAATTTCGCGGGGATTTAATTTCGCGGTAGCGGCAAAATGGACATTTCGCGGTGGATTTAATTTTGCGGTAGCGCCATCCCGCGAAATTCAATGCATTTTCAGCACTGCACTGTAGTCACGAACTGCCGTGTAAAACCCGGCGCCTCTACAAACCGCCAGTCGGAAAACACTTGCTGGTTACCCGGTAAGGGTCCTATACAGACGGATAGAACAGTTTCCATGCTTTTGACTTGTTCTTGCGTGAGCCACTGTTACTGATCTAATCGTATCTACCCTCTCAATACGTAATAGTATACAGTAGTACGACCTTTGTATCATGGTGAACATACTGTACAGTACTGTAATACAGTTGGTCGTATGAAAAAATTACATGTGTGTCTTCAGTCAAGACTTCACCGTAGTAAGTATGTCAAACATTTCATTATACAGTGACAAAGACAGTAGTAGTATGTACATGGAGCGGAAAAGGGGCACCTTAGGCGGCGCCAGCAGACGAAATATTCGCGGTGGATTTAATTTCGCGGTGAAGCGGCCGCCGCGAAAACCGCGAATATTAATCCACCGCGAATATTTCTGCATTTACAGTATTTTAAGGAGGCTCAAGACATTAACACACAGATGCAAAATAAATATTAAGAAATTTTAAGATTTAACCTGCTCAACTTCCTACATTTGTATGTTGTACCTTTGATCTAATTGGTACAAAATTTAACGTACAGAGATGTCCACAGAATGATAAACTTTGGCTTTCAAATCATTTAAGGTAGTCCCATAGCCTTTTGTTTAAAGGGACATATTGAAGCAATTTGGCGCCAAAATTTGAAATGTTCTGAACTTTAAAATCTCCAGTTATATTGACATTTGTAACTTATTTCCAACTTATCTGCGTCATTTTATCCCATTTCTAGCGCTAATTAACAACGCCAAAGTAAGCCACAACCAAATTCATTTACTTCCGGGTAGCCTACCGGAAGTACATGTAAGCCGGCCGTAGATTTCCGAATCGACCGTTGCGGTCACAGATCCTTGGAGCTTCGCGGGGACTTTCAACAAACTTCAGTAACGATTCGAGCGAACCACCGAACGCGTTCTAAAGTGCACTTTGGTTCGTCGGAGAGTTGGATAAAATGGCGGACAACTCAAGCGGCGGAGGAAAGTGCGCATATTTCGAGACGTTCTTGCGGCACAACAAAGTCGTATCAATACGTTGTAAATATTGCTGTGCGGTGTAATAAGGTAGACTCAACTCATGTAGAAAAATGGCCGAAAACAGTAACTTTACTTTTTACATTATGTCTCTTTAAGGCTGTTAAAGGGACAGTAGGGTTAGCTATCCACTGTGTCCTTCACATACTGTATTGGAAGGCAGAGCCCATCCCTCTCCTTCCACTGCCTTTTATCTTCCAACTAAAGTAGGGTACCCATTTTTACACCCAGGTGGAGTGAGGAAAGTTGTCTTGAGTGCCTTTCCGAAAGACACAACATCGGTGGTATTAGGGCCGGGATTCAAACCCAGGACATCTGGGTTCTGGTCCAAAGATTCCAACTGTATCACCATGCCAAACAAAGTATTGCTAAAGAATTCCTTATGAAATTCACCAATGATAAGATCAAACTCTTCCATCTTCAACAGCTTTGCCAACTGGAATTTTGTATTCTTGTATTGCAGCGCTTCTTCCTGGTTGGTTCCAACAACAGGGAGACCAAGTTCCGAGTACTGAAGATTGACAGGACGGAGCCCAAGGAACTGGTCATTATTGATGATAAGGTACATATTTTTGTTCTGTCCGTTCTGTATATATTGTGCACCTTCATTAGTACTATAGTAGTCTGTACCCAACTTTTTTTTGGTTGATCAAGACTTTGTAAAGCCACAGACTAATACAGACTCTGAGGTATATGTATGAAAGTACTGAAATGTAACATTTTCTACGTAGCTTCCATTTATTGTTTATTGATCTGCAAACTTGCATAATGTATAAAAATATAGGTGGCATAATGTATATATAGGTGACCTCAATATAACTGTAATGCCCAGGTGTTGCCATGAGGCTGTAATAGGGGGTCTTGACTTACAATGTTGTACATGACTGCGTGAGAGTATTCTGTTTTTCTTTTGCTCAAGACATCATTCTACTAGTAGATACTGTAATCACAGTCTACCTGAGCATATTTTTATGCAGAATGGCAGATTATGCTACACGGCGATCTCTACGCTGCCATATGCAAACATATTAAAACCTTGCAAATGTATAATCACGGTATACTATTATAACATTGTATCCATTTCCCCCAAAGACTATACCATTCATAACATTGTTGTAAAAGTGTTTTTTTTTTCTGCAGGTTGAGTACAGCCAGCGTGAGGTTAGAGAGTTGTTGTCCATGTTAGATGTAGGAAACTGTGCCACACGTCCAGCTCAGAACATTGTAACAGTTATAAATGAAGTATGACTGTTTGTTTGTTTTCTGCAGGTGGAGTACAGCCAGCGTGAGGTTAGGGAGTTGTTGTCTATGTTAGATGTAGGAAACTGTGCCACACGTCCAGCTCAGAACATTGTTATAAATGAAGTATGACTGTTTGTTTTCTGCAGGTTGAGTACAGCCAGCGTGAGGTTAGGGAGTTGTTGTCCATGTTAGATGTAGGAAACTGTGCCACACGTCCAGCTCAGAACATTGTTATAAATGAAGTATGACTGTTTGTTTTCTGCAGGTTGAGTACAGCCAGCGTGAGGTTAGAGAGTTGTTGTCCATGTTAGATGTAGGAAACTGTGCCACACGTCCAGCTCAGAACATTGTTATAAATGAAGTATGACTGTTTTCTGCAGGTTGAGTACAGCCAGCGTGAGGTTAGGGAGTTGTTGTCCATGTTAGATGTAGGAAACTGTGCCACACGTCCAGCTCAGAACATTGTTATAAATGAAGTATGACTGTTTGTTTGTTTTCTGCAGGTGGAGTACAGCCAGCGTGAGGTTAGGGAGTTGTTGTCTATGTTAGATGTAGGAAACTGTGCCACACGTCCAGCTCAGAACATTGTTATAAATGAAGTATGACTGTTTGTTTTCTGCAGGTTGAGTACACACAACGTGAGGTTAGGGAGTTGTTGTCCATGTTAGATGTAGGAAACTGTGCCACACGTCCAGCTCAGAACATTGTTATAAATGAAGTATGACTGTTTGTTTTCTGCAGGTTGAGTACACACAACGTGAGGTTAGGGAGTTGTTGTCCATGTTAGATGTAGGAAACTGTGCCACACGTCCAGCTCAGAACATTGTTATAAATGAAGTATGACTGTTTGTTTTCTGCAGGTTGAGTACAGCCAGCGTGAGGTTAGAGAGTTGTTGTCCATGTTAGATGTAGGATACTGTGCCACACGCCCAGCTCAGAACATTGTTATAAATGAAGTATGACTGTTTGTTTTCTGCAGGTTGAGTACACACAACGTGAGGTTAGGGAGTTGTTGTCCATGTTAGATGTAGGAAACTGTGCCACACGTCCAGCTCAGAACATTGTTATAAATGAAGTATGACTGTTTGTTTGTTTTCTGCAGGTTGAGTACACACAACGTGAGGTTAGAGAGTTGTTGTCCATGTTAGATGTAGGAAACCGTGCCACACGTCCAGCCCAGAAGGGTGGGGCAGGACTGACCAGAACGGTGTCTGCATTCGGCATTGTTGGTGAGTATAATGTCAGGCACAATTCCATGTAGCTTTCTAATCTTTTATCTCATTGGCTATTGTTACAGTAGCATCTTATCTTTTTTCCCATTGGTTAACTGCTAATTGATTTATGTGGGACAAATTGCTTCATTGAGCATGAGTAAGCAAGAGCTTATTGTGAGATAATCATTGGCAAGACGTGTTCTTCTTTCAGATGATAACTTAAAGGTGAAATCTTGAAATTTTCATGCACTTTTCCATTGGCCCCAATTTTGTCTTCCTTTTTGTAAATAAGTGATGAAAATATTCACGACAATGCTGTTCCTCAAAACGTTACTGTTACTTATCTACAGCACTATTAAACTTTAAGTTAGGATTTAGGATTAAAATTAAGGGACCGTACGATATTTATCAGGGGGGGAGGGCTGGTGCATTGGAATTCTGGTCCCAAAAAATTTTCATGGCCCTCCCCCCATCTCAAAAAAATTTAACGTGACCCTCCCCCTCCACCTAAAAAAAATCAACATGGCCCTCCCCCCGACAGGCTTCATTAAACGGGTAGAAAAACAACCGATAAAATAATCTTAATATAGATGTCAGGGCACAAGGGCGCCCGGCGTCCAACTGGTGTTCTCGCCAGGATTTTTTCACAGCGTCGGGGCAGGGGTCCGGGGGCATGCTCCCCCGGGAAAATTTGGATTTTCAAACCCTCTAAAACAGAATTTCCTGCAATTTGAGAGGAAAATTATGCCCTTGAGATTGGATGCCGGTTGCCTTTTTTACTCCCATTTTTCAGTAATCGACGTCCGCCCTCTCCACCAAAATACGTTATAAAAAAATAACTATAAGCACGGGGAATCAGCCGTCCGTGATCTGGCCCGGGTATTATTTGTCCAGTCATGTCTATATGAAAATTTTGGGTTTTTGATGCTTCCAAACAGGGCTCAAGCCAGTGAGTTCGTCAGAAAAGCTCCTTGGTCAGACCATGGAAAAATCCTGCCAATTTTTTTCCGGCATTGAATAAAAAATGTCTACCTCGTGCGATTGATGTTGCGCCCTCCCGCATCAAATGCTAGTAGTTTTTTCCAGAGGAATAGAATAAAGGCGCCATCACACCTTGTGTTTTTTTTTTCATTTTGCCCGATGATTTCACTCAAATTTATCGAATCTGTCGGGTTTTACAAGGCCGCGCCGTCATTTTCCACGAGCATGCGTTTGTTTCCTGCGACCTCAGGTAACCCCGTTTTCGGCGGGAAATCTTTGGCTGGATTTCATTTTACATAGACCAAGAACGTTATACATTATACGAAGGACAGGAGGGCGATCTGCTGCGTCTTTGGCAGTGATCAGTGCCGATGTAGCCTTGACGGAGTAGCCAGAAAAGACGTGCTGGGCGCTGCGATCGACAGTCCGTCTGGGGAGGGGGCGTGCCACGCCATGTGCTACGGATGCCAATGCCAGTGCAAAGCCGACTCAATCGACGCTTGACAACAATATTGCGGCTCCTTTTCTGCTGCAAATTTTGTCTTTTTGAAACAAAAGAAATGTTGTAAATAAAAGATAAAGTGTATAGTTTTGGATTCTTCACATATTTACCGCGCACCGCTTTTGTAACTTTAATATTTGGGGAAACTCAGCCGAGCCTAGTACGTCTTTCCAGAAAAAGTCCGAAGACGGAATGACGTATGCCTGGCGGGAACGCTGGTCCAGGGCAGCGCCACTTTGGGGGACCTAGGGGGGCGAAGCCCCTCGGAAGCTCTTGCATTTTAGGCTATTCAGAAGGCTTATTTTATCAGTGTTAGAGCCATGTCAAGATATCAAACAAAAATAATATAAACAATTCTTTCAAAAAAATTAACATGGCCCTCCCCCCTATCTAAAAAAAAATTAACATGGCCCTCCCCCCACCTCAAAAAAATTTGACATGGCCCTCCCCCCCTAACGCACCAGCCCTCCCCCCCAATAAATATCGTACAGTCCCTAAACTCTTTATGATTTTATCTTTTTTACTATTTTGTCTACAACATTTTATTTTGCTATCATTGACACAATATTGTTGTTTCTTTGCTTGACCTTACAGGGTTTGTTCGATTCCTGGAGGGTTATTACATTGTGTTGATCACCAAGAGAAGACGGTAAGTAATTTTCAGATTTGTCTTTGCAATCATTATGGAGATAGTCCTTTATATGGATTGCTTTGAATGAGTCTAAAATGTAGCTACACAGATGTGAGTGAGTGAGTGAGTCAGTTAGTCAGTCAGTGTCCTGCATGAGTGATTGTCACTGAGTGCATGTATTAGTAAGGGTGAGTGATCAGAGTTAGTGAGTGAGTGAGTAAACGAGTGTGATATGTTTTGCTGAGGGTTAAGATTGTTAACTATATAGGCTTTACAATTTTAAACTTTAACTTTAAATAGTAATACACAAAAAATTTTGTTTCCATATGAATGAAATATGAAAGCAAAATAAGACAGGGAAGCATGAAAGAAAAGTTTTGTTTACAAACAGGTGTAGCATTTATTAATAAGTATTTAGGAGGAACACAATTGTGTACGATACTCAAAAAGCCTCATTTGTTAAAAAATGTAATCCACTCTACCTTACAGAGTTGCAATCCTTGGTGGCCACACCATCTACAAGATAGAAGACACCAGCATGATCTACATACCCAACGACAGTGTGCGGAACGCTCACCCAGACGAGTCACGATACGTCAAGATCTTCCAAAATGTGGACCTTTCCAGCAACTTCTACTTCAGGTATCATGCAGTACTGCAGTTAGTTGCTAGAGGGAGCTTCTCACATGATTTCTCTAGCAGTGGACATGTGATTAGTGAAATGATCAAGATGTTGGGCTTGTAGATGTCAAACAATAGACGTTAAACCTTTGCATGCTTTTAAAAAGAACCATGCACATATATTGCAACCACTTCGATTTGGCTAACTACAATTTTTGAGTCATAATGATGCCACACTGTGCTGTCAGCCTTTAAGTTAAGAAAAAAGCATTACAAACTTATTAAACGATGACTGCTTTCACTTAACCTCAACTCTATAAGGCTTGGATTGTGTAGCAATGAGGAAAGTTGTGAGCTTGAATCTCCGGGCTGTGTCGCTCACCCAACATAGACTGTACTGGAAAGGGTAGCAGTAATCTTATGACGGGACATTTTAAGCCGTGGTCCACTGTTCATCTGGCTTAATTCAAAAATAGCCAGGGGAATTTCCCTGGTACAATGAACCTGTAAATACTGTACATAGCATTTCTTCTAATATGTCACGACTTTTGAGGAGTGGAAGATTGCAACAAAGCTTTTCAGTGGATCAAACTGGTTTAAAAGCACTTTCATTGTCGTCCACTGTTCATTTCAAAGAAGGCTAGGGGAATTTCCCCATTGCAATGAACCTGTAAATAGTGTACACAGTATCCGTCTTCTCTGTCACAAGTAGTGGAAGATTAGCTTGTCAGACTTCAGTGAACTAAATTGGTTTTAGATCACTGTTGCGTTCACTTAGGGCAGCCCGCACAATTATACAAGAGTTGATACTATAGTGAACAGTTTAAACTTTGTTCCAACACAAAGAACGAAACTCACCATAAATTTTCGGCCAAATACTCCGACCTTCATCAGATGAATGATTCGCTGCACTAATCCGGAAGTCGTCAGATGACGTCAGGTAGCAGCGAATCATAAATGTCGGGATGGCGAAGGGCGTCAGGGGTGTGAGGGGCGTCAAGGAGGCTATCTACATCAGGGCTCATCAACCCTCATTGAACCATGATGGTGGCAGGTTTCGCCTTCCCGCCATTTATGATTCGCTGCTACCTGACGTCATCCGACGACTTCCGGATTAGTGCAGCGAATCATTCATCTGATGAAGGTCGGAGTATTCGGCTGAAAATTTATGGTGAGTTTCTTTCTTTGTGTTGGAACAAAGTTTAAACTGTTCACTATGGAATTTACCAACACAGATGAGCTTTCATTCGGAAGAGTTGATACTGACTACATTTACCTTCTTACCTCCACAGCTACAGCTACGACCTGACTCACACTCTACAGTTCAACCTGACCGCTGCTTGTAACTTCCTACCGTTCGGACGGACCAGGAAACAAGACAAACAGATGGATTCCGCTGATGATGATGATGATGTTGATGATGATGATTATGAGGAGGAGGATGGAGAGGATGAGGGGACCAAGGACCATGTGTTTGAAACCAGTGAGGAAAGTGGGGACGAGAAGATAGACGAATCTGTGCCAAATATTGAACTAGAAAAAGGTTAGGATGCTATTCTTTTATTTTTGTATTCAGTAGCTTTAATGTCTATGGCCACATTTATTTTAAAATTAGTTGTTGTTGTGTTTTTATTCCTAACATTGAACAGGAAAAAGGTATTGTTTAACTTGGGTGCCGTTCTCTGAACTAAAACCACTGCAGGCTCATTATTTTCACATGCTACCCATGTAAGCAAAGGAAAAGATTGAGCCAGCAGTTACTACAGAGGATGGCTGAATGTAGGCCCTGGGATTTTTACTAATTGCGCACAGTTGGATCATGTTTGTGGTTTCCAACTTACCTGGTTCTGATTTGCAAGGCTTAGTATGAAAGGGGCTTACGTCATTATAGTCTATGTTACATAGTATTAGTTTTTAATGTTGATTGATTTTTAATTTGTCTGTAGATTCAAATGAATGTGGCATTGTTTTGTCTTTATTTCCCTCTCCAGGTCATATCTGTGGTGTGCAGAACTCACCAGAGTACAAGTATGTGTGGAACAACCACATGTTAGAGAAGTTTGAGGACAGAGTCCACCCGGACTGGAGAATGTCCATCATTCACGGCTTCTGTGCACAGTCTAGTATCCTTCAAGAAGTTCAACAATCTATGTATAGAACTCGTGTATTATATGATAATGTTCAGTGAAGTTGGATCAGTAGATACCAGAAATTGTTGGTCAAGAATTCCACTGTTGCTCTAACACAGGGTCATGAATTGATAGTCCTCGAAGTCCATGAAAAATGGAGGACCAGGTATAGTTTTTTTCTGTATACCCGTGCTTGTTTATATGTGTCCGCCAGAATTTAACCTGTAATGAAATTGCATTGATATTTGGTATGTTGGTGTAGGTGTTGTTGAACCAATGATGAAGTTTGATTTTCAGACTTCTCCAATCTTTTGTCTTGGACATGCTTTGGTCTTGATGTTCTGGTGACCCACACCGAGGTAGCTTTTCAGGCACCTCTGATTTTTGTGATTCTGTATGAAACACGGGGTACAGGGTACGAGGGGCGGTCAATAAGTAATGCCCCTGACCCATTTCCCAAAAAATTAGCAGGAGATTGATGAAACTTGGTATAGTTATAAGTCTTTCTCTTCATAGGAACCACCCAGAGTTATGCATTTCTCCCATCGTTTGATACAGCTCTGGACACCGTTTTTGTAGGACACCCCAGGTTGGTCCTCCAATAGATGTCATCATTGGCAGAAGAGGGACGACCAGGTCTGGGAGCTGTTTCAACAGACTTCCGTACATGTTTGAATTCAGGATGCCAGCGTTTTACAAGGTTATATGATGGGGCATCATCACCATAAGTTTCTTTCATTTCATCAAAAGTCTCCTTTGGTGTGCGTCCTTTCAAATACAAAAGCCGGATCACTGCACGACACTCAACTGGCTCCATTTCACACCTGGTCCATTTCACACCTGACTCAGTTCAAACACCTGTAAATCAGAAACCACAATTAGTTCAGAGCTGTTTTTTGCAACATAACCCAAAGAGATATGAATCATTACACATTCAAAATTTTATGTAGATTAGGCAACTGGAAGTGGGTCAGGGGCATTACTTATTGACCACCCCTCGTATTTTACACTTCATTTATTTGTTTAGACATTGAATAATGCTTTGTTTCTTATCCAAGTAAGCTGCCACGTTCAATCTTGCCCACGTCCACTATTTGAAAGTTGTACCTTGATGAGTGTTGTCAGATGTGTGTGTGTATGGCCGCCCCGTCTTCATCACTCTGATCGCTCGTCGCTCCATCCTCTTTGCTGGGACCAGGTTCTTAAAGAGGGGGGCAAACTGTGAGGTGAGTTATTCAGAGATGCACAGTACAGGCTGCAAAATATGCATTAAGTTTCGCAGTGTGTTCTGCAACATTTCGCATTGCATTATGCAAGATTATGCAGTGCACGTGCATTCTGTGGAATTTCGCAGGATGTTTAATAATGTAATGTAAAGGTACATGTATGCCGGTGCAATGGCCGAGTGGGTAGAGTGTTTGCCTTGCATTTGGTAGGTTGTGAGTTTGATCCCCGGCCGAGTCATACCAAAGACTCTAAAAATGGTACATGCTGCTTTCTCGATGCTTAGCACTCAGCACTAATGAGGAAGAGTATGGGAGTTAAACACACATCACTACCAACGGACCAGCCCCCTGCTGTATACAGTGGCTTGCACATGTGTGGCCCAAGGGCTACAGAAATGGAGATGGGAGCCACCCCTACGCATCTGTTACTGATGTACGGGCAACTTTAACTTTAACATGTATGCTATACAAAAACGTAGATCTATGATCGTATGGTATCACTAAATCGTTGACATGATTGTGTCATCCCTTTTCATAAAACAAGTGTATACAATGACCCAATATATTGTGACATCTGCACTCTGTGTTCTCAAGAGAACTACTACTAATTTCATCAGCCCCTGTTGTAACTGAATAAGTATTGAACATGTCAATCATCAGGGCCAGGTAGCGAATGAGGTGGAGACGGAGCAGATAGTCCACGATGCCTCGGTGTTGTCGCTGGGCAGCGGACGCTACACGGCGTACGTTCAGATGAGGGGCTCTGTGCCGCTGTACTGGTCACAGGACATCACCACCATGATGCCCAAACCTCCCATTGGCTGTAAGTAAAAAAAAAGACCTTTATTCAGTGAGGATACCTATCTTTTATTCAAAGAACTGCAGCTGGTCAGAAGTATGTAGCACATAGAGTACACTTATCATGTGATCATTGCAACTTTTGTCTTTTCAACAATGCACTACTAGCTTACAAGAAAACTAAGTTTTACAAATGTAGGTGTGTGTGAATATTGTTTGGGGGGGGGGGGATTTTACATTGTGTGAGTGTGTGGTTTTTTTTTCCAAAGTTTCTGTGACTCTAGTTTTTCTATATCTGAAATAGACAATTGAAATACTTTTATGTACATTCGAAATCATGTGCCATCGTATTTGCTATTGAATGTACTGTTGAAGGTAGCTTTTTGAATTGTTAAATCATTCTAGAATGTATGAATCATAATTGTATTGTATTAAATTACATGTCATAATACATAATTATGATTTTCAGTGGACTTGGCTGATCCATATGCCTGTGTTGCTGGTCTACACTTCAACGACATGTTGAAGAGATACGGAGCACCTGTCATTATTCTCAACTTAGTGAAGGTACATGGAAGAGCTAAAAAAATATTGTTAACACATAATACTGTAATAATGTCTACAATCAACCATTTTCAGTACTGTTACATTAACAACTTCTTATCTGCTGTGTATATTTTGAACTTGAATATGATATTGCAAGTAAGGTTAAGATAGCTGTCAATCATAATCAAAACTTAAGAATGCATTGTTTCCCAATCACGAAATTTTTCCTACATTGTAATAGCCACCATTTTAGTTGCCTATCTATTACCATCTTCCAAGCTGAAGTGCTACTTCTGACAGCTAGGTGGCGCTGCAGCAAGCAAGAATGCCTGCTATAACCACCTGTTCTGTTTGCAGAAACGCGAGAAGAGAAAGCATGAGAGCGTGCTGACGGAAGAGCTGGTCTCTGCGATCAACTACCTGAACCAGTTCCTGCCTCCGCAGCACGCCATCCAGTACATCGCCTGGGACATGGCCAGGTTCACCAAGAGGTCAAGAGCGGCATGAATTGGGACAACCCCAGTCTTCAACTACCCTTTGTTTGGCATCATTTCCCAGAATGCAACTGACATTGCCCCCCTCCCACCCTTGCCCAACCCCACTTTGTAGTTTTTATAATTTTGTTTCTAAATTATTTTACAGCATGTACGTTTTATGTACATGCTTTGTTTACTCATTGTTTGGCATAATTTCCCAGAGTGCAACTGACATCACCCCCCTCCCCCTTTGCTGCATCCTTAATAAGGTCTCATAACACAGTATTTATGCGCGACCCCCGTCCCCAAAAGTAGTTCGGGTTAAAATAGTGCGTCGCGGTACTTGCAAAGGCCGTATTTATTCTTCCGTGCACGACAGCGAGGTGGAATCTATGGTGAATAGTAGAGGAATACATCGGTGTTCATACTGTATAAGTTGGATTACGTCGCTTTTTCGGCCGGCGGGAATTTGCGCCTTGATATGTTAAAAACTGTGTTCTGAGACCATAAACTAATATTTGTTCCCTACCCAATCCTACTTCATAGCTTTTATAATTATGTTGCAAAATTTGTGGCATGTACATGTACGTTTTATGTTTATGATGCAGCATGTTTCAATAATGTTGCATGATGTTGTGCAACAGAAGTTAATGTCCCAATTCAAGCTTGAAGTTTGTGGATGTATGGCAAAATATTCCATTTTTGCATGCTTTTGTTTGATTTGTTGTCTAAAACTTTTCATGTCGCCGATAATGTCTAACAACATAATTTCCCAGGTTACTTACATCTGCCACCCTGAAAAAATGCGTAAATACATTATACATATCTCCAATGCAACATCCCCTGGAATATGTAATAATACACTCCTGCTTATCTACATTGTGCATATCAAATGCTGCACTTAGAGATCTCAGAAATTCACTGTTTTTCAAAGTATATATGTGACCAAGCAGACAAATGGTACATATTAACATAAATTACAAATAAAAATCCAATCATTTTTATAAGTATTATTATTAAAAATTCAATGAAAGATTTGCTTTGAAGAGTTTATTGTCCACATGACAACTTTCATCAAATGATAAAAAAAATTATGAAAAAGAAAGTAGAATTGGTCTATGCCCCCCTCCCACCCATCTGACTGATTCTATTGTTTCCCCCTCACAGTAAGAATGTGAATGTGATGGAGAGACTAGGGGAGATCGCAGACCGTGTGGTGATGAAGACAGGCTTCTTCAAGAGTGGTCCCCATCTGTACTGCACCAGGCTCAGGCCAGAGGAAAAGTATAGTGAGATGCAAGGTACATAGTAGACATGATATGCAATGTATGTGTGCACCAGGGACAAGTGTATTTGCCTGTGTGTGGATGGTGTTCAGCACAAAGGACAGGTGTGTTTGCCTGTGTGTGGAAGGTGTTCAGTACAAAGGACAGGCATGTTTGCCTGTGTATGGATGGTGTTCAGTGCCAGTGCCAGTTGTGTTTGCATGTGTGTGGATGGTGTTCAGTGCCAGTGACAAATGTGTTTGCCTGTGTATGGATGGTGTTCAGTGCCAGTGACAGGTGTGCTTGCCTGTGTGTGGATGGTGTTCAGCACCAAGGACAAGTGTGTTTACCTGTGTGTCGATGGTGTTCAGTACCAAGGACAGGTGTGTTTACCTGTATGTGGACGGTGTTCAGCACCAATGACAGGTATGTTTTCCTGTTTGTGGATGATATTCAGCACAAAGGACAGGTGTGTTTGCCTGTGTATGGATGGTGTTCAGTACCAAGGACAGGTGTATTGCATGTGATCTTCTTTGATAATCAGTTTTCAAGTGGCATGGCTAAGAGTTAATATTGCCAACACTGTAAGTTGCCAAGAACCGTATATCTTTCAACACTGTAATTGGCAGAAAATGTTCAATTTTGCTGCTTGATTTTAGGGTGAATGTTGACAGCATGTAGCTATGGTACTAAAAATTCCATACACATGGTTTTGTACATTACTACATATGTGTATAATAGAATTTGTTAAGATACCAGCCAGTGTGTAATAAAGTCAATGTTGCCCAATTTGGGGTCCTTAACCATGTAAATCCCCATAGGCGAAAAACTGTGTTCTGAGACCATAAACTAATATTTGTTCCCTACCCAATCCTACTTCATAGCTTTTATAATTATGTTGCAAAATTTGCGGCATGTACATGTACGTTTTATGTTTATGATGCAGCATGTTTCAATAATGTTGCATGATGTTGTGCAACAGAAGTTAATGTCCCAATTCAAGCTTGAAGTTTGTGGATGTATGGCAAAATATTCCATTTTTGCATGCTTTTGTTTGATTTGTTGTCTAAAACTTTTCATGTCGCCGATAATGTCTAACAACATAATTCCTCAGGTTACTTACATCTGCCACCCTGAAAAAATGCGTAAATACATTATACATATCTCCAATGCAACATCCCCTGGAATATGTAATAATACACTCCTGCTTATCTACATTGTGCATATCAAATGCTGCACTTAGAAATCTCAGAAATTCACTGTTTTTCAAAGTATATATGTGACCAAGATTTTAGGGTGAATGTTGACAGCATGTAGCTATGGTACTAAAAATTCCATACACATGGTTTTGTACATTACTACATACGTGTATAATAGAATTTGTTAAGATACCAGCCAGTGTGTAATAAAGTCAATGTTGCCCAATTTTGTGAATTCAAATCACAGGTGTAACAGACAAATCTATCTCCACACAAACTCAACATGAATCATTCTACACTAAGTTTGTTGGACCTCGCACACAGGTGTTGCAAGCAAATCAGACCTGCCTAGCTCTATCATCCCACCTCAAGGTGTAGCAAGCAAATCAGACCTGCCTGACATTCTCGCCCCCCCTCCCCACAGGTGTAACAGAGGAGTCCGGTCGTCGCCAGACCGGAGTACTGAGGACTAACTGTGTGGACTGTCTGGACCGTACCAACACGGCTCAGTTTGTGACGGGGAAAGTGGCCCTGGCATTCCAACTGTACTCACTAGGGGTGCTGGAAGACCCCAAGTTAGAATTTGACACTGATGCAATAAGGTAACATATCATTCAGATAATTACAGTTCTTACCAAAATGGTTACATACTGTATTCAACAAATGGATTGAAAAGAACCAAATTCTACATTCATTTGACTATTTGTCAAGATTAATTTGTATGTCATATTGTGAAATGTTTCTTTGACAGAATATCTTTTTATAGATTTTCATTTTCTAATGAACATAATTATGAAGACTATAGCTGTCATTGTTCTTATCAACGATCATGACATTCTCTTTTTTTATAGATTCTTATCAATGGTTACATAACAAAAAAACATGTTACGTGACAGGCATGTTCTAAAATGTAAATGTAGTCCCACATAGCCTTTTTGAGGCCGTACATGCAGACAGTGGGATATGTTATCCACAGACTATGTCCTAATAAGTGTACAGTATTAGAAGGTGGAGCCATCCCTCTCCTTCACCTGATTTCACCTCCCCAACCCCAAGTCAGGTAGCCATTTGTAAGTAGTGCCTTCCCAGAGGGCACAACATCAGTGGCATGTCAGGGGATTTGAACCAAGTGACTATGGGCTCTGGTCCAAACACCCTAAACATTACCAGAACATGACATATCTGTGAAAAAATATTTTCTGTTGGCAGAGTTTCTAACATGTTTGACAGTCACAATAGTTACCTATTCTTATTATAATAACTTCTTCTGTTGCCAGAGTATTTGAGGAGCTGTATGAAGACATGGGTGACACCCTGGCCCTTCAGTATGGGGGGTCCCAACTGGTCCACAGCATCCAGTCTTACCGCAAACTGACTCCATGGACCTCCCACTCACGGGACATCATGCAGACTCTCTCCAGATACTACAGCAATGCTTTCTCAGGTAGGTTTAACCTTTGTGCTGCTAAGGTAGTCTTTGTAAACTGACTCCATGGACCTCCCACTCATGGGACATCATGCAGACTCTCTCCAGATACTACAGCAATGCTTTCTCAGGTAGGTTTAACCTTTGTGCTGCTAAGGTAGTCATTTATCACATTAAACTGTCTCCATGGACCTCCCACTCATGGGACATCATGCAGACTCTCTCCAGATACTACAGCAATGCTTTCTCAGGTAGGTTTAACCTTTGTGCTGCTAAGGTAGTCATTTATCACATTAAACTGTCTCCATGGACCTCCCACTCACGGGACATCATGCAGACTCTCTCCAGATACTACAGCAATGCTTTCTCAGGTAGGTTTAACCTTTGTGCTGCTAAGGTAGTCATTTATCACATTAAACTGTCTCCATGGACCTCCCACTCACGGGACATCATGCAGACTCTCTCCAGATACTACAGCAATGCTTTCTCAGGTAGGTTTAACCTTTGTGCTGCTAAGGTAGTCTTTTATCACATTAAACTGTCTCCATGGACCTCCCACTCACGGGACATCATGCAGACCCTCTCCAGATACTACAGCAATGCTTTCTCAGGTAGGTTTAACCTTTGTGCTGCTAAGGTAGTCATTTATCACATTAAACTGACTCCATGGACCTCCCACTCACGGGACATCATGCAGACTCTCTCCAGATACTACAGCAATGCTTTCTCAGGTATGTCTAACCTTTTATCTCTTTAAACTGTCACTATTGCTGGATCAAGTCCATCGGCCAATTAACAGTTGTATTTATTGTGGAAGGGTATTGATTGATAGCTGGATTGATGATCGTTATGTCTATGCCATTTTATAGATGCTGAGAAGCAGAGTGCGATAAACCTGTTCCTGGGTGTGTTCTTGCCCCACGAGGGGCATGCCAACCTGTGGGACCTGCCCACAGACTACTACCTGCACCACACCTACTCCAGGGGGGACTTCCCCAGGATCAGAAGGAGGTACAGTTCAATAATGCTCCACTCCTGAGGTGTCGCCAAAAATTAGAAGTATATGTAGAGGTGTTCTTTAGGAGGTACAGTTTGATAATGCCCCCACTCCTGAGGTGTCGCCAAAAATAATAAGTACTTGTAGAGTTGTTTTTTTAGGAGGTACAGTTTGATAATGCCGCACTCCTGAGGTGTCGCCAAAAATAAGAAGTGCATGTATAGTTGTTTTTTTAGGAGGTACAGTTCAATAATACCCCACTCCCAAGGTGTCGCCAAAAAATAAGGTGTTGTTTTAGTGTTTTACCTTTGAAAAAAGAAATATCATAATGGCTTAAATGAAATGCTGGGAAAGGTACACAGTGCCTTTATTTATGGAAGAATAACTCTAATATTTTGATTTTTTTTCCACACAACAGTTACACACAGTGGTGGGAGCTTCCCGTTCTTCGAGCCTTGCCCTTACCACAAGATGAAGGTAATGGAATTGAAAATCAAGACTTATTTTAAGTGTCATTTGTATGGAAAAGATTCGTCCACAACATACGACTTCATACTCACCATGATCTAACTCTTTTTCATTGAGCATTTCTTGTTTACGTAGTGGATGATATTATTTGCTGCTGTCAATGACTTTGAGTTTGCAGAATTTTTTCAACACCTGTCCTTTGTTCTTAACACCATCCACACACAGGCTAACACATCTGGCCTTGGTGCTGAACACCATCCACACACAGGCAAACACACCTGGCCTTGGTGCTGAACATCATCCGTACACAGGCAAACACACCTGGCCTTGGTGCTGAACATCATCCACACACAGGTGTATTAAACACACCTGTACTTGGTGCTAAACACCATCAATACACAGGCAAACACACCTGGCCTTGGTGCTGAACACCATCCACACACAGGTGTATTAAACACACCTGTACTTGGTGCTAAACACCATCAATACACAGGCAAACACACCTGGCCTTGGTGCTGAACACCATCGACACACAGGCAAACACACCTGGCCTTGGTATTGAACACCATCCACACACAGGTGTATTAAACACACCTGTACTTGGTGCTGAACACCATCAATACACAGGCAAACACACCTGTCCTTGGTGTTGAACACCATCCACACTGGTAAGCACACCTGTCCCTGGTGCTGAACACCATCCATACACAGGCAAACACACCTGTATAATTGTACTAGTAATTGCTTGTTTGCAGTACTTTGCTTTCCTTGAAAGAACAAATCTTTTTATCTCTATCTTGACCAGTGTCCAGAGACCACAGAGACGGTCAGGTTGTCCACTGGGGAAGTAAGGACGATGAGCGATTGGACGAGTTCTCAGAGTACTACCGACCCTTCCAGCTGACCATGTTCGAGGACCTGTTTGTTAGCAACATGCCGCATTCTATCAAGTAAGCAATGACATTTCTCTCTTCTGCAAGATGAATTTGAAAAGCATTGTTGAAGACAAAGCAGGTAAATGTCACAGGTGGAGCGTAAATTAAGTACTTTTGCTAAATAATAAGTCCTTATTAGCCTGGTACTTTAAAGGCATTTAACTTTGCGGAAATTTACTTTTGCGGTAGCGAAAAAAATGGAGTGTTCGCGGTGGTTTTAAGTTCGTGGTAGCGCCATAGACTGTAGTCACATACTATATTGGAAAATGTTCCATGTGGTTTTATGTTTGCGGTGAAGTGGGAACCCCGAAAACCACTTCATCCATAGATGCTTCTTAAAACCTCCATAAGGTTGAAAATACTTATTTCCCTCCCCATTGCCTATGCCGAGAAGGTTAATATGTTTTGGGGGAGCTTCATGTGTGTGTGTGTGTGTGCTGTAAAGTGTAAAGTGGATTATCTCGATATTTAGTATGTTGGGAGGTCTTGATAAGACCTTGCTGCATTGTGAAAAAATCTACTGCTTGCTGCAGTCTGTAATTGGAATTTATGTGTATTTCAGAAATATTTTAATGGAAATTTTGTTTTATTTTGACAGGGACTTCATGCCAAATCCCAGTGACCCCAAGTCAGACCCATGTCCCTTTGCTGTCAGGAAAACTACTGGGAAGTTTGGGTGAGTTCTTTTAAATCTTCCATCAATTCCCCTAGCTTTAAAACTTTGTATTGCGATAAAACAGTGCTTTTTAGATCTTTATCAATGATGCAGTCATTGTACATTCAGATCAATGATTCATTCATTCCTTGAATTTCATTCATACATTCATTCATTCCTGCTGTTTCACTAATTGTAAATGACTTGTCTTTATTTCAGTAGGAGGCAAAACCAAGTTTGAAAAAGTCTATAGTGCAATATAAATGTGTTATGTGTTATGATTTCACAGTAAGAAATTAGTGCAAAAATAAACCCACTGCAAGTATTTTAAGATTTACAGTACAGTCAAACCTGCCCGAGCGACCACCTCTTCTCAGCGACCACCTGGCCATCTCGACCGCTTTTTCTCGGTCCTGAATTTTTTCCCCATTGACGTAAGCATTAAGCGACCTTTTCTCAACGACCACCTGGCCAACGCGACCGCGACCGGCCCAAATTGGGACCCATAACGACCGCATAATTTTCTAAATTGAGGTTTTTATCGATTTTTGATTATAACTACGGTAGCACGATTTTGTGCCGAAATCGACCAGTTTGCGTCGGAATTTGACTGCCATTACGATGTTATGTTTAGAATAAGGATGGCGGCGGTCAATGGGTGGGTCAATGGGGCAGTCTACTGTAATATGGCAGGGAACTTTGTTGTAATAAAATCCGAATTTAGTTGTGACTAAAGTTGTTTTTTTAATCTATATCATTATAAAGTGAACGAATGCTGAAAAGATGAGGCTATATAAGAAACATCTGTGTAGCTCATACCTTTTTAAGAAACATCTGTGCACGTGTGAGTACTTTTGTTCAACTGTACTGTACATTCACCCGTGGGTAAGTACGCTATCGGGACGTACCGGGCTTCGAATTCGAAAGGTGCACCGTTGTTATTTCAGATACGGCAATCAAGAACACAGTGACTCATAAGGGCTTGTATGGTAACTGACAGCATCAAAGTTCCCTTACTGTCTAAAACGTTAGTGTACAAATGCTTTAAAACACTTTATCGTATAAAAGCTCGATAAAAGCTTGGGGTTAAATTTACAATTTACAGTGCGCGTGTTGTATTTGACAATAAAGAACTCGCTTCTTTTCATGCGTGCAGTGTGCTTGCTATTTGCCATTAAACACAACGGAAACCATTTATACTTTGCATCGGGTATGTTTTGAGTCGATACTCTTCTCAACGACCACCTGTCCAAATCGACCGCTTTTTTCCGGTCCCCCGGGTGGTTGTCTTGGACAGGTTTGACTGTACATATGTATTTCTACCAGGTTTGGGAGTGGCAGAAAGGCCATTGGTGCGACCCCTCCCACCTCCGCGGCGCCAGAAGACAACAGCTCGTCGGAGAGCGACGTGTCCAGTGAGGACGACCTGACGTCCTCGGCCACGCCCATCAGTCCACTGTCCTCCAGCTCCACCCACGTCTCCTTCAAGGTCAGGGTCATATGTTGTTCGCATCCATCTGTCTCATAAGACAATGGCAGGCAGACTTACCGTCTGCCTGGCCTGCACATGACTTTTTAAGGGGAAGGAGGAATGTGCACATCCTTCTCCACCCTCTTGTCTACTGGTGCACTAACATGGGCAATAACTGCATGCCACATGTGCGATGGCCCCAGCAGATGCAGGTTTGTTGTTTGGAGTTTTTGTCTGCTAGGATGACTTCCGACCAAGGATATAAGGGGTTCCACCTACTCCTGACTCGTGTATAGCGGTTGCGTCATGCCCGAACATGCCCCTAAGGCCTGCCACTGCCACAAAGGCCTGTTACTGCCATTATGTACAGCGGAGAAAACCATAGAGTTGGCTTTACAATCTGTGTGTATAGTCCATTCGGTACAGTGCTTATATCAGAAAATTTTTATAAGGACGCACACCCAGATTATTTGGGGTCTTAATTAGAGGCTGCGCACCCTCAAGTCTAACAACTGTCTGTTCCAAGAAATACTTCTGTAATAAGTCAGTAGCAGAAAAGTCATGGATGAGAATGAATGATGTCCTTCTAGCTGAAGAACAACTATATGAAAAACAGTCTGCAGGCTGATTTTAGCTTCTTACAAATAAGCAAACTTTAGGTTTAAACAAATATTATCTTTTTTTTGTTTCCCATACCATGCAGGACTTGTTCCAAACCATGAAGGAGACCTATGGTGTTTCCATCAACAATATGGAGGCCATGGAAAGGAAGGACCTTTCCGTGTACAGGAGGTATGGTGTGGGTGTCATTACTATGTTTTTGGAGTCTTTTTCCTACGTCACATCTTCAAGTTGAACATGCCTCTAATGGTACTCATTGTTGT
The DNA here is from genome assembly GCA_019207045.1 of Branchiostoma floridae x Branchiostoma belcheri. Classification (NCBI taxonomy): domain Eukaryota; kingdom Metazoa; phylum Chordata; class Leptocardii; order Amphioxiformes; family Branchiostomatidae; genus Branchiostoma; species Branchiostoma floridae x Branchiostoma belcheri. The sequence continues at coordinate 10,310,198 of CM033031.1, forward strand.
AAAGTCTTTTGTAATACTGCAGTTGATTCTAGGCCTGTTTCAATGCACAGTTCTTGCATGTCATGTAGGATAATCATTTCTTCTTGATCAATATGTTTTTTGTTGAATATTTATCATTTTCTTCTTATCCTTTGTATGCCTTTAATGGTCATTGTACATGTCTGCCTCCAATACCTTTTTTCTGCAATTTCATCTACATTTTACTCAACGTCATTGTGTACATTAAATGTACTTTTTAAAAGAAAAGAAATTTCGCCAGCACAAAATCCCTATTTTGTGATGTCACCCATGTAGATACGTAATGATTGGGCTGAATGCGTCCAAGCAGTTCACTGACCCAAAAGGAGTTCCTCGGGCAAGGAAGACATTAACTGAGTTGTAAGTACTGAGTTATTATCATCTTAAAAACTCTATTTATTTTTTATCCATTTTTTATCTTAATTATGAAATTATGAACTTAAGCTGACTTGGACAACAAGAATAAATTTGAGCCTGTGACATTAGTATGTGGTATAGAGAATACAACACAGTGTATTCCATATCACCCTAGGTACCAGCCCAACTGTAGGTATGATCGAGAAAACACGCATTTCAATGCAAATGTGCCAAGAGTTGAGCAAATTCGGTGTCCTTGAACAAAAAAAAATGTAACAAGAACACAGTCCCAACATTCAAATCCGGTATTCAGATTTTCGACCTGTGTGCTCTCAGAGCATGCTAAGTGCGTTTAAATAACTCTAAGGAAACTTGTCTGATAACAGTAGAACCTTGTGTGATAACTCAACCTCGTGTGATAACCCAAGTTATCACCCATCCGGAAAGCCTGTATGGAACAATATGATGGCTCAGATAGGACATAAAGGTAGCTATAGAGTATAAAAGGACTCACCACAATTGCATTTGATATGCAATAACCAACGAAGCAAAAAAGGTACCTAAAAGCATTGGAGACGACAGCAGCAAAAGTAGTCCCCACAAAAATAACTAATCTGAACAGTAGTAGTAGTAGTAGTAGCAGGGCTCTAGCCAGCGTCCGTTTTTCCGTCAATTGACGGAAATTTGCTGCGTGTGACGGAAAATGTTTTAAACCAATCCGTCAACCTTGACGGACAGAAATCCTTGGTGGAAGCTACAGGCGGCTTGGGGACGCCGTGCACGGCCGTAAAAGCCACACACAGTTTGTTTAACTATTGTTATGATTGTCGAAAATGTGTGTCGGCGCCCTTTCGCATACGATAATTTCATTAAAAACCCGTTTTTCAAGGTCTCAGTTCAGTCTCTCTAACTCCTGGAATAGTCATTTCGTGGGTTTTCGCGACAATGGGAATTGGCTGACGGAAAAAGAATTTGAGCTGGCTAGAGCCCTGAGTAGTAGTTACTGTTACAGTTACTGTAGTATCCTTTAAAATTGTTTTGTCTTCCAGTTACCCCACCAGTGCATTCAAGATTGACAGCTCCAGAGAAGTCATCCCGCCCACCGTGGACAAACGGTCCAAGAAAGTTTATGAGGAGTACTTAGAACTGGGTAAGACGGGTCATACCAAACCCATCACCAGGGAGGACTTTGAAGTGTACAGAGGGTATGTCAGCAAAAAGTACAAGTAAAACTAGGAAAACTTGATGCTTGATGCAACTGTTGCAAATGTGTATTGTTACAAAAACTGTAAACTAAAATTAGTCTTGTTGTGTACACAACGGTATTATCATTAAGGTTATGTGCTTGTACTAAATGTATGATATAGTTTATCTTGAATGTAATATGTAGTATGTTGTAAATGGTACTATATATGTGCAATAATATCTCTATACTAGAGTGTATTTTAGGTTAAGACAGTTGCAAGATGAACAAGACAATAAAGAATATTGTTAGAGTCAGAAAGGGATGGGATAGAGATGTTTTAGTCTCGAAAAGTTTTTACAAGAACTTCATGTCAAAGAATGAATTTTGCTCAAAAACTAACATAAGGTTTGTTGACATTGAGCTTGCAAAACCACGAGATTTGATTGCACTGAATGATGTAAAATTGCAGTAGTGTACTCTCCAAGCAGAGGTTGGTGGGAAAAATCGTGACCTTTTCCTTTCATAATTTTTTTCGACCGGCCTTCCCACTGTGGGAAAAAAACATGAAAGGAAAAGGTCACGATTTTCCCCACCAACCTGTGCTTGGAGAGTAGCAGTAGTGTACGTTATACATAAATTTGTATCTGTAAATTACATGTTTAAATTTGTGATATATTGCAAATATACGTTTCCAATTACACAAGTTACACTTCCAGTATTAGGAAACCTGACAACAAGCTAATAAGGTTGCAGTTGCATCAGACATGGAATGTATGGGGAGAATGACAGATAATTCTAATGGTATAGCTTTGTTCAGCTGTACTAAAAAATGTTGAAGGAAGCATTATATTATGTCATGAGGAACAAAGATCTGCATTGTATAGACTCCGAGATACATATAGAATGTCTACCTTGGCTTTCTCCTTGCGTGCAGTATGAAATAAAGGTAACATTTCGTAGAACTCAACCTTCGTGAAATGGGCTAGGGTGTGGTGGTTGGAGGGTGTTTGTTATAGACATCTCAGGGGCTAGCCTTACAGAAAATGATACGTTCGATTGGCGAAAATTCTCGGAATTCTACAACTTCGCGCCAATGTAGCTGTATCATCCCTTTGAAGTGGAATAGTTTGCGTTGACAGATTGTCATGGTATTTGGAATTAATACAGATAGCTTTTGTCATGGGCCGTGAGCGAGCGAGTGAGATAGCTTTGGAGATGCCTTACATAATCAATTTTTATCATGCAGATCATGGGCTAATTTGCATAAATAATGAGGACAGTTTATATTAATAATAATAACTAGGTGTATTTTGCCAGCCAGTAGGTACCCAAATTATACGCCTACTTCATTTCATAAAAGCAGATACTCAAAGATAAGACACATTAGTCAATTCCAAGTCACCATGAGGGTTTTAGGTGATATTTGTAATAAGTCTGAATTATGTTGAATAAAAGAATATCTAAGCCACAATTATTGATTTTTTTTTAAATTGACTAAGAAAATATTCATTTATTTGAATTCATTTGAATAGTTTAGAAACATTTTGAAAGTAACTGTACAAAATATTTTTTAGAATAATTGTGAAACCTCTGTGTGATTCTTTCACATTTAAACTTTGCCAAATGGTAAAATTAGTTTATTGCCCCCATAAAAGTAAGCCCTGTTGTTGCCTCTGTATATTTTTAGATTTCACTGCTGGGCACTGGTGGATCCTTTGTGGTGGGTCATTGTTGCATTGACACCCAACCATACTTTGCAAGGATGTGTGAATTGCTATCTTTCCAGCCCACTGACCCATTTACAAAATGTTACAAAAAATGGTAGAAATGGTAAATAATCATAGAATGCTGTTACCATTATTTAGAAACCATTAGAAGTATCTAATTCCACACCATGAATATTTCCAAATTTTACAGGACCGGGGAAATATTTATGAAATTGAAATAATTTTAAAAGTATTTCTGAAGTATCAAATGTCGATTCTAGACATATAATTACAAAACTTTAAAAATCAATTCTAAACAATGACAACAAACATCCGCACGATCATTTGGAATGGACTTAAAGAGAGAAATATTAGCCTAACTGAGTTGTGTACTAGTATGTCCGATTGGTAAACTTGACATCAAGTTTTCCGCACGTACGCAATCGAATCATCCCTTTAGATAGGAATAACAAGGGAAGGGTTGACGGATCAATATTGACGACTTGATACATTGCATGGACGTTTCTACAAAGTGATATTATAGATTATAGTTTTTCTTTGTACAGCCCCCTTTACAGATCATTATTGCCGACTTGTTGCTTGCAACAATGATGATGTAGCATTCTTTGTTTCACAATGCAGTCCACTACATTGTGCATCCTATATGTCTAATGTACAATCCCTATAAACAATCTCATCAATGACTACAAGTTACTGTGAAAAACAAACCCTGCTTTGTTCAACAATGTATTGTACCGGTAGTAACTGTTACATGTACAACCCTTTTAAAACGTATAATATAGGCCCCTGTAAACAATATCATCATTGCCCTTATAATTCATTGCCCTTAATCTACAGATTGTCAAATCTTATATGAAACATTTACACCCCATCGTGTATAATGTACTGTCCCTATAGTACCATTTTCTTGTAATCGTCTGGTATATATAAGTCGTGCTGTCCTCTATTGCGCAACTATGACCTTTTGGGGTCACTTCCTGTGGGGACAGGCCCCATGCAGAATGACGTAACTCCTAAATATAAACCACTATTGCGCAATCGCCACACTTAGCACACTACACACTATTTTTCAAGTACAAACATCCCCTGCAAAACCGTCAAAAGCCACTAGTCAAAAAAACGCCTCGTACGTTTCTTCTCCTTCTCAAGGGCTACTTAGTACATACCAAATATCAGATCAATCTGTCTTGGCGTGAAGGAGATGTTCTGTTCACAGACACAGGGTGTCGAAGTTTTCTACATATACCTATTGTATTATGCAAATTACCACCTAATTTGCATAACAAGCATACAATTATGTACATCATTACGTAAGCTATCTGCATACCTACAGTCATTAACATCCATCAACCCCTTCTCGCATTATTCCTTCTCAAAACCTAAAACAAGAATTACTTTCACCGCCCCTGCGAAACCCGTAGGTGGCCAAAACTTACACACCTTACACAGCTACCTACCACTTAGAAATCTAGCCTCTACCAGGCTTCGTGGTTTGGTGGTCTAATTGTAGAAATTGGTCAAATAGAGTAAATACTACGCTAGGGGAGTCAGCCGGCCGATTAGGGACATTCTCCAAACCACACAAAAATTTTGTGGTTTGAAAAATGGACCTTCTCGGCCGGCTGACTCCCCTAGCGTACGGTGACTCTATTTGTCCAATTTCGACAATTAGACCATCAAGCCACGAAGCCTGGTAGAGGCTATTAAAAATCATCACCCAAACAAGTCCCAAACAGAAAATAGCAAAACCGGAAGTTCCGCTGCAGTACCATAACACGCCGCTAGAGCGCCCTGCCGTAACGCAATTCCTGCCATTCCTTTGTCATGTCTAATCCTACCCACATACCAAATATCAAAACCATCCATCCACGCGTTCCCTAGTTATCAGGCTGACAAACGATCCCCTGACATCAAAACAGCACTGACTACAAACCCTTCGTTCACGAAGGGAAAAACAATTACATTGACTACGTCATGGTCTCCTATATCCATGAATTTGCATCAAAACAGAGTGGAGGGGGACTGGTCTGGCAAACTGACCAACACTTACTTCCTGTAACCAACAACAAAATTGCAGTTTTACTACATTTCCACATATAAGATACATTTTCTATCCATTACATTAGCCTTGAGTGAAAACTTGTTAGTCTTGGTACGAGCGGGAGTGGACCAAAGCTTCCCCAAACCACTTTTGGGAGTGGACCAAAGCTAACCAGGCTGAGTTCCAGGCTACGACTATGTAATCATCAATATACATATTAAGAATTGTCTGGATATGAGAGAATTCTTTCACACAACCAGTAGATACTTACTTGGCTTACATTTTGATGTCTCTTCCTCAGAGCTAATCTGACTGGAGTTCTACTTCCGTCTGAGAGACACCGAAACGTAAGCCAAGTAGGTACCTACTGGTTGTGTGAAAGAATTCTCCTATATATAAATTGAAAAGGGCCGACACTACAACATACCAGCCAATGAGAGACTTTGTCCCAGATGCCGTAATGACATAGAAAATGAATTTCATTTTGTAATGGATTGTCCGACTTATGAAGAAGACCGTCAAAAGTTATTTCAAAATATTGTATGTAAGTCCGAAATTGTACTACCACATGCTAGGTCAGAGGTATTCCATTTGATATTATCATGTCCTGTTCATATATCTGCCTACGTTGGCCAATTTATTTACAACTCATTGCAAAAACGAGATAATGCTTTATGATACTCACTAGATTGTTTATACTGTTATATTATATTACATTAGTTGTTAGTTATTTGTATTAGTATATAGTTGTTCACATTGCCATACATTGTAACTGTTACAATTGTTGCGCAATAAAGTTATTCTTTTTATATTCGACCAACCTGACGAAATTATGTTCGGAAGAATTGTCTGCTTTGAACAAGGAAGAACACGACAGTCAAAATAGGGAAGCGGGATACTACTCATGAGTGAGATATAATGTGTACTTATCCCTATCCCGATATTTGAGGATGAACTTTGATATCTCAATTGTAAGGCGCTCAATACGAATAAGGTCACAGTAAGTACATTTTATGGATGATATCAGCGCTCATTAATTTTCGCCTGATTTCAGAAAAAAACGATGTGGCTTTTACTCTTCGGGGATGGTCAGATAGACCAAAATGGGCAAACGTGTTGTAGCCTAATAATTATAGTTGTAGAAGTGACACTAGGGAGGTAGCCATGACTATAGTTGCATAAGTGAAACTAAAAAGTGCAACCAATATAGAAGCCATGAATGTAGTTGCCAACTTGGCAAGTGATACCAGTGTACCACACTAGTATCACTTTTACTACACTAGCTCACTTCTTTAGTACAGGAATGAATGCCTTGTTAGTTGTGATGCCACGTTTTGTCACTTCAAATCTTGTTACAACTTTTAATTAAGGTGTTGAAAATGAGGCATCTTGTTTTTATTACCGATCTTGTTTTTTTTTTTGTCGCCCTATCGCACTGTTTTTTAAGTCTGCAGAGGATGTCATCCATAAAATTTACTTGCTGTGGCCTAAGTGAGATGTAATGCGTACTTATCAACATCCCGATATTTGAGGATGAACTTTGACATCTCAGTTGTAAGACACTCAATACGAATTAAAAAATTATTCGACAAGTTGTCTACAGAACTGGTTCGATAAGTTGTCTTATAGAGGTATAATAATTCTGTCGGGCTCCTGGTAAGCACAGACATCTCTGACAGCATCGTCATATTTGTGCCTCTGACGTGGGAGTATATTCATCATATAGGTATGAGTATTTCCTTCATTACAAATACTGAAATAGTACTTTTCGTATACATATAAGACCCCCCCCCCGACTCTCTCACGACAATGGTTAGTAGAGATTCGGGAGACAGGTAGGCTGTAGTCAGCTGGTGTTCGCCTGCTTTAGCCGAATGTTTGAAATTTTGAAAAAAAATCGGCCGCACATGGCATATATACAGGTCTGAAATGGGTTGGGTAGTCGTCGGTTGGTGTTCGGCACGGTTGGCTGGTGTTCGGTAGGTGTTCGGGATAAAGTCAGAAGTCTTAAAATCTTACTGTTCAAACTAAGGCCCGTTCCGGCCCGGCAAACTTGATATCATTGCACTGAAACACCAAGGGGCTTTAGATTTATAAAAGCTCCTTGGAAACACTGAAACAGGAATTCGAATGCTGCCCCCAAGCAGATGTTAGGTTGAGAGATTTTAATATTTTTTTAGTGACAGTCAGGCTTCAAACCTGTCGGAACAGCCACAGGTGTAACTTCAATGTCTATTGAATAAAACATTGTCGACATGCACTAAATGTTAAGAATTCCATCCTGAGATTTATAAAATAAAGTTATATTCTTCAAGCAGATTTATAATGATCCGAGGCCGCACTAATTATAGGGCAAAGTCGAGATAATTACATGTAGAAGCCACTTCTTTGTCTCTTGTAGGGAGGGGGGAGGTTTCTTGGAAGGGGTGCCTACTGTGATGTCCTCCTTAACAGGAAATAGGAGCGGGGACTAAGGCTACTTTTGTGGTTGGACGAGTTGTGGTACATTGTTCTATGATTCACCTGAGGCTCGAGTGTATATGTACTTCATTTCAATCCAGACATTCTATCGCTTCGGTGGTTTGATTCTATTTCTTTAACAAGTCCACACACAAAAGGGTATGTACATTTTGTTTATACAGCCGTATGTAAAACACACAAGAATTCAGAAGTATTGCGTGGATCTGCGATTGCTTTTTGTAAGTAACATACGAGGGCGGTTCAAAAAGTAATGCCACTAGTTTTATAACAGGCTCAAGTTTTCATCGAAAGAGTTGAAATTTGGCACAAATGTACAAGACTATATCCTCTTGGGATTGAGATATCTCAATTTGTAGTTCAGATTTTTATGAGCAACTGAGATGATTTAAAGATGACCACACCCTTAAAAGCTTGTCAGGAGATCAGTTCCTCTAGATCTTACCATTTCAAAACTATTGCAGGAAGCTGAGGTTGCACCTGTATAATAACAAATATCTATATAGATTACATGCCAAATTCCATGTTTGAACTCTTAATGGTTCATCTTTTACAGCCACTAGAATGGAGCGAGTTGCTATATTACAGACAGTTTGATTACTAGTAATAGCCAAATACGTGATTTGTTGAATAAAGGTTTTTGTAGACTGCTTTTCTATTAGCTAAAAGATGCGAAACTTGGCACAATTATTAACTGTTTTAAGATCAGGAAGTGTGTTAAGTTTGATTTTTCTCAGTTAATAAAAAAAAAAGTCGGTTATGGAAACTTTAAGCAGCCCACCCCTAATCCACCGCTAATTACGCCCCTGACGACCATACTTCACACCAGGAACGAAAAAAATAATAAGTGATTGTACGTAAAAGTTGAAAATAGGCATGTGGCTTATAGAGAACTGCAACTTGATACATGTGCAATTTTAGTTTCTTACCATAGCTACAAGTGATTTACAGACATTATCAATTGCACGTTAATTGATCCTCTAATTTCTTCCGACGGGATAACAAGGGTGTGGTCATCTTGAAGTCAGCTCAGTCACTCAGAAAAATCTTAACAACAAATTGAGATATGTCAATCTCAAGAGGACATATTATTGTACCTTTGTGCCAAATTTCAACTCATTCGATGAAAAAATGAGCCTGTTATAAAACCAGTGGCATTACTTTTTGAACCGCCCTCGTATTTAAATCTGGGTCATTCCGCATTTTTGCCTTCGCCAAGAAGCGTATATTTTCGGTTATTGCCTTCGACAAGAAGGCTATGGAAACGGTTGAGCTAGGACTTTTTTTGGTCTTTATCTTGTTCTCAGTGTAGCGTATTCAATGAGAATACAATAACGTTATGTGTCAAGGTGATATACAAATTGGTGGCTGAAAATACGTAGTTCGGGTTACTGTAAATGCTTGAGTTTTGACCGGGATAGAAAACCATATACGACGTAGTTCAGTCAGGCCGGACTGCTGGCAACTACGGCGTACTTCAGAAAGTTAAGCCGTATCGGATCCACTTCTGTGAGCTACGTAGTAGTAAGCGTAAGTACGTCGTAGTAAGCTTAAGAATGGCGTAGTTGGCTGAAGTACGTCGTAGTTGAATTTTGACCAGAATAGAAAACCATAGGCCAGTTCTGTGAACTACGGCGTAGTTCGGTAAAGTACGGCGTAGTTGGCTGAAGTACGGCGTAGTTGAGTTTTGACCGGAATAGAAAACCATACACGACCCCATATCTGCTTGTAGATAAGTAATTGCCAAACGCCATCGTCTATAGGCCAGCTGTTCTACAATACCAGGGAAATAGGGGTGACATCTAAAAACATTACACCGATAGAAAACAGCTACCGCGAAAAAAAAGGATCCCAAGGATCAAACACGTCCTAACCATAAAATGCATTTGACTATCAACCGCGCGAAATGTTAACAGTATGCTATGTCAAACCAATCTCAATATTGGAAACGCAAAGCCCGAACGAGATGGCATATTCCGACGAGGACAACATCTGCTTGACGGTATCAAATTACTACAAGGCTTAAGGCACAATCATAAGGAAGACCTGAACCACTATACCGGACGGCGTAGGGGTGAAAACTGAAATTATTACATCCATAATAAAAACAGCTACGGCGAAAAAAAATAATGTGCATCATTTCCCAACCGAGTACAGACGACATGCCAATCCATATGTGATTGCGGCATACGGAACATAGAGATATAGGTGCGAACACTCAACGCACAAAGTGATTACAATACTCTGTTACTGGAGGTTACCCTCCAGTGTCACAGAGTAATAAAAAAAACGAAAATAACCACTCTTTCGAAATCGCCAAGGAGGTTGAAAAATTTTTTTAATAGCTGATTATATCCATTTCAAATCGTGAGAGGATTAGCAATTGGTTTGAAATCAGTCAGGAGAGATTCGGCAGTGTGCGACTGGTGGTCGGGATGGTTGGGAATACGTTAGATAGCATTCGGAGCTAGGTTAGGACATGGTAAGGGATATTTTTGCCGCACATGTACATGTTCGGCGTATGTTCGGTACGAAAGATAGGCGTGGTCTAAAACTTTGCAGACTACACCAGAACTACTGTCGACCTTGGTCAGCTAAGTATCGGCTAGTATTCAGGAGCAAAGTTTAGCTATGTGTAACAAAAAAAAAATCAGTAATGAACGTTACCGTTTGAGTAAGACTGTCGTGATATCTAGATTTGGTATATGTAACACAAGAAATTGTCAAGGATTTCATATGGAAAATGAAAGGTTTTGAAATAAATTGTTTGCTTGCTTGGTAGCACATTATGCGTAAGACAATGTTTCACAGTAATGACTGCAATTAAGTCCTGGTCTGTAGACTGCATTGGGCAATTTGTGTGCACATTTTTTCTGATATCGAAATGCTCTTGAGTGAGGTAGACAGACCTATAGAAGGACGAAGACTCAAGTGGAAAATAATAGGAAACGCTAGCATAAGTCTTCATCCGATGAATATATGTTCGCCCGGCGTTAGAAAAGTTAGCTCTAACTGCAACTGGGTCAATCTAACTTGAGAAGTATGATCAGAGGACTGATCGAAAGCTTATTGGTAAAGGCTTTGCTTTTTGGCCTGGAAATAACCTCTAAAATTACACTGTACTGTACTTTGCGCGAAAAATGCTTTATAATTCTTGTATTGGCATAGACCGACCGCACAAAGCTAACGTTATAGGCACATGTATAACCCTAACATAACATAACATAACCCTAACCCTAATTGCTTTTTATTGTAATTCTAAACGTTTTCTAAAGAGTGCTTATCATCCCCAAAGGAATGGAGAATTTTGGAAGACTGGTCAAAGACTTTCCAGAGCAGTATTTGACATGCTTCAAAGCCTACAAAGCCTCCATTGAGAAGAAAGACGGAGACAACTTCAACCACTTCTACAGATCAACGGCCCTGGATGCTATTCTTTGTGATTCAGGGACTGACGCTCGTGTGCTGGGGATTGGGAGTGGATCCGGTAAGGCACTTTGCACGATGTACATCATGGTTTACGCGTATCATTCTCCTACTCAGAGACATCCAACGGCACCAGCAAACTGCCTGTTGTCTCAGCACTCTGCTACCTCAACCGTCACCATCAGTTCCTGACCGCCCGGCTAATGAATATTAATGAGCTTACCTTATATATGCGAGATCCCTTTTGAAAACTGAAAGGCCTGTTCTCTGATTGGCTGACAGCTGGTTTGAGGCGACGCCCACAGGAACTGATGGTGACGGTTGTGATAGCAGAGTACAGACCAAAGGCGGTTTGCTCGCGCCGTCGGATGTCTCTTCGTAGGAGAATGACGCATTTGTGTCTATGAAGTACAATTGAGGTCCGTATGGAATTCTTAGCCTCTACCAGACTCCACATGTCACTGGACAAATAGTAGAAATTGGAGAAATTTAGACAAATAATATACAAGAGGAGACAGATGTCCGAGGAGTACGGTTTGCAACCACCTGACCACTTAGATTTAATGAAGGCAGCTTTTTTGCCAAACTCACACACTCGCACCTTGTTTTGGGGGTTCCCAGGCTAGGAGATGTCATCCATATAATCGAATCAACATGGTCTAATATCTATCCAAAAAAAATAGTTCAAAATTGCCCATGCTTCAAACATTAGGTTACCATTGTTTTTTAAAGCAACTGTCAACAATTTTAGGGGCACTTGTAATATCAATAAAAAATACAAAAAAGTGCTATTCTCCCTTGATTTCTTGAGATTTGAATCTTAGATGAAATGTCAGTCGTTTTTTCTTTAACAGGAGAGGTTGATAGCATCATTCTAAAGAAACTACTACAGCGCCACAACAGTGTGTACAACAGGGCTGTGGAACCAGCGGAAGACCTCATTGAGCGATACAAGGTAAATGAAGATGGTACTACTTTATTCTCTATATCCAGGCTACGACAGTTGATTTTTACAAAATGGTTTATAAACGTTATTGAACTAAGTTTAACTGTAATATCCAACACAAAAATTGGACTCACACACCTTTTCGACAGAACAGCACCAGTCTTTGTCAAGGTATGAGCAATCCGATGCTGTCGTGACGCAGATAGAACACGTGACTCAGTAAGTAACCTATGATCCACTGCTTAGTGAGTCACGTGTCACACGTTAGTTTACAAACGTGTTTTGTTTATGTTTCAGAGGCCCATGCTTTTGATATATGTATTACATACAAAGTATTTCCCTGCGCATGTGCACAAAGAGCCATTCATATCCTTATTATCCCAATCTTCAGTTTATTTCGTATTTTATTACTGCATAAAAAATGGAGGTACAGTTTTTGGTGTGTCTGTCTGTCTGTGCGTGTCTATCTCCGTGTGTGTGTGTCTGCCTATTGTTTGTGTTACCGGATATTTGTGGTCACCATAACTTTAGAACCTCTGGATTGATTGTAAATTTGTAATGATGTTTTTGGTTTAGTTGTTCATCACACGAAGTCAGGGCATTCCAACTAGCTAATCTGGCGAGGACAAAGATAATGAGCTCTTTGCCATTACGAGTACGCATGCGTAAGGTCAAAGGTGAAGGCCCCCGAGGCTAAACAAAACACGCCCGACATAATTATGCAAATAAGGTATGGTCGACACAAGAATTGTTTACACGCCTGTGTACTTCACCTCTGACCCTGTGTATGAGCATTTGAAATGGCGAAGAAGCTTATACCAATGAATTTGAAATGGACAGATCATATTAAAATCACCACCGATGTTCCCGTAGGCACGGGTGCGTGAAGACACCAGCCTCCAAGCCGTGGAGTTCGACTGGCGCCAACAGACGGCGGAAGAGTACTTCCTGACAGAAGAACCTGTGACAACAACGTTCAATCTGGTCCATGCAGTCCACGTTCTCTACCACGTGAAAGACCTGCACGCCACCTTGCGGAACATGTGGGAACAGCTGGCAGACGGTGGTCACATGGTGGTCCAGATTAAGTCAGGTAAGTTAACAGTTTGACCATCTTTACTGCTTTGGATACCTTTCAGTACTTGATTGGTCAATTCAGTCCACAAATTTCCAGTTGTCTTCTAAGTCACACTTTTACGTTTTACACAATATCTAAATTATAAAAAAAGGCGAAAATAACGTAACACTGTGACAACAGTGTCGCAGTGAACGAACCCCACTAGTGCCGCACCAGTGCCCCAAGTGCAGTGAGATACCACCATAAGTCGAAAGATGCACGTTAACCCTCTATTATTTGTTCGGTTACACGCTCACAGATAATGGCGTCGGCGGAAGGTTGTATGACAAGATGTGGGAGCGTTTCGGCGAAGGTGACCGCCTGAAGTCGGTGTTCCGTATGTCGTGTGACATCAAAGAGTGGCTCGACAACATGGGTATCGGCTACGACACTTCCGAAGAAGATACCAACATCAACGTAACCGAGTGCTTCAAGGAGAACTCTGAGACAGGGATGCGGCTCCTTGAATTCTTCACGCTCACACCTTACATAGCAAACGAACCGGAATTAAGATCTACTGTGTTGGAGTATATCCGCAATAATTCGTCGGTGGTTGGTGATCAAGTTTACTTCAAATCAGTCTCTGAAGTTGTCGTCGCCCATAAGAAGCAGTAGGCAGTCAGCATATATACAGTTGTTACATGTAACGCTAGTTCACCTTTATCCATGGGGTACCATCATACAGTTGTTACATGTAACGATAGTTCACCTTTATCCGTGGGGTACCATCATACAGTTGTTACATGTAACGCTAGTTCACCCTTATCCGTGGGGTACCATCATACAGTTGTTACATGTAACGATAGTTCACCTTTATCCGTGGGGTACCATCATACAGTTGTTACATGTAACGCTAGTTCACCCTTATCCGTGGGGTACCATCATACAGTTGTTACATGTAACGATAGTTCACCTTTATCCATGGGGTACCATCATAAAGTTGTTACATGTAACGCTAGTTCACCCTTATCCGTGGGGTACCATCATACAGTTGTTACATGTAACGATAGTTCACCTTTATCCATGGGGTACAATTATACAGTTGTTACATGTAACGATAGTTCACCTTTATCCGTGGGGTACCATCATACAGTTGTTACATGTAACGATAGTTCACCTTTATCCATGGGGTACCATCATACAGTTGTTACATGTAATGATAGTTCACCTTTATCCATGGGGTACCATCATACAGTTGTTACATGTAACGATAGTTCACCTTTATCCATGGGGTACCATCATACAGTTGTTACATGTAACGATAGTTCACCTTTATCCATGGGGTACCATCATACAGTTGTTACATGTAACGATAGTTCACCTTTATCCATGGGGTACCATCATACAGTTGTTACATGTAACGATAGTTCACCTTTATCCATGGGGTACCATCATACAGTTGTTACATGTAACGATAGTTCACCTTTATCCATGGGGTACAATTATACAGTTGTTACATGTAACGCAAGTTCACCTTTATCCGAGGAATACCATTATACAGTTGTTACATGTAACGCTAGTAAACCTTTATTCGAGGAGTACACTATATCGGTTGTGTCTTAAGACATGGTACTTAGGGATATCAAGGATAACGAGCATGCTGAGTGCAGGGCCGAATAGATCACTTTTGAGCACTAAATTAACGCGAGTATACTCAAAGTTGATTGTGTAAGACCACAGCAAGTAAATTTTATGGATGGCATACTATGCAGAGTGCCAACGTAATGAGATAGCGCGAAATAAACAAGACGGGTAAGAAAAAAACAAGATGGCTAAATTTTCAAAATAGACACCATGAACGTCGTAACAAGATTTGGAGTGACAAAACGTGGCTATCAAGGCATTCATTCCTGTATTAAAGAAGTGAACTAGTGTAGTAAAAGTGATACTAGTGTGGTACACTGGCATCACGTGCCAAGCTGGCAGCTACAGTCATGGCTTCAATATTGGTGGCACTTTTACAACTATCCAACAAGTTTCACTTCTGCAACTATAATCATGGCTATCTCCCTAGTGTCACCTCTGCAAGTATGGTTATTAGGCTACAACACAACATGTTTGCCTATTTTGGTCTATCTGACCATCCCCGAATTCTTATTTTTAAATCAGGCAAAAATTAATGAGCGCGCTGATGTCATCCATAAAATTTACTTGCTGTGGCCTAAACAGATTTTTAGGGTACTCACGATACTACTATTCTCCAGGAACGTCGAAACCATACTCAAGTCGACAAGAGTGTGCAAGTAGATTAACCTCATTGGTGTGTGTGTGAATGGGGATAGGTGGTTAGGACTTGAACTTTGAGCTTTATTTACAAAGTGTCTGACTTAGAAATGTCTGGGGCCCTGAGAGTGGATAGTAAATGGGTTCTAAGTATAATTTTAAAGATTATCGTAGAAGTAAAATTCTTGAGGGAGGGGAGAAGAACATTTCAAATATTAATGCATTTGTATAAATATACACTAGTTTTGCTCATGTAAGACGTTTTAAATAAGGTAAAGGGCATTGATTTGAGCATTGGTGAGTTTGATAATTGTGGATCCTAGAGCAAAAGTTGTCAAAGGTATCATGTAGATTATGTTTGTGAAGATTATACATCCAGGAATATAATGAATAGATGAAAGTTGAATCTCTACTTCTGGATAAATCAAATTTAATTCAGACGTTTCAAACGACCTCCGTCGTTCTTCTTCAGTGAAATAAAAATAAAAGTTTACAACTCTGCGGAATAAGGAATACTTCTTACGTTCTAAATAAACAAAAAAGGTAACGGCTAAGGTGTTCTAAAGTAAACATGGTAGGTAACTACAGAGGTGCTATGTATGTATCACAGAACCTTTGTCAGTAACCTTTTTGTTTATTTAGAACACTGTTTAGAACACCTCTGTAGTTACCTACCATGTTTACTTTAGAACACCTTAGCCGTTACCTTTTTGTTTATTTAGAACGTAAGAAGTATTCCTTATTCCGCAGAGTTGTAAACTTTTATTTTTATTTCACTGAAGAAGAACGACGGAGGTCGTTTGAAACGTCTGAATTAAATTTGATTTATCCAGAAGTAGAGATTCAACTTTCATCTATCCATGTAGAGTATGGTTTGTGTATAGGGCTGTGAAAAGAGCAAGTTGTCATCATAAATATTCAATATTCTAAGTTTCTCAAATAGTGGTGAAGAGTGGGTGTGGAAATTGGAACCAGTGGCAATGTGTAAGATTTTTTTCTGTAAAATCATATCAATAAAGAGTTGACAAATTTTGCAAGCATTTCCGCAAACAATATTACAAAAGACGAGATACGGGTATATTAAGCTGTTATATGTTCTAGATACGCTATTCTATATCAATTACGTAATGAGCTATTCACATTTCTCGAATCAAGTACAACAGATTTCAAGAGAATCGATGCTACAAACAGATTTGTGTATATCTTTAGATGCCACAACTCCCATAATGCAAAGATAGGCAGATATATCAAAGACTGCTTTGTTATCAGAAAGAATGCCGAAGCTCATGATTAGCCCAGCTCGATTGTAACACTACATCAAAGACTTACGAGGGGTGATCAATAAGTTCACGGCCTAACTCAGAAATAATAAGCACAACTCAAATTTTGAGGCACAACTTTATAGTATGAAGCCTTTTATCAATATCCTCCAAATTACAAATCATTGGAGTCATTACTTTCCAGGCATTCGTTTTATGCGAATTAGAAGGTAAGTGGCGAGAAAAAAGTGGTGTGAATTGTGATCAGACATGTGTGGGTCGAGTTCCCCATGCCGTAAATTAACAAAAGACATTGTCAAAATGTTTGATAATGATTCTCCTCCTATTTCAAGCAAAAAAAATTGGGTGTCTGACTTCCAGCAGCGCAAGATGACCCGCCACATCAGGTCAGGTCGATTGTCCACGTTTTTGTCCTTCTCCCTTACCTAACATTACTGGGTGTCGCCTGCAAAGTAATGATCACAATAATTTGAATTTTGGTACAGATTTCTATAAGACGTTATACTTGACATCTATGCTTCGAAATCTGAGCTGTGCTTATTATTTCTCCTCAAAACCGAGGACTTATTTATAATCCCACGTAACGTTACTTGTATAAAATCTTATGTAAATGTGTACCAAAATTCAAATTATTGTGATCATTACGTTGCAGGCGACACCCAGTAACGTTAGGTAAGGGATAACGAAAAAAAAGTGGACAATTTGTCTGATCACACTTCACCCTTCTTTTTCTCGCCACTTACCTTCTAATTTGCATAAAACGAATGCCTGGAAAGTAATGACTCCAATGATTTGTAATTTGGAGGATATTGATAAAAGGCTTCATACTATAAAGTTGTGCCTCAAAATTTGAGTTGTGCTTATTATTTCTGAGTTAGGCCGAGAACTTATTGATCACCCCTCGTATATAAGCCCTTATTGTTATGTTGATTATGAAGTTTTATTTTATACGTCTATTTTGTACTTTGTGTTATAGTTGTTGCCATACATTGTACCATGTGCAATCGTCGTCATGCAATAAAGTTCTTCTCTATGGTTACAAAGGTTCTCTGGGCTAAATAATGCATGTCTAATTTTCCTACAGTTTTTGAAATTTTTTGTTTACTATCGTAAAATTGCTATTGTAAACTTATCGACACCTCTATTTGATTTGTCCTTTTTCAAACACCAAAATGCTGCATTCAGAGGGAATGTTCTTGTTATTGTCACTGAACATTCTGACCTATGATTGTGGGATTTTAATAAGACGACTTAGCCACATAGGTTTCCTGCAAATGTGACTTTTCTATTGGCAACATTTGGGCGTATTGCGCTTGCGCGAACAAAATATCTGAATTCCAGGGATTTGAAGCAGATATTTGAATACTGACAGTTACTAAACGCTACCGGATTGTTATCAGCAAAACAACGAAGACTTGAAATCATATAAAACATTATTATAATCAAATTGTTCCCTGCTGAGCACAACGGCATTACTATTGTAACATGATATGGTACTTCTATCGTTATCTTCTTATGAAATACCAGAAGAAGAATGCAGCAAGGTCATCGATACCTGTGAAATACAGAGGTCTCCACTCTAATGAATCTGATAAGTACAAGTATACCTATTCTGACAAAAACAGTTATACTTCGGCTCCAAGGCTTATAGCAAACACACGTGCCAAAGTGCTCAGAACCAAGCCATCTTTATAAGTACTACATGTCGTTCGTGCATTTATGTACTATTTGTATTGACCAACCATTTCTACCTTACATAAAAGTGCAAAAGAGTGCATGTATACGACATATAGTGCTGACGCTTACCGTGTTCTTAATACGAAAATTGATATTTTATTTGAACAGGATCGAAAGTAATTGTTGGATTTTCACGTGCTTAATGTCATCATACGTATGACCATCTCTTCATCATCTGTTGGTATAGTTGGTATCATGACCCGTAAACAGTCTTTCTTGTCCAGAGGTACATGACCCGGAAAAAGTGACTGTCATTCTTGTCCATCAACTACATGACCCGGAAACAGTCATTCTTGTCCAGCAGCTACATGTAGCTCACATACTCCCATAGCTCACTGGCTACTTGCCGTAGCACCTCGCCGTTGACGATGTCCAAGTACTCCCGGTAGAGTCGGCAGATCCGGCCGCTGGCATCCCGGTATCCCTGGGGTGTATTCCCGTCCTGGCACGCAACCAGCTCGCTCTCGTCCGCTGCCTCCCACTTGCAGGGATCGTCAATGATGTTGTTTACCAGAACCATTTCACCTGCTACGAAATCGTGGTAGGTAGAATCTGGTCGTAACAAGAGACGTGGACTCAGGGATTCACCAGGCTCCAGGTAGTCCGTTTTTCTTGGCTTGTGTCTTCTCTCCCACCTTGATGAAGACCCAGAGTCCCAGTGCTTGTCAGTTTCCCTCTTCGACAACTTTTGAAATGCATTGGAGTCGGCAGTAGCATGAAGTGAGGTGTCATCCCACTCGGTTTGGGACCGAAGAGTATTTCTGATAACAGCCCATCCCTGGTTTGCATTTTCAGTGTTGACGTCGTTGATTGCACTGGCAGTATAATAGTTTTTCATGATGCACTCTCTTTTTGATGCCTTTTGCCGTTTTCTTCTTCGTGATGTTGAACGAGAGACACCGTTAACGTTGGCTGTTGCATCTACTTTTTGCAAAGCTATTCCCCTGGTTCGTGTTTTGGAACTGCAGGCGGCACAAAGAACAGACTGGCCACGGCTCTGATTTACGTCGGTAGTGCGTATGGCTTTGCCAGCCTTCTTCCTAGCACCCCGACACTTTCTTCCTTGAGACTTCGATTGAGAACACTTGTCTTGCCTCGAAACTCTGTCATTGGCTGTCAATGTGGTAGCACCCTTCTCTCCACGAGTGGCCGCCCACCTTTCTTGCGATGCAGTCTCACCAATCCTTACATTGTCATGGCTTTCCATAACTTCTTTGTTCTTTCCATGACAATCTAGCGAAGATACACCACTGGCTCGCTTCAACTTTGACTGTTTGATGTCCTTTGTATCTTGAAAAGTGTGAAATGAGGGAATGGTCCGTCTGGTATGTTTACGTGACTGAGGAGCATCTCTAAGCGGTACGACCCGACTCTTCTTCTGACTTCGGCCGCCGACCCCACAGGGTCCACAATCCGTCAAATCATCCTTCCGCTTTCTAGCAGGTAGCTTCAATCTGGAGCTGCCATAAGCTTCGTCAACTTTCCTGTTCTTTTGCGTCAGAGCGATAGCTAAAGCTCCAAGTCCAACGCCTTCCTCTTCAGTGGTCACCGATCGTATGTTGAACCGACCGGCTGCTGGAAGATCTGCTTGGCACAACTTACGGCTTTCGCCATCACATGTCTCTTCTACTTCGACCTCGGCCTCACCGTTTCTGTTCTTTGTCCCGGCAACAGTCTCACCAGCAACTGCGTGAAGGACATCGTTATCTCTCTTAGCCTCAACCACAAAGTGATCAGTCTGTATGCCAAGGCTTGTTGGTGTGTTTGCCGCTGAGGAGGAAGAGAGGTAACGTTGTTTTAGTGTGGTTCATCAAGAAATACTGCTTAGACTTAGGTCCCAATCGCACCGGTGCCCGTCAGCAATGTAGCCCCGGCTGGGAAACCACAAATTTGTCCCGATGTACTGCTTGATACCGAGGGCTATCCCTGTGTGTTCCCCATGGGTAG
Organism: Branchiostoma floridae x Branchiostoma belcheri; assembly: GCA_019207045.1. Lineage (NCBI taxonomy): Eukaryota > Metazoa > Chordata > Leptocardii > Amphioxiformes > Branchiostomatidae > Branchiostoma > Branchiostoma floridae x Branchiostoma belcheri. Next base: position 10,330,681 of record CM033031.1, read on the forward strand.
CTCACGACGGCTGTTTGTTACTGGGTCCCGGTTTCATTTAAAAGTCCGACTTAAATTCAACCCGGTATGCCCGACCGGGTCCAAAAATACCCCGGGAACCGCAAGGTGTCCCATAGGGTGACGTATATAGGGGCCACGTCCGAAAGTGCCAACGGTAACCATGACGGATATGATACCCAGGCTATGGAACGTATAGAAATAGCCATATACCCACCGTGACACTGGTGTCTTTCCGGGTCTGTATTTTCACTAACGGACGCTGTAACAGATTGATCCTCAAGCATGGCCTGTAGAAGGCTCCTCTGGTCTTCGCCATCACCTCTTGTCCCTCCATGCTTGTTCATATCTGCCGATGTGTCTTGAAATCCGTTCGTTTCGGCAATGTTATGATTCCTTTGACAGGTCATGGAATAATTCCCTACGTCCAAAGAAACCCATTGTGACGTCATTGGTGGATAGGATGGAACGGTATTGTGAGATATGGAATGTCTTTGGGGTACGTGCGTTGGACTATGACGCTTTGGAAATCGCCGTATTGATACGTCAGTGAAGCATCTAGCAGTAAAACAAAGGTCTTCTTTTCTAGCACCTTTGGTGGTACATTTGACGGCGTTTTAGCCATTCTCTCTCTCTCTCCTCTCTCTCTCTCTCTCACTGTCGCTCTCTTTCGCTCGCCCCCCCCCCCCTCTGTCTCGCTCTCTCCCATTTCTCTCTCCCTCTCTCCCCCCTCTCCCCCCCCCCCTCTCTCTCTCTGCGAATATTCATATGCGTGTGAAAAGAAAAGAAGACAATATCATTTTCGTCTGATTATAACGCATTAGCAAGAGCGGGGCTCAGAATCAGTGCCCAAATTTATCGAACTGTATACCACCCGACTGATCGAATCTGGGCATTCTGCAGGATTTGGTACATTCCTCTAGAAAAGTGGACATTCCTAGACTGCCAAGCAGCGTGCATTACTTTTGAAAGCAGAAGTTCCTCATGACTTGGTACATTCCTCCGGCACAAACATGTAGAAATGATTTCAACTCGTCGCCTTGGCAAGATAGTATGTTAACACACGCATGTAAGTTTATTGAGCTGTTACACATATCTTCATTACATGTTGTAACGTTTATAACATTAGCGTTAGAATCAGGGGCATGTTAGTAATGTTCTAGAACAATGTTTTATGTACTAATCGTGACGGCATAGCGTCCCATCACCACTGGAACACGTGTTCTATTTATCTATTTACTTATTACGAATCTTGGTCAACAGCACTACGATATGGACGTGACGGAAACTACGGTATGTTTGAGTACAATGTGGAAGCGAAGACATTGAACAATAAACTTCCGACATCGAGTAATGTTGGGATTGGTCACGAATTTAACGATCTGCTTACAGTTTTCCTGTACATAAATTTCACTTTTCTTACATTTCATATGGTTTTTGTTACCATGTTGTTTACCTCACATTACTTTGTTATACTTCTTGTGCTTTGCTTGTATGTACAAGTATCTGTTTTAATGCATTTTTCTATTGCCATTTGTTCAGATCATGAGTGTGTTGTCAGCACGTCTGGTCAGTAAATGTTGAAATAAAAAAGACAAAGATATTTTGTGCATGTATTTTGTACTACTCAGTTTCACCTGTTTTTTCTTTCCCTTCTAAAATAATCAATTTATGGCAGAAACTCGTCAATATGAGCTATCTTTACTTATTCCTCTTGTTAAATGTTGATAGATTTATTAGTACTCAATGTAATCTGTATCTCTGTAATGTCATATTTAATTCTTACCTCCATCATAGAAAGCGGCCTACAGGCCGATATGAGCTTCTCATGAATAAATAAAGTTCACACAAACAAAATGGTGCATATAAAGTTATGAAAAGCGCTAAGCAAGAACTAGTAACACATATTTCAAAGTACATGTCAGGGGTACGGACGACTAGGTACTATTGGTCAGCACAACTGTTTCTAATATCGGAGTCTAACTTTACACCTTATATTATATTATATTATATTATATAATATTATATCATATCATATCATATCATAACATATCATATCATATCATATATCATATCATATATCATATCATATATCATATCATATCATATCATATCATATCATATCATATCATATCATATCATATCATATCATATCATATTATATTATATTATATCATATTATATCATATTATATTCGAAAAAGTGAAGTTGACAGACATTCCTGTCTCATAAAGCTATGAATCCAAATGAAGTGTTAGATACATTTTCACGACTCTGGGACTCTTTTTACAATAAAGTCATGCTATACTGACATACTATATTTGACAAAAGTGTATATCATGTATTTTGTCTCAATTTGACCATTGAGCTCTGCACTGTTGTGAAAACTGGAGCAGGCGTCTACTTCTTTGGAGCATCTGTGGAAAATATGAACAACAAAAGAGGTTTCATTTAGTAAATGTAATATGCTTTACAATGGCCACTTTCGAATTCTTTTAGATCTCTCTATAACCTAACATTTGACAGATCGCTCAACGGATTTCAGAGAAAAATAATGTTTTTACGCTTTGGGTGTTTTGTTGTCTTTTCAGTTGCACTTTAACATTTTGACTGAGGCATTTGCCTATTTGTGAAGTTGACAATCAACCTTTCATCGGTCTATGATACATTTTTATCGTTTCTTTGTATAATGTTACACCATTTTGTAATACGAACCTTACGGTACGATCTGACAAATGAAGTTGGCTGTGCCGACACACCCATAGTCGTTCCAGAAATTCTGCTTGATCCCCCAGTACATGACACAGCGCTGGATTCCCGTCTCGGTGTCACTGGGTTGTCCCTCCGCCCACATGCTGAAGTTGGTCCCCAGAGGGTTTCCGTCGATCCAGTCCCACTTCCCGTTTTCCCGCTGACTGTGCAAGCCGAACCAGAAGTTGGCGAACTTGAACTTGGCTACATCGATGAGGGAGATGAGGAAGGCGTTGATGCCGGCATCACGGGGCATGGCGAGGGTGCCTCCGTCGGCGATACAGGCAGCAGCCGCCTCGTGGAACTGCTGACGTGTTTCGAACGGTTTGTAGCAGACTTCGCGGTACTTCTGGTAGCCTTTAGGGCAAGACGCTGTAAAATAGGATTCATACATGACTTGGGACGTATTCCAATAATAGATAAATATTCAAACAGAAATGAAATACAAGTATTTCAATAGTGAAACTTGCTCGGGCAACCACCTGGGAAAATTACAAGCCATATCAAAACAGTTTCCTCCAATTTTACATCGTTTACCTTACCCTGTCCTGAGCAACTATTTTCCTCGCCGCATTAACTGAATTCAGACGTAATTCAGAATTAAGTTTAAACCAATATTTTTCAGTTTTCCAGCAGAATTTGGATGACTTTTCAGCAGTTCTTTTTATTTTATGATATATAAGACATTTTGAAAAACAATGTTTGCTTGTGCCATTGAGCTTCCAGGATAATTTCTAGACCATTCAAAATAATCTATGTAAGAAGCCTAGGATGGATTAAGCTTATACGATATTCAAAACATTGCTCACAAAATCCATATGGCAAAAGTGCATAATTATTCTTACAAGATGGTCGGTTGACGTCAGTTGTAGCACGTTTTTTCTCTGATTTGTATCGCTGGTCCATGACCGTAGCTTCAGTCTTCTCCAGACGCTGAAGATTCTCAGTCCATGGGATGGTAGCCGGGTTGGAGTCGGTTAATTGCTTTTCTGGACCTTTTCCGCCGTGTTCTTCTAGACCTTCTGGAATGCCACCTGGCGGTTGCAGTGGCTGTAGATGCAATAGTACAATATAGTTCTTTCATTGCCACATGGCACACAATCTACTAGTAAGGCCAAGCCGACTTCATGTTATGGATGACATCCTCTGGAGACCCCAAAACTAATGCGCGCGGGCGAAACAAAATCTGGACGTGGGGCTGTGATTAGTCGTAACTTGTGTATAGAAGCACTGGTTGAGATGTTGGGGTGCAATTCTAAAATGTATGAAGCTTACGTGCATTTTTGTGGGGATGTTATGAAACTTATCCATAACCGATATACAAAATCACCTGTTGTAGCCCAATGAACGCGTTTGATAGATCACCAATGGCTGCTTCAGTGTTTTCCTCTAGCTGACTCACTGACAGCTTTACGTTCATCAGCACCACCCCTACAAAAGAAGAAAACGATCTGTAGAAATGGGTACCTGACTTCGGTCGGGAGGGAAAAAATACCTTCTGTCTGTACTGTGTATGTTGCGGTGATAGAATAAGTTACTAACTTGAGTGCAGTGCCACGTTATCCTCGTGTGTCTCAAAGCAAATTAAAAGAAAAACTAGAACGATAATGCAAACCAGCAAACAACAGGTTTGCATTATATAGATAAGAGAACAACTGGGAATTGAGAAGAAAAAAAAAACACTCACCTAAAAAGATAACACCAACTAGTAGACAGCAGTTCAGTACCAGGGACAGCACAGAGATGGTTGTCTTCATGGTGCCGGTCCGGACTCGGGACTGAACAGGGCTTGTCATGTCGTCCCCCCGGCTTCTCATACCGTCCTCTTCAATTGATCTAGTGGTGACATCATCGGTAGAGGTTTCTGTAAAAACCAAACGGTGGGAACGCGTATGGGTGTATGGATGCGTGGGCGGGTTGGAGTCAATGGTAACATTTTTATTGATTGGGCGGGTGTAACGTTAAATGGCTGCAGTGAAGATAATTGCAATGTTCTTTGAGGGTAGAGTTCGGATAGGAGAACGCAATAAATAAAAGAAAAAGAATAAAACTGTAAAAAGGCAGCGTTACTGCTGCTTTAAAACTACCTACGCACATGCTTCCCACGTTGCTGAACACCGACCGATATAATTAAACGCCATGCAGTCCCTTTGTGTACCGCCAGGAGTCTCCCCAAGACTTTCAGAGAATGACTCAACCGTTTTTATTTGTCATTTGAAATTTCGTACGATGAAGACATTAATGTTTGAAAATAGACAGGATTTTCTATCTATTTTGTTTTTACACTATCTTGACGTCCACTAAGTGAACTACAGCTAACGCACATGGAAAGGCGGTAATAATATTCATGCACGATTATATTGTATAATCTACGCCGACCTGATTTTTTTGCACTACTTTATACCCAAAGTAAAATGGACTGCGGAGGCCTTGGGTATATGCTGTATGTGCTCTGCGACCATAAAGTTCGAAGCGCCATTTTTTTTATTAACAAATTTACTGGTGTACTTTTTTTATGTTCAAATAGATAAAAAATCAAATTATAAAGTTACACTGTGGGTACTCTGAAAAGGCAAATCATTATTACTGTCTGTATCTGTATCTATATAGCCGGTATAACCGCCATTCGTCGTAACACACCAGCTTCGCAGGCACGCGGCGCGGCAGCAGCTGGTTATATTACACTGAACGACTCATCACACCTAACTTTTGCACATCTATATGCAAGTGTTCTCTGAAACTATCCAGAGAAGACGCCCCTACTGTGCTTGGTGATAACATATTCCACTCTACAATAGTTCTGGGGAAATAGGAATTTTTGAACACATCAATCCTAGGTTGGTAACTCTGGTACTTGAAAGCATGACTGTTTCTAGTTCGTTTTTGAGCTGGTGTTAGATACTTATCAGTCGGTACGTCCACCAGTTTATTGGTCATTTTGTACATCATACAAAGTCTGGACATTTTCCTCCTGTCTTCAAGTGATGTCCACTGCAGATCTGTTTTCATTTTGGTAACACTAGCATCTCTGCTGTAGTTGTTTGTACAGAATCTGGCAGCTTGGTTCTGTACCCTTTCCAGTTTATCTTTGTCTTTCTTTGTATACGGATCCCATACTGTTGCAGCATATTCAAGATTTGGTCTTACCAGTGACGTGTATGCAAGTGATTTTACCCTGGCTGGGCATGCTCACAAGTTGCGTTTGATTACTCCCAGTGTCTGTTTAGCCTTGGTTGTTATTTTGTTAACATGGACACCCCACTTCAGTCCAGTTGTTAATGTAACACCGAGGTATGGGTGGGTTTTTGTGGTTGCTAATGTCTGACCACAGAACTGGTAGGGGGATACATTTGGGGTTCGTTTGTTAGTCTGTGACCAGAACCTCTGGTCGACAGACTTTTAGTTTTGTCAGGTTTTCGCGCGTTCGCAGCTGTATCTATATGTTCCCATTGTCTGAATTCTATGTGGTTTGGCAGGTCCTCTGTACTGGGGTTGACGATGATGCACATGATTTTTTTTTTGCGGCAAGTGGTTTTAATAGGGATGTTATAAAAATAGCACCCCTACAATTTGTTCTTCTTGCGGTGTTTTGGTCCAGATCCTTTGCATGTGGGTCATCATGTAACCAGATATTGTCAAGCAGATGCGTGGTTTTATCTGATCGTAAAATTTATTCGCGTTCGCATCTGTATTTGCATGTTCCCGTTGTCCCATACCTACGTTGTTTGGCAGGACCTCTGCACTGAGGTTGACGATGATGCACGTTGGTTTTTTTTCGCGGCTGCTGGTTTTATTATGGATGTATAAAAATAGCACCCCTACAATTTGTTCTTCTTGCGGTGTTTTGGTCCAGATCTCCTGCATGTGGGTCATGATGTAATCGGACATTGTCAAGCAGATGCGTGGTTTCATCGGATCGTCAAAGTTATTCGCGTTCGCATCTGTATTTGCATGTTCCCGTTATCGCATACCTACGTTGTTTGGCAGGTCCTCTTCACTGAGGTTGACGATGATGCACGTTGTTTTCTTTCGCGGCTGCTGGTTTTATTATGGATGTATAAAAATAGCACCCCTACAATTTCTTCGTCTTGTGGTGTTTTGGTCCAGGGCCGCTTTGTTTGAGCCTTGCCATGATAAAATATACCAAGCAGATGCGTGGTTTTATAGGATCGTCAAAGTAATTCCCGTTCGCATCTTTATCTGCATGTTCCCGTTGTCGCATACGTACGCTGTTTGGCAAGTCCATTGCAATGAGGTTGAAAATGACGCAGGTTTTTTTTTCGCGGCTGCTGGTTTTATTATGGATGTATAAAAAATATTACCCCTACAATTTCTTCGTCTTGTGGTAAATATCACCCCTACAATTTGTTCGTCTTGTGGTGTTTTGGTCCAGAGCCGCTTTGTGTGAGTCTTGCCATAATGAAATATTGCAAGCAGATGCGTCATGTTTTCTTGCACTTGTATCTGTGGTTTCCGTTGTTTTTTTTTTTGTCGCATACGTTTGTGGTTTGGCAGGGTCTCTGCACAGTGTTAGACGATGACGCACGGTGTTTTTTGTCGCGCTAGTTGCTTTCATTATGGATGTAATAATGTCAGATATCACCCCTTGAATTTGTACGTTTCACGATGTATTGGTCCAAGTCTGCTTGTTCAAGCAGATGCGTGATATGTACAATAATTTTACGCGCGTTTTCATCTGTATTTGCATATTTCTGTTGTCGTTTTATCACGTTTACGCGCGGTCGTATTTGTATCTGTATGTTCTCTGTGTGAATCGTATGTGGTTTGGCAGGTCCGCTATGTACACTGAGGTTGTCGATGATGCACGTGGGTTTGTTTTGGCGGTGTGTTTCGGTTCTGGGCCGCGCTTTGACAGTTATTCACCTTTCTCAAAATATGTTGGATATTTATTTTACCATTCACCCAAGTTGCTCAAAATTTGTCAACATCTGTGACCAGCTGTGACCAGCTGTGGCCAGCTGTGACCAGCTGTGCATGTTGTCAACAGCTGCGACCAGCTGGTCATGATATGTTTTATAACATCAATCTACTTTGAATATGACAGTATCACCTATTTACGGTAATTCTAAGTAGCTGCGGGCCAATCGCCATTTACGTTTTAAATTAACATGGTTGGTACCTTTATTATGATAATGCTGTCTTCATATATACTTGTACATCAGTCTCTTGTCCGATCTCCTTTACAGTGTGGCTGCGAGTTGACTTTTAGGTCTTTTGTGTGACGATGAATTCCGCGTGTTGAATATTACTTTATGCCTGGCACTACAGTTAATAGTACGTAACTGATTTTTCTTGCACTATGCTGTTTTCCCCGCATTGTGCCTTTATTATTGAGGTTGGGATCACATATTATAGTAAAAAATAATTTGCGTGGTTGGTAGTCATATGCCTTTATGGTTATAAGGTGTAAAGTCGTTGGAAAGTTGCCGCAACATCTTACAATTCGCGTTGCTCAATAGGTAGTGTTTGCTCTCTTCGTTATAATGGGGACGTGGACCCTATAACAAGCAAACAGAACATAACAACCAACAAAATACCAAACCGACGTCACAGACTATGTTACCTACGGTCACTTGTTTGTTATGTGCATGATATAACATTTATCCGGATTGAACTGCATAAGCCATTTCCTTTGCCACTCTTCCAGGGTGTTCAGATCTTTCTGAAGAAGTAGTGAATCTTCCTTTGTAGAGAGCTCTACATATAACAGGCAGTCATCTGCGAACAACCTCACACTTGAATCGAGCTGGTCTGGCAAGTCGTTTATGTACAAGAGGAAGAGCAATGGTCCCAGGATAGTTCCTTGCGGAACTCCAGACGCTACTTTAACTGGAGTTGAGGCCTTCCCTTCTACCACTACAGTTTGCTCTCTGTTCGTTAGGAAAGCCTTTAACCAATTAAGTGTGGTACCTTGAATTCCATAATGCTCTAGTTTTGATATCAGTCTGCTATGTGGGACTTTGTCAAAGGCTTTAGTAAAATCAAGAATTGCTAGATCCACTTGTCTTTTGTTGTTCAGTGCCCCAGCTATGTCGTGTACTGTTAAAATAAGCTGTGTTTCTGTGGATCGCTTTGCTCTGAAACCATGCTGGTAGTCCGTTAGTACATTGTGGCCTTCTAAGTGTTTCATTATATGGCTATGGATAATGTGTTCAAGTAGTTTACAGGAAATACAGGTAAGTGAAACAGGTCTGTAGTTACTGGGGACCGCTCTATCTCCCTTTTTGAAAATGGCGCATACATTTGCATCTCTCCAGTCTTTAGGAATCTCTCCTGTGTCAAGCGATTGTTGGAAAATGTTAGTTAAAACAGGTGCGATTTCACTGGCTGTCATTTTGAGGAACCAAGGAGGTATTTGGTCTGGCCCGGATGCTTTGGATGGATTAAGGCATTGCAGCATTTTCTCTACACCATAGATAGAAATTTCTATTTGTTCCATAGGAGGGGTGCAGGGGTGCCCAAGAGATGGCATGTCTGTGGTGTCTTCTTCTGTGAATACACTTTTAAACTGTGAACTGAGTGCCTCTTCTTTTTTCTCACTGTCCTTAATAATGGTGCTCCCCACCTTTAGAGTGGCTACCCCGACAAGGTCTCTCCTCAGGCCTTTTATGTATGACCAGAATGTTTTAGGTTTGTCAGTTATAGCTTCTCCCAGTATGTTTGCCACGTACTTTGAGTGTGCTGCTCTTATGCTTTTCTGAACTCCTTTTTTTACTTTCTTGTATTTATTCCAGTCTTCCTCTTGTCCTGTTCTCTTAGCTTTATTGTAAAGACGCTGTTTCTTCCGACAGTGCCTTCTTAAGTTGCTGTTAAACCAGGGCAGGTTGTATCTGCTTGATGTCATTTTACTAGGAATATGTTTGTTCATTGTGTGCTTCATTTTGCCTTTGAAGTCATCCCATTTCTGTGTCACTGACATGTCTTTTGTTCTCATGTTAAAGTTTGTTGCATAGTCCTCAAGGTCATTCTTGATAGCCGGCTCGTCAGATTTCGTGCGAATATACACTTTCCTTTTTGGTTTTTTGTTCTGTTTGGGTGCCAAGTTTACGTCCACTAGAACCATGTCATGGTCACTTATTCCCGGAACTACTGCGGTCTTTTCAATTATGTTTGGGTTGTTAACTAAGACTAGGTCCAAGAGATTACCATTTCTGGTTGGTTCCTGAACTGTTTGGAATAGCCCATGGTTATCCACTAAGTGCAGTAGTTTCTGTGCCTGTCCTGTATAGTTCTGAGCATTATCTGTTGTGCTGACATCCCAATTTATACCGGGGGTATTGAAATCTCCAAGAATGATCACATTGTTGGAGTTTATCTTAGTTCCCACTTTATTTATAGAGTTGTCAAGCTCACCCAGACTATTGCCCTGGTCCGACGGAGGTCTGTAGTATGTACCAATCATAAGCGGTTTCTTTCCTGCAAGTTGGGTTTGTGTCCAGATTATTTCACAGTCTGTGTCCAGATCTGGACTGTGGGTGACAATCAGATCATCCCTGTTTGCCTGAAAAACACCACCTCCTGGACCAGTTTGTCTGTCTTTACGGTGCACTATGTAGTTGTCAGGGAATATTTCACTGCTTGATATGTTTTCATTGAGCCATGATTACAGTATTATATTACAGTATTTTTTTTTACTTTGATGTGATGATGTAAACAAATCAAATTAGAATAATAGTCACTTATGCAAGTAAAATGTGTCAATTTTGTTTCATTCAACAAAAAAGGTTATAAACCAAAATAAGTTGTTTATTTCCATCTCTGGTGCAATGGTATATATTTCTTGACATGTTTATATAGTATTCATCACAATGGCTGATATTCTTAGGCATAAGAAATAAAATTGTGTTTCGACCGACCTAAGCAAAAAGCTGCCGACCGTAGCATTTTTGGTAGACCAGTAGCGCTAGTATTTGTCATAAACCTTTAGAATTGACTTCTGAGTAATGAAATCAATATTGTTAAACCATTTTCCTCCAAACATATTTTCGTCATATCCTTTGAAATAGAAAATTTTACGTATTGATCTGTTAATTGTATTAATCTGTAGAACTTAGATATGGTGTTGAAAATACCAATGTCTTGCGGCATTTTACATTTTTTACAGGATAACTTCGGCCAAAATAAAAATGAAAGGAAAAAAAGTGAACCCCTATCTTATTGGCGTTAGGGGCGTAGTCGGAAAAAACAGCCTTTGTTTCTAGGCCTTCCAAGAATAGCTGGGTACTCTCCGTTCTCTACTAAGGCTCATTACAACTAAGTAATTTAGACAAATTTATATTCCTTATGAATCTAGACAAACCCTTACTTATAAAGCATATCTGTTCTTACATTTTCAATGTCACAAAGAAACGAGAAGAAGCCGAATGTACGCAGTAGAATACGATCCTTGAGTAGTGTAGATTCCGAGTTATATCATTATATCATGTTGTATCATTTATTGTGACCTGTACTGAACCCAGTGGTTATGAATGTACAATAAAGGTCTTCATTCATTCATTATACTCGCTACCCTAAAAAAAAAATATGGTAGCTAGTATAAAAAAGCCCCGGTAGAAAACGGATGGTACCCAGGTTAGAATGACAATGTTTTCACGGTCATACCTTCTGACTCTTCCATAACCGTCGCCAGATTCGGTGCCGCCCTCGTGAAAGAAACTCCCGATGAACTGACCGTACGCGCCTCCTCATAGTCGTCATCACCGTCCACGTTGTCTTTGCAGGTTGCATAGACGTTGCAGGCTTCTCTGTAGTTGTAGACGTTTTGCTCCATGTTGTAAACAGGCCCCTCTTCTTACCTTCTATATCTTACCAGTATACCTTCACCAACAACACGTTATATCGATCGACCTAGACCTATCTAGCCTCCATAGCAGGCTCTCTATGGCCTTTTTTTGGCACTTTTGCTGGCCATTTCATTTTGTATTGGGTCGCTGATTGCTGGCCTTTTCTGACAGCCAGCAATCTGTCAGAAAAGGCCAGCAATCAGCGAGCCTGCTATGGAGGCTAGACTATCTTCCTTGTTTTGTAACATGGCTCGCAGTGATTGTCTGCCTGCCACGTGTATACGATACCAGGAATTCTGCATAAGTCAAATCATCACGTTTTTTTCTAACCTTCTTTCCAACCAAGATACTCTTCAAGACACATCGATTCAAAATATCATGCGTTTCTGGCGCAATTTTAATAAGTTTTTATCTTTCTTATGCTTTCCTATGAATATTACATTAGACATCTCGGTGGTTTCCATTTGTTGCAACCATTTTTACGACAAGAAACCGAGCAACTGCTATTCTGTGAAAACAGAAAACAAACTAGAGTTCGGCAACATCATAACTTTATGTTATATTTAATGCAAATGATTTAAACATTTGCATAAGTTTCTTTGGTTATTACCGTCCTATATCTACAGATCCTGCTGATTTCAAATTTGGTGCCTAATGAATTTACAAGTTTGACGCAGAGAGGACTGTCGAACCGCCTTAAAGTGTTTCTGACACCGATGACATCAAAGTGTGAATATTTGTCTGGTTTACGTTATATCTAATGATGATAGATCAGTTATTCACAGATCATAGACATTTTACTAGATATAACCCTTCTGATATTATTGCACATAAAACTATTCAAAATCGTACTTCTAGTTTTGATTGATGCTATGTAATTGAATCAGATGTTGGTTGTGCCTTCGATGATGTCACATTTAACACAATAGCCAATTCGAAAACTGACATGGGGGCGGGGGGGGGGAGTCTAGCCCTGCTTGTTAATATTTGTTCACAGCGAAGAGATGGCACAAAATGGTAGAAATGGAGACAAAGTAAATGAAAATACTGTGTATTCACCCGTTTCGTGTATAACTTAAGCTAAGGGCACAACCCGCCGTACGTGTAATTTGTCCGTACGTTTTCTTGGTAGGTCACGTCCGCCACGTATTTCTGAAAACGTTCAGGCTGTACAGGCTAGGGCAGGCGCGTCGCCCGTACTGGCACGTACGGGGGGCGAATCCGCAGCCCGATGGCACCCAAGTTTTGCCTGTACGTAAAGTTCTACGGCGCGTCTGCGTGATCCAAAATACGTCGGATTCCCTACGAGTTTGTACGGAGGAGGTACTTACCACTTACGGATCCCAAAAGATTACCCACGTTTGTGGGTGTCAGTGTCACTGACGAAGGATAGTGGATTCTATCCGAAACGTCTGACCGTTTCAAAACCATATCCAGTTGCTTGAGTAACTATTTTTGGCGTATCTTATTACCTGGATGTCTAACCTACATCGACGTACCCACGTTTGGGCACGTAGACGTACGACGTACTTGCACATACGGTGGGTTGTGCCCTTAGCTATAGCAATGTACACGATTTCACTCTTTTCTAGCGTGGACAACTAGAATATCATCATTCAGGGAAGGGCCATCCACCCCAGATATCCAAGGGCAAGGAAGTTCCTCTGACATCTTTTCGACATCATTAAGGAATTCGTCGTGTTTAGGTTGTGGTATGTAACGCAAGTGTGGCAAAACAGAACGAGCAGTTTCCCTTAGTTTATCTTTTGAGTCGTACTTTTGTTGGTGCTTCTTGACATTACAAGTGATATTTACAAAACCACACTCCTCCAGAAGGCGACTGCTGCTCTGGTTGTTTGTGAGATCGCTGGAAGGCCACGGAATCAGAGTGGGGACGAAATCTTTCAGGTACACCCTCCACCTGGGATGAGAAGCCATACCTATATTGACTTGGTAAAACGGGCCTTGCTCGGTGGGACAAACGAGTAAGAGCTCCCCTTGCGACTTTAGGCAGGAGTGCAGTAAGTTGAGTGTTGCAGCCTTGTCTTGTATCCAGTTTAGGAAGAAGATAGAGACCACCCTGCTGAAAGCACCTCGCCACTCTGGCTTGATGGTGGTAACATCTGAGGCATCGGCCACGTGGTAGAGAGCGTTTGGGGAGGAATTGTGTTCCCTTGCATAGCTACAGAAAAATAGAAAATTGTTTGGAAGATAATCATAGCCAAGCCTTGCCAAGCCTGTTATAACGTTAGTATTGAATACCCCCAAAACCCCCGCCCCCCAAGAATATTTATTTTAGGTGGTATTTATTTGTGTGTTATGCGTTTGCTGACGGAATAACTTGAGCAGTCTTTAGGATATTTGGTACGAGCACACAGGTCCGTATCTGGAAAACAAAGGTCAAGTTCGACAATGGCAATTTCTATGGTCCTGCAACATATCTCGAGTTCTGTATGTGTTGTGGTCGTGACTTTTGAGTGGTATATGGCTAATTAAGGAACATATATGGCAAAGGTTGGCACTATTACTAGTATTATCATATATCATACAAATAAGGAACCTATTTTCATAATCAATGAGAAATAGTTGTGATGCGTAACGTTAACTAGCTATACAGAATTTTAATATTATTTGGCGAAAGTTTGAGGTCAATGAACTCAAGTTTTCTGTGCAGAAACTATTTTTCTCTTCAAAGGTAGCATTACTTGCCTCCTTCACCGGCGTCTCTGGGAAGCTTGGCAAATTTTTTTTGGGGGGAAATTTTTTTTGGGGGGGGGGTGGTAGGTCGATTCGCGATTTTTAACCGGGAATATTATGCCGGGAAAGGAATATATGCCGGGAAAGGAATATACACCGGAAAGCTGAAGTCAAGAGAAGTCCTCAACATTTGTATTCGGTTAATGATTAACCATAGTCTAACATGAACTTTGAGTATCAACATTGTGGTACATGTATAGAGAAATATCTATGCGGGACAGGTGTAAAGTACACGTAGTCTGTGTAACATAAACTCTACTATCCAGGGTGCAGAGGAGTCCGGCCGAATGTTAGGTGGGCTGTGCTATAAGCGAGATTTAATCAGGCTAAGGTGTACTACTAATAAAGTAGTTTTCATCAATATATGTGAAACGTAAAACGAAGTTATGAAATGTAAAACCCAAAAAATAGATTGAAATCCGTAAAATACACCGTTTGTATTGTCTGTGATTTGCAGGATTTTTGTTGCTGATGGGCACCTACACTACTGTGAATGCAGAAATTTTCGCGGTGGTTTTATGTTCGCGGTTTTAGCGTTGCCAATTTAACGCGTACTTTAAACCACCCCAACATTTTTCCGTGGCAGTAAGAGACTACAGTGCATGGTGCTATCGCGAACAATCCTTTTTCCGCAAATTAAATCCCCGCAAACAAATCTATTACCTAGTTTGACAGTGTTAGTCAGTGTTGTTTGTGAGTGGGAGATTTTGTTCTGACTGTTCATTAGTTCTAGGACGACTCCATTGTTCGCAAAGGGGTGCCTGTATACACTTTCCTTTACCCCTCGGAAGAGGTATGCCGTACATTGTACAATTAGTGCACAGAAACATCATAGTAATGGAAAACATACCTTAGTTTACAATGTAGTCACTACGAACAGAGACCCCGTAAGTTGTTAGCCTTGTTTTCTAACGTATGAAGCGGTGGCATGAATGTGATAAAAAGGCCCCAACTGTAGCACACTGGTAAACTTTAACATTTGACCCTAACCCACCACTAACTTGGTCTCTCAACGGAGTTATAGGTATGGTCTCATTCAAGTACATGTTTTACTATAAAGTGTGATGACGCAAACGATTGTACGTTAACGTCCGTTTGTACAATTAATCTGTAAGATGCTTAAGGGTGGCATGTATCTCCATCTCTGTAGCCCTTGGGCCACACATCTATAGAAGTTTATAGTTGCCTTTATAGTGGTGAAAAATTGTATCTTAATTTAGTCATCCCAGGTAAATCAAAACTTCAAGGTGGCACAAGTTCTTTGTAACTGAAAAAGTAACAGGCAACCACGAGCTAGGTTTGAAGTGCACAAACAGAACAAAATAACTAAATGAAAGCCTATTCATTACCACAAACAACAATTTTTCAGATCATTTCCTGCATTTGACATGTACTAGTAGGCCCACATAGGCGTCAAATTTAATGGGGAGTAACTAATTAGAAATATTGAATTATAGTTACGGTCTTACAATTAATTCGAAAATATAAGAAAAGTGCACTTAGCACAGGAGCAATACGTATACTTTATATTGCATGCTAGGGACGTGGTAGTAGTATGTGCTTGAGATTTGGAACACAGCCAAAAAACTGCTCTTCAACCTGCTTTCTTCTTTTTTCTTTTTTTTTTCAAGGCTTTATTCGTAAAAAAAAAAAAAACAAATAGTACATTTGTCAAAAACATAGTATCTAAGCTACTGTACAGGGAGTAATTCGAAGTACTAGTGTCGTATAAGTAAGAGTACATTTTTTAGGCACAATAGGTATTGCACATGGAAAAAGAATCTTCGTATAAGCATTTCTCTCATGTACATATACAGGCTATTATGTATAACCACGATATACGACATGATTGCCACAATTGTCATTGAATAATTATGATACATGTTGATGGTTACAAAAACAACAAGTTATTTTTTACATTCTTTACAGTCTTCCTATTGACCTGACGGAATTGTAGATTATTGAGTTAAGACCTCTTTAACTAGTATTGCAAATAAAAGCCGCCGAGATATATAACCGAATATTCATAAGAAATCATCCAAAACTTTCCAAACTATTAGTATATATGCAAAATGCAAAAAAGAGTACGGTATTCTGTGTCTTGATATAACGGTTAGAAAGACGGTTAAAAAGCAAGCGATGATTTCAATTATGCAATATTCCTGGTATTGTATACACGTGTCAAGCAAGCAGACAATCATTGCCAGCGATGTTGCAAAACAAGGGAAATAGGTCTAGGTTGACATAACGCGTTGGTGCTGAAGTAAGACTGAGGTGTGGTACGAACGGGACCTGCTTACAACATGGAGCAAAACGTCTACTACTACAAGGAAGCCTGTAACGTCTATGCAACCCACAAAGACAACGTGGACGCTGGTGGCGATTACGAGGAGGCCTGTCCTGTCGGTTTGTCGGGATTTTCTTTCACGAAGGGGGCTACGAACGTGGAGAACGCTACGGGAGAAACAGAAGGTATGGCCGTGAACACAGTGTCATTCTTAATTTAGTAAGGCCTAGGTTTTCCTTTTCCTTTTATTTTTGGCCGAAGTGATCCTGTAAAATGCCTCAAGATTTCAATATCATATCCAAGTTCTACAGATATACATTGTTGACGCAAATTTTGCTATTTCAAAGGAAATGAGGAGAATATGTTGGAGGAAGACTGTTTTATGATATTGATTTTTTTCACTCATAAGTCAGTCCTAAAGCTTTATGACACTTCTTGCGCTATCGGTTGACCAAAAAAGGTAGGTTCGGCAAGTTTTTGCTATGGTAGGTCGGCGGGTCGGGTCGTCGACAGTTTCTTTCACAAGGGGGGCATCAGACGTGGAGAACGGTGCGAGACAGTCAGAAGGTATGGCCGTGAAGACATCGTCATTTATGGCCTAGAAAAAAAGCTGTATTTGCCGCTAAAAATTTGATCGACAGCTGGGATTTTTTAATACTTTTTTAATAGATTAATAATTGTTACATTTTGGCCGTGACAATGTAGAACTGACATGAATAAGGTTACGGGGGCGTCAGACGTTATGGCCATGAAGACAGCGTCATTCCAGCAAAAATATGCGCCATTGTGAATATTTTATGATCATATATAAATACCATTTCACAAGAAAGCGAAAGAGATAAATTATTTTGAAAAGCAGTCTATCTTGTTCTTGAACGACATATTCAGCACATTTTATTCACACTGGAAATTTGAGAAATGACTAAACTCCATAAGCTATGTTCCAATACATCATGTATCAACGAAAGCATAGTCTGAGCACGTTTTGCAGCATTCCACTTGTGGCGTGTGTTGTATAAGAATATAAACCCATACACACCGTACCCTACGTATACCCATGTTTTCAATATATGTGTAGACACTGCCTTCTGGGTTTTTTTAGATGTGATTTTAGATGTTTTTGTCGATATTTTTATTTTGTACCATTTTCGTTTATGTCCGCCGGCCAAATGACAGACATATTATAAAGAAAACGGTAAAAAATAGAAAGCATGACAAAAACACGTCATAAAAAACAGCCGGAGCCGAAAGTCTGCTTCGAGAGAATGTATCACTGCATCTGTATGCCAAACACCGCGTAATTAGCTATATGAAAAATGGCGCTTTAAAATTATTTGGCCGCAGAACATAGTACATGTATATGTATCCGTGGCTTCAATAGCATATTGTGCTTCTGGGTACAAACTCCTCGAGTGAAAAAATGTCATGACAAAATCAGTTCGGTGTATACTGCGGATGAATATTATAACCAGCTTTCCGTGTGCGTCGGCTGCAGTTCCCTTTACCTCCGCTAAATTTAATAAACGTCAAGAGAGCGTAAAAATAGAGTAGCAGGAAAATTCTTTACATTTTTACATATTAAGGTTTTTTTTCAGTCCTACTTTACAATCTATTATGAATCTCGTATCGACCAAGTAGTAAAATCGTGGTCTTTTATGATCATGGAGCAAATTTATAAATGGCAAACGTTAGTGAAGTCATTCTTTTAAAATCTTCGGGGAGACCCCTTGCAGTACAAAGGTACTGCATCACGTGTTCCGCAACGTGGAAGGCTTCAGCGTAGACACTTGTAAAACATTTTTAACACCGCTGCCTTTAATACTTTTTCGTTCGACGTATTCTTTTCGTACGTTATCCTATCTAAACTGTTCCCCGAAATACATGGCACAAAACATCTAACCGCACCTTCAAACCCAGCTAAAAATCTTCATGTTGGTCTTCTCAGAATTCTCTACCGATGATGTCACCACTGGTTCTATCCCAGAGGACAGCATGAGAAACCCTGTTCAGTTCCGAGTCCGGACCGGCACCATGAAGAAGACAATCCCTGTCCTGTCCCTGGTACTGAACTGTTGTCTACTGGTTGTTGTGATCTTTCTGGGTAAGTAATGTGATCTCTCTTTAGATTGAGTCGTGTTACTTCTTGAGCCGAATGTGCAGACAACACCTTCCAGATTAATTTTGGACTTCCAGCTTAATTCCGGACAAACCTTAGTCATTTGAAAATGATTAGCCAAATGAATTAACATTTAAAAATATGGTATATTAAAAGGTAATTTATATGTAGATTGCAATTAGATGTCTTAAGGAACCAAAACAATTCTGGAGAATTCGGGCAGAATTCGGGCAGAATTCTCCAGAATTTGGGCACAGGCTCCCAGAATTCTGGAGAATGCTGGATCTGCACCAGAATTCCGGAGAATTCTTGGAACCTGAGCCAGAATTCCGGCTCTGAGCCAGAATTCTGGAGAATTTTTCAGAATTCTGGTTTTCTTACATATATGATATATGGTGCAAGCCTGCCGTCCGTAGGTTGGTGTCTTTTCACGTGAGCGTTGCGATCTTTCCATAGATTGAGTCCACGTTACGTCGATGAACATTAACATTAGGTAACCAAAACAACAGGAGCTAAGTGACTCATTTGTATCAATTGCAACTGTGTCTTAGTTTTGTTCCCCATTGGAATCCAAAATTGTCTTCAGCTTGACTTTGTCTTGCCATGTTTCCTATTAAACATCTAAAATTGTCTCTATTCATATTTTATAGGGTATAAAAGACCAGCTTCTTTCAGCTTCACTGACGAAAGATAGTGGATACTATCTGCAAATATCTGCTTTAGTAACTGCTTTTTGGCATATGAGTCTTCGTTACTTCTTGAACTAAATTTCCAGACGTTCTTTTATATCTATATGATTCGGTGTTGCTTTCATCTTTTGTAGGTGTGGCGGTGATTAACATAAAGCTGTCAGTGAGTCAGCTAGAGGAGAAAACCGGAGCAGCCATTGCTGATCAATCAAATGCGTTTGAAAATCTACAAAAGGTAACGTGAAAACAGTGATTCTTGAATATCATACTTTAAAGCTACAAATTAGCTTTAAAAGTTTCTACATTGTACAATTGCGTCCAGATATTAATTGACATATCAAAATAGCTCATCTTATGTCAGCAGCACCACAAGGCAGATATGTACTTCACTAATTTCAGTCTAAGTTAACGTATAACTGTTTCATGGGTATTTTTTATACTTTCGTTGAACAAATGAAATATTTTTATTATTATTCATTAGTGTATTGTACAGTTGTCTTGCTATATGAAGTTGTGCCATTCCAATATTGGGAAGGTGTTGAAAAGTACTTCACTAACTTAAGTCTAATTTTGACTGTTTCATTTATATCGTTTGCATCGTTGTACTTATACATTTTATTTATATGATCATGTATTTCCATATTGTATATTTGTGTATTGCTGCATGCATGTATTTGTACCATAATGCATTGTCAGTTTCAAAGTTGGAAGACGGTTGAAAAATGACGTGTACTGTTACCGCACCACATATTGTATCACAAAGTTGGAATAGAAATAGATTTTAATACAGAATTTATTTTTTCGGCAATCAACAGAACCTGCTAGGCAATACTCTTGACTTCAATAGTTTATCCGAATCAGCGCGTATCGTATCACCTTTCCTGTCACATTCTACAAACTGCAGTATCTTACAGTTAACCAAGTCATACATTGTACATACGAAACGTTTTGCAACTACCTTGTAACCTGACTTATATGTAAATAGCTGTGAACTGTTCGTTTTGATATTGTCATTTATTTGTTCTTGTCAGTTATCTTTTTTCTTGAGAGGTGATGTGAATATTAGCGTACTGCTAGAGTGTGTTACCTCTCTGTCCTGTTTTGTACTTTGATGTTGAATAAATAAAAATAAAATTAAAAAATAGATTTTGAAACAAAATGTGATGTTGACACATTCCGTTGCACCTACAGACGCTGCAAATGTCAGGGGACTTTACAGAAGGTCTCAAAAAAGACGGGAAAGCCCCGGAAAAGCAAACGAACCTCCCCATCCTGACAGACCTCCCTGAGAGTGAGAATCTGCAGCGCCTGGAGAAGATTGATACTAACATCAAAAACCAGCAAAACAAACCAGAGAAAGCACATCCTACAACTACCACCAGCCGACCTTTCTGTAAGAATATTAATATTTTTGTTATAACAATTTTGTGGGCAAATGTTTTAAGTTTCTTATGACATCTTACGATCCTTGGATGGATTGATTATCAATAAATGACATGGGAATCAAACTGGAAACACAAATGGTGAAAGCTTACAAAGTTTATGAGAATGTTGTAACTTGATGGCTAATGAAAATTTTGCACGTACAAATCTAAAGCTGTTATCCACTTTTTGTAACTCTGGCATCTAAATGTTTCACACACAAACACACACACACACACACACACACATACACACACACACACACACACACACACACATACACACACACACACACACACACACACACACACAAACATACATGCATTGACACACACACACGTGCATGCACACGCACGCGCGCACACACACGCATACATACACGCATACACAAACATAATTACACAGTTACACACACACACAAATGCACACGCACACACACACGTATACACACACAAACGCACATACATACCCACAAACAAACACACAAACAGAAGGTCTGTTTTGTGCCAGGTGGTTGCCAAGCCAGTTTCGGCTAGTACTGTACATGTTTTTCGACTGTGACCAAATTAAGTTATATACGGGTCCTATTTTACAGCCTTCTGCCCAAACGACTACCAGAAGTACCGCGAAGTCTGCTACAAACCGTTCGAAACACGTCAGCAGTTCCACGAGGCGGCTGCTGCCTGTATCGCCGACGGAGGCACCCTCGCCATGCCCCGTGATGCCGGCATCAACGCCTTCCTCATCTCCCTCATCGATTCAGCCAAGTTCAGGTACTCCAAGTTCTGGTTCGGCTTGCACAGTCAGCGGGAAAACGGGAGATGGGAGTGGATAGACGGAACCCCACTGGGGACCAACTTCAGCATGTGGGGAGAGGGACAACCCAGTAACAACGGGACGGGGTACCAGCGCTGTGTCCTGTACATGTACTGGCGAGTCTACAAGTACATCAACTGGAATGACTATGGGTGTACCGGCCGACGTAATTTCATCTGTCAAATCATACCGTCAGGTTCGTATTAATTCAAAAGCTGTAAAAACAGACACAATACGTTTTATAGAAATTGAAAATTGATCATCAACTTTACAAATAAGCAGATGCCTTGCCAATGTTTCATTTGAAAAATGAGATTTCCACGACGTCAAACTTTCACTAAATGACGTTAACATTTTCGAGTGACTTATGATGAATGTATCTCTTCTGATTATGCAAATAAGGTTCTCATTCAGTCAATGTCATCTTCTGTACCCAAAGAGCATGTGTTGTTCAAAGCATTGAAGTCTTGTCTTAGCTATTGTGGCATTTTTTTATCAATTTTGTGAGCAAGGCCCCGATTTGCTTAATTTATGTCCAATAATGTTTACTTTTGTTTAGTTTTTAATGTAACACAATAGAATGAAAGTATTTCTCGTTGATTAAGGAAACTAGATCGCTATTTGCATAGTTGATATCAATCGGTATTCCTATTTTTCTCATTTACATATGTAACGTGTTTGAGAGTCCTAGCCAACCATGGAATGCAATGGATTTATATATTTCCTTGTTGATTATGGATATGATTCCTGATTTGCATAATTCAAATTCAATCCTGTAAATCATCAGTTTAGATATCTACATACCAAAGATCAACCCGTTCTTGTTGGTCATTCTCCTTCAAAGCCGGAAATAAAGATCACCCTTGTAATTTAAAAAAAGCCACCAGGGGGCCCAAACGCACAGCACACACACACACACACACACACACACACGCGCGCGCCCAGAAATGTTAAGAAAACTTAGTAGAAAGTGGTATATTAATGTGCATTTACTAACTGAATTTTTTTTATCTTTAATTTACCTTCCACAGATGCTCCTAACAAGTAAACGCCTGTTCAAGCCTTCACAACAGTACCAAACTCGAGGTCAATTGAAACAAATACTTCATGTATACTTTTGGCTAATGTTGTACGTCAGTATAGCGTGACTATTATTGTAGAAAGATACGTGTTGTTAAAATGTATCTGACAATTTTTATTTCTAATTTTGTCTTTTTGCCTGGAACTTGGCCCTAATCGGGATGCGCACTTTAATCGAGAAAATGCTTTTTTTGACAACAACGTCTGGCTACTGCACCTTTCTTGGTGTAATCTGTTAAATAACACTCCGATATAAGACAACAGCTATGCTGGCCGATAGCACATACTGTCAACTTGTCCGTACCTATGACCAGGGACGTTACAACGTCCTTGCTATGACATTACGTCGTTAACCTAGTACGTTACCAGTTTATATTCCTTATGACATTTATATGCACCGTCTAACAAGTATGCAAATAAACATAGTTCACATCAATCACGTTTTACCATCACCGTACACGATGGTAAAATTTGGCCCCAAAATTTCCAGACTTCTATGTGGGGATTTAGAACACGAATCATCTTCCATCGAACAGAACGCTGGCGTGATCGAACAGAACGGGCGTTCTATTTGGGGTCATCCGAGGTCACCCGCAGGTTGTTACAGTAAACACGCAGAAAACGCCCTCATTTTCCCGGGTGCCGTGCGTCAGAAGAAAAACAAACATTTTCACAAATATAAACCGTTATTTGGCAAGCTTGGTTTTGCTGCCACTTAGTTTGGAACATGTGACATGTAACAAAGCTGCTGGCGTCATTATTGGTGACCTTGAATATCACAACACTTGTTTACGGCGGTATCAATTACTCCATGTCCCTATCAGTGCGACTCGACATACGACCAAACATGGTATTTAAATCGCTTACAAAATGCGTGCAAATCACCTCTTTCAGGACTTAGATTGTCGACAACTAATATCTCCAGGTTTGTGTCTTAGGGATTTTTGGAATATGGAGGCAATTTTGAATTACAAGTCTTTGAGTGTGAAAAACAGGATTTTTCGACCTTATCTTGGCTGTAAAAATAGTTCTAAGTAGAAGTTGAAAAATCCCTAAGACAGAAAGTTTGATCTTACAATCATTACTCATATGATATAAAAGATTTGGATTTTCAGTCAAATTTAGGACCGATCTAAATATGGTATTTGTTTTTTTTTGTCCACCAAACACCCTTTCTAAACCAACCAAATAGGCACATTTCAGAAAACATTGAGACAAAACTGTGCAGCACACGTAAACGGTAAGATTTGACGTGTATACACTGCCAGTTTTCATTTAATCTCGACGAGACACGTGCGAGGGGTTGCTTTTCAAACGATCTTGTAGAAGATGTTTCAGTCACCGTCAGCCCTCCACGGGGACCGCGCGGGGAGCCCCGGTAACCCGATACTCTGCGTTCGAATGGAAACTTTTGGGCCAAATTTGACCATCGTGGTATTTATATGTTGGAAGGGATTATTGACTTCGCCTATATAGCTGCTACATTGTTGCATGTCGATGCATTTTTCTGTCAACCTTCGGGACCAACATTGCACATCCGTCGACCTTCGCTAGGAGTGCTGATTCAATTACTCTGATTATTCTTCGCGAAGGGTGGGTGCGTGAGTGTAAAGAAGACCGTCTACAGAAGAGCACACCAGCCGACACTTAACAGAGACGGGGGCCGATACCGCTTGCCAGGCATCTACGATTATCTACTCGAGTCACGTGTCCCTAGGTCACGTGCTCAGAGTAATTGAATCACCACTCCTGACGAAGGTCGACGGATGTGCGACGGAAAATTCGATGTGAGCAAATTCTTGTGTTGAATGACGGTGAAAAAGCTTCAATTAAGATAATCATGATAGACAATCCAAGTCTCTGCTTGCAGCGCGCCAGCAGTGTGCCATAAACAGGATTCACTTCGCCTCAGAAGAGCATTGCCAATGTTCGGGTTCAAGTATTAGCCTTTGTATACAACTGGAGGGTTTGTTTACAGATAGAGTAAGGGTGTCTCACATTGCGATTTGCATAGTGTAACGTTGCATGAATAAATGCTGGCAAACATGTGGAACAAGTGTCAGTTAACTTTGCTTGCTGGAGGAGGGCAATGTCACCGTGACGTCCTTTGTTTTGTCGGCATGTCAGCTGCTACCACGCCAGTTTAGTACAGGGACCGCTATAAGGAGCGACTCACGGGCGACACAAGTGCAACTAACATGAGGAGCTTTATTCCAACATGGCGGTACTCTACGAGTCGGTGGTCGGACTCCACTATAGGACGGAACCAACTTAACATAGGGGTGTTAGCCTAACTAAATACAACATAAACCAACATAGGTGGCGCTCAGGCATGTAAATGCATGCAATAAACTTTTCTTCATATTGCCGTTCATAGTTCCAAATACCTGTCACACACAAAGTCTTTGGCCGACCCCCGTCCGCCGACCACTGCCTGGTTTTGCCTATTTTTCTCGTGCAATGACTCTAATTTAGAACTATCATTGAACGGTAACTATTCGTCTGAACGTCAAGGTTTTATTTTTGTAAACTTTTGCAGTCCCTCTGTCATATTACACATTCGGAGTTCGAAAGTTCACTGTAAGTGTTTGAGCGTCAACTAGTCGTCTGACCTCATACGCGAGGAATGTTCTAATTTGTAAGGTGCATTCAAAGGCCGTCGGATCAGATTTCAGGCTGTTACGCACACAATGAGCGTAAAATAAGTCAACCATATTTCTTTAAAAAACATTAACATGATTACCAAACTTGTGCAAAGTGCATCTGTGGAAGTTTTTTTTTCCGTCGGCAGAAATACATGTTTACATTTTGTCATCAAAGTGTGTCATTGTCCCGAGTGTAGGTAACGACTTCAACAAATGTGTCTGTGGTGCATGAAAAACTCCGTTGCGAGATCAAGTTCAAGCTAACGAAACAAGCTAATTGTCAAATGCCAACGGTTTACGTGGGCGTTGCAATTTGTAACCAGCGCCATTTTTCTTCTCCGTGCTGTAGCTTCACACAGCTAAAGGCAAGACTGGTCACTCTTTATGATAACAGCTGAGTTCAAGGTACGTTTTGCAGCATTGTATTGTTTTTTTGCAGCTATTTGAGAAAAAGACAACTTCGTCCGAAAGAAACGATGTACGGCTCAAATTAGCCTACATCAAAACAAGTTTGCTACGCCAATTGTTTAAAGCCAGCGTCATACAAGCTGGAAAATAGACACTCGACGAGTTTTCGAAGACATTCAGGGTAGCGTGTGTTGTCCAGTGGTTAGCGGCCTTGCCTCTGTAAAAACCGATTTTTCTTATTGGACCGGTCCAGAAAACCGGACCTGAAAAAAATCGGTGAACCGGATGTTGGACCTATTGGAAAATGAACAGATTATATGATCAGGCATTCACACGTTTTGGGGCTTACCGGTCGAGGAAAATAACAAGAACGAAGTGGAACATAGTCTACAGTCATTTCTACCAAGTTAATAGTTACAGTCAATAGTACAGAGGCCTTGTAGGATTTTAAAACGGCAGTGGTAGTCGAATCTCCACAAAACAGATGTCTTTTTTTGCAAAATTGACCATTATTTTGAGTATTTTCCATTCACAAGTTCTCACGTACTGAGTCAGGTCCATGTTCAGGTCCAAATCTGGACCTGATACTCTGGACCTGGACCGAACCTGGACCTGAATTTTCTGTACCGGTACCCACCCCTACTCTGGAAGTGGAAGCCGTGAGTTCGATCTCGGCTGTATCGTTCACCCGGCAAAACAAACTACGGTACCGGAAATGGCTGCAGTCCCTAAGACATTGAACCAGGGTTCACTGTGCCTTTTAAAAAACAAGAAAAATTTACCCAGTACAATGAACCTGTAAATACTTTACATAGTGTCTCCCCTCTTTGCTACGACCAGTGGAAGAGCTCTTCAGCGAGCTAAACTGTTTTGAGATCACTTTCATTTTCTGCATGAATCTGCATGAAATGAGTATGCAGGCTTTTCATTTGACGTCATCTGCGCCATGTTGGACTACATCGTACGTCTGTTAAGGTCGAAGCCCAAAGTATGGTAACGTATTACGTAGGGGTAAAAAAGTAGTTCGGCCGAAATCTGGAAGCGCTTGTAAACACCGTAACGTGAAAGACAGCGGGGGATGAGCTTTGCTATATGGTAGTATAAGGAGTCGACTTTCAGGTGGTATGTGTAAGGTTTTGATGTTTGTCCATTTGGTGTATAAATGAGCGTGACCTTTACAGCTGCCTGCCCCTGTGAGTCGGCTGCAGTTCCGGATGACCCCGCATGACCCCATTTAAAAGAAGGCTTTAAAAAAATTCAAAACGACAACTTTTTCTGTTTTTCAATTATTTTGGTAGGTTATACCCTCGACTTCAACATATTAGTTTGTCATGGTTGAAAATTGCACCCTGCTATGATTACCACTACCTCAAACCACCTGCGTCTCCATTATTGTCTAGTACGTGACTTGAGATTCCGGTTCGGAATTTGTTGTGACCAGGGAAATAGTCCGTGAAAGAAATCGCAAATCGTAGGTCTTCCCCTAGTTTTGGCCCCCAATTTTTCGGCTACCACTATTTCAGTGCATAATATTTTTTATTTCCCCTAAAGCCCGTTCTTTTCTTTTTTCTTTCTTCGTAGCGTTTTTTGGTGTGGCAGATTTGGTCGTCCGGCGAGCACTTCCTGGTATTTGTGCGCGATAGTGGTAACGCGGTTTCGTCGCCTGATTACCCAGATCGTAAGTTCTATGAGCGTTCTGAGTGTTTTAAATAGCGCCATCGGAGCTCGCGGAAAACGTATCCTGTAAGTGGCAGACTGACTGGTGGCTTTTGGTTCCTCAGTGGGCAGGGGTGCCACTCCCTGACCACGAACCCTGCCGGATGACGGCGACTACCCGCCATACAGACATACCAATTCTGTCTAAAGGATGTGTCTTGTATTGTGCTTAAAGGTAGTAGATCGCGTTGTCGTGTGCTTGTATTTTAAAAGCATGGGAAGGAAGAAAGGGGAAACATGTTTCCAAGTCTTGTGGTCACAAACAGACTCAGACTAAGAGCCCCAGTCAATATTTCAGAGACACTGTTCAAGAAAACCTTCCTGCATGTCACACTCCACATCCTTTCATGCCATGGGCTCTCCAACAAACTATAGACGTTTCATAATTGCGGTCTATATACACACACTCTTGTTGAAGACAGAATTTCAACTAGTGGCTAGCTATCACAGCTTCATTTCATTCATTTACAACTTCTTGCAAAAACGAGACAATGCAATATTGACATAATTTTCTGAAGTATTAGCTTGTATAATATTTACTAGGTTGTTTATGCTGTTACATTAGATAAGATTAGATTAGTTGTAGTTGTTAGACTTTCGCAATAGTACATAATTCAACTCCTATGCAACATACATTCGCGTAATTCCACCAGGTGCCATTATACCGCCACCTCAAAAAACGTTGTTATAGAGGTCTTCTCAAGATTGTCTTCAACACCTAAATATCTGAATTGTATTACATTTACGATATCTAACATTCGGTATTTAAGACAATCTTGGGAAGACCTCTATACTAACATTTTTTTCACGTGGCGGTATTATGGCACCTAGTGGAATTGTGATAGTCGATGTTATACACAGATTGCCATACATTGTACCTGTTACAATTGTCGCGCAATAAAGTTCTTCTTTCTTCTTCTAGTAGGATTGCACCACAATGAAGGGGGCCATAGCCATGATGCTGGTTGTCATGACAACTGTTAGTTGTAAGCAGTTGTCGAAAAGAGCTACAGATGAGCGGAAAGTCGTGATTGTCGGGGCGGGCATCGCTGGCATCGCCGCCGCCAAAACTCTTCATCAGAACGGGGTGGACGATTTCGTCATTCTGGAGGGGTCAGACCGGATCGGTGGAAGGATGAAACAGGTAACGAACGGTTTTCTTGTTGTTCCACAATGATTGTTGCCTTTAAACTGTTTGATGCTGCTATGGTTTTTCCATTTGTAGGTGGAGCTCGGTGTTTCATTTTACCACATGTTACCACTGTCTTTTGCAATTTTAAATTTATTTCAGGTGGAATTCGGAGGAGCTAAGGTTGAAGTGGGGGCCAACTGGGTGCACGGTCGTAGTAACAACAACCCAATCTGGGAGCTAGTGCAGAGGTACAGCATCTCAGGAAAGGTAACATTATTGTTTTATCACTCTTGATTTCTTAGCTTTTATTTTTTTGACATCAGAGAAACGGGTGAATCTTGTATCCGTTAACAAAACAAGAGTTCAGAGATCTCATATCTCCATGAAATGTTATGATTATGCAAATGACTTCCACAGCCACATAATCTATGCTGAGTTATGTGTACCTTTAATTAATCTACACGGGTCCAGTGTTGACATTCCAATCATTTACTGAACCACAGATTCAGAAGAAGTATGGCACTTGTGCATTGATTATGCAAATTAGGTTTATTTGCATAATTGGTATATCTAATGTTCCACCTTTCACAAACAACGGTTATCGTCATTGGAAGATTTTGCAAAAAATGCCCCTGCAGTTCCAGAGCAAGTTGCAAGGAGCCCCGAACATGCACCATTTCTTTCTTTAATCACAAGCTATCTGCCACCAGAAAATCAACATCATAGCAAGACTACATCAAAAGGTAATAAACGGAAATTGTGCTGCAGTACCAAGCTCAGACACCAGGGGGCCCAAAATTGAGCTTGGCCTTTGTATTTTCAACATCTACCCACATACCAAATATCATTGAGATCCGCTTAGAGGTTCTTCACAAATATAGTATTTGCTAAGTGTACGTCCTATTTACTGTTAACCACCCTTGTCATGGGATGATGGCATAACCTGCTGTTAAATCCAGACTACTTAGTTTGGAAGGGAATTTGCTCGGATATATGCCACGGTTAGAGTGGCAAGTTAATTAACGTAACTACAATGCGTAACACTATAAATGTGTACTAGGTATCCGACTACGATGACTTCGTCGCTCGCAACAAAACAGGACATGACGTAACCGACCAGGCTATAGAGGCACAGAAGAGGCTGTCAACAGCACAAGATCATTTGGAAGGTTGGAGGGGACAGATTCGCAACGAAACGTAATTATCATTTCTTTTGATTTTGTACCAATTAGCATGATATATGTAATCGTGCAAGACGGATTTCACTCTTGATTTGATTCTAACACTTTTTAGTGCAAGGGCTACAACCTACTACACTGTTTGTTGATCTTAAGATGTGATTTGAACTCACTCTAGCCACCCTTTTTAAAGAGTTGTCTCAAGGTTTTAAAACAGGTTCCTTAGAAATTCGACTCTCTGCAGCTAGCAGAACCATTGAAAACAAGTGCTTTTAAAAAGGCTGGCATTTTGCCAAGGTTTGCGTGTGTGAACGTTTTTTTTTCTAGTAATTAGAATGTCATATAGATAGAATCAGAGTAACTAAAGGCAGCAGAACACAGTATTTATCCTCGAACCCGGGGGTCCATGACGCGGGTAGATAAAATAGTACGTTTAAAACTGTTAAAGGAGCGGTGAACAGCCTTATTTGAGAGACAGCCAGATATAACCTGTGCTGCGTGGTCAAAGAAGGTGTCGACTTTGAGACTGCAGCTCTGTGACCTCCGCAGAGGGGCATTTCAAAGAGGGCGTGAGAAAACGATACGCCGACAGGATTTTTTTGTTTTTTGATATTTTGTGGCTTGTACCTTCAACTCAAACATATCCGTTTTTGGTATTCCAAAAGTGCACCCTACTATATTTTTTAATGCGTCGAAGCCAGTCACCTTGAGGCCCTTAACTATAGAAATCCCCATTGGCCGAAAACTGTGTTCTGCTACCTAAACCTGATATGGTCGCATGAAGAGATTCACAAATATGCAAATGAGGTACGTCCAGGAATATAGAAATGAAGATGTTTAGTGAAACTTTTTGTCATACAGTATGCAATTATTTTCAAGAAAATCAGTTTCTTCTCGTGTAATTATGTGATATAGATGTTGTATGGGCATTGGAAAGTTAGAACGACATAGAAGCAGAGACATTACATGTACATGTATTATGTATTACATGTCTGTTCGTTCATTCAAATATCCCAAAAGCGGAAAAATGCAGAGCTATAACAGAAGGTCCCAAATGTTCTGGTCAAAAGACAAAAGTATTGTTTACTTGTACTTTAATGGATGTAAAAGAAAATAAAAAAAGAAAGTTGACAAATTTTCCGTCCACGGAGTCGGCCCCGGAGCGTTGGTTTACAACGAGTAAACTTTACCACTGAGCTAGTTCTAGCATATCATTAGGGCTTGTTTTAACAGGTATACAAAGGCATGGCATAGATTGGACAGGTCCGTTCATTCCAAGATTCCAACATCTCAACATCACAACAGCGAATACTCTAGCGACAAGGCATTTTGCGACTGCAAGTCGTAAAAGGCAAAAAGAATATGATGTTGTACCTAGATTTTACATTATTTCCTTTTTGCAGGATGATTCCTTTGTTGATGTATCATTTCAGACTGCCAGACGTGTCATTGGAAGTCGCACTGAAACTGGGAGGCTGGAAGGCAAAGACCCCACTGGAGAGGATCCTAGAGTATTTTGACTATGAGTTTGAATACGCGGACCCAGCGGAAGTGACATCACTAAACAACACCGGACGGGTTGCCGAAGACTTCTCGGATGAGGACTACTTCGTCACTGACCAACGAGGTTTTGGACATATTGTTGACAGGTATGACGTAATCTCATGTCTTGGTTTAAGTACTTCACTGTCATCAAACAGGATAATTCGACAAGCTATCAATGACTTTCTTTGCCGTATACGGAACCAGCTGTTGGTATACTTCTTGTAAACATGTCGTGGACGTAGTATTTAGCCATACTAGTAGGTAGCCTTTGAGATTTTAGGACTGATGTGTGTTGAACGACAGCTGTTTTGTTTTACTTTGGAGATAATACAGCAAGAAATTGGATTGCAATTATAATTATAATATTTATTGTTTTCTGGACAACGAACAGTTTTCTTGGTAACGAACAGTTTTCTGGCTGTTATGAACAAGCTCTATGTTGTCACAAAAGTTATTAGATGCATTTTCACAGTTATTGGATGCAAAATGCATTGCATTTCGTAAAAGTCAGATAAATTTTTTCAAATTGCACTTCGTAATTCAGACATTTTCCTTAAGTAATTCAAATAATTCAAGATAAGCAAATCTATAATTTCAATAGTTGCTTTCTTCTAATTTTCCAGCTTGTCAAACGAGTTTTTGTCACCAAACGACCCCCGCCTCCAGTTGAACAAAGTGGTCGAGACGGTGAACTGGACGGAAACGGAAGTGACGTTTACTACCACGGACGGGTCCACTTACCGAGGGGAGTACGGACTGATGACTGTCAGTATCGGCGTTCTGGAGAACGAAGTTATCGACTTCATGCCTGATCTACCTCCTTGGAAGGTGGGGAGTCAGTCTTCATCATGCTTCATTATACTCACTCATGGCACCGATTCACTCACTCACTCACTCACTCACTCACTCACTCACTCACTTGCTCACCCACTCACCCACTCGCTCACTCACTCACTCAATCACTTTCTCGCTCACTCGCTAAAAATACCAACCTACTCACTCTCCCACTAGTCTGACTAAAATCGCGCTCCTAGCGGCCGGCCCTACAATTCCCGCACCCAAGGTCATCAACCCCAGCCAGCGAGAGATTGTGGAAACAGAGGCTACTCTCCCACCAACTCACTCCTTATTCGCTCACCCACTCACCTATTGATATATATTGATATCCGTTACATCACCATTGAAGTTTAAATCTTGAGATTTCAATCGTTTTTATGTTGTCTAACAGTACACTTCATCTTTTTCTCCTTTTACCTTGATGCTAACTGCCTCCATCCACAGGTTGAGGAGATCTACCAGTTTCGGATGGGACAACATTGCAAGATTTTCCTGAAGTTTCCACACAGGTTCTGGGATGACAGCGAATACATTATGTATGCAGGGTCATTTTGGCCCCAGTATGCTATATGGCAAAACCTTGAGGCACCAGGGTTCTTCCCAACTGGTTAGTGTGACGATAGAGTTCCACATGTGTCTTTGAATAAAATCTGCACACGATCATATAACATACATTCTCATAATTCCACCAGGTGTCATTATGACGCCATCTCAAATAACGTTGTTATAGAGGCCTTCTCAAGATTGTTTTCAACACCTAGATATCTGAATTGTATTACATTTAAGATATTTAACATAGGGTGTTCAAGACAATCTTGGGAAGACGTCTTTACTAACGTTTTTTATGTGGCGGTATAATGACACCTGGTGGAATTATGATAGTCGATGTTACATCAAAACGGACTACATATCCTGAGCAGATATTTATTCCATTTGTACTTTTGTGATAATTTGTGCGTGACTGACTTTGACTGTAAAAAAACTGTAAATGAATTTGAGCTATTGAAATTTTCTGTGTCTGTTTTCGAAATTTTGAAATCTGGACCCTTTGAAACGCCATAGATCCTGCATTTCAGGGGCTCTCTGGTGTTTGACTTCATGAATATAATGGGTTACGAAGAATTTCTTGGTAACGCTTAACGGTGAATTCAGGATAGCAAATAACGCCTTTAAAACGTTGAATTAAAACGACCAATAACGCTTGACGAATAATGTACAGATAACGCTTAACGTTGAATTAGAGCGGATCGGTAATAACGATTAACGGTGAATTAAAAAGGCTCGTAACGCTTAACGGAAAAAGGCATGCAGACCCTTTGATAAGTTTGATCAGTTCGCACGTACTGGGATAACCAAATACAGTTTTTGATAAGTGTGGCTGGTTCTTTTACAGGCTCGAGAAATAGCACTCTCCTAAGGCACAGGACTTCCGGCCTCACGTCCCATCCGATAGCATGTACATAACCAAATCTCACCAAGCGGAGGCACGTTGGAGGCACTGTTTATTTCGACACCGCAAACGTGCCTTCAGGGTGACTCCAACGAAATCCAACGTGCCTCCAAAGAAACCCCACGTACCTCCAATGAAATCCAACGTGCAACCAACAAAGGCAGTGTTTTTTTAAATTTTTAAAACTAACGCAAGTGGTAAAATGCCTCCGCAGTGCCTCCATCGTGCCATCACCATGTCAGTAACAAGAAGCAAATGTCAAGTATCATAAGTGAATCCCCTTTTATATTTTCTAATCAATCTCTTTTGTGATGCATCTTAATCATTTTTGATAAATTGACAACGCTGCGATTTTCAATAACCCGTCCTTCTGCACTTGAGACGCAACAGTGCCTCGAGTCAGTGAGAGTGCAAGAGAAAAGTGGATAAAATAGCGCAAAAGTGCATTCGTGAACAAACTCCGCAGTGCCTCCAACGTACCTCCACTTGGTGAGATAGTCCCGCTCCTTTTTGCTCATTTTCAAGGAGGAAATATGTGCAAAGTGCCATTCCCCAGGAGCTGTCAGGAAATCGAACCCGGAACATTTATAGAAGTTTTAATCTTTATTCAATTAGTCATTTACCATAACCACAATGTCAACATATTACCAAGGCATATACATGCATATAATTCTTCCACCAGGCACGAATATTCTGATGGTTTCAGCCTTGGCCAACGAGGTACAAGCGATTGAACTTCAGTCTGACGAGGAGACCAAACAGGAGGTGATGGCTGTCCTGAAGAACATGTACGGCGACAACATCCCTGAACCGGAGAGCATCCTCGTACCCAGGTCTGTACTTGTCCCGTTCCTGTTTCATGAAATATATGATACAGTGAGGAAATATTGCCTGGTTAGAATATAGAAATATATATTGTTTACATTACAACATGGCCACTACCCCTTAGCCAATCAGAGCCCTTTGTTTATATCCCCATAGTGCAGAAAAGTGTGGTACTATAAAAAATGTGTGGTACTATGAACTCATTTGCATAAAATAGAACCACACATTTTTCATAGTACCATAATTTTTCTGCACCACTGTCTGGCTCTCACATCTCTGATGACCCACCAGATCGTATTTTGCTTGTCTAGGTCATTTATTGGCCTACAAAGTTAATTCAATTATGCATGCCCATGCGTCTATCAAAGAAGAGAGGTACAGCCTACAAAGGTAATTCAAACAGGCTTTTACAATTAGGTATGCCCATCTTAGAAGAGAGGTACTCTTTGAATATAATGTGATATCCTATAAAGAGACAATTTGAATATAATGTGATATCCTGAATATGAATTATGCTTGATTCAACAACTTTTTCTAACTTTGATAGTTACGGCGAGCAAAACCTCATACCCGTTTCCAAATTGTTTACCTCTGTCCTACTGCTTCCTTTGTCTCTAGATGGCTGACTGACCCACTGTTCTTTGGTGCCTATTCCAACTGGCCTGTTCACGTGAATACGCAAGATTTTGAGAAGCTGGCGGCACCTGTCGGACGCTTGTACTTCGGAGGAGAGGCAACACACGCAAAATACAACGGGTACCTGCAAGGAGGGTGAGTTGAAAACTTGAGAATATTGAACATTATCTGGCACAGCACACGAAGAGCAGAATGTAACGTTGTAAATCTGGTAAAAACGAGCTAGGCCACTAAAGAAATTCGCGTTTTAAAGAATATCGTGTAATTTATTTTTGTGTAATCTTAGTACTTATATCAAAAAGCTATCTGCCACCAAAAAAACAAGACCGCAGCATGTCCAAAACAAAAGATAAAGTTCTGCTGTACTACCAAGCTTAGGGGCACACACCGACATTGTCCTTCGTCTTCCTAAGACGTACCCAAATATCATCGTGATCCATACAAAAAAAAAAAAACCACAGAGACGCACAGACAGACAAAAACACACAGAGAGACAGGTACACCTGAAACCGACAGCAATACCTTTATTTCTCAAGGAGGTAAAAATGCTGCATTCAGTAATGCTAATGTCTTGTGTCAATGGTAGGTACCTTTCCGGGATTGACCAGGCCAATGTCATCCTCAACTGCATGAAGAATGGAATCTGCGAGTCTTACAAACCTGTCGTGAGCCGAGGAACGCCCGGAATTCCTGCTCCGATCTTTGTAATCCTGGTCCTGCCACTGGTGGTAGCCATGTTTCTCGGACAAAGTGCCTCGACGATGATGATATATTGAAGAAATTTTGAATTATATAGGAGTGTTCTTTTACACAACTAGTTAATCTCACCTTAGCTGACGTTTCGATGCCTCCGAGCTGCTAACTGGAGCTCTGCTTCTTGCCGGTATATGAAGCCGATGTAGGTGGCGCTTTTGCGGCGAGAACACAACCCCGATCGTGGCTGAATTTGTACCCCCCTCGTCACGGTTCATTTCTTATCCACAGTGCTTCTTTGATAAAGGGGAGTACGTACAAACTCAGCCACGTTTGGGATTGTGTTCTCGCCGCAAAAGCGCCACCTATACACCGGCTACATATATAGCGGCGAGAAGCAGATCTCCAGTTAAAAGCATTACGGAAGATGTCTGACAGGCATCGAAACAAGGTCAGATCAACTGGTTGCGTAAAGGATAACTCCTATATTATGATCTACCAACCTGATGAATTTTTTTTCAGAAATTTTGAAGTGTGCCATCATGGCAGTGGTTGCTGTGTTAGAATGTGTATGTTTTACATGTCACAATTATTTACACGTGACTCAGCTTTTTGACTCACACAGCATATTATATATCACATATTCTGGAAATGGTGGTGGTTAATTTTTTAGGCTCGCCCCTTCCAACTCTTAAACGACCTTTTCTATGACCGCCAAATTTTGAGAAAATGATGTAGACGTGAATCTCCACCATCTTCATGAACGGCTCCCAATTCTTGTAAACATTTTTGATGGTCTCAGCTGTTGCCTGAAGAGTTTCAAATGTCATGACCAAAGTAAATTGACGAAGAAAATAACAAATTCGTATGGACGTCGTTAATTGGTATTTTGAAAAAAAAATCATGTTTCGTTTTGTTATGGTCAGGTAAAGCGTCTTAAATTCAGTCCTAATTATGTTTTAAAATGACAATTGGTGAGAGACAAAATGCGCAAAAGAGTGCACTTCCGATCAATTTTCTTATTTGTGTATTGTCAAATAAGGGCAATAAATCAGTAGCGTTACATTTGTACATAGATACATTTGTATGTAGTGACACTACGCTATCACACCAGTGTCACGTACATTTTTGCACTTCTTAAATACAGGAATAAAAAACACTCCTTGGTTGTGATACGATGTTTCGTTGATTCAATTCGTTTTATAAAATTTTTACAACGATTTTCTTTTGCATTTTGTTGTCTTGTATAAGTCATACTTTTACATTTCCTATTGCATCTTGTTTCAATTATAAAATCAACGATCACACAAATCCAATTTTGGTCCCTGTAAAGGTGGTATCTCACTGCACTTGGGGCACCGATGCGGTACTGTTGTGTTATTTTCGCAGATTTAAAAAAAAAAATCTAAATATTGCGTAATACGTAAAAGTATGACTTAGAAGACATCAGAATATACAAAACGTATGAAAATTCGTTTTTTATCTCTGAAATTCGTTGAGTGATCTTTCGAACCCCGCACTGTCGCACTGGTGCCCAAGTGCAGTGAGATACCACCTTAAGTGATTGCCGTCTGAAGGAAAATGGTCGTTCTGCCTTCAACTAGTAAGTTAGTACCTAGATGATCAATATAACTAAAAACAAAATTTGTCCCAACCAATGTCATCGCAAGACAGCTTATCTCTCAATGAAGAAACACAAAGCAAAGCAAAGCACGCATGTACGTATGACATATCAGCAAGTGAACGTACTCCGTCTGTTGTTGTTAATGACCTGCCAGGTCGCTTGCAACACCCCAAGGCTAGACTAGATACAAACAATGCAACATCATATATTCAACTTTGAACTCTGTAGTGTCATTGTCATTTGCAAAGAATGCCAGAGGAAACATTCCGTAATAGCTTTCTAACTTTCCACTTCGTTAAAAATTCGCCCAAATGGCTGAATAAATGAGGCCCTCGGTTGAATGTGGACCATTACTTGACTAAATCTTCATAATATAATTAACAATGTAAAGCCATTTGCATACAAATCCTTCGATAGCTCAGTTGGTAGAGCGGAGGACTGTAGTGGACTCATTGGAATCCTTAGGTCGCTGGTTCGAATCCGGCTCGAAGGAGTTTTTTGTTTTGTTTTTGCGTCGTGCATGCTTTAGAAATTTTCAGCGAAACCTTTTCACAGTCTGTGAATTTATTTCTTTACTATTGCTGCAAACAAAATACCCTTCTGGTGTAAGATAAGTGAGTATTTTATTTTAATTTCACATATTGATTAGAAATAAGTATTTGCTGGCAAATATGGACTGGCTTACATTTTACTGTAATTCATGTCAAGGGGAACTTGTAAGCTGATGACATAATTTGTACGTGTGAACATTTCATGTTTTTGTTGAGTACTATTTATGTCAGGAAGTTATATATATATATATTTTAAATTGTGAAGATAAATTGTCGGAGAGCTTTTATGTAACGATTTGGCCGTGACGGAGATAGTGCCTCGTGTACTATACTGTACCGTATTTTGCAACTCGGCGGTACAAAGCCATGATAGTACTGCAGTCTTTGAGCTGCCCGAGTCAGACCCATATCTAGTCCCATATCTACTTAGTAAATTCCATTCGGTTGATTGATTTCTTTAAAGATGATCCTCTCTTGAAGTACTTCTAGAAACTAAAGAATATTTATTCATAACTATTTGTAAAAATCCATTTCCTTGTCAGTGTTTTATGCCTGTTTTTGCAACATCTTTCTCAGTATTTTCTTCTAATCTCCGAAGAAGAGATTTATGTTACTGTTTTAATGCCACCGGAGGAATCTGCTTGGAGATTATTTTCTTCTTCAAGTTTCGCTTCTGACAAGTTCTGTCTCATCATGAGATCAAGTAGAAACGCGCACAAAACGTCAGAAAAACACACGCAAAACAATCCA
Organism: Branchiostoma floridae x Branchiostoma belcheri; assembly: GCA_019207045.1. Taxonomy (NCBI): domain Eukaryota; kingdom Metazoa; phylum Chordata; class Leptocardii; order Amphioxiformes; family Branchiostomatidae; genus Branchiostoma; species Branchiostoma floridae x Branchiostoma belcheri. Next base: position 10,369,390 of record CM033031.1, read on the forward strand.
CCCTACATCTGCTTTGAGATCAACACGAGGGTGCCTGGGCTGGGAACGAGAGGCGTCAGGCGACAGTCATGTGACCTCCTCACAAGGTCATCACCGGGTCAAACAAGATGGCGCCACTTCGGGTGAGTTTTGCGTTTTCTGTAGCTTATTGTAAGGTTTTATATGCATTATCATAGGAAATATTCCTCAAAATTAGCTTCAATATGAAGTTAAACATGTTAGGACTTTATCTATGTGGTTGGCGAGAGTAATAGAGGATGAATATAGCCGTAACTGCGTAAATGCTTTTGTAATCTACCACGTAGGCATGCACAGAACGCGTACGTGCTTGGGGGTGTGTCGCCGATAGCGATCGCTCATTGGCTGTCACCTGACGCGCCCACTATTTTTTTCCAAATATGGACTGATATCGTCCCATATATTGTCTCTGATCCGTCCATATTATGTTATCTGTTATCAGAAATGTTTTGCGAGATACCGTAAAGAACAACCTCATAAAAACTTTAAAGCATAATGGAATTTATTACATCATCATTTACATGTTTAATAAGTACATCAATGCAAGTCAACCGTGACGAGCTATAATAAAAATTACTGAGTGTTTGCCAGTGTGCTAGCAGACCTACACATAGTAAGGAATTTGTACAGGTAAACTCATGTCGTCATAGACCCTGTGAGAATTTGGTCACGTGCCACTGACTGTACTCCACTGTCAACGGACAGGAACGCACTAGCATGTCCGCACTCTCGGATTTGCCTCAGCTTATCTCTTAATGGTAAATTTGTGTAATTTTGCACCAGTATCATTATGAGACATTTACCAACACTTTGGCATAAATCAGTCCTTCTTGCCATTTTGAGAACTTAATCTACGTTGGCGTAAATTGCATAAGAGCAATTTCTCACAGGAGTCTGCCTGTGTACAAATTCCTTTAATACTACATGTAGGTCTGCTAGCACACAAGGCAATGCTTTTTTTTTTATGCTAACACAATATGTGAAATCAAACCAGTTATCATGCACTGTGACAATAACGAATTGTATACAATTCCGAACAGTATTTTTTTCTTTCAAGGCAAAAAGATGGATGATATTATGCGCCTCCAAAACTTTACTGTTATTGGAAGCTTTGAATTGTTGCATAACTCAGTTGATGTTGACACTAAGGTGTACCAAGTGACAGATACAGGCTTGAGGTGGTGACGTCTCCTGTGCCTGTTTAAGATCTCCTACCTCACGACCCTTGCAAACCAGTCGTTGTCTGTTCCTTATCCAATGTCTATATAAACACACTCACACACACTCACTCTATATAAACATATTATATTAAGTCATTTAACTCCATCTGTACATGTGTTGCAGTATATGTCAGGATTTAGTAGTGAGTTTGCATCAGAAGATCCCAGGTGCCCTGGATCTCTGCCTAAAGGACAGGTAAGACTAGTCTTTACAGCATGTGTCATTTTTGTTATAGCACAGATCTTACAGTAGTATCAATAGTATTATACTGTAAGTACTAGTACTTTGTTTACTGTACTGTACTGTACTGTACTGGTGATTACTGCTAACCCACCCCAAAGCATAGCCTGCTGGAGTTAAGTCTTATATATACAACCTAATTGCAGGATTAACCCTAATTATAAATCAGTACTGTGTAATTTGAGTTTAAGCTTCATAGGCATGAAATATGTTTATAACTTATTTTACATCAAAAGGGCTTCTAACCTTTGCACTATGAATTCCATTCATCTAGATGTTGAACATTGTATTATATTTAGAACTTATAATAAGTTACTTAAGGATTTGGGAGCAGCTATGAAAGACTGAGTGCTATGGAGAGATGCTGTGCATCGCCTTACCAGGGACGCCAGATGATGATGATGATAAGTTATAAGTGTCAGTAGAGTTTTTGTGTACCACCTTTCAGAACAATCCCCAGAAGTGTCCGTATGGCCTGTACGCAGAGCAGCTGTCTGGGTCGGCTTTCACCGCACCTCGTACGCACAACAGACGCACGTGAGTCTCACAACTGTACCTCCCCCCAACAGTACACCACCTTTTCACTAGAGGCTTTCGATGCACTGTAACCACTGAGCGACAAAACATTTGATAGATTGCTCAACAAATTTCATAAAGAGTATTGAATATTTTTACACTTACTAGTATGTGTTTTGTTGCCTTTTTGATCATACTGGTACTAAAATTTACATTGTACTTAAGATTTCAATTATAAAACCACAAAACCATGCCCTGCCCATATTTTCCAGTATGAATATGAATATCATTTTGTTTTTGATCACATCAGTCTGACTTCTGCATTATGTCTGACAATGGTGTGAGTGCTTAGAAGCTTTGATAATGGCACAAGCCTGCAACTGACAAATTAAAAGACAGTAGCAAACATTTGTTTTAATTTTCTTATTACAGTGCTTACAGGTGACAGATATTCGTCTAAATAACTACATTTTTCTGACTTGAAAGGTGGCTGTACCGTATCCTGCCCAGTGCTGTTCACACCCCCTTCAGTCCAATGGAACAGCCCTACCTGACACATGACTGGAAGTCTTCTGAGCCAAACCCTAACCAGGTAGATAGAAAACAGCTTTGTTGTATGGAAAAGCATTTTGTGTCCTTGAAAAATTGAGGTACTAGACTTTTGGTGTGTCTGTGTTTCTGGATATTTGTGATCAGCATAACTTTAGAACCTCTGGAACCCATAGGACCTCTAGATTTAATGATATTTGGCTTGTGGATGGGGGTTGAGGGGACGAAGGTCGATTTTTACCCCCTCCTCCGGTGTGTGACCTTATATTGTGTGACCTGATTTAACAAAATTTTCATAAATATTTCAGATGAGATGGCACCCCTTCTCCATCCCCCATATCAACAAGGAAAAAGTGGACTGGGTTCAGGTAGGTTTGATAAGTACATGTACCTTTCAATTATTATAAAAAACAAACAAACATATCAATGTTGAATCATACTCAAAAAGTTTTTATATATGTTTCAGTCAATTCATTTTTTCATGGCAGGTTATTGTGTTTTAAGTAGGTGGTTGAAATGATTATTTAATAGTACAGTAGTAATTACATTATGGTAATGTATATTTGACATGTACTGACATATTTTGGCATATAGAAAGGTCCCATAAAATGAAAACTGTGAAAGTAAAACCACCATATTAGTATTTAATCATTGCAATATTAGTATTTACTCATTGCAATATTATTATTTACTCATTGCAAATTTCTGAAGGGTCTACACACGATCTGCGGAGCGGGAGACTCCTGCGCCCGACACGGTATCGCCGTCTACGCATACATGTGTAACACGTCCATGGTGGATACGTGCCTGTACACGTCTGATGGAGACTTCCTCATTGGTGAGCATCACGATTTGTCAGATATGTAGAATTTGAGTCAGGCTACAAAATGTACATGCCATTTTATCAGGATTGCCCCCCTCCCCCAAAAAAACCAACAACACATTGTTTCTAGAGTCTACAGTTACAATGTATAGTACAGTTGTCAATACAGCCCTAAATTTGGAATAAAGTATAGCAGGACATGTGGAAATGATCTATCACAGACTTTACAAATGGATACAAAGTTTTATAAGTCGTTTTTGTGTTCCAATGATAATGACTGTTGGCTATTCAGACTATTCCAATATGACTAGCTATTAAACCCTTTGAAACCCAAGCCTTCCATGGAGGTATACAAATTGTCCAGCAAGTCAACCTGACACTATATTAGGATGCTCTAACTGATAATTGTTGAAGACAAAGGATGGCAGAGTTACACATCAACAGCAATAGTAATGTACACGTACTCATATACTAACTGACAAGTATGCATGTATGTACATGTATACAGAAAATAAGGTTAAATGATGTTCTTGTTATTCTTTCAGTTCCAGAGAAGGGAACTCTACACATCACCACAGAGTTTGGCAAGATGGACATAGCCAACAACGAAATCTGTGTCATACAGGTGGGGTATTTGAGCACTTTACTTTTGCGTTGCCTTTGTCAACTTTAGTGATTTCAGAAACATGATGCAACAAATAGTTTGCCCCAAATTGCTGAGATTTATACATAGGGGTGCGTACCTAAAGTCCGGACTTGCAAAAAGCTATCTGTCACATATATATTCCCTTTTCTTGTTTAAACCATCTAAAACCTTCCGTAGACAGTGAAATTTGCACTGGAAAAAGCCAAAAACATTTTGTGTTTACATTGGCTGTATATAATTTGCATGTATTTTTCACATTGCATTTCAGTTCATGCTAACATGTAATTTTATATGCACCATCCCCCCTCCCCCTCGAAAAAGAATACTTTCTAGCACACATAATATGCAATGATGGGTTCAGGTCCGGACTTAAAGTCCGGACCTGAACCTGAACTGCTGGACTTGAATCCGGACCTGAACCTGAATATGAGTTAAGGTACGCACCACTATTTATACATGATGGTTATGAAATATCATCACATAATATTAGTAATCATATATATTAGACTATATGATTGTCTTGTCATCTATGTAGCAAGGAATGCGATTCTCTGTGGATGTAGACGGTGAAAGTCGCGGATACGTGATGGAGGTGTTTGATGCACATTTCGAACTTCCCCACCTTGGCCCAATAGGTAAGGAAGAAATGTGTGATGTACATGTACACATAGATGATCATATGATTTTTGGACATATTCACTTTTGAATACTGTGGTAAATAGATTCAGGAAAATTGTTGAAACAAATTCAGAGTTGTTATTAGCATTAACTGCTGCTTGCTTTTCGAAATTGCTGTGTTTACAAAGTGATTAAGAATAATGAAAAAAGTGAAAAGTGGGGATCAAAAGTGTCAGTAAAGTGAAGACTGCACTTAGGTGTAAGGGAAAGCACTTATCCACCAAAAAGCAGTTACTCAAGCAACTCGATATGATTTTGGAAACGGTCAGACGTTTCGACAAGCATCCACTAGTTTTCGTCAGTGACACTGAAGTGATCTGGAAGAAACTGGAAGCACGTATCCTCTATTGTGTAGGGAAGCACACGCTTTTCTCTGTGGCTAGCACTAGTACAATGTAGCTTTGCTATGGCTGTTATAATCTAAACATATGTTTGAATAGGACAATGTTAAATGTTTTTATGTACTTCATATTACTGTACAGGAGCCAACGGCCTCGCTAACCCGCGTGACTTCCTGACCCCCGTGGCATGGTACGAGGACAGGAAGGTCCCCCACGGGGGGTACACCGTCATCAGCAAGTATCAGGGCAAACTGTTCCAGGCTCACCAGGTGAGGTTTTACAGTCGTACCACAGAGTAAAGGTAAAGGTAGTCAAATAGCCTGGCTTCATCAGATAACAAAATAAGTAAAACTTGACCTGTTCTGTGCTGCAGCTGCTGCAGATTTACTCCTCCATTCGATGGGCTTTACAGTGATATGCAACTTTTACATGAGAAATACTGTAATTCCTGATTTTTTCAATGTACTGTTATGTTTACGGTTTTCATGGTGACTACTGTAACGTGAACTTATCATTACTGACAACAAATAAATCACAGACTTTTTTAATGCGCACTTGTCGTGACTGCGAACATTTAGTTCCGAGAAGTTAAATTTTCTCAGATCGTGAAAGTTTGGTACCGTGAAGACAAAGTAAATTACAGTACCCGATACTCATAACAATACAGCTCAGCATGACAAGGGTTAAATATGTCCATCCCGTTTATATAACTTGTGTATATACTTTGTTTATACCATGTACTTGGAATTAGCCCTCTAGCACAAACTTGCAAATAAACTTCTTCCATAAACAGGCTCAGCAGTCAAGGGTTAAGTGCTTTTTCAAGGATACTACATCAATCCAGGAATGCCAGAAGTTGAATCCATGCTAGCCTCACTACTGAGATTGTCCATGATACTCACTGCTTTGATATGTCATACTGCTGCTTTTTTCCCACTTGTCCAAAAAACTTAAACGTGTGTATTAATTTCCACAGGACCAGTCGCCCTTCAACGTTGTAGCGTGGCACGGGAACTATGTACCGTACAAGTACAACCTGGAGAACTTCTGTGTCGTCAACTCTGTTTCATTTGACCACTTGGTGAGTATTTAACTGCAGCATCTATAGAACGCACCATAAATTCATTTATTTTCACTGGGATTTGATTTTTCGGTTTTAGTTGGAAGGATTTTTTCGGGTTGTGTTTGAACACATATTCACAGTATGAAGATTTCATAGTAGAGAGATGGCATGAAAACCTTTGAAAAAAAAACACTGCAAATATTTCATCATTTACAGTATATTAAAATCAATCTTGGCAACACCTCTGGGGTGTAGGCCTTTTTGCACCAGTATTTTGATACAGTCACAAAGCCAGTATTTGGCAGTTAACATTTAAAATTTTAAAACCTTGAATGCTTGAATTTTTTTCACATCATCATGTTTATTTGTGATAACGTGATTATATATTCTTTTTATCAGGAGACTAACGTAGTTTATTTGAGATGCGAAATTTTGAGTCATATATAATATTGCTCTGATTGATTCACTGTTTTGTTTACATTGTACAGGATCCGTCCATCTTTACCGTGCTCACCTGCCAGTCCGTCAAACCGGGCGTGGCCATCGCAGACTTTGTCATCTTCCCCCCGCGCTGGTCGGTGCAGACCGACACCTTCCGCCCACCATACTACCACAGTATGTGCAACAGCTCCCTCTAGCACATAGCCTGTGCACTGCAGTGTGTACTGCACTGACTTTTGCATTGCAACATGTATAGTGTGTCACCCAGCTATTTTAGCTAGTGTTAATGTCTTGCTAAGTATGGACAGTTATCTCTTTCAAAGACTACTCTACATTAATCTAGTTTTGTCAGTTTCTTCTATTCAAATATAAGAGTTAGATAATAAAAAAGACAAACCTTGAAAGTGCATCCGTGTTGGTTATTGATTCCCTGTCACGCATTCAGGGCATTCGAATGACTTTGCTACCAAGATAGACTATGACTTCCCCAAATTTGCTTTTTAAAATTTGTAGTTAGCTTGTGCAGACAATTTTTAAACTAAGTAGGCAAACTCGCTGACCAACTCAAAACCACAAATGAACCATGGTCGGCTAGTCGTGACAGAGCTTATAATTAGCAGTGCCAATCTGTCTGTTTGTTTGTTTGTCTAAATGTGGTTCCACAATGCTTTAGGAGTCTACAACATGTCAACTGAAAAATCGGTTTGTGCACTTTGTGTTGGACCAACGTTTATTTAGCTATGGCTCCAAAGCAACGAATTAATTTTTGTTTTTCCCACAGGAAACTGTATGAGTGAGTTTATGGGACTTATCAAGGGGTCGTACGAGGCCAAAGAGGAGGGTTTCCGCCCGGGCGGGGCCACCCTACACAGCATGATGACCCCCCACGGACCGGATGCCACGTGTTTCGAGGGGGCTTCCAACGCTGAGCTCAAACCACAGAGGATCGCTGAGGGCACCATGGTTTGTATCATACTCTTTTTTTGGTTATTTTCCTATTTTGTGTTGTATCTGTCTTTATGAATGTGAAACAAAAGCTCATGTTTTATTGAAGATAGAAAATAGACCTTAGAAAATATGCAAAGTAAGGTCAACTATTGTAGTCCTACACGGCAAAGAAAAATGCTAAATATAAAGAGCTTTAATGCAGCATTCAGTAATCCTTGAGGTGTACACTTAAGATATCCTAGTGTTCAAGACTTTCTTGAGAAGGCTTTGATTACACCTGTCTATTTTTATGCTGTGGCCTTGAGTTATGTGACTTGATATAATCTATAAACCATTTCTGCCTGTAGAAACGTACAAAAAGATTCAATCCAATTATTGAACAATATGGACACTGGGGGATTCAAATGATAATTACTATGATCACTGAAAAACCTGTATATTACATATGTATAGTATATTATCATTGTTTTTTTCCTTTCCAGGCGTTTATGTTTGAGTCTTCCCTGAGCATGGCCCTTACAGAGTGGGGACAGAAGACGTGTGAGTGTGTGGACGCCGAGTACTACAAGTGCTGGCTGCCTCTCAAGTCTCACTTCAACCCTGACTGGAAACCAGAGTAAGCCGCGATACTCTAACACAGCAACGTATAGATACGGTCATCGTACACATGCAAATTTACAGGTCAAACAAGGTTCAGCCAATCAGCATAGCTTAACTTGAAAGTTCATCTGTGTTGGTAGAAGTCATTCTTGAACTAGTTTAGTTGTAATATCCAACACAAAAATTGGACTCACCCAAATTTTCGACTGAACAGCACCAGTCTTTGTCAAGGAATAAACAGTCCACTGCTGTCGTGAGGTCAGAGCTTTACAACCATCCCTGAACAGAGACGGTGGGCGCCATAGACTTCCTGCAACTTATGATCCACTGCTCACTGAGTCACGTGTTCTATCTGCATAATGTGACGTCACGGCAGCAGTCAATGTTCATTCCTTGACAAAGACTGATGCTGTTCAGTCAAAATTTGGATGAGTCCAATTTTGGTGTTGGAAATTACAGTTAAACTAGTTAAAGAATCAGCATAACTGTCACTCAATGTTTAAAACAGCATGCCCCACTCTTGTCTTAAATAATTATTTTGATGTATTTCATTTCTGTTTTTCATAGTAGCACCCATTGCATTTCAGACATATTTACATATTTTAGATTTCATACATTGTAATTTTTGTCTTAAACATTCTGCTAAGGTTCAATACTCTGTATCGGTTGTGGGGTTATGCAAGCAACATGTACAAAACATTAAGAGTACAAATAGACAAGTCCAACAGTTGGGTCAGAAATTGAAGCTTGTTGATATCTAAAGCACAAGAAGCGAGTTTTATGAATTATTGAAAAAAGTTGTCCTTTCATACCGGGGAACTCAAATGATACTCGCTATATTAGTGAAAAATGTATTGATTTATTTGATATATCTAAGGTTTTTCATGTTGCTTTAAACCATAACAAATTCATTGTCTGTGAACAGTATAAAGATAATACTGAAATATCAATGACTTTTCTCGTATTTTGAAATGTAGTATTTAAAACATGACAGAATTAAATGTTTTGCCGATTTTAGTCAGTGTGAAACATAGTATGGTGTCATTGAATATACATGTGCTATGTTTATTACATTTGATTTTTAACCGTAAACCATCGCATGTTAACGTTCATGCAGTATTTTGCTTTCTGTGTCCAATGTTTGCTTGCAATGCGAATGCTTTGTGAATTTGCATCTTAGCATTTTTAAGCATCTTTAAGGATTGCAAGTATGTATTCTTTATTTGTTCAGTTATAGCATGCCTTTAAGGTGATCATTTTCATGTTCTTTTCTGTTCTACTTTTAAAGACAAAATCATGTTATGTATTAAATCTAACAAAAGTTTCTTATATTCCATTGTTGCTTTTGCCTGTGTCGCTTGCAACATTTGAATTTAAATGTTTTTGAAAAATGTTGAAAGCTCATCACCAAATATGTCTTGTTTTCTGTCCCATATTATAAACGCAGCTCTATGGAGGATGAGGCAGTTGCACATTTTTCCTTCTGATAAAAGATACAATGTTGATGGTCCCTAGTGAATAACAAGTGTGTACTGTAAATTGATTTACTTTTACAGAGACCTAGTTTTATGATTGGAGGGTAAAGATTGTTTAAGCTGTGGTTTAAGTTAATTTGCCATTGAAACAATTCTATGGTACAAATAACAATGGAAACACCATATTCTTGATAATGTGATTTTATGGTTGGGAGGTCATCACAAAAATAAAATCACTGTAAATGTTTTTAATTAATGTTTTAAATTTACAGTATATTGCCTCAGTGCCACTACATATACCACCATTGTATCATATTATGTTGATGTGAAATAGATTCTTCTCACTTTAATTTTTATTTAGATTAGGTATAGGGTAAAAAATGTAACACCAAAAGATCAAGTCTCTGCCTATATGAAGTATATCATATTCAGAAACCTTTGAATCAGATGTAATATTAATATGCAAAGAAACTTGATTTGAATATGCCTGTTTGATCACAATAGTGATATGTTAGTACATATTTGTTTTGAAATGAATATTTTAGATATATAAGAAATAGATCTTTGGCCATTCAAAATACTAGCAATGATCTCAATGTGTTACTACGATTGTACAATATGTATAGCTTGAGCATTAGATAGCCTGGCTTAAGGCTTTCCTGAGATTCATGTGCCTACATGTATTGTGACTGTTATCCAGTACTTGGTGAAGATGGTTGAAAGTATCCAAAAGTCTGTTATTGAGGCTATAAGTTATGGTTGCATAACTGTACTACAGATAAATGCACACTAAGTTTGTAGAACTGTAGAATCTTTGCCATACTATGAATAAACAAAGGTTGAAACAAACAAGCTATGGACATCATTTGGTCATTTATTTTCAACCAACTACAAAAAGTTTCACCAAGCGTCTTCGATTTCTAGTAGTTGAACCAAGGAGCTTTTAAAAGTTCCTTGGTTGAACGACCTATATTTATGATACGCTGCCTTTTTGGCGATGCCTCAGGGGCGCAGGCTGGGATTTTCATCTGATTTCAATTTCTATCGTGTTTTAACATACGTAGTTAAAACGTCAAATAATCGGCAGGATGGATATATGTTTGAAAGAGAGGGCATCTTAAAAAAAAGCTCGTTCATAAAGAGGCCGTAATATAATTATATGCCAGGTTATGATAAACTGATAGCCTAGTTTTATGTTGTAACAGGCTTCACACCAGCCGAACACACGACACAGGTGAGCTCACGACCGTTAACGTAAGGGGGGCAGGGGAGGTTATAGTTACACCTGCCCTCTACTAGATACAGTAGGGCGCCGTTGTTGTTAGCATCCCCTCCATCCTCATGTTGAGCCTCCACATCCACACAGACAAAGTCGGTACGGCGATGGCTGTACTTCGCCGCCATGAGATAACCGGAGTACTCTTGGATCCAGCCGGTGGGGCAGGACATCTTGGCCGGGATCATGAGCGAGGTGCCCCGAGGGATGGCGCAGACGGCGCACGGTGCGTCGTGCTGGTCGTGAATGGCGAACGGGGCGTTGCGGTCGGTCTCGTACTCTGCTCCGGCGACGAAGCCTCGCTGCCCGTCGGTAGCGTCTGAGTACTCCATCCACTCCGGGTCCTCCGGGAGGCACAGGAAGTTGGAGCCGCTCCCGGAGTGACTGTACCAGGAACCTGCCATTATACCTGCGGGTAGGGACGGAGTAGGGAGTTGTTCAACTACCACTGCAATTTCGCGTACTTTTTTTTGGGTCGTGCGACTTTTTGGGTCGCATCGCTTTTTTTACCGTACGGTTGGTCGCAAGTTTTTCAAAGAAAGCCAATAAGGATCTACGGCAACATGCCCTCGATTTTCGAAATACAAATCTGTCGTCTTACGACCGTAACCGCACCTTTTTATAACGATTTCGCTTTCAATTTTTAAAATTTTTCATTTGCTTATCTATTTTCGCACTTAAAAAAAACACAGATATTTATCAATGAAATATAAAGAGACAACAGTAAGAGAGGCCAAAAGCTGCTACAAAGCTACAGAGCTTTATTTACTGACTTATAACAATATCAATTAAACAAACGAAAGATGGATAACAAATAAAGGAAATAATACAACGAAACACATTATATCAAATGATTAACCACAACAAGGTAATGAAAAAATAAAGGTATTGATATAAGTATATGGGAGCTGTACATATCATCTCCATGGAGTTCCTCTCGTCAAACTCATATTACTCTCACCTTTGTACACCAAAACGGCGTCACCAGGGCACATGGTCTTCCCCCAACGGGTGTACTGGGTCATCCCACTAACTGTGGTAGGAAATAGCAACGGTAATTAATTTGATTTGATTTATTCGGCTGTATAGAAAGAAATACAGCCAAGGCTACCCAACTAGCCGGAGACTATTTTCGAGGGCTACCCCTGGTAGCTGTGCAATTTACAATATACAATAACAGCATGACGGTTACCGATACATGAGGTTTGTTTTCGAAATTTCCAACTATGTTATAAAGACAACGCAGAATACGGATAAAGAACGGTAATTCGCATATTTGGTACGTATTTTTAAGAAACGGGACGCCAAGACACTAGTACACAAACGCCTTCGTCATCCAATCCAAGTACACTGACGAAATGTAATTGAATAGTATACGTGTTGGTTTGTTACTTTTCAAGAAGAAAATTAAGAATCATACAATCGCAAATGGTCCCCTAAGCAACGTTTAAAATTATAATTTTATCACATAACTTTTGACAAAAAATTCAAAATCCGGATGTAACTGAAGGACGAGATATCAGGCGTATGGTTAAGAAATATGCAAATACAGAGTATGCAAATTACCTGCGCTATCGTCAAGAGAGTCGAACAAATGATGGGCCCCAGCAGAGGCCTGCTGAAAAATAAACACAGTTACTGCTCCTTGCCTAAATTCTCTTATGTCGGAATACATATGTTTCATTTTATTCTGAAAATACCAATTATGTACGACGATGTATTTTGTAAGCATATAGTATGCTTGCTTTATGCGTCCTATTCAATACTGTAACATTGAACTGAACTTACACAACACTTGACCCTTCAAGATCCATTGCGAGAGTGCTCTTTAGCACTCCATAAAATCTTTAGTCTATACTTTCATCAGAAGAGATGAAGACTCTCGTACAATTTCACATACATGTACATGGCCCGTATTTTTTGCTGCACACAGAAAAACAAGCAAAAGATTTTCATAATTCCAAAACATATGAATCTATGGTGGTCGTGAGATTTTGCCTATCTGTATCTGTATCTGTATCTAAATTTATATAGCCGGTATAACCGCCGTTCGGCGTAACACACCAGCCTTAGTACACACCAAAACGTACACTATCTGCGAACAGTTCGAAATATCTGAAGGATGTGATAGATCCAAAAGAGATAGATTTACCTCTCCAAGTAGTCCATCCACAGTCTCATCTTGGAGCACGTTTCCATGTGCAACTATTGCCAACGCAAAAACCACCACCACACGTACAGCCATCATTATGCCTATATGATCTCACTAGCTGCTGGTCTTCAAATCTACCAGTGTCCTCTTTAAATATCCTAATATAACATTCTTGTATGTAACAATTTTGGCATTTGCCCAGAAGGTATGCGTTTCTACTCACACATATTGATGTAGATTGGTTGTTTGGATGTTACCTTGTCATTTACGTCCATTATCGTCGTGTTCGTGTTGAAAACAGGGTCGAGTTATACAGACAGAGTTGTACCAAACAGCTTTCGTGGATACAGGATGTTGAAACCAACTTTGCTAGTCTGAGCAAGGTGGTTATATAACCTCTAGCTCTTATATAACCTCCTTGCAATTGGTCCGCATACATTGTTATGGTCATAATGCTAGTCTTATTTTGGACGATGTGCACCAAGTGGCAAGGAGAGCTACAAGCTATTTCATGTTATGAACTGTTACTTTTGTTTGCTTCTCTAGCCAATGACATTATGTTATTTTCTTCTTGTTGTCCTACGATTTTCCATATGAACAACAGAAAAAGAACCTTTGTATCATCAGCATTGGTCAAAAACTTATAGCATTGGTCAAAACGTAGCATTCATACATTGTCTTCTCAATATTAGAATGTGGGACACTGATAACTCAAAATACCTGGTAAAATTTATGTAGGAGTAAAGGTGAAACTCATCAATGCAGTATTATGTAACTTCTGAACTTTTGAACCAACTATACGCTAATGACGCTGTGTATAACAATCTCCTGACGAACGTCTATAAATCTAAAACAAATCTGGACCAACCTTCATTTTGAGGCAGGTCTTACGAGCCTAATGAGTGTTAATTACTTTGTGGACAGCAAACTACATTTAGACCTACTATAATGAAGGTAAAAACAAAGTTTGGTATAAATACAACACATCCTTTGCTTTCCAAGTCGCTTATAATTACAAGGCATCTTTAGTGACATCTTTGGTTAACGTCTTTGCTTTATTGCAATAATTTTTATGTCAAACGTTTTGAGATCTATTCCCCCCGGTTTCTTGATAGCATAAAGGAAGATGCATGAAACTTAGCAAATTGCTTACTTTGAAACCTAGAATATGAATACAATTTTCTTATCATATACCAAATATGATTGCTGACCAAAGTTTTGATTTATAAATGATAACTTACATCAAAGCCCATCGACCGTATCTAGCTCTGAACCATTGTGGTGGTAGATACCGTCTTCCTGGCACCTTTGATTCACTCCTGACGTCATCACGCTTCCGCACTTTGAAAAGCCAGCGCAGTGAATCAGACATCTGACGAAGGCCGGCGAGATAGACTGAAAATTCATGGTGTTTCCTTTGTGTTGGAACAAATGTCAAACTCTACAACTATACAATAAATCAATCAAGATGGATCATCTTAAAGATATGCATTTCTCTCATTCCTTGTTTTCTTTGAACTATTGTATTAGAATGCATGTTTCGTATTTTCACATCGACCATTGTTTAAAGGTCCATTGATGGTGACCACCAAAATGATTTTGTGTGCCCAGACATCGATGACGTCACTAAAAGTTGGGGTGAAGTAGGAACGATTACATAAAAGAGGCGACACTCTAAACACAAGACTCAGTCTTGGGTAAACCATGATCATGCTGGGGAAGACATTGACTGTTCTTTTGGCGGTGGCATTTGCTACATGCAGCGCCTCGGGTAAGCCAAAGGATGTTTGATTTGTTGTTGTCGGGGACGATACGAAACGAAAGATAACCACGGCTAGCTGCATTTCGCGGCGATTTCGTGATGTGGTACATGGAACATATGCCGGATAGCATGGGTATCTGTATGAAGTTGTCGTAGACTTTCAAATTTGTCAACGTTTTGATGACTATGTTTCTGTGGCAGCATTTGAAAGGCAGTGGTTTCAAAAGCAGCCGTGGCATTTTCTTTCTGACATCATTGAAATAATATTGAGTTTTCTAAACGAAAAATAAAGACAAAATGGTATTTTTTGTAATCTGTGTGACGCAAACCCCGCTGTCCATGGCTGTCACTGGCCTCTCCTCACAGAGGTAGGCAATGTTGGACGGGCCGATATAAGCCAGATTTTATCAGACTAGTAATTTTGTTTTGACTGGAAAATACGTGCAGTCATTGAAGATAAAAGGCTCGTTTTACTACGGTTACACTTCAGTATGTATGTAATTGTGAAAAAAAGTCTACACATTGGTGAGAAATGTTCATTTAATGTACAGAACGATATAGAACGTCGCTTGCTTTAAAATTGTCGGTTTCACACAGGAGTTTCTAACTACGTCCGCTGGGGGAACAGCAGCTGTCCAGTGGGGACCGGAGCTGCTTTGAT
Organism: Branchiostoma floridae x Branchiostoma belcheri; assembly: GCA_019207045.1. Classification (NCBI taxonomy): domain Eukaryota; kingdom Metazoa; phylum Chordata; class Leptocardii; order Amphioxiformes; family Branchiostomatidae; genus Branchiostoma; species Branchiostoma floridae x Branchiostoma belcheri. Next base: position 10,384,800 of record CM033031.1, read on the forward strand.
CTACTCAGGTAAACTTTGACATTAAGTAGGGCTACAAAAACATAAGAAAACGCATTCATGGGTTGCAATTAAAAGTAGTGCATATTTGAAATATTTTAGTACATATTTAAAACATATTTCGGTTTGAAAATTTGTAGTAAATTAACTTCTAAATGGCTTGTGGTCGTGATTCATACTCGTGTAACCGTTGCTTTTGATATGAATGCCCGTTATATTTTAATTCTTGAAAGTAAAACTTCTTTAGTTAGAGCATGAATCGAAAACAAAGGTTTGTGATGGTTTGAAGGTGTTGATGTGTTTTTTTTTTTTTGCTTACTGGTCATGGACGACATTGAATATTTTTTTCTTGTTTGTTTGTTTGTTTTTCGCAGGTTTTGTGGCCGGTACCTGGTACGGTAATGCCGGCGGCGGCTCCAACTTCCTCTGCCTGCCGCCCGACCCTGAGTGGCACAGCTACGACGACAGCCTGAACGGCGAGCGAGCACGGCTTGCCGGCGGGGAGTTCCAGACCAACCAGCACGGTCCTCTACTCGACCTCCACCAGACCGACGCTCTGTGCTCCGTCTGCCTCGTTCCCAGGGCAACCACCCTCATGATTCCCGCCAAAACGACGTGCCCTAGCGGTTGGACGCGGGAGTACATCGGCTACCTCATGACGGAGAAGTATACCCACCACCGCGCCGACTTCATCTGCGTGGACGAGGGGGCCGAGGGGGAGTTCGGGAGCGAGGCTAACGATAACGGGGCCCTGATATACCACGTTGAGGGCAGGTGTAACTATAACCTCCCCTGTCCACCTTACGTTAACGGCCGTGAGCTCACCTGTGTTGTGTGTTCCGCAAACCCCAAGTAGAGTCCTTTGGCCGCACCGGGGACAATTACTGTCTTTATAATATCGAGATCGTATGAGTTAGCTAGCACTGAATGGCAGCCACTCTAAACCCTGGCGATTTAGCCCCACCAATTGTAAGTTACACGCAATCAAGATAGCCCCTGGCTTCGAAAACAGTGTAATCGGCTCACACAATAACAACAGCCAATGCACTTAAATATGCGACTAAAAGATACATAACTGTAGTTTAATCAACATTATTTGCGATATGTCAACATTTCTTTGGTCTCATTAAATGAAAATACAATAAGACTAAATAACATTTTGTTTTTCGTTTATTCTTTTCCACAAAAGAGATTGATTTGCTCAGTTTTAATGCCAATTGAAATCATGTGACGGCTTCATGTGCATACGCCCTATAGACTATGTGTTGTCATTGAGATATATATTTAGCCTGATTTAGATTCATCACGTGATATATGCATACACACTCAGTGTTCTTTACCACCGAATATGCCTCCCCCCACACCCCAACCAATTAAGGACGGTCATGTCTTTATATGAATATTGTTTATCATCATAAACTATGAATGCGTCTATCTCTTGTTCCAATGTAGATCTAATATGTTAACAGTTTTTAATCTCCAGAAGTTTGCTTGTGTAGAAAAGCTAGTAAACTGAAAAAAGAAATAGGGCAGGGTCACTACATAATGAACTTTGTAAGAGGGTACTCACGGTCAAAAATGTCGTCTGAAATTATAACAAGGAATCGCTTGAGGCTACGCTTGTTACGGTCACCGTGCGTTTAGTTAACCTCTAAATCAACCATCGATTCTTTATACGTATTTTCAATCTATTTCATATACCAACACAATTAGCAAGCTAGCGTTAGCAATAGCATTTTCACAAAGGGTAGTATTTTGTCACAGCCCCCGGCTAGTTGGATAGCAACGTATACGATACGCACATCAACAAACAATGAAAACGAAGAAATACGCACATTCTGCATCTCACTACCCACAAATCAAAGAAATATATAGCTAATAACTGAATGACTTCTGAATGTTGGTTGCAAAATTTGTGGCCATGGTTTTCAAGATTAAGATTAGTCAAAAGCCATATGCCTCACTATAGAATACAAAGGCCCATTGAATCCATCCGCGGAATTCATTAATCATACAACTGACAGCCTAGTTGAACAGGGGTTTTCTATTGTGTCACAATGTTAAGTTAAAGATAATCACATGATGAAATTACAAGTGACCCAAGGTCAATTGAATGACAAGCATTTTGCCAAGGCTTGGCATATTTAAAACTGAATGGATGAGTCACCAAGTATGGACATGAGTACTGAAAAAAAGGGGTGCAAGTATAACAAGAACTTGTTTCAAATGTTACGTAACGTAGTGTTTGTACAAAATTTTGTTTTCAGTCGCTTTTTGCGTCATAAAAGAACAGTTCGATGAAAACAACCTAGTCTGGAAATTTTGTGAGTCACTGCTACACAGGAGAAAAACTTGGTAAAACACATCAAAGGAATGTTTAAGTCTAAGTTACTCAAGTTGCGCAGTTTACTCAAGTTGCGCAGATTATTAATTCAGTCGTCCGTCTAGTTTTTTTGCAAGAAGAGGGACAGTGCGTTTTCTCTGATAGATCTCAATCTCAAGATTCTATAAGCCGCACAGGGTAAGCTTCGGACAGAAAGGTAAGTGTATGTGCAATTTAGTACCTGAAGAAAAATTTGGGGGACACTTTTTATGGCATGCCGCTTTTTTTGTGCCACCACCTTTTGTTAAACATAGGAGGGTGTGACTGTGCCGTAAAATTTCCGTCACTGTATGCGCTACACCACCAATGTTTTTTTTTTTTTAATGTTGACTTGTTGTTGAAGTGGGTTCTAAGCTCGTTAGCCTCTTTCATACCCTTTTAACTACATTTTTGTTCGTTCATTTGGTTCCTTGTTCTTTTGTATGTCCATCCTTTCAATGTCTTCTTTACTGCTATAATTGTTATCACAAATATACGAAATGCTCATTGGCCGGCTATTTTTACAACTTGACCGCTCAGCCAACCTCTGTTCCTTCGTTAAACTTAAGAGAGCTCTCTACACTGCAGGTGTTAAAATGATCGGTAGAAGGCGTTCTTGTATGAACACCCATGGGATGTTTGACCTCATGTAACCTCTCCAGGTGATAGCAAGTGGGGAAGGCAACAGGAAGTGGTTTAATGCTTTGTCAACGGGCACTGGAGCTGAAAATCTAAGGCGCAGCAAAAATACATCCTTTAGATTTCTGCAACCAATTACTTTTAGCAGTATATCTGTACTTGTACATGTACATGGTGTTGCGATTAGGTACACATCGCTAGTACTAGTCCAGATATACATGTGTACACACAGCAATGTTGCAATACAGTGATGTTTTATCGTGAGAAACCACAATTTTCTTTAACCCAACTTTTCCATTTGAAAGAGAATTCAAGTCGTAACAATTTTTTTACAGAAAAAAGTCAATCTCTCAAGCCCTTGAAATGAATACAAAGGAAAAGGGGCCCTAATATACCACGTGGGGGGCAGGTGTAACTATAACCTCCCCTGTCCCCCTTACGTTATCGGTCGCGAGCTCACATGTGTCGTGTGTTCTGCAAACCCCAACTGAAATCTATATTCCTATGGCCGCAAATGGGACAATTCGTATTGAGGTCACTTGAGTTAGCGCCGAATGGCAGCCACTCCAGACCCTGGCGATTTAGCCCCACCAATTGTAAGTTACTCACAATGAAGTTAGCCCCTGACTACAAAGAAAGTGTTGTCGGCTCACACAATAACAACAGCCCGTGTACTCAACTGTCTCAACTATATATATATCAAGGCTAAATAAAGGTTGAAAAAAAATATACGACTAAAATATACTTAACTGTAATTTAATCAACATTATTTGCGATATGTCAACATTTCTTTGGTCTCATTAAATGAAAATATAATAAGCGTAAATAAGATGTTCTCCATTGTTTTTTCGTATTCTTAATTTTTAATCCCACCAAAGAGATTAATTAGCTGAGTTTTCATGCCACTTGAAACAATGTGGTGGCTTCATGGGCATACACCCTATAGTCAATGCGTTGTCATAACCTTATTTAACCTCATCACGTGAAATGCATGCACACTAAGGGTTGTTTACCACCGAAGATGCCTAATGCGCCCACCCCAACTCAAATACTCATGTCTTTATATGAATAACATCTGACATTAGATTATGCACTTTCTGTCTCTTATTCGAATGTAGTCTTAACAGTTTTAGATGCTTGTGTTGAAAAGTAAACTGAGGAATAGTAAGGGCAGGCGGGACACTACAAAATGCACTTTGTAAGAGGGTACTCACGGTCAAAAATGTCGGTCGAAAGTTATCGCTTGAGGCTACTCTTCTTGTGGTCACGATTTAGCTACCCTGTAAATAAATCAACACGCCTTCTGTCTTTTTAAAAGCACAGAAATCCTTCTTCATACGTCTATTTCGTATAGCAACTCAATTAGCAAGCGTTGGTAATGGTATTTTAGCGTCCCAGTTGACAAAACGTCAGATTTTCTGTCTTTTTACAAAGGATAGTATTTTGTGACAGAACCTGGCTAGTCGGATAGTTACGTATACGCTCAGTTCAGTTAAGTTTGTCCTCGTAATACGTATACGCTATGCACAACAAAAACAATGAAAACGAAGAAACAAGCACATTCTGCATTATCACTATCCACTAGTCAAATAAATATATAGCTAATAACTGAATGACTTCTGAATATTGGTAACAAAATTTACGGTTTATAGATTTAAAGATTAGTCAATAGCCATATGCCTTATTGCAGAATACAAATGCATATTGAATCAAATATCCACCCGCGAAGTTCATTAATCAAATAACTGACAACCTAGTTGAACAGGCGTTTTCTATTGTGTCACAAACAGTCTAAAGTCAGAAATAATCACATGATGAAATTACAAGTGACCCAATGTCCCTTGAATGACAAGCATTTTTCCAAGGCTTGACATTTTGTGAAACTGGATGGTTGAGTCACGTGCACCAAGTATGGACTTGAGTATTGAAAAAAAGGGGTGCAAGTATAACAAGAAATTGTTTCATATGTTACATAGCGTAGAATTTGGACAAAATTTAATATTCCGGTCGCATCTTCATCATATAAAAACATTTCGATAAAACCAACCTAGTCTGAAAATTTTGTGAGTAATTGTAGGCCAGAAGAAAAATTTTATAACACACATCCTAAGAATGTTCAAGTCTGAGTTGCCTCAAATATAATTGCACAGTTCATGAATTCAGTCGTCCGCATAGTTCCTTGCTAGGAGAAGGACACTGCGTTTTTAAAGATCTCAACCTCAAGATTCTGCAGTCTACAAATTGTTAGGTGTCAACAGAAAAAAAGGTAAGTGTTCGTGGAATTTAGCACCGGTAACATGTCGTTTTTCGCGTGCCCACCTTTTTCGAAGCATAAGGCCATGTCTGCCCCAAGACAGTTCCGTCACAGTATGTGTTCCACAAAAAACACGCCTTAATCTCTATGTTGTTATTGGCCTATGAGATCCGTTTCCGCGTCGTCGGTAAAATTACGCTGGGTGAGGTTAAGCACTGTGATGGTTGGGTGTGGCTCATTATTATAATTACCAAGCTTACGTGCATCGTAATCTTACTGTAATTAGAGTAATGCATCGTGTTTGGGAACTTCCTTAAGTTGACGTCGCTTCGATTCTTGGAACGGGATAGGGAAGTTTTAGTCTTTACCTGTGCTGGATTCAGCGTCGATATGAGTTCGTATCCCGGTGTAACTGGCTGGAGCCTACCCCTGTCACAATATACCCGGGAGCATTCTATTAACCAGGGGTAAATTTTTGCCCGCTACACACCAGCACAGCCCGCGTGCAAAATCAAGAAGAAGGTAAGTCGTGTTCAGCGTAGGTCTGGATGCGCGCCAATCTGAGCTCTGTTTTTCGGAGGCCGGACGTTACGTTTATGTTTACACCACATTTACATTGAAGGTATACGGTTACACAAAGGCGTGTGTATCATACCCAGCCTGAACAATGGAGAAAGTCACAGTGAAAGGGCGACTGACTGGAATGGCGTTTAGAATTATGAAGACAATAACTATTCTTACTTTAGATCTAGATTTACTCTTGAGAGAGGTCAGAGGTCGTCTCCCAAGGGAGACGGGTTTTCGAGCGCTCTTACGCTTACGATCGCTTATTCCATACAATTTCAAAGTCTTGAGGTGTTATATTAGACAATCGTGTGTCGGAGATATCCAAGACCACACTGTGCCTCCCACGAGCCGGTAAACAAGCTGGAGAGGCGCAGATGGACTGAGAAAAGCCGATAGTGCGGCGGAAAGTTGGATCATGGCGACCGCCATGACACATCCCTCGAGCTACGCGCAGGCAGCAGCAACAACAGGCCCTGTAACAACATCACGGGAAGAGACTGCTGGATCTAACGTGAGGTCGGGCTGCAAACCCCTGTTCTTCCTGGAGAGGGATGTACATGAGGTATCTCAGAACGAGCCGTACTTTTCCAACGTCGAGGTGTATAAAGCAATTAGTCGCGTCATTGATGGCTCCAAAATTCTAGGCATCCAGCAGGTGAGAAGTATGTGGCGAATTTACTTAAGTGAAATCGCCGATCGAGCAAAACTACTCGTGTCTGGTTTTAATGTTCGCAACAAACATGTCGACCTACGAGATGTACATCCTTTTCGACAGAACGAGGGAGTACGCATCACAGTCAAGGATGTACCACTTTCCGTTGACGATAGTGTTGTTGCAGAGGGCCTAAGAAGATACGGCGCCAAGCTTCTGGGACCGCTCAGGCGCGAGAGGTTAAGAGTAGATGGCCGCTTAACCAACTGTGAAACCGGAGACAGATTTGGTTATATGCAAGAGCCTGCTACTCCGGCAGATAACATTCCTAGGAACGTCGAGTTGGCAGGACGCTGGAGGGCTCGGATTTTCTATCGAGACCAGACGAATGACAGAAACTGCTCAAAGTGCCTTGGTAAAGGACACCTGAAGAGAGATTGCACCTCTGAGTGGAGATGCTCACAGTGCAATAAACTAGGGCACAAGCGAGCTGACTGTAGCGGAGTTGTAGCCTCTACAGGCGAAAACAGTCTTGAGACAGGAGCTGTAGTGAGGGGTGCTGTATCTGCTTCTGAGGGCTACTCCTGTGAAGACGCAGACACTGAACCTGAACGGAGCGCAGCGGCAAGACAAAGCCAGATCACTGACTTTACTGTTGCGGCTAGCAAAAAGAAGAACAAAAAAGACCAACAGAGACCTGGGGGCCAGAAGTCGACAGGGTCTAGGGTGACTAGAAGTAACAGTCGACAACAGCCCAATAGCAGACAGATACAACAGAGTCGGAAGGAAGCAGCAGGTGTCCAGCCCAGCAGACAGGTGCAGGCACCTGACCCACGAGTAATGGAGCTGATAGAGGCCGGACGGCACTCTTGGAGCAGTCCCCCGGGGTCTGATGCCACAGGGTCAACGCTTACAAGCTCAAGTGAAGATGACGCATAGGCTAAACTTCATGGACTTATGATTGTGAGTTTCTTTTTGTCTCAACATGACATCCAACTTATCCTTTATCTCGCTTAATGTTCGAGGTCTTAGAAACCACAGTAAACGTACAACCCTTTACCATTGGTTGGAACGCCAGAAGGCAGACATCTTTCTCTTACAAGAAACCTATTACACTGAAGATAAGATGGATGTCTTTGAAAGAGATTGGAATGGACCTCAATTCCATTGTTTTGGTGACTCTCATAGTAGAGGTGTGTCCATACTTTGTAAAAAGAAGATTGATATGAATGTCACAGATGTAATCAAAGGAAATGATGGTAGAAAACTATTGATTAAGTTAAAAGATCTTACAATTCTTAATGTTTATGTACCAACGGAAAAGAAGGAGCAACAAACCTTCCTTACCTCTCTAAGGGATTGGATTAATGACAACAATGTCGATAATCTGATTGCTGGAGGGGACTTTAATATGGTAAATAACACAGCTATGGATAGGAATAGTAAACAATCTCTGGCGCCTAGCGCAGGAGAAAAAGAACTAATTAGATTTAAAAGACAGCTAAAACTCGTGGATATCTGGCGGGAGCGCCACCCCCAGGTGAGGCAGTTCACCTGGAGGCGGAAGAACCCAGACTTAATTTCAAGTAGAATAGACTTTTGGCTCATTCAGAAGTCAATTATCGATTCTGTTGTGAAATGTGACATACGCTGTTCTATAAAAACTGATCATCAAGCGATATTTTTAAAGTTATTACTGACAGACTTTGCCAGAGGACCCGGAGTGTGGCGTTTCAATACTTCACACCTTTCAGATGATTGTTATGTTAATGTCCACTCTTATTGATGTCGTTAAAGAGTTTAAAGACAATAATGTATCGAAACAAATGCTCTGGGAAATCTGCAAAAATAAGATTAAGGACTTTACGGATAAGTTCTCTAGACAAAAAGCATTCCAACTGAATAACGACCTTGTGCGCTTGGAAACTCAGTTAACAGAACTTGATAAGAAAATAGATGAGACGTTAGATGAAGATGTTCTTGATGTATATGCACAGGTTAAGTCAAAAGTAGAAACTATATATGAATATAAAGCGAAAGGGGCACAAGTAAGATCTAGAGAACAATGGATCGAAAAGGGGGAAAGATCCAACAAATATTTCTTATCTCTTGAGAGCTCCCGTTCAAAACAAAACACCATTACTAGATTAAAGCATGAGAACAGAGAGGAAACAAATCCGTTTAAAATTTTAGATATGGAATCAGCTTTCTATGAAAATCTTTATTGTTGTGATAATCCTGCTACTGACGAACAAATCGACACGTTTCTTGAGTCGGTTGATGTACCCTCTCTTTCGGATGAGGACAGACTTCTGCTTGATGATCCTATAACAAAAAAACGAATGTTTTTCAGCTTTGAAATACATGAAGCAAAATAAAGCTCCCGGAACTGACGGCTTACCAGCCGAATTCTACCTGAAATTCTGGAAAGAAATAGGAGACATGGTCTTCGAATCCTTGAAAGAAGGGATAGAAAATAAACGCCTTTCAGTAACACAGAAGAGAGCCTTATTAAAACTTATTTATAAAAAGGGTGATAAGACTGACTTATCCAACTGGAGACCAATAAGTTTGCTGAATACTGATTTTAAGATATTAGCAGTCGTCCTAGCAAAACGACTGCAGGACTTTCTTCCAAAATTGATTTCTGAGGATCAAACCGCCTACATTAAGTCCAGATTTATTGGACAAAATGTTAGACTTATACAGGACGTTATTTATTACTCCAATTTTTACAACATACCTGCTGCAGTCGTCTGGCTAGACTTTGAAAAAGCCTTTGATTCGGTAAACTGGAATTTTATGCTTAGAACCTTAGACAAGTTTGGGTTTGGACCCACATTTACCTCCATAGTTAAGACCATGTATACTGACATAGAGAGTTGTATCATAAATGCTGGTTGGCAATCTGCTTATTTCAAACTGCAAAGAGGAATCAGACAGGGATGTCCTCTGTCAGCCCTACTGTTCAACCTAGTAGTTGAAATTCTTGGTACTAAAATTCGACAAACATGCACAGTCAAGGGTATTAATGTCGAGATTAATGATAATATGTTTGAACTAAAGATAAGTCAAGTTGCAGATGATACAACTCTTACTCTTTGTGGAGATGATTCTATAAGAAATGCCTTACAGATTGTAGATGACTTAAGTAATGTGGCTGGACCTACTCTGAATCGTAGAAAGTGTGAAGCTATGTGGATTGGGGCCAATCGAGGACGAAGAGACACTCCCTTCGGAATCGACTGGCCAAATAGACCCATTAAATCGCTTGGAATTTACTATGGTCTGTCAGAGGAAGAGTGTGAGACTTTGAATTGGGAAAAAAGAATAGATAACTTCGAAAATATGCTTCTAAAATGGCTTAGTCGCAATTTAACCCTTTATGGTAAAGTACTGATTATAAAAACATTAGCTATCTCTCAATTAATTTATAATATGTCCATGATCTCAACACCTGACTGGGCCTTAAAACGTATTGAAAAAGCATGTTTCTCTTTTCTATGGAACCGCAAACCGGACAAAATAAAAAGAAAAGTGCTGTACTCAAATTACCAAGAAGGAGGGTTAAAAATGGTTGATATATATTCAAAACGCAGTAGCCTACAGGCTGTGTGGGTTAAAAGACTAATGCAGTCGGCACTCGATGACACTAAAGAGCGCCACTGGCATCTTATACCATTACACTTTATTAATCATTTCGGAAAAGATTTCCTTCTCTTCCGCTTCAATTTTTGTAAAGGAGGAGATGCTCCTTCTCTTAGAGTGCTCCCACCCTTCTATAGACAGGTAGTCTTGGCCTGGCACGAACTTGGAGGGGGAAAAACAGACTTTGTAAGACAAAGACAAGAAATAATTTGGTGTAATAAAAACTACAAGCTCAATAACAGCACATTGTTCTTTGAACACTGGATTAGGAGCGGATTGATATATGTAAATGACTTATGTGAAAACTCTGAATATGTAGCATCTGATATATTGTTAAGAAAGCTAAGCGACAAAAGAAACTGGATGAGTGAATTTATGCAGGTCAAAAGAGCTATAGGCTATAGCTGGACTGATGAAAACGATTGTACTGGTCGTGAAACATTATATGGCACTTGTGTATGGTTCAATTCCAGCATGATTTCACTTGATACACTTAACAGTAGATATTTGTATTCTGTTAGTCTCATGGAAAATGTTGTAAGACCTACTGCCCAAGCATATTGGGATTCTGTAACCCCTAATCTTGATTGGAAAGCTATCTGGGAGTCCCAGACATGTTATATCAGATACAACAAGCTCCGCGAATTTAATTTCAAATTGCTCCATAAAATACTTCCTTGCAGATACCTCCTAAACAAGTGGAAAATAAGAGATACGTCTGGAAATGTATACAGTCCTTTTTGTGATATCTGTAATAAGCTGGAAAACTATGAACACATGTTTTTAGAATGCACTAGACTAAGGAAATTTTGGGGTAGATTAAATAATACTGAAGACAATCAATCTGTTAAAAATGTACTGTTGGAACATAACAAATGTAACATTACATTGTTGACTATCGCCAAGTTTTCAATTTATATTTCTTGGATACGATGGAAAGATAACCCGAGACAATTGCTACTCGATGATGTACACAACACGTTTATGTCCCTGTGCTCCCTGTACAGTGCTGAGTAAATAGAATAAAGTGCCGTGGCGGACACGGAAAAGTTTAAAAAAAAAAAAAAAAAAAAATCTAGATTTACTCTTGATTTATTAGATAGGTACCTACAGATTTGAACTATTATTCTAGATGCGTGAAAATCTAGACGTTTGGACTTATTAATTAACAGTGGAGGGTAGGAGGGGTTGAGGAATCGGGTACACCCCAGAATTCGTAACCGCGTTATTTCTCAATAACCGTTTTCGGTTGCCAATCATTTAATGGGTAGTCTATCCACTGAACATTACAACATAGTGAGAGAATAATTTAATTCGAAGTAAATACTTGGTAGTCTTACGTCACAGCAATATCGCAAGTGCTGCAGGGATAATAGCTATTCGGTATTCGTCAGAAACCCTCGGGATGACATCCGGGATTCTACGTCACTTCCGGTAGAAGAAGAACCGCTTAAGGATATCGCTCCAAAAAAGAATACTGGGTGTGGAGGGGACTATTTTGATTTTTCTTTGTTTTGTACTTCCTGTTTACACCTTAGCAGGAAAATAAGATTAAATCTTGTCTAACTCTAAAGATGAATACAGGAAGTTCGTGATGTCATAATTTCCGGTGGTAAAGAATATATAAATATCTGCATGGTTTTCACCACTAGTTTATACTTCTCGCTGCAGGTCTTGAACGGTGGTGATCTTGTTATTTCTGCGGACAAACAGACTTCCAGTACCGAGATGGCGAGAGTTTTACCGGTAGTTCTCTTGATGTTGGCGGCGGGACTGGCCACTGTGACCGCCCAGGGTTGGAGATGGAGGTCACATGGCAAACCGGGGCTTGTCAACATAAAGTAAGCATTTATCAAAACGTGTTTTTCTTTCCTTTGTTTTAAAGCATATTCCCAACATTTCTTTATTTTCTTCTGAACAATTCTTTGATCTCTATGTATTCTCAAGGAAAATTATTTGCCCTATTCATGTATTTTCAATGATGAACAAACTGCTTAATGTACGAATGCCCGTAACATCATTCGCAGCCTCTGCGAACACCTGTTACTACTTCTGACGTAACGCAACTTATACAAGACATTCTATAAGCCTGTCATAGCAGGTTCGAATTCATAGGTGGCGTTCTTATGGTATCCGCTTCCAAACATTACCTAAAACGCCCCTGTCGGAACCTGCCATAGGGCTATATTCTGTATCTTTCTCCATTTCCTAGCATAAAATCATTTAAAATGTCATTCTGTTGTTGATCCTAACTTTCTAGGTCCGCTATGGCTGTGATGAAGGATGGAAAGCTGTTTGGAGTCGGAGGGAACAAGAAGCTGTATGAGAGGTGGGTTGAGTTAAAGAGAGATAGAGAGAGAGACAGAGAGAGAGAAAATGAGTGAGCGAGTGGGTGAATAAGTGAATGAGTGAATAAGTGAGTGAATGAGTGAGGGAGTGCGTGGGTGGGTGAGTGAGTGAGAGAGAGAGAGAGTGAGTGAGTGAGTGAGTGGGCCAGTGAGTGAGTGAATGAGCGAGTGAATGAGTAAGTGAGTGAGTGAGTGAGTAACTGGCTGACTGACTGACTGAGTAATAATTGTAATAGTAAATGATTTGAAAACCAAGAATGACGATTAAAGGCAAATAACCAACGAACTGATGAACTTGATGACCAATCAGGGACTTTTAAACACTATTTCATTATAAACTGCACACTACATACAGGGTAAACAGTGAATGAAAACAAGTGTCTTGATGAAGACGCGGGCTACTTGTGTAGTTACCAACTGTTTTACCTGTTTTCAGGGTCTGGACAGGATCCAGTTGGACTTGGGTCAACCATGGAAAACCGTCTTCCGGCATATTCAACCCGAAAAACTTCCTGGAGGGTACGTTTTCCCCTTATTTTTTAAATTCCCATTGGGCATGCCACTGACACGTTCCAAAGTGTTTGCAACCAGTGTGTTTGATATTATGATTTTATCCTTTGCTGTTTTAAATCAAAGGGCATAGAAGGATATGGTTCAATACCGACAAAGCATTGATCACTTTGTCGAATTCGCTGCTCAACGTTCTTTTATTCGTAAATGCGTAGCAATTTACCATAAGCCTGTATATTCTGTTGCAACTGTAACAACCAAAACATACACAAACTAGAGTTCTACGACCCCATACCTTCGCCAAATGATTTTACTTTTACAACTGGTGTATTAATTGTGTTTGTCATCAACTATGCAAATAAGTTCCTCATTTACATGAATTATATTAGTTGATCATCTCCTCAACCCAGATAACAGTGGGACTATAGCATTCTCTTATTAATTATGCAAATTAACGTTATCGCTACTTGTTCTTACCCTTAGAACCGTGTGTACTGCGTGATGGAAAAGTGTATATGACAACGATTGACGGAGACTTGTACGAGCGGTACTGGACGGGTTCGCAGTGGTCGTTTGGTGCCCATGGAAACCCCGGTACGATACCATTTTCCACCATAAAACAACACTGGAGCGATACCCCTTGGCACTATTATCCCCAAAACATCTTTACCTCTTATGAGAACATTAATTCAAAAGTACTGTTTGCTTGTTTTATGAATAATCCTATAGTTGAAAAAGATAAGTTGATGCATTGTCAACGGATAATTCATGGTTTTCAACGCATAAGTTCAGGTATCGGGAACAAAAACTGAAACGGGAACAAAACTATTTTTGCCCCATGCGGATTTCTCAAGGACTGCAGATAGTTCTGCTCACAGAACGGAGAAAAGTTCAAGAGACCGGATTAAAAGATGAGGTCTATTTACGTTACTTAGATCTATAACAATAGTTTACCTTTATCCACGGGGTAACCTATATCCACTACGTTAAAAAAACAGGCATTTAGGGATATCAAGTGGACGGTGCGGTGGTTCTATACTGCAATAGGTTGAAAATATGGTAATTTGAAACCACCTTCAGTCGACTTAAACAGCGGATATAGGTTCCCCCGAGGATAAAGGTGAACTAGCGTTACCTATTCTAAAAACATTTTGTCGTTTCTGTCCAGGTACGAAACTGGAGGGATGTAGCGCTGTCATGGGGAACTCAGGCACCGTGTTTACAAGAGGGTATGACGGGACACTTCGGGAGCGGTACTGGGCCGGCAGCTCGTGGGCGTGGCGTAACCATGGCAAACCACCTGGCACTGACGTAAGGCGTCATATTTTGTGGCGTTGACATGACATATTTATTGATATTTTTACCCGTCCGAAAAATCTCTAATTCGTGGTTGACATACAAAATAAAACAAAAAAACGAAATGCTTCCGCCGCCATATTGGTATCCAATTTGCATCTTTGCTCTTTCCGAATCACAAATTTGGTTTCCTATTTGCATCTTTGCTCTTTTCGAACTGCCATATTGGCATCTCATTTGCATCTTTGCACTTTCCTAACCGCCATATTGCTATCCTATTTGCATCTTTAATTTGCTCTATCCGAACCGCCACATTGGCATCCTATTTGTACTGCTCTTTGCGAACCGCCATATTGGTATACTATTTGCATCAGTTTGCGCTTTTCGAACCGCCATATTGCTATCCTATTTGCATCTTTGCTCTCCCCGAACTGCCATATTGGTATCTCATCTTTACATTTTCTGATCAAATTCACCCCCATTTTTAGGCGTTCGGTACGACCAGTAGCTACGTCATCTACGGCCCGACAATCCGCGTCTTCGTGCCCGGAAGCAACGGCCATCTCTTTCGCTTCAGTCTGGACAGTAACTACAACGGCGTCTGGAGGGACCTAGGAGCGCCCTCTAGCAAGTCTGTGAGGAAGGTGCACGCCACGGAAAAGGGCGGGATTTTCGCCATCATGACTGACGGAGATGTATGCAGGTTAGTAATGTTCTCAACTAATGTTTAAGTATCAAAATTAATGTCTGAAATTCACGGCAGTCACTTTACATTATTGTAGTTTAAATGTGACGTCATCGCTGAGTCCGCCACCATGTTGGGCTCCCTATTTGCATATCAGTATAAATATCATGGAAGCTGTTTGGATCTTCTTATCTCTTCTTCTTCTGGGTGTGTTTTAACTATTGAAGTAACGATCGAAGTTCACTTATCTTATCTATTCTCTCCATAGGTGGTCCGGGAGCTGGACATGTTATGGAAAGCCTGACAACAAGATCGTCTGGGATTGTTCCGACCCTTTCCTCATTGAAAGCCCGTCCATCAACATCAACACCCTGTTCTGTGTTCACGCTGGGTCATACCAAGAGGTCAGGCTCTTAGATAATGTGCTATTCACATGTTAGTCACGAGGGAATCACGTGTTAGTCACGTGTCATTTACCTGAATATATGTATAGGATACAGATTTATAGATTCATTTGGACTATATATTTATTGAGTCATTATGCCTTTAATGATGTATATTTGTCTGACTGTTACATGTAGCTAATGACATCATTATAATGTAGTACTATTGTCTGTATAGCTATTAGTTGTTATTAATTGCCATACATTGTACCCTGTGCGATTGTTGAGCAATAAAATTCATTCATTCATTCATTCATTCATTCATTCATCATTATAATGCCATTTTTGATGGATTTTTAAAAACGTAATTTTCTCATGCATCATGAACTCACAGATTTTGACACCAAGTTTTATCTAATGCTATACGAGAAAAGCTATATGGCAGAAAGAAAAGGGGTACAAAGAAAAAGGTAAAAAAAACCTCATAAGTTATGAATGTATTTTCTCCAGGTGTACCAGCTGTCCGTGTTTCAAGGTGGAAGTGGTTGGGTGAATCGCGGCAAGCCGTCCGGGACCAACACATTTGTGGACCGTCCCACTGTCATGTTCTCCGGACCTTATTCCCGAGTATTCGTGCCCGCCAACGACGGCAAGGTGTACGAGCTGTACCCACCCGGACAGCCCTGAGAACGCCGTCTTGTCACGTGTTAGTCACGTGTTAGCCACGTGTTAATCACATGTCAATCTGATAAAGATCATGCGTCCGTTACGTTTGAGTCTCATAGAGATCGCTTGCTAGCCACGCGTGAGTCTCAAAGATATCACGTGTTAGTCACATGTAGTTCACCTGCAGCTGAAACTTTCCGCTTTATCCCAATGGTGTTATATCAGGTTTAATTTTAAGGGTTATACAAGAGGGAATTCAGGAGGCCCGGTAACGGTTAACGGTAAATTCAGGAGGCCCGCTAACGGTTAACGGCAAATTCAGAATGAGTTACAAAGCATAATAGTAACATTGACATGCATTCCTATTCATACAACGCTAGAGTAGTTATATCAATGGGTGAAAATACATTGTGAGAAGCAGAAGGTGCCCAGAACCCGGAGGAATGACAGGGACAATGTCCATGACATCTGTAAATTGACGGAGGCAGAGTTCCCGGCCCGTCACAGAGACTGCGGCAGCAAATTTCTCATGGGTGGATTAACTATTATTTCAGCACATGGAGCGCCGAAAAAATTTAAAATCAAGACCCTCTTAAATGCTATTTCCTGCATTTTTGGCAAATCTTGTCGATAGACTAAGCTAGGTTGATTTTGACGTTTTCATCAAATTACACATGATTGTTATATTATACTCGTAGCTTTGGCCTCCACCCCCAGAGCCCCGACATATTTTTACCATTTCGAGCTCGGAAGGCATTGCAATACTATAGTCCGGGAAAATTTTAAAATCTGGACCGTCTGAAACGCCATTTACTGCATTTTGAAGGACAGATTTTGCCGTAAGAGGAAGCTAAATTAAATGACATTTTGATAGAGAGAAAGTATTTTTGTGCGAAAACCCACGCCCCTAACATTTTTTCGCCATGTCGTCGTGAGCGCCAAAGGCGCAAGCCGTCTCAATGGAGGTCGGGAGAAACCTCATTTTCTGCATTCTAGGAGAACGTTTTGTCCGAAACTAAGCTATGTAATTGTTTGACACTGATGAAATCTGTATAAGTGATAAAGTTTTGAGGGCAATGCTTCCGCAACATATTTTACCATGTGCAGAGCCGAAGGCGGGAAATTTTGACACCTGGACCCTTTCAAACGCCATTTCCTGCATTTTCAGGGTTTCTATCTGGCATTTTACGCCGTGTGTATAGTATAACGGGTTACGAAGAATTTCTTGGTAACGCTTAACGGTGAATTCGGGATAACAAATAACGATTAACGTTGAATTAAAACGACCAATAACGCTTCACGAAGAATATACCGATAACGGTTAACGTTGAATTAGAGCGGGTCGGTAACGATTAACGGTGAATTAAAATGGCTCGTAACGCTTAACGGAAAAAGGCATGCAGACCCTCATACAAGTATGCCATTTATACGCATACGTTCGTTAGATATATTTTTCTTAAGATTACTGCATAAACCATGATTCGTAAGTATATATAATTTACCGATATCAACATCAATTTTAACACTGTTGTACCTGCAAAAAAATGGGGCTTTTCGTCTTCCTCTGCTTACAAAAAAGAGGTCAAAATCAACCCGTTAAGAAATAGTCAACACTAGGATTTGAGTAGCCCCATTTTTACAATGTCTATCACTGTTCATTGCCACATGACTGATTATATATCTCCTATGTTTCCACCTTGTACTTGCAATTAGCCTCCGGGCATGAACTTTCAAATAAACTTTCAACTAGAGTTCGGCGACCTCATACCTCCATGAAATATCTAGACCTTTTGTAAATTTTATGCAAATGTCTGGCACATTTACATGATTTATGCATGGTGATGTTCATCATTGACTAACATACACATGTCACAGTTATGAAATTCCCATCATTAATCATTAATCGGTTTTGCAATCTTTGCATATAGTATGCAAATCAGTTCCTCATTAGCATATTTGGTATCTGCTCATGTTCCATCTACCATTATTTACATGTGTTGCATTTATTGAAGTCCAGTTATTGAAAACAATGGAATTATAAAACTTCCACATTAATTATACAAATTAAGGCCTCATTTGCATAACATGTATGTCATTATGAACATCTTTGCTGAACCTACCCGCATGCTTAGAATGATGTCAATCCGTCGTTCCTTTCTGCAGTAATCCTGTTTGGAATCTCTTGACAAAAACACCCCTGTGGTTCCAAAAGTTAATGTTAGGGGGCTGAAACGTACTCCACTTTGTCATAACGCTAAAAGCTATCTGCCACCCAAATGTCAAGACTATATCATGTCTTGGACAAGAGATACATTGATATAACTGCTATGATAGATTATTCTCATTAATTATGCAAATGTACTCATATTTTGCATAATTAGTATTTCATTTTGTACAACATTGTCTAAGGCACGTGCATACCAAAAATCATGAAAATACGATGTTCCCTTCTTGAGTTATTTGATAAAAATGCCCCTGTTATTCCGCAACTAGGTGCTAGGGGGCCCAAACTTACGTCACTTCTTCCCGAGCACAAGAGCTATCTAAAATTAAAAAAAAAATTCGTGACCATAGCTTGTTCAGAAGATCAGAAAACACACACAGAAGTACCAAGGAAGGCTGCTAGGGGGCCCCAAATCTAATCATTTCATAAAATCACAAACATCTATCTACTAATGGGTTTTTGCACTCTTATATTCGCTCATTAGCTAGGTATTACGATACAAAAAATATTCACATAGACACAATTTAGATAGATTTATTTTGCTCCCTTTTCAAAACATGTATATTGCAAATGTTAAAATATTGACTTCTTCCGTATTACAGTCAAACCTGCCCAAGACGATCACCCGGGGGACCGGGCAAAAGCGGTCGATTCGACCAGATGGTCGGTTAAAAGAGTATCAACTCAAAACATGCCCGATGCATAGTTAAAATGGTTTCCGTTGTGTTTAATGGCAAAAAGCAAGCACAGTCGCGCGTACATCCGCCGCCATCTTTATTTTGAACATAACATTGTTACGGTAATGGTAGTCAAAATCCGACGCAAACTCGCCGAATCGACACGAAATCGTGCTAGTTATCATTGAAAATCGATGACACCTCAAGATTTGAAAATAACGCGGGCGTTTTGAGCAGGGATTTGGTCCCAATGTGTGGCGGTCGCGTTGGCCAGGTGGACGTTGCGTAATGCTTACGTTAATGGGGAAAATTTTCGGGTTCGAGAAAAAGCTGTCGTAATGGCCAGGTGGTCGCTAAGAAGAGGTGGTCGCTTGGGCAGGTTCAACTGTATTTCCTCAAAAAAATTTATATGCATTATGCACCCATGTATAAATTAAATATTCTATCTCTGGTAAATTTATATAACGTTTATCCAACCTACGTGACTGTGTGAATACTTCGGATATTCCAACAAATACAATGTACACTTCTGTATGATACAGTACGTAGTTTGCATGTATTTTCTTTAGCCATATAACGTAATATGTAATAAGCAGAAAATTAAAACATAAATCATCCTCATTGATAGTGCAAAACCACTGTATAATACATAATCAGTCTAAGTAACATACACCTTAACAAAACGCTGGGAATCCATTCTTCTATTTTATATTTGTCTTAATTTCAAACCCATAGTCTTGTCCCTCATTCCTAAATATGAGCTATGTAGTAAGAATAAAATAAAAAAAGTACTCAATACTTCTATAACTTTGAAATCGTGCAGCAAATTAACGAAAAGCACCACTATATTACTAAAACGCTACCAGGCACATTACCACCTGTTTAATATAATTAAAGATAAGGTAATGTTGATTTGATTATTATATGGATGCCATCTGCCCGCGCATCAATTTTCGGCCGTTTCCAAAAATAAGTAAGTTTTCTCCACCCGTCTGGCCACAGCAATTACAGGAAACAGCAGAAAGAGATTTGCAAATTTTGACATGCAAATTTTGATCCTGTCCTGACCTCCCACTGTGCAAGAAAACATTGTTAGACACAGAAAAAAGACCCCAGATAGTTGCTGCAAACATAAAACCAAGAGCTCGGGCGTTATGTTGTATCAGGGCCTTCAAACTGTCAGCAAAGTTCAGCGCCTGATAAAGGGAGGGGGGGGGGTCTCCCCAAGACCAGGGAATGCCAAAAAACAGTCTTCGTCTTGTCATTTGAGGACTAGCGGTCGTATCTCATCTTCATGTTCACCGTTGATACTACCACCCTGTTGGATTCCGTCGCCATTCTGACCTTGCGGCACCGCGGCCCAAGATTGCTCCATCCCGCTCCCGAAGACTCCAAAGCAGATGGCGGTCGCCACAAACATGCAGGCATTCATCAGGACTACTTGGGACCATTCCTGAAACGTCTGTAAAATTCAAATCTTTGTCGTTATTTTGAATTTCAAAAATGAATGGGTAAACATTGACTTTACAGCTGTTTGCATCCTTTGTAATTTCGCGGTTTAAATCGTTGTTTCTGAAACATTTCAAGTACAATAATGTTGTTTATTCTTACCCTTAGAGTTATGTACATGTTTTTGTATTTGAAAAACACTCATGCAGTAATGTTAGCTTTATACCATCTCGGACTAATGTTGCTTACCTCAATTATGAAAAGATCTGAATGGTTGTTTCTCATAAAGCTATTTGAGTTTCATTCATTGTGTAAGTATATTTCTTTCTTTAAAAAACGGGGAATTGAACAGATATGCTAAATGTAATCGGTAAGACCTTGACCTTACGAATTGCAACTTTAAGACCAAAAGATTCCATATCATATCTCCGTCAATAGGATTACCCGTTTCAAAAGTAACGAATATAGGTAAAACAAATGTCAAATAACGTTACATGCCTTATTCTTTGTGAGTGTTGCCACCAACAGTGGGAAGGTTAGGCCGACGGTACGACAAAAGACTCGGCAGATCCCAGATATCACGCTGGCGTACCGGGGCGCGATGTCAAAGGCGTTGGCATCAGCAACTGTAGACGACAAAGAAAACCGTGACTCACTAAAGATTTTCAAATGTATTGTTGATTTTTGTCGTTTCAAAACACTAATTGTGGGCTGCATTCGGGCGTATTTCGGTAATAACGTAAAATGGGGATACCGTGTTCATAGAGTTTACAGGTTGTTTCGCAATGAAAGGAGGCGGACATCGTAAATTAAAACGGGACATGAAACTGGTGGGCGTGCACTGGCTGCCATGTTTAGAATTGAATTTTCCTGCTTACAGCCTTGTAGAGTTTCTACTTTGTCACATACTTTAAATGAGGATTTTATTTGATCATGGACAAAAATCCCGGCAGCCACAATAAGGTTCTAAGGGGCCTCATCCGAAATTGAAAAAAAAGTAGCTGTAGTAGATTCATGGCCGTTTTCAAGGCCGTGGGGCAGGGGGGTGTTATCCACTGTGTATTGGGCACAGTATTGAAAGGCGGACCCCAACCCTTTCCTCTCACTATCTTTTACCATGCACAATGGCACTGCCAAGGGTATAAGATCAGTGGACATATGAAGAGCACAAGATCACTAACATGATAGAATTTGAACCCAAGTCCTCTGACTTCTCGGTCAAACACCCTGCAGTTACGCCACATAATAGCACCAATCTGCAATGCAAAAAAAAAACACAATGAAAAGAACATACCCGCTGCCCTGGCTGCAGAACATCCGTAGCCTACAGCGACGAAACATGCTGCCACGGCAGAGTTGGAGGTAAAGGCCGCCACAAAAAGGCATCCAGATACGCATAGACAAGCTGTAGATATCAAATAGATAGATGAAATGGTTTGATTCGGTGGTTCACTGTGAATGTGTTGAGAGACTTCCGAAGACATGACAGGGAGCTTCTACGTTTATGTAGAGTAAGAGTTTTGCGTTGCCGATGGGTGGTATAAACGTGGTGGTATAAAGTATAAACTTCCTGGCACTTTTTTTGCGAATTGCTGACGTCACGTGGAGGAAATATCACGTATCGATAGGGTAACGTGTTACTCTCGCGAGATTACGTTCGGAAGTGATTATATTACTGATCATGAATAAGGCGACTGTCATTTTGGACCACTGTGATGGAAAAAAGTTTAATATTTAAGTGTTAATGACCCGCCCCGAGGTGTATATGGTGTAAATGTTTGTCTAAGTGTGGAATATCGGAAGCCGCTTTACCATACGACTGTAACTGTTTTCTCACTCTTGTTCATACCACCTATCCCAGAAATAACCCTATGCTAACATACACCAAAAGAAACAGCATGTAAAGCATACCGGTGACAGCCATGGCCTTTCGCGCGGCAGTCGTTGTAACATAGTTGCAGAGGAGGTTTCCAAACAGAGCGAACACCGGCTCTAAAGCTCCAAATGCTAGTATTGGAATTCCAGCTAGAACTCCCGTCTGAGATAAGAAACAAATGAACCATAAGGTACTAAGTAACATTGAAAAAAATGTAATTGTAATGCCTACTTTTTAGCCAAATACAGTAGTCTATCATGATCATAATCATTACCACATCACCATCATAATCATTATCAGCACCACCATCATCATCATCAGTCCCATAGCTGGTCTGTTGTTAGGGCAGTATGGCTATCGAAAATAGTCTTAAAGTTTGTAATCACAAATTTGTTTAGCAGTCGTCAGTCTCTGAAATTTTTGAATATTTTTCATTTGCTTGGTGAAGACGGCCTTCGAGAGCGGCTATGGAAAGGTCCACGTTTAAATTTCAAATGGTAGAATTTTGCCATCACAAGATATTGGATACTATTTACTTAGAGATGAGGCAGTCGAAGAAAATACTATTGATTTTGTAGTCATGTGACTCATAATGGTATCATATGTAACATTGTTTTCTTTTTTCGTAGTTTTTTGTCCTAAAACTGCAAGGGTTCATGGATAACTATAGAATAGAACTATACGTTTTAAGTATTTTAAAGAATGTTGTTAAAAAAATACAAGAAGTATTTATGATTCTCACCAGTTCAACCTTTGTCTTAAAGCTTTGGTTGAAGTAGAGTGGAAGCAGGTTGGGGTCCCAGACGTAAGCCACTGTATGTAACATCATTGAGGCCCAAACAGCACCAGACGTGAAGATACGACTAAATGGAACGCTTTTCTGTAGGGACAAAAAGGATCATAACTCCTCAGTAGCTATCCGATAGTCTAGAAACTTTTCTACGTTATGTTATTAGGTACTACTTCATTAGCGTGAGATCGCGTGGCGCAGCGGCAGCGTGTTTGACAAAGATCGAGAACAACACCATCATCTTCAATATAAAAAGTAAGCAAAAGAGCGGACTCTTTTCCAAAGTTTGTAGCTGTGAATCTGTTTGAAAACAATAAATTTTGTCAGTCCTAGCCACACTTGCTTTAGTGGCCTATAGCGCAAGATATAAAGTAGTAAATTATCATAAAATCAATATTGAAGCACAGGGTAAGTATAAGTACTGGTATACCATATCATAATATGCCACCGAATGAGCATATATAACCATAAACAGTCCTCTAGCCCCTACCATGTTTGTGATCTCGCCCTTGTCCTGTCCAGCCGATTCGCTCTTTTCACGCTTTTTTGCAAAACCTGTTGGCGCCAGCCCAAGTGAACAGGCCGTCCATACAATCCCCAGGCAACCTGTGTATACAAAGACCGGGAAAACGTAAGGATAAAGGACATACACTTAAGGGTTAATGACCCGCGTCAAGGTGTATATGGTGTGATAACGCTAGCCTCCATAGCAGGCTTTCTGGAGCCTTTTTCTGGCTCATAATACACTTTTGCTGGCCATTTCTACTTGTACTCGGTCGCTGATTGCTGGCGTTTTCTGGTTGCCGGCCTCCAGAGCCAAAAAAGGCCTCAGAAAGCCTGCTATGGAGGCTATGATAACGCCTGGTCCTTTGCTATAACCACCGAATGAAACCACAGTGAGCGATGTGGTTTTATCAGTTGGTAAAACACGTGTGCATTTGTAGAATTTCTACAAATTCACATTTATTCTTTGGCACACAGGGAGATTACATATTTGAATCCAAAATTTCCTAAGAAAATATTCGAACATTGCCGACTTCTACTGTACTGTATTCATGATCATTTCTCCCTCCGGGGTCTGATCTTTCCTCCTTGCCCTGTGCTATTCATGTATCTCTCATTCTGATTGGACAGAGTCCTGTGTGTATTGCTCCTTCTGATTGGTCAGAATTTGAATCGACACCACGAGTGTGGGGTTGTATAGTACCACAACTACCCCTGACCTCAGCACTGGAAGAGTACAAGGTGGCAAAAAGTATGAGCGCAGACAACCCTGGAGAGCATTAAAGATAAGATAGTGAGAGATGCGGGGATCACTCTGAGATCAGGAAGGAAGTGGTCAGCAGCAGAGGCAGCAGAAGGCGCCAGCGAAGTAGGTTGAGGCACAAAGAGATAGTGGGAGTGGTGGCCCAGGGTAGGCTAGGCCTTGGAGCAGGGTCGACAACAACCCAGAGATGGAAGGATGCTGAGCCCATGCTAAGGAGAAAGATGATTCAGAGTGAGATCAGACGGCAAGTAGAAGATCAGAGGAGGGCTCAGGCAGTTAGCCAGGGAGTACAGGGAGCCTAGGTATGATGGGAACAGGCCATAGAGAGGAAGGTGACCTGGAAGGAGCTCTGGTCCTGGGAACCGCTGAGGACACAGTTCCTGCTGAAGTCTGTGTATGATCTCTTGCCCACCCCAGCAAACCTGAAGAGATGGGGCAAGGAGAGTGAGGAGAAGTGTGTGCTGTGTGGGAAGAGAGGGACATTGAGCCACCTGCTTACAGGATGTGCCATAGCCCTAGGCCAGGGAAGATACAGATGGAGGCACGACAGTGTTGGCAGCCACACTAGAAGAGAAAAGGGCACAGATGAGCGGAAGGAAGCAGAGTCTGAGATTTGTGGACTTTGTGAAGGAAGGAGGGAAATGACAAAGGAGGGGAAAGAGAGCATCAGACGATGGACTAGGAATCTTGCCCACAGCGGGTGACTGGGTCCTGCAGGTGGACCTCGACAGAAAGCTAATCTTCCCTGAGGAAATAGCAGTGACAAATCCTAGGCCAGACGTAGTGATCTGGTCAGCCAAGACCAGACAGGTTGTAATGATAGAACTCACAGAGCCATTGGAAGACAGAATGGAAGAAGCGTTCGAGAGAAAAGCTGAAAGATATAGCAACCTGAGACAAATCTGTACTGAGAAGCGGTGGAAGGCCTGGTGCTTCCCCGTAGAGGTGGGCTGCAGAGGTTTTGTGAGCCAGTCAATGTGGAGGATGCTGGTAACACTAGGTATCAAAGGAAAGAAGAGGAAACAGGTGACTAAGAACCTGCCGAGGCAGCATCGAGATGGCTGTTGTTGAAACGAAATGAAGGAACTTGGAAGATTTGAGCCACAACTGGTGATGGATTGGCCACCGTCACCGCCCCGCCAGCCGTCCTGATACAAGGGGGCGAAACCCCCGAAAACTGCTGGAAGTCAGCTGCCTTGCAAGTTGTGGCTTGCAGTACAACCTAGCTGTATCAAGTAAGTCACATCTTTTGACCTTGGAATTGACATCGGAATTCTATGACAATGAGTGTACGTTTTCCTATATGCTATTTTTCAATCTAATGCAGACATGGCTCTTTTAACCCTATTCAGACCGGGCTTTTATGGTCATCCCTGGACCGGGGGGGGGGGGGGCATAATTTATGCATATATAATTATGAAAGATATGCTAAATAATATAAGATTTTATTTATGTAACAAAATAGCAGTAATATAGCAAATAAATGTGAAAAATACATTGTTAGAACCAAAAATAGTGATTTTTGGCAAAACTGCCTGTCAACAAACGGTTGCCATGGCAACACGAAAAAATGGAAAATTTGTCAAAGTTCTTAGAATTGTTGCCAACAATATTTTAGGAAAACTCATCAAATTTGGTGGCTTTAGCGTAAGGCGTTCTGGCGTTATAGGGCATCGAAGTTGGCGCCGGCCTCAAAAGCCCCCCCCCCCCCCGGTCTGAATAGGGTTAAGCTAACGTTACTTTTCCACAAAGGGACCCGGCCGGTCAGTTTGGGGAACAAAAAAATATACGATATAAAAGACAACAAAAACACGGACCAAAAATACTTCAACAACATGCCTTGTGCATATTTATTATTGGCATAAACTTCAATTTTTGTTTCCGCAAACAGCCCAGCCAGGCCCCCGGTAGGAAATGTGACATAGCCCTTAGCAGTTGCCTTGTACGATTTACATTTTTTTGTTTACTGGCAACGATTGATGATGTCATCAATATAATCATATACCCTAACATTTGCGAAGTTGTACTTACCAAATACGTAGAATGTCACCTGCCAGGACAGCCTTTGCGTTATGAAGCCTGTCGAGATGAGTCCAACGAACTGGCCGAGATAGATGCCTTAACAACAGCAAAACAATATAAAAGTAAAAAAAAAGATTCCTTTGACACATTAACTATATATATACATATATATAAAAGACGCCGCAAAGGAAACTTTGCAACGCACCACTAAAAATTAGATATGCATTTTTCGTTTGCTTTATTACCTTTTTTCAAAGGGACACTAAGAATTTGACCCCAAAATTGAAAATATTCTCGATAACGACATATTACTGCGAATGCTATACAATGCTTTTTGCATATTTGGATCATGATTTCATATTCCTGTTGTCGATGCGCTGTTGTCAAGGTTCGCTGATTTAGAAACACCATCACAGACTAGACCTTCCTGTTTAAAAATAACAACATCCTGGACACCAGTAGCCCCTCTAAGGGTAGGGTAATCAGTTAGTCACACACCAAACTAGCTAGAAACAAGAACAATCAAGACCTTCGTTTTTTAAACAACCATCATATCACTTCAGAATAGGATATATTAATGGACTTACATTGAAGTGTATCAACAAGCTGAGGTTACGTTCCCTTAAAACTGCAAGAAATCTTGCAACGATTTTGCTTTACAGATAAGTATTGTCCTCAGGCACCCCATTGGGCAGTTAGTTACACACGACAGTTATCTGTAATATGTGGACATGTTTCCCTTGAAAGATCACAGTTTTTAAATATGATTGCATGGTGCAATATTATGCCCCCCCCCCCGAATATTTGTATTCGATGCTATAGGGTTAACCTTGATTCAACTTACCATGTAAAAAATGGTAGGAAAATCAACCTTATGTATTGTCCTAATTTTACATAGTGCAGCTCTAAGGTTTAATCAGAACTGTGGGCAGTTGCTTCAAATTGTATGTGTGAAATATTCCATTTATTAAAAGAAATAGACCGCCCGTCAGCTTTACATTACCAAGTACCCTGCTTTTGAAAGGAACATATGTAAGACAGCCCGAGAATAAAGGTGGACTAGCGTCGATGCCTTTTTCTTTTAAAAAATAATAACAAAAAAATGAAAAGCCACAGGGAGTTCAAACCAGATGGATTAAATCAAATTTTGCCTTACCTATTCCAAGGCCAGTAAGACCGGGTGGAAAATGATCAATAATTGACAGATGTAAATGGGCAGAGTAAACTGATATGTTGAAGTCAAGGGTATAACCTACAAAGTAACTGAAAAGCAAATCTTTTAAATGGAGTCATGTGGGCCCATGCACTTCAATTGTATAAACCGAGGCAGTCAGCTGTAAGGTCATGCGCATTGATACAACAAATGGACAAACATCAGGATCTCGTATATAAGATCTGAAAGCCGACTTATTATACTGCCATATATAGCGAAGCCCCGCTGTCTTTCACGTTGCAGTGTTTACAGACGCTTCAGATTTCGACCGCACTACTTTTTAACCCTACGTCTTTAATTCCAAACGTCGCGGAAAATACTGTGTTTTGCTAACATAACAGCCATTTCGATGATCGTCTGTCACCTTGACTCGGCCAAACTAGGTGAACATAGTTAACATTTGGGGCCGTGACGGGTAGCTCCTGAAGAAGATGACAAACGGACACAAAAACGTCATCGCGTATCCATCTATCTTACAGTAAATACGAACCTGTTTTTCATACTTCGGCCTGTTCGTCCTTGTCAAAATGTTTCAAATTAAAAAGATGTCAAGGAAAAAAAGAAGCCCTCCCCCGACCCTGCTAGTTAAGGTACACAATGTTTGCCCAGAACAATTGTCTGACCTGCAAAGACGTATGGAGCAACTCTTGCGCTTTGCCTTGGTAGCATGTATTCACCGAGAACACCATAAACTGCAGGTTCGGATAAACCCTGTAGCAAGAAAGGAAAATGGTTGCAATTATGACAAATCATTTAATATTACATCGTAATTCATTAGTTCAACCAATATTTACCCTTAATACCTGAGAAAACACACGCATGTCTCTAAGGAGGAACAACTTAAGCACGTATTACGATAATGCTGAGCTATACAAATATCTTTATTATACAAGATGATGGGAATATATAAATCTATGTCTTTCAGTTAACAAATGTAATTATTTAATACCTATACATACGCGGGTCCTTTCTTACCTCTGCCAGACCTGCCAGAACACGTTGAGTAACCGCAGCCTCAAAGCGTTGAAACGCAACAGGGGCGACACTGTGGACAACGGAGCTGATGCCGACTGACATCAAGAGCACCCTGACAATGAACAGCAATCTTAGAAATCAACGCATGCAAATAAGGCCACAGCAAGTAAATTTTATGGATGACATCCTCTGCAGACTGCAAAAATAGTGAGATAGGGCGAAAAAAAACAAGATGGGTAACAAAAAACAAGATGGCTAAATTTTTCAAATATACATAATAGACATTGTAAAAACAAAAGTTCAAGCGACGAAACATAGTATTGCAGCCAACAAGGCATTCATCCCTGTATTCAAGACGTGAACTAGTGTAGTAAAGGTGACACTAGTGTGGTAGACTGGTATCACTTACCAACATGGCAACCACTAATGGCATCCATATTGGTGCCACTTTTACAACTATCTAACTAATTTCATTTCTATAACTACAGTCATGGCTACCTAGCTAGTGTGACTTCTACAAGTACAACCATTAGCCTACAACACAACATATT
Organism: Branchiostoma floridae x Branchiostoma belcheri; assembly: GCA_019207045.1. NCBI lineage: Eukaryota > Metazoa > Chordata > Leptocardii > Amphioxiformes > Branchiostomatidae > Branchiostoma > Branchiostoma floridae x Branchiostoma belcheri. Next base: position 10,413,851 of record CM033031.1, read on the forward strand.
TGCCCATTTTGGTACTTTCTCGTCATGTTGACCATCTCAAAAAAAAAAAAATTCTTGTTTTTTTTCTGAAATCAGGCGAAAATTAATGCGCGCGCTGATGTCATCCATAAAATTTACTTGCTGTGGCCTAAAGGTAATATTCCTACAAAATCTAAGCCATCATCAAATAACAAAGTGACACGCATTCCGCCGTCTTTTTAAAATACAAATTCAAATACGTTTAACTACGCCGGTGAAGGCTAGAAATCCAGGTAACAATAACACAGTAAAAATAAAACAGTTATTGAATAAAATTGGTAGTTTTTTCCAAACTATATTCAGTTGCTTGTATACTATATAGCCACAATGACTTACTTTTATGAATGAAATCCTCTGGAGACCAGAGTACTACGCAATCCGCGAGGGGAAAAAAGGCCGCTAAATTTAAAAAAACAACAACTAAACTTACATGTGTGTTTATCTCTGGTAGGACCGGTCCCAGACAATCGGTGCCATGTCAATAATGTACTACAGTCAAACCTTCCCGAGCGACCACCTCTTCTCAGCGACCACCTGGCCATTTCGACCGCTTTTTCTCGGTCCCGATTTTTTTCCTCATTGACGTAAGCATTAAGCGACCTTTCTCAACGACCACCTGGCCAACGCGACCGCGACCGGCCCAAATTGGGACCTATAACGACCGCTTCATTTTCAAAATTGAGGTTTTCATCGATTTTAATTTTGATGATAACTAGCGCGATTTTGTGCCGAAATCGGCCAGTTTGCGTCGGATTTTGACTGCCATTACGATGTTATGTTTAGAATAAAGATGGCGGCGGTCAATGGGTGGGTCAGTCTTCTGTAATGTATGAGGAAATTTCGTTGTAAGAAAATCCGAATTTAGTTGTTACAGAAGTTTTTTTTTTAAATCTATATCATTATAAAGTGAACTGTGTGGCTCATACCTTTCTAAGAAAGATCTGTGTGAGTGCTTTTTCCAACTGTACTGTACATTCACTCGCGGGTAAGTACGCTATCGGGACGTACCGGGCATCGAATTAGGAAGGTGCACCGTAGTAGTTATTTCAGATACGGCGATCAAGAACACAGCGACGCATAAAGGCTTGTATGGTAACTGACAGCATCAAAGTTCCCTTACTGTCTAAAACGTTAGTGTACAAATATTGAGCTTTAAAACACTGTATCGAATAAAAGCTCGATAAAAGCTTGGGGTTAAATTTACAGTTTACAGTGTGCGTGTTGTATTTATAATAAAATACCTCGCTTCTTTGCGTGCTTGCAGTGTGCTTGCTATTTGACATTAAACACAACGGAAACCATTTATACTTTGCATCGGGCATGTTTTGAGTCGATACTCTTCTCAGCGACCACCTGTCCAAATCGACCGTTTTTTTCCTGTCCCCCGGGTGGTCGTCTTGGGCAGGTTTTACTGTATTGTCATTCTTGTTTTAAAAGGGGGACAAGGGCGCTGTGACCCCATCCTCTGACCACGTGCTCCTTTATTCTGGAGAACTGATCTCTGGTAAACATAAAATTCTGATTGCCCAGGGCAGCTATTGGGTCACAGATGGCCGTTTGTTTCAACAGGCGAAAATTACTGCGCGCGCGGAAGTCATTCATAAATTTGACGGGAGACCTGGCGCATCCCCGTCTTGTAATTAGCCAGCGAAAGGGTATGTCACCCCGTAAGGGGCGGTATAACCCAGTCGTGTGTAAGCATGTGCGAACATGTGTGATCACGTCGACCGATGATGATGATGATGATGAAATTTCGTTTCGTCAGTGTGGCCTAATGAGTAAGCATTTTAAGCCATATTGTCCAACTATTCACGGGACTAACTGAAAACCGTACATAAGATTGGTTTTAAGAAATAATCTTAGAGCTTGGCAAAGGAACTTACCTCATAGCACTATGCCGATAGGCCAGGAAACCACCAATAAAACTCGAGGTCAGCAAACCAGCATAGACCGAACTCAGTATTACTCCGACTTCGAACTGACTGTACTCGGCCTTAGGCTTTCGCAAAAAAAGAAAAAAAAAACAGAATACGCAAATAGTCGCGGTTAATTTTATGTTTTTGGCGTGTATTTGAGTTGACGTCTGTCATCCCAAAGGTTTTACGAGGGGTAATCAATAGGTCCTCGGCCTCACCCAGAAATAACAGGCGCAACTCAGATTTCTAAGCACAACATAGTATGAATCCTTTCATCAATACCCTCTAAATTTCAAATCATTGCAGTCATGACTTTCCAGGCTTTCGCTTTTTGCTTATTAGAAGGTTAGGTTGCGAGAAATTAAAAACAAGGTTGAATCGTGATCAGACATGTGTGGGTCGAGTTTCCCATGCCATAAATTCTTTGTCATTAACAACATTGTCAAAATAATTGATAACGATTCTCTTCCTATTTCAAGCAAAAAGGAGCGAGTGTCTGACTTCCAGCAGCGCATGTTGACGTATGACCCGCACACCTCAGGTTGCAGTTCAATTGTCCACGTTTTTTTCCTTCTCCCTTACCTAACGTTACTGGGTGTCGCCTGCAAAGTAATGATCACACTAATTTGAATTTTGGTACACATTCATATAAGACTTTGTACTTGACATCTATGCTTAGAAATCTGGGTTGTGCTTATAGTTTCTGGGTGAGGCCGAAGACTTATTGATCACCCCTCGTAACATCAAATTTGTGATACTTTCAGAATATTTTAAATCATATGAATTATCATGCATGTTCTTGGCCATTACCAGAAAATAGTAAGTGAAAAAAACATACATTCAAAATCATTTTAACTTTTGATGATTATTGAACTTAATGGTAGAATACATTTTCTACATTTGCATTAACCTAGTAACTAAACTATGCAAAATATAGTGAGTCAACAAAAATCTAACGCTACCCCACCTTATCCGCTGACTAACCTATATCCGTTGTTCTTAGAAATAGGCCATTTAGGTTTATCGAGACAATAGACGGCGGCTACAAATTGCAAGTATTGCATTTGATTTTATGAATATTGTACTGCCCTTTAATTTGATATCCTTGAAAACCAACAGATAACAACAACAGATAGACGTTAGCAGGTAGACAATGGTTAACTACGTTACCAAACTAACCTTGGAGACATTGGTGTTTGTGTTGTTGCCTGCTGAATCCTGTAGTTGCAAAAGGACAACAGACACACTGGTCCTCCCCGCGTACTGAAGTAGAATGCCGGTGAAGAGTAGAGCACACAGTACTTTCTTCGATGCAGTTATTGCCTCCGAAGAAATGTCTGAATCTGCCATACTGCTCACTTTCAACCTCTAGAAAGGAATGGTATCAGTGAAGCCAACTATTAATCAGTTACTCAAGAAATTTTATAGTCCTTGGAATTTGGTTTTGAATTTTTTTTCGTTACCTGAGTAACTGTTACTTTGCAAGTTTTACAATCGACTACGACAATATCACAGGAGGGAATACTGTAAATGCATTTAAGTTCGCGGAGACTTAAATTTGCGGTAGCGAGAAAATGGGTTGGTTTTAATTTCGCGTTAGCACTGTGGTCTCTTACTGCCATGGAAAAATGTTCGCGGTGGTTTAAAATTCGCGTACATTAATCCACCGCGAAAGTTTGTGACGTTAAGCTAAGGGCACAACCCGCCATACGTGCAAATACGTGCTGTCTACGTGCCAAAACGTAGGCAATATTTTGGGATCCGTAAGTGGTAAGTACCGCCTCCGTATGAACTCGTAGGGAATCCGACGGATTTTGGAACACGCAGAGACGCCGTAAAACGTGCAGGCAAAACTTTCTGTGCCATCGGGCTGCGGGTTCGCCCCCCGTTTGTGCCAGTACAGACGACGCGCCTGCCCTGTACAGCCCGAATGTTTTCAGAAATACGTGGCGGGCGTGGCCTGCCCAAAAAACGTACGGACAAATTGCACGTACGGCGGGTTGTGTCCTTAGCTTTACGGAGACTTGGGTTGACACATAATAAGACAACTTACCCCGTAGCTTCTTCCCCTCGGCCCATGAGAAGCTCCTACTTTTTGTGAATAAGCCACATAGTATGGGGCTATGAAAAAAGTTTGTTGCTATAGCTATTTCATGCAAATGAGGAAAAATATTGCGTTATCAAGCGAAACTACAGTGTTATCACACTAAAATTATGTGATCCAATCCTCGCTTATCATGGACATTCTCTACTGGGGATAGAATTATTTCATGTTGTAACTGACCCATACACAAGGACGTCAAAACCTGTATTTACACAACCATCTTAAGGCCAGTACTACTTTATGCGAGAGAAATCTGGACTCTGACCCCCCCCCCCCCAAAAAAAAATGAAAAGCAGAGTACAGGCCACTGAGATGAGGGTGCTCCGACTCATCTTTGGAGTAACCAAACTAGACAAAGTCATAAACGAGGTCATACGTCAAAAGTTGTCTGTCGAACCTATATTGACACTGATTGAAAGAAACCAACTGAGATGGTTCGGACATTTGTATAGAATGCCAGACCATACAGAGACGTTAAGAGAATTTTTAACTGGAAACCAAAAAAGAAGAGGCCGGCAGGCAGGCCAAGAAAACGGTGGATAGACCAGATTAAGGAAACAACACGTAAAAAAGAACCGAACTTTGATTAAGTCAAGGACATGGCCTTAGAGAGAGGAGAATGGAGATATTTTGTCCAGAGGCTGACAACTCACAGGCCCTCGGGCCTAGAGGCGTCAGGGTGAGAAGAAGGTGAAAAGAAACTGACCAATCCCAGCTTATTTGTTATTACCCAAAGGTATAGCCCTAGGCAACACTCTGGCCAATTGGGTCAGCCTAATCAGCTTGACAGGTGTCTTGACAAGCTGTCGGAAGAGAAATTACCTCTGGGTTGTTTCTTACTTCTGAAGCATAAAAAAAGATTTTCAGGACAAATTAAGTAACAATTCACAAATCTGATGAACAAGAGAAGCTTAGGGGAAGAAGTATGCCATAGACTAACTTAATTAACCGATTGCCTGGCCTCGAATACAATGTATAACATACAGGAGTCCCGCCCACCTAACCATTCCACAACTAACCCTCACATCCCAAATCAGGGAACTTATATGTCATTTTAAGTGGTCTCACTAAATACCGAAAACAACCGAAAACAACTCGACAAATACCGAAAACAACTCGAAATCTCCTAAAACAAGCATAATTACTGATAAGCAAACCTATTTTCCAAGCAGAGGATTTGCCGGGGGATAGTGGTGACACCGATTTCGCAATGTGGCCACTACTACACCCCGCCCCACCGTAACCTCTTTTTTGAGTTACACAATAGATGCCAAGTAGTATAGATATCCATTAATGAGTTTGCGAGTTGACCAAGCAGTCCCCATTTATAACAGGATCTGTGAATCTGAATTTGAACATTAGTACATTCGAACAGGCAAAGGAGATCGTTGACTCTATTATTACTAATACTGTATTAATAACATGGGTCGTCAAACAAATTAATCCTTTCTAGCCTAAATCCTGTCCAAAACAAAATCAAAATTATTAAATAATAACCCATTGAAATGATTGTCTGTTCTTTATGGTTGTTTTCGGTTGTTTTCGGTAATCAGTGAAAGTTGTTTTCGGTTGTTTTCGGTATTGAGTGAGACCCATTTTAAGAGCACCCAAAAGTGCATACTTTTATTTTCAAGGCCCGTTTCACACTGGGTATACTGTATGTAAATGATTCCCGTAAAGCACTAATTGTGGTTTTTACAGGCCAAACTCAGACTGATGAAAATCAATGCGTATCAATCAGCACGCTATCGATATTATGACTTTCAAACATTCGGAACATGTCACCAAGAATCAAGGGGATGTCTATATATCTAAATTTTGAAAATGACGACCTAATATGATTGATTTATAAGAAAATAAGACATAGATGAATGACGGGAATTCGATACTTGCATAAGTCGCGATAGTTAATACCATTTGGCAAAGTTATGGGGTCATGGAATTCTGTCTAAAGCATCTCCCACCTAATAGCTATGCATGTAGAGACTGCCTTGCCAATGGTACTTACGTGTTCGCAACATTGAAGCATAGACTAGAATATTCAAAATAGAGACTCACCTTTTGTCTTTTTAGGTCACTGTTCCAGCATATACCAGCAATTCATGCAATCTTGTACAAACGAAGAGTGGAGGATCAAGGAATTTGTCATCATGTCAAAAATCAAACTTCCTAACATTAAGGAAAACGTCACCTCAAATGCAAACTTGCATGTCATGTCAATTGATTACTATGGGTATTTCTGATGAATTCTACACTGCTATTCGACACTGAAATAACACTCACGTACACCCCAAATCAGGACCCTTGTATACGTCCCTCAAAGTGTTAGCTGGCGATCGTTCCACTATCTCTTGGGGGGTGAAGAAAACCCCAATATGAAAAAAGGCATGCTTTTACTCCAAGGCCCGTTTCACACTGGTTATATTGTTTGCAATTGGTTACTGTAAAGCACGAATTGTGGTTTTCAAAGGCCAAACTCACACTCGTGAAAGCACGCTGATCTACCCACAAGATTCGCCTTCTGTAGCTCAAGGACGTTATAGAATGTCCTTGTGTAGCCTAACCGTCTTTTCGGACTAGATCATAAACGCACGGACCGTCATATTTCTCATGACATCAGTGACCTACAAAACCAAAGGCTGTCAAAACTTTACCAAATAAATGATCTCCCAACTAGAGTTCCACCATCCCATACCTTCGCCAGAAGAAAACCCCAATATGTAGAAACGCACATTTTTACTCCTAGACCCGTTTCACCCTGCGTATAATGTTTACAAATGAATTCTGTAAAGTACAATTGTCGCTTTCATGTGCCTAACTCACACTCATAAACATCTTTGATGTTTAAAGAAAAAGTTCGGAATAGGCTACCATAATCAGGGATTGACGGGATGTCATTGAAATCTTCAGACAACTTAGGTAAATAAATAACCTTCAGATTTTGCTGTCCGACATCTATGTCAATGACTGCAGGAAACCTGGGGCCGGTGTCAAGATGGCAGCGCCTATTAAAACCCTTGTCTTGCTGAGCCCTTCGATATTTACATGAGTGTTGTTCGTGGGTCCCGTATATTCCTTTTGGTTTGTCATATTATCCCAAAAAATGTAGCATACCCAAAGGAGAAGCAAATCAGCAGCAGTACAGAAGAGGTCAAAAGGTACTGAGCTGATGAACCAATATGGCACAGCAAGACAAGGGTTAAGAGGTGGTGAAAGAAGGGAACGGTTGACTTAGTTGTACCAAGGACGTTATATCACCTTGGTTGTACTAGTATTTTTATGGGTTAATGGCTGATCCATATAAGGGTCCAGTGTTTTGTTTTTCTCACCCAATGAGGCGTACCACAGGAAAGTGCATGCGCACCAATAGGGAAAATCTGCAGCAGCAGCACAAAAGAGATCATTACAAGTTCTTCTTATCCGATAAAGAAACAAGCCCTCGGAGGTTTAATTGGATAGAAAAAAGTTACCAACAGAACAAGTCAACAGGGTCAAGAATTTCTGGAAAGAAGTAACCTTATAAGAAGAGAGAAAAGGTGTCTCAGAATCGATTCTTTATGGAGTTATAGGTGCTGGATCCAAGGCAGCAGAGTCCAATCGTTGGTAAGTGTTTGGGTTGTGTTATCTTGTCTCTGTCTTAACAGTCAAACCTGTATTAGCGGCCACCTTAGCAGAGCGGGCCACCCGGCAAAAGTGGCCAGTTTTTGTCGGTCTCTTGGATTTTCCCCATTGACCTAAGCATTACGGAATAGTCGCATTACGCGGCCGCGACCACACAATTTCCGGTCCTGTAGATACAGAAACACTGCATATTGCGGCCATGGCGAACGGATGGCCTCCGCGGTTATGGCATGAGTTCAGCCATACAGCAGCCGTATCGTAATCCTGGGCTTGGTTTAAAATCTTTCTTTTTCAAATAGAATGGCCTAGCCCGCCAAAGCCAGAAGTTTTGGCGGACAAGGTGATATCAATCAGTTTCGATAGATTTTGAATTGGCACGGTCAGTGAAATTTCGAGACGTACGATCGAGACAATTTATTTGTGACAATTTACGGAAAAATGGGCAAGTTTGGTTGAGTTTGGCGTTGGTTCAGCTTTGACGGCCGAGAGCTTTTGGCGGCGCGATCGATCGAGGTCATGTTGGTCATTTGGATCAAGCATTGCAGTATATGTAGTTATTTTCTTTAGAAATATTCGAACTGTATATCCAAAGTGACTTACCTAAGTATTAATTACCGGCAATGAAAATTGGCTTCCATAGGGCCTTACCGTCCATTGCTGGGAACAGAAAAATGATTTGTTCTTCGCAACGCCCTTGTCGAATGGGTAAATTTCATTTTGTTTTTCATTTCCAGAGCCCTAATTTTTTGCGGAGGAAATTAGACAGGCCGTGAAAAACTGAGTGAATCGTTTGACGACCGCTGAATTTTAAGACATTGTTCCATTTGTGGTAGACCCAACACTATTCTTATCCAAATAACCATTTCAAACATCTAGTACCGGAGCATACTAGTACCGGAGCATAGGTCAAAGGCAAAAAAAAAACAACTAATTTGACCAACAATTATTAATTTTGGGCGGATGTACCATGTTAGACATCAGGAAATCGTTGGCAGACGCAATCAGACACACGGGCCCGGTGCGGATCATTTATCGGAAATTTTGTACATTTAGTTTGAAGTCTAATTGTATATAACATCTGTGGCTGTAATTTTGAATGATAAAAACGCTCGGCACAGGGGCTAAGTTGTGTAAGTTTATCCACCTAAGAGAAAACCTCAGTGGGCATTTCCATAACTCATAATATTGACTTATTTTAGTCTTATAATTATCAAACATAGACACAATTGAAAAAAATGACCTCTTCAAGCCGCATGAAAATAATTTCTATAATCTATGTCATTTCATTCGTATAAAGCACAACTTGCGTTTTTCAGAGTCTCATGCACACTAGGCCATAATCTATGCGAATCAGTCATATTAGCGGTGTATTTGTATGGTAGTAGCTTTAACATCATGGCCGACTATATACCAAAGGCTTGGTACCCAACAAGCTATTTCTCTATCAAGCCTGTCATGTCAACAGTGACCATGACAACCTGCCAATATTTTCAAAAAGGAATCCACAGAAAGGGCTTTTTGACGTTCTAAAATTTTGGAGGAGGCCACTTCGGGCAGAGATTAATGAGTTTCTGAACTCTAGATAACTAAGGCCAGTGAAGACATTTTTGTCGAGCTTGTACCTCAGTGACTACTTGTGCATGGGGAAACCTGTCGAACTCTATTATCCCATGCTATATAACGTTACAATGCTAAAAGGGGCCAGTCCAATTTGTTACACCTTACTGATGAATTAGGGTATTAAAATGTCACCTGTTACAGAAATAAAAAGTCATTTTTTTTATTTTTTATTTTTGGTAAGTATCTCCAATCGTATAGATATATGCAAATATCAATATAATTGGAGATGATCTCAATAATCATACCCTGTGCAGCCGAATAATGGTACAGTCCGAACACAATAGGATCCCCGTATTTTTTTCTCGAATTTATCCGTAGATGCTTGAGTAACTGTTACCTTGCGAGTTTTACAATCGACTACAACAGTGTCACTGGCTGAATTGCCAGCATTTTTTAAAATCCAAACCTGTTACTGTTTCTGTCGAATATATATGTCAATGACCACAGGTACCCCGATGGATCAAAATCGTCTCATGCTACTGTAACAGTAACATGTAATTTATTGATAACGCACAGACCTTGACTGGTGACCCACAAGAAATTTGCATGTGAAAGCCTGTTACTGTTTCTGTCGAATATATATGTCAATGACCACAGGTACCCTGATGGACCAAAATCGTCTCATGGTACTGTAACAGTAATATGTAATTTATTGATGTCGCACAGACTTTGACTGGTGACCCACAAGAAATTTGAATGTGAAAGCCTGTTACTGTTTTTTTTTTTTTTTTTGAATATATAAATCATCATCATCACCATATATGAATAGATATATGTCAGAAACCAAAAGTACCCGATGAACCAAATCCGTAAAATGCTAAAAAGTGATTTAACGTTATTTATGTCGCCAAAAGTTCGACGAGAGACCGACGAGATAATTTGCATATGAATGCCTGTTACTGTGTCTTTATATATGTCGGTGACCGCAGGTAACCCGATGGACCAATCCGTCAAATGCTAAAATGTAATTTATACCATGGTGGTCTAGTTTGGGTTAATGGCCACGCCGCATATCTGAAATTTCACTCAATTGTCCGACCATAAGTGGCGATAATTCTTACGCATTATAAGAAGCCTCATAACTACATTCCTTTAAAGCAAATAATTTGTCAAAATGAATATTGTAACTTAAAAAAGAAGACGAGTGTCATTTTATTGTTGATTGTTCTCTTTACAGCAATGAGAAGAGCATTCGTTTCAATTGTGTACAAGATAAGTCCCCGTGTTTTCGATATCTAAATAACATTTAGACAACTATTTAGACATCCTGCTTGGCCGAAAACTGTGTTCTGCTACCTTCACATTTACTCACGTCGTGTGGGTCCGCCATTATGGATGACTTCACGATCACGTGACTCCGAGTGGAAGCTCGCCGCATGAGTGCGGCTGTTACTTACCCCTCTGGAAACTTGCAAAACCCTGTTTTTCCTTTAAAAATAGCTAGATAACAATATTTTAAATAGCTAGATAACAATATTTTCTGGGCGTTATTATGGAAAAACTGCTCATCAAAAACGGATAGAATTTATTTTGAAATTCACCCGTAAGGTACAACTCTCCCGTGCGGCCGCCTCAAGGGGACGCTATTATCGCTCCTGACTGCCGGTAGCGAAGGGATATTTGAAAATCGAGGAAAAAATTAACGAAAAATAAGCTTTATAAATTATTGCAAAAAACGCGCGTAGATCTGTTTGAATTACTATTATCTACGTTTCTGTAAAGAAGCATTGCATTACAAGCGAGGGAGAGCACCATTTTAGCATTTTTTCCTAAAAACTAGTACTTGTACTTAGATTATTCAAAATTACGTATCATCAACTTTATCATCATGACCTGTACTTAGCTTATGAGAGCAGTAAGGCCATGTTGATTTGATTATATGGATGAGCGAATAAAAAAAAGTTTGGCAAAAAAAAAGTTGCCTTCAGTATGAAATCAAAGTGGCCAGGAAGGTTGAACATAGGACGAAACACACACAGCATGGTATACCAAAAGGGACCAGTACATCATACGGGTGCAAAACATTTTTTTCTTCTTGGACCAATCCGAAAAAAAAACAGACCTGAAAAAAACAGAGGAACAGGTTTCGCCAATTACAAAATGGACACACTATGTCGGCAGCCATTTGGGGTCTAACCGGGGGGCCAAGACGACAACAACAGCGAAGTCAAGTAGAGTTTATAGTCAATTGCACCAAGTTTCTACAGTCAAAGGTACAGAGACAGTTAGCCTTTATTACATGGAGATGGGATTTTAAAATGCAGTGGGAGTCCAATAATCCACCAAACAGATTCCTTTGTAGAAAAATTGACCAAATACCACTGTTTTGAGTATTGCAAGTTCTCAAGTTTCCACAGAAAATCAGGTCAAGGTTCATGTCCGGACCTGGAAATGATCCTCTGCACCTGAATTTTCTGTACTGGTACCTCCCCCGACCAACAATAGATTTCTTTTCTTTCTGTCCTTTCACATCTTATTCTTTGACTTTAGATTCATTTTGGCATTCTAAGGCCGCATTAGTTATCTGTTTTCTGATACTTTTTGTTCAATCTACGGAATATTTGTGCTCATTTTACAGCTGCTTTGCACAATTTATTGTGTGGTCGAAAACTTTTTTTTTGGGAAATGGCCGAAAATTGGTGCGAGCGCGGATCGGATGTCATCCATATAATCAAATCAACGTGGCCTAACGTACAATAAATGACTTCTTTTTTAACATTCTTTTCTGGAATTTCATTTTAAAAAACTCAGAGCGAACCATGGCAGCCATGCAGGTGGGGGCATCGCTACAGTATCCTGGTTGGACAAGCCAACATCGCTGCCGGGGACGCAAATACCTCAGCAGGAAGTTGTGGGATCAGTTAAAGGTAAGACATTTGCTGTGGTTTACACACGCGACTTCAAGTCGATTCACAGTGCACTCCGTTTACGTCCGACTCAGTACCGTTCAGTTACACACGGGGCCGCGAAGTGACGTGGAGCGCCCAGCTGTCACTCTCTCGCTTTAAATCATATTCAACTTATCATATTTTAAATGTATCTACTTTTTATTCTACTTATATTATTCAATTTTGTATTGTATATTTATGTATGTCGTTACACCTATCAGCCACGCTGCCTACGTGCCCACTTTGTATTGCCCATGCATGTTGCATACTGAATAAAGTCATATTAAACTTGCACAACAGGGTGCCCAAAACCGAAACACAACATATTGAAAACTTATAGCATGAAGCTGAGTAAGAAGCGATTGAGCCAAGTGATTTACTGATTTTCAAACGCGACCCCTGACCAAAAAAAAATGCATAACTCACCGGGAGTCAATTTCATAGATGTACACCCAAAGAAAAGCAATTTGCGTCCCTGCAAGAGCGACTTGAGAATGGTTTCAACATGACTCAAGTTTAGTGCGGTAAAAGGGTACTTGGATAACCTAAAATTTCTTCGCTGAGTAGACTGTAATCATAGTCAACTCCGAAAACGCGTGTGTAAACCGGGTCCTTATCACCATATTGCACTTTGTTGCTGGAATAAAAGAGTTTTATTACCCGCTCATATGGAGTGCTATGCGATACGTTGTGAAGTTGGAGCCGGCACCTTTCCTCCCCCCCCCCCCCCGACCTTCTCAAAGCAAAGAGGAAAACATAAATCATGCTAGCCCTTATTGTTATGTTAACTAGGATGTTAAGCTTTATCCTATACCTCTATTTTGTATTTATGTAATAGCTGTTGCCATACTTTGTACCATGTACAATTGTCGTGCAATAAAAATTCTTCTTCTTCATAAATGTATGTTGATATGTAAGTACATTGTTGTTATCAAGTTCATACCTTTCTCTCTCTTAGGACAAAAAGACGTCATTGACTGGGTTCACCATTAATGATGTGGTGCGGAGTGGACTTCAAGTTCCCAGTAGCGATACCGGAGTCTATGCAGGAGACGAGGAGTGCTATCGTCTGTACCGTCATGTGTTGGACCCTATCATCAGGTAGATTTATTTGAAATGTTCATGATTCGTGTTTAAAATGTTTATTTAAGCACTTTGTTTGGAAGCGGTGAAGCGGTTCCAACACATGGCTAAAGTAGAACAACATCCAATAATAACGTATATGAATGAATGAATCAATCAATCAATCAAACTCTTTATTGTTACCTTTGCCAGAATAGCCATTCTGGCAAAGGTTATATTTTCGGTCCGGTTGTGTGCTTTCACCCCGTTTGTGAGCAGCATAACTCCAGAAGACTGCGACGGATGCGGCTGATATTTGGTGGGTGGGTAGGGGTCTGGAGAAAGAAGGGGGAGTTCGATAATGGGCCCACTAGCGGCTTGCTAAGGTACTGCAACGGACACTGCATGCTTGATATCTCGCATATTGGACTTGCTGCGGTCGTGATTTTTGAGTGGTAGGGACCCCTTAAAGCAGAGAGTGACTGCTGCGAGTTTGGGCCCCCTAGCGGCTTTCCTGGAAGTGCAGGCGCCGGTTTAGTTGCAAAATTTTGTCCGTGGACAGCATAACTCGAGAAGACTTCGACGGACGCTGATGATATTTGGTGGGTGGGTAGGGGTCTGGAAAACGGAGGTCAAGTTCGATGATGGGCCCCCTAGCGGCTTCCCTTGGTACTGCAGCGCAACTTCCGGCGTGTTTTCTCATCTTCTAAACATGGTATGGTCACGAATTTTGGGTGTTAGGTAGCTCTTGTGCTCAGGAGTTAGTGACATAAGTTTGGGCCCCCTAGCAGCTAGTTTAGGGATAGCAGGGGCATTCTTGTCAAAACTTCTGAAGCATTACAACCCCCCAGCCTGGTTTGGTTGATTCCAGCTGCAGCTGTGCCTGACAGTTGACAGGTTCCCGAGGCCCACGGGTCAGGCTCCCTGACCCCACATATCAGTTTCCAGACTGGCGCCGGACCATACCAACCAGTTAGCAAAATAGGTAGGATTTGTTGGTGAAAGGACTTTTCCATAACTCCAGAAGGGAACAACGGATTTTTACCTTTGCCAGAATGGCTAAGGTTATGTTTTGGGTGTGTTTGTGTGTCTGTGTGTGTGAACAGCATAACTCAAGAAGCCTTGGATGGATCCTGATGATATTTGGTGGGTGGGTAGGGGTTGGGAAAACGAAGGTCAAGTTAGATAATGGGCCCCCTAGCGGCCTAAGGTACTGCAGGGGAAACTCAATTTTTTATATCTCGTGTTCTGGACATGCTGTGGTCATGATTTTTGAGTGGTAGATAGCCCTCGGGGCAGAGAGTTAGTGCTGTGAGTTTGGGCCCCCTAGCGGCTTTTTTGGAACTGCAGGCGCCGGTTTCCTTTCAAACTTTGGACGAGAATAACTCTACAACGTGGTGACGGATCTTCATGATTTTTGGTATGTAGATAGAATGAGTATTGACTTACATAATGGGATACTAATTATGCAAACCAACAGCTAATTTGCATAATTAATTAGGAAAGTTTATGAATCCTCTGCATTCCATGATAGGACTTTGAAACTTGTCACATATGTAGCTGGGAAGGAGGGAAATGTCAAAAGATATCAATTATGCAAATGATGATCTCATTTGCATAATTTATGAGAAAATATGAAGATGTTGACGGATCATCATGTTTTTTGGTATGTAGGTAGCGTAAGTGAAGACATACATAATGAGATACCAATCCTGCAAATCAATAGCTAATTTGCATAATTAATGAGGACATTTTATAAATCCACTACATTCCATGATAGGACTTTTAAACTTGTCACATATGTAGCTGAGAAAGAGAGAAATTTCAATACATATTAATCATGCAAATGATGACGTTATTTGCGTAATTAATGAGAAAATATGAACGTGTTGACGGATCGTCATGATTTTTTTCATGTAAATAGCCTAAGTGAAGACTGATTAGGAAAAGTTCATAAATCCACAGCATTCCATTATAGTACTTTCAAAGTTGTCACATATGTAACTGAGAAAGAGGGAATAAAGTAAGAGGTGTATCTAAAGACTTGAAAAGAGAATAACTCAAGAATGGATCAAAGGATCATTATGATTTTTGGTATGCTGATATCAATTAATTGTAACTTGGGATCTAATTTGCATAATCAATGCCGAAATTTTATAAACCAACTCCAAGCATATAATCTTGAAATGAAATGAAATGAGTAACGCATTTGTCTACAGACATGATTCTACATAACAAATCTGGTTTATTTGGCAAAGGTACGTGTTCGTGGAACTCTAGTATTTGCAATATTTCCTGACGTTCTATTTTGAATGTATTCTATTATCGCTTGAGATACGTAAGCCTATATAATAATTTGCTATTATATTTATTTTGCTACATATATTCCAGTCCGTGCGTTTTAAGTCAAAATTTCTAACTTGTACACTCTATTGTTTTCTTTTCCTTTCCTTGGATACCTGGATTATATTTGTCTGTGTCCCTATCTTTTATCCTATGAATTGTGCATCTATATGTGAAATGCAATAAAACAGATATCAAAAACCTTATTGTACATAATATACCAACTGATTGAAGTACAGGCCGCAACAAAGTGATAATTAACAAATACTTGGAATATTTACAACGTCAATTAACAAAGGGATCATATTCTACTAGTATACTAAGTGAAGTCGACTTCTTCTCGCTTCTTTGTGATACTGAAAATGTAGGAGCGGATTAGTCTCCAAGCAGACCCTACGGTGCCTTAGAAATAGTATCAAAGCTGGCAAAGGAGTATAGCCGGCCAATGGGAGATAGCCGGCTAAGGGAGTCAAACGTGCCGGTATACCAAGTCCCTGGCCAGCTATGATACTATTTCTAAGGCACCGTAGGGTCTGCTTGGAGACTAGGAGCGGATATGCTTTACAATCGAAAGTTCGTTTACATTCATTAGGAATATGAAATTTTCTGCATTACTCGGGTGTATGAAGTGGGGAACAAAGGTTTTATCAGTCTATGAAGTTCAACTCTCTCTTTGTTGGACGTCTACATTCTACTAGAAAGTGCTGTTTATCTTCTATTATATTTATTCAATCAGTCCCACCGCCTGTCAATGCCCTGCCGTCATTTCTCTGACTGTCTCCTTCTATATCCAAACGTTCAGGGAGTGCCATGGAGTTGATGATATACCTCTTCACGTCTCTAACCTGGATCCCCATCGTTTGACGTCCGTGATTCAGAACGAAGCACCAATCCTGTCTTCTAGATGCAGGGTCGTCAGGAACCTTTCTGGTTACGGTAGGCTCACCTCCAGTGGGTTTTGTATACAAATATGTTAATGAGATAACGTCATTGTGAGTGAATTGTCTGTTCAGCCAGCATGAAACCTGGACTCCGCAGCTATTCTGTAACAGTAATTTTGTTATTTAAACAATATTTGAACAATTGCTATAACCTCCGTCGCGAAGGGCGCTACCGGGCACTGACAAAGAGTAAGACTAAGAGACATGGACTCTCCTTTGTTCCTAGAGCAATGAAATTGCTCTATCAAGATGGCGACTCTGTGGCGATAGGTCACTAGTACTGCGTCTGTACAGAATATACATGCAGTTACTTTTTCCTTGTAAATTTTACGTACGTTATTGTTTGCTGACATATTTGCGTCCACTTTTGTCTCTCCGCCACTCCTATGTTTAATCCAGTGCCAACGTCTAGGTTTTTAAACAAAATGTGATTATGCATGTTTGTAAACTGTATTGACTTTTAAGGATTTTACGGAATGTAATTCGTGGCACACTTCATGTGACAGATATGATGTCATTTGCCATGCCAAGAACCAATAAATCTGAATCTGAATCTGAATCTTAAGCTATTCCTGGATCGTTGGTGAACGTTGCATTATAAAATTACGTCCGTTGCATTAGATTTTCTTACAGGCCGTCCTGTTAGCAAAATATAGCAAATGATATATTTCTTTTAAATGGAAGTACTGTCTTAAATGCGCTAATCAGGTTTATATATTTCTAGTAGTGATAATTATAGACCAATTGCCCTTACATCAACATCATCCAAAGTTCTGGAGGCCATTTTACTGAACAGGCTAGAGCCATATATTCAAACCTCTGCTCATCAATTTGGTTTTAAACGTGGCCATGGACTTGACATTTGTGTATTTACTTTAAAACAGACAAAAATAAGTGTCGTGTGAATTGAGTACTACCGGGGTCTCGGTTCGCCAGTTTTTGCTTGTTTCTTGGACTCTATTTAAACAACTACTTGACAGAAAGGTCCCGGTGTATTTGGTGAGGTTTCTGGTTTACTGGTACCAGAACCAAACAATGTGTATTAGATGGAACAATGCTTTCTCCCTGCTTTTATGTATCAAATGGTGTAAGCCAAGTGAGTCTGCTATCTCCACTATTATTCAATGTATATATTGATGACTTAAGTTCGAGACTCTATATAGCAGGATTTCTTGTGAACCATCTTTTTTACGCTGACGAAATGTGTTTGTAATTATGTCCTAGCCTTAAGTCTAAAAAATAATGAAAAAAAATGATGTACTGGAAATCAGTTGTGATCTTGAATTTCACTTCGTTATGTGGTTACATATGTATGATATGTTACGCAATAAGTTATTCACATTCCTATGTCTAAATACTACAGATTTCTAGATACTAGAAAACTAGATACCAGAAGTAGATTTGATTATATTTTCAGACCCGACAGCTATTATAATGCTAAAAACATAAAATATTGCTTTGTAATTAGAAAAGATAGTGACACTCTGGTTTAGCCCCAACTGATCATGATTGTACAGAGTTTTTTCTTATTATTATTCTATATTGATTAGTAGAATCTTATTATCCTATATACTTTAATTGATAAAATTGTAAGCTATATTTTTTATTCTTTCTCTTTTTTGTTTCTATTTTATAGTTGAACATACAAAAGTTACGGTACTTTTTTTCGTGTCAAAAACCTTGTTTTGATATAATATCTATCAAAGTAATCGTGGATTAACTAACAAGGCATATCGTCATTTCGAAAGGGTTTCCTGCCGGAATTTCCCGAGAAAACCGTTTGGAGGTAGAGGATGTCTTGGTGTCTGCACTTGAGGACCTTGAAGGAGACCTGGGCGGACAGTATCACCCGTACGATACACTAACAATCTCGGAAAAACAAAATTTGGCGATTAATGGACACCTTTTTTGGGTAGTTGACACCTATCTTTTTTCCTCACCTTTCCACATCATAATGACATGATAATGTCCATTTACTTAGAGTGCTTGCTCCAATTCGGTGGTTGATGCCCCCCTTAAACTATAAAGTATACTCCCATTATGATAATGTGATCATTTTTCATTTGTGTCAAGTTTATATGCAGAGTCCTTGAAAATAGAATTCATCTCGTGATTCCAATACTATAATTATAATTATTAATTTATAATTATGATATTGGAATCACAAGGCCTATTTACTAAAACAGCAAGTTACTGTCAACATACATCACGAGATGAATTCTATTCTCTATTATAAAAATTATAATCATTATCATTATCATTATTATTATCATTATCATTATCATTATCATTATCATTATCATTATCATTATCATTATTATTATCATTATCATTATCATTATCATTATCATTATCATTATCATTAGAGTCCATTCCAAGACACCATGAGGGTTTTTAGGCGATATTTATAATTAGTCTGAATTATTTTGAATAAAAGAATATCTGAGCCACAATAATCAAATTATTTTTAAAAAATTGACTGAGAAAGTACTCATATATTTGAATTCCTTTGAATATTTTAGAAACATTTTGAAAGTAACTGTACAAAAATATCTTTATTTAGAATAATTGTGAAACCTCTGTGTGATTATTTCACATTTACAAATATTTACAAAAAATGGTGAACCTCGCCAAATGGTTAAATTAGTTTATTGCCCCCATAAAAGTAAGCCCTATTGTTGTATCTGTATATTTTTAGATTTCACTGGTGGATCCTTTGTGGTGGGCCATTGTTGCATGGCACCCAACCATACTTTTTTTTTTTTTTTTATTTATTTTGCACAATCATTAAAAAAGTTAACATAAAACAAATTAAAGGATGAAAGTACATGCAGGGGGGAAGAAAAAAGCCTCGTGGCTTGTACAAAGTCTTCCTCCAAAGTAACAAGATTGAATAGACGTGAAAAAATTATACATTAGACAATAATGTAACCAAAAGAATCATATCAATTAACAAAATGGAAATAAATCATAATAGTTCAATAAATGATAACTTTGCAAGGATGTGTGAATTGCTATCTTCCCAGCCCACTGAACCATTTACAAAAAATGGTAGATAATGGTAGAATGCTGTTATCATTAATTAGAAACCATTAGAAGTATCCAATTCCACACGATGAATATTTCCAAAGTTTTACAGGACCAGGGAAATATTTATAAATTTGAAACAGTGTTACAAATATTTCTTAAGTATCAAATGTCCTAGACATATAATTACTAAACTTTAAAATCAATTCTAAACAATGGCCACAAACATCCGCACGGTGTCTTGGAATGGACTCTATCATTATTATCATTATTATCATTATTATCATTATTATCATTATCTGCAACAGGAGAGTGATGAGTATCAGGTTGGTGCAGGGATAGGCCGAGACTGGCCAGAGGGACGTGGCATCTTTTACAACAATGACAAAACGTTTTTGGCGTGGGTGAATGAGGAGGATCATCTAAGGATTATTTCTATGCAAAAAGGTATTTCGCGTTTATGCTCATTACGGGGTTTTCATGAGCAGTTTTATCTGTGATTTCTTTTGAATTTTTGGCCATAGTCAATCATCAGAGTATTGAATTACATTGTCTCAGTTAGCTTTATTTTGAGGTAGCAGAGCACATCATCCGTCTGCAAACCCCTGTTCAATTGTATTCACGGTAATATAGTAATGCATAACAGTATTGAACAATGCCGCAGCCATTCCCTTGTGCGCGTCCCGAAGTCCCAAACTGTAATGTGTAGTAAAAAACTGCATCAGTTTTGAGACTGCATGAGTTGGATTACGGTGTTTGTTTGGTCGGCTTGACTTTGTGCCAGGATACAATTACCGCTCACTGTTTGGAACTTACTGCAGTATGATGACCTCCGCAGGGGGCCCAATAACAGTTCCTTAAAAATGAGAGAACCGGAAGGCAGCTTTTTACCTGACGTCAAATATATTCAATTTTGGTAATCAACTTTTTTTTCAATGCAAGACTCATCTTTAGAAAAACTAGTATCCCTAGATACATTGTGTTTCAAATACCTGCTGTTCTTTCTGCTATAGCTAATTCCATGCCAACATCGAATTATAACATTGACATGCGTAACTATTACATGAATTACAGGAGCAAACGTCAAGCAAGTGTTCGATCGTCTGTGTCGTGGCATCAACGCCATCAACAAGGCCCTGCTGAAGCATGCGCAGACCGAGTTCGCGTTTCACAAGCAGTATGGCTACCTGTCGAGCTGTCCGACCAACTTAGGCACAGGCATGCGCGGTAGCGTTCACATGCACATCCCC
Organism: Branchiostoma floridae x Branchiostoma belcheri; assembly: GCA_019207045.1. NCBI lineage: Eukaryota > Metazoa > Chordata > Leptocardii > Amphioxiformes > Branchiostomatidae > Branchiostoma > Branchiostoma floridae x Branchiostoma belcheri. The sequence continues at coordinate 10,434,641 of CM033031.1, forward strand.
AACTCGCTCACGGAATCCCAATTCAAGACCCTGTGTCGTCATCTTGGACTGGATGTTAGAGGCCGACATGGAGGTAGAAACTTTGGATAACTTATGGCAACAGAATATATTAGGAATAATGTCCAACTTCAGCGAAATCTGCCACGTCAGGAGTGAAATACATGTATTAGAAACATAATTACGATCTTAAAGATATTTGCTAAGGTGGCAACAGAAACCCCAGCGTAAGGGCATTTTTAATATTCATGTTTTCAAGACATTCTTGAGAAAGCCTCGATAACAAAGCTCTGTTGGTGTCCGACTCAGCGGGGTCTGTAACCCTTCTCAATTACGGGGACCTTATGATCAATTTGACGTCCTATCCGAGGGACCTGCCTCTGGACCCGCCCTGACCGAAACTATGTACTCATTTGCAGTGAATGAAGGAGGAACGTCGTGTTAAGTACCTTTCCCGGGGGCACAAGCTTAAGATCGGTAGCATGCTAGCGCATTTGAACCCAGGCCAAACATCCTGCAGTGACGCCATATGACCCCACTGGTTGTGTATGGTTATTTCAATTAAACTTAAATCATTTTTGATTTTGTTCTTTTTAGAAAAACGTGAGGGTGGAGGCGGGATCTATGACGTTTCTAACCGTCAACGAATGGGGCGTACCGAAGTGGAGCTGATGCAAACACTGGTTGACGGCATTAACACCATTTCTTATGGCACATCTTGTGACATATAACCAGCTGCTGCCGCGCCGTGTGCCTGCGAAGCTGGTGTGTTACGCCGAAGGGCGGTTGTACCGGCTATGTCGATACAGGTACAGAAGCTGGTGTGTTACGCCGAATCGCGGTTGTACCGGCTATGTAGATACAGGTACAGCGAGTGTTTTGTAATCAATAAACCGAGGCATGGCAAAACAGGCGGGTGTTCATTTCGGAATTGAGGCAGAGATAGTGGTGACAAATGGTAGTGGTAGAGGTGACTAAGAAATATCGATATCGGTGACCTAACAGTGCTACAAGACTTAAGTTGTTGAGAAAAAAAACTGATCAATAGATGGTATGGCAGGCCTAAGAAAAAATGTCCTGTTTTTGCTTACCCGATTAACTGAAGTTAAAAACCTTCGACCATAGAACCATTTGGGTCTGCAGCCAGCAAACTTTTCCATCTGACAATTTTGGTACGATACTCCAAACACATATACATGCATTATTTTGTTTTAACTGTACATGGGAGCTGTGGGCCTTGTGAAGGATGTATAATTCCGTTGCGCAATTGAACACACCTCTCAGATCGCCCTCTCTCTGAATCTTGATGAATTAATAAAGTTCTTTACAATAACTACCAACCTGATGAAATTAATTACGAATACTCCAAACAGCCTTCCTTTACTTTAAACCCTCAGTTTAATGATCTGATTTGCCGTAAGAATGTGTACTAAATATTGTTCTTCTTTGCTAAGTCCTATTTGCGTTTGTACATGATATTATGTATATTGGCAAAATTACAATAGGATAATGAATACACCAGTACCTGATGCATTCATTTCTGCTGTACATTACTAATATGTATTTGTCGGATCACTTCGACCGAGATATGAAAGATGGAAAAAAAAAATTAACAAATCTTGCGAAGATGTGTCACTAAGGGTAGCTTACTACTGGTAGCTTGGATATGTATGACAACCTTTCTGACGCCATTTTGACGTCATTAATGTTGCTATTGACAACTGACGTCATAGCAGACATTGTTATACGCCATTTTGACGTCATTAATGTTGCTATTGACAACTAACGTCATAGCAGACTATTTTTCAGTTGGCTACACTTGCTGTTACATTCTTGCTGCATACCTTGAAGTTTTCTGTGAACATAGTTTCCCCTTGGTTCCAGCCAATAAAATATAAATGGCGTCATAATGACTTAACATGACGTCATAACGATCAAAGTTCTTGTTATTCTTAATTGCGTATATAGTAGTTATATAGCTATATAGTTATATAGATATATAGATACATAGATATATATATAGTTATATAGCTATGTAGTTATGTAGTTATATAGTTATTAGTTATATAGTTTTTATACAGTTATACAATTATACAGTTGTACAGTTATATAGTTAAAACAAAAACGAGTGAGTAATCTTCTAAGTCATTTTCTCACACTTTACGAGCGACGAAGCGCCTCCCTCCCATGAGCCCGTACTCGTTGCACAGTTTCATGGCTGTGACGTAGAGCTGGAGCCAGCTGTCCACCATGTCCTCCCCGTACAGACACACGGAACTGTCGTGTTGTTCCACCCACTTCTCCCAGCGCTGCTGTGGGAACTCTCTGTACGTGTCAGAAATGTCGTGCACCTACAGAGAAAAAGGTTTAGTCAGTAAATATCCATATCTACTTTTACTTAAAAATTCGTCATCATAACTTTTTCAAATAAGCACTAATATCAATTTCGAACCCCAGTTGTAGAGACTAGAAAAATGATATCAGATTGCAAAACCTTCATTTACCATTAAATCACCCCGACCAATCGAATGGGGACATCCCTCGCGAATGTGCACACTCCTCTAGAAAATAGGACACTCCTCAACTTTCAAGGGGCCGCTCCTCTTGGAAAGGGGATGTTTCTCCCTCAATTAGGGGGCGCTCCTCCGGAAATGGTATGGTCATCGGGCATAGGGGACGTCCCTCCAACACCCCCGCCGGCCCGTGGAATCGGCCGCTAACCCGACAAATCCCTTTCTAGTTCATCTAAATCACAACATCCAAAACTTTAACCCCGTCAGTGCTCTCGACAAACGTCATACCTCGCCAGGTAATGATAGTTTTTTTATTAAAAATTGAGGCATGTTGGAAAAAAAGCCGCCCGCGCGGCGGAACATCACCAGTCTTCAGTGTTAAAATGGCGGCGTACCGCACGCCCGGCAAGCAAAACATCGAGTTTTAGCCTAAATATCCGCGTGCTTGTCGAGTTTTAAGGCCTCTCTCCCCAACACACGTACATGGGAGAAGTTTCTAACACGATGTCAGACGTAGTTATTCGGGATTTTTTGTACAACGCGGCTACATGGCCCGATACCGTATCCGTGTGCTTGTCGAGACTGGCTTCCCTCCCCAGCACACGTACGGGCACCGGGTCTCTGTCACGGTAAGCCGTAATACCGGGCGTTTCCAGTAAACCGCGGCCTTTTCACAAGCCATAACAGATAACTACGCCTGACATCGTGTTAGAAACTTCTCCCATGTACGTGTGTTGGGGAGAGGGGCCTTAAAACTCGACAAGCACGCGGATATTTTGGCTAAAACTCGATGTTTTGCTTGCCGGGCGTGCGGTACGCCGCCATTTTAACACTGAAGACTGGTGATGTTCTGCCGCGCGGGCGGCTTTTTTTCCAACATGCCTCAATTTTTAATAAAAAACTATCATTACCTGGCGAGGTATGACGTTTGTCGAGAGCACTGACGGGGTTAAAGTTTTGGATGTTATGATTTAGATGAACTAGAAAGGGATTTGTCGGGTTAGCGGCCGATTCCACGGGCCGGCGGGGGTGTTGGAGGGACGTCCCCTATGCCCGATGACCTTACCATTTCCAAGAGGAGCGCCCCCTTGAAAGTCGAGGAGTGTCCTATTTTCTAGAGGAGTGTGCACATTCGCGAGGGATGTCCCCATTCGATTGGTCGGGGTGTAAATGCTACTAAATTTGCTGCATTTAAACTTCATTACTTCAACAAAGGCTTCCTGGTCTATCTATCTGTCTGTCAACCTGCATAATATTTGCCTGATCTAATTAATACCCAAAATGTACATCGCATCATCATTGATTGTTTGCTGAATGGCTAGACTGATTATCCGGATGTGTGGATGAGTAGGTTCAATCTGTCCAAGTTCTAGCAGAATATAAAGACAGTGTATTGACAAGCAGTAAGGGAGCAAGTCAATGGAGAGAGGGTAGAAAGAGGGAGAAGGAAGAGGAAGGAGGTAGAGATGGAGAGAGAGAGCAATGAGAGAGGGGAAACATATATCTATAGAGAGAGAGGAAAAAGAGAAGGGGAAAGAGAGAGCGGCGGAGTCGGCGACATCTAAGAGAGACAGAGAAAGAAAGAGAGAGAGAGAGAGATACAAAATACATTACGTCAATCCATTTGGTAATGGGAGAAAGACTAAAGAGTAAAGCATCACCGTGACTTCATAACCGGACTCTTCCAGCATCGTGCTGTAGTCCAGGTGGGTCGGCAGGGTGTTGAGATACTGCAGGAAGAAGTCTAGAGCCGCTTGTTCCTCACAGTTCTCAATAACCTTCAGGCGGCAGAACTCCTCAAAATATCTGCAAAGTACAGACACAGTTTAAAATTCACTACAAATTAACTGGACAAAACTCCAGAAATATTTTAACACTGTTTCAACTTTATAAATATTTACCTGGTCCTGTAAAACCTGGAATTATTCAAGGTTTGGAATTGGATACTTCTAATGGTTTCTAAATAATGATAACAGCATTCTACCATTGTTTACCATTTTCTACCATTTCTTGTAACATTTTGTAAATGGGAAATAGCAATTCACATATCCTTGCAATGTATGGTTGGGTGTCATGCAACAATGACCAACCACAAAGGATCCATCAGTGCCCAGCAGTGAAATCTAAAAATGTACAGAGGCAACAATAGGGCTTACTTTTATGGGGGCAATAAACTAATTTTACCACTTGGCAAAGTTAACAAATATTTGTAAATATTTGCAAACGTGAAAGAAACACACAGAGGTTTCACAATTATTCTAAATAAGGATATTTTTGTACAGTTATTTTCAAAATGTTTCTAAAATATTCAAAGGAATTGAAATAGATGAGTATTTTCTTCGTCAATTTTTTAAAAGAGTTTAATTATTGTGGCTTAGATATTCTTTTCTTCAAATTAATTCAGACTTTTTACAACTATCACCTAAAAACCCTCATGGTGACATGGAAAGGACTCTATGGGATGATATAAAGGTAATTTAGAACTTGTAGGCCTGGCCAGTATAAAGGTGATGTGCTGGAGGAAGACCAATATAGTGACCAAAATAGTCTATACGAGGTCATACTACAGACCCCCCCCCCCCCGCGCCCCGGGCCCACATTAATAAATCGTAACAAAGAACTTACATGGTTCCTCTCGGTTTCAGGGAGTTGAACAGATGACGGAACAGCCCGAGCCTGTCCTCCACATAGTAGATAGCCTGGAAAATCACCACGTGATCAAACTCTTCTTTACCTGGAAGATCATTTAAAGTTACTAGTAGGTACAAGTTTGTTTTTATTACAGACACGGAGCACACATGAACACTATTCAGTACGTTCTTTTTGGCAATCCATGACGGAATGGGGTCAAATACATAATACTTTATTCATGTACTACAGTGCAAAAATGTAGAAAGATAACGAGAAATATGCATTGTTACAACCGAAATTAGCAATTTCAGTTTTAAAAATGCTTGTCAACAACAGGTTACCATAGCACCAAGAAAAAAAAAAACTTTCCAAACTTTGTAGAATTGTTGACAACTAAATTTCAGAAAAAGGCACCAAAGCGTAAGCAGATCAGGTATCATATTGTGTTGGAAGAAAGTTAAGCATGATTGTACAATTCACAATTCAATTGAACCCAGTTCACAAATCTATTTAAAAACCACTTGCATTTATATTGCACGATTTTAAAGTAAAGGCTGTACTCACACATGATAAACTGCCTCAGCTTGTGGTCTTCGTTGGATATGGTGACTTTCGTCTGTAGTAAATGTTGTTTTGTATTTAGGCCATGTTGATTTGATTATACGGATGACATTCGCGCGCGCATAAATTTTCGGCAGTTTTGAAAATAAAGTTTGGACTATATTGTAAATATTTAGGAAAATTATTTATCAAAGTAAACAATATCTCAATACCATAGAATCTGTACGATTGCATAAAAATTGAGATTTATTTCCTGGCGTTTCGAGTGGCATCCATTACTCTTCAGAAGCGTACAGGTCACTAGGCTAGTGGCACAGAAGAGTGATGGATGTCACTCAAATCATCAGAAAGTAAATATCCGTTTTTATCATGTTGTAAAGATTGCATTGTATTTGAATCTTTTGCTAATCGCACAAGACAGCTGCAAAATGGGCAGATTGTAAAAGAAAATAGATACATGGGAAAATGTATACCAGTGCCATACTATGCCAACGTCAATTCAAAGGTCAAAGAACAAGATATGAAAGAACAATATGTCTGGACATTGCTATAGAAATCTGAATAATGGTCTCAAAACGACGTGTACTGTTTGTAAGCAAGGGACCTTCACCTTTGACATATTACCCACAATTCATGTCGCACTAGAAGCGCGCAAGAGCTTACATGTAGTACTAGTAAGGGCGGGTAGATGAACTAGTTTAACGACCTTTATTCATGAAGATTACTATTAAAACTACTCGGAAATAATATAATAAATTCATCACATTAAATAGAAATAAGTATTTTACCCTTTGAAATGTGACGATCGGACGGGTAAGCCTGGCCAAAGAACGGACTACTTGCATCTTGAGATATCTTTCTTGTCTGGACAAGGGATGGAAGGAATGCTGGTGAAGGGGCGGGTATATATAGCACATATTTACGCCCTTTTTATTGACTGTTGACATACCTTCATCTAGACCAAATGTCGACTCAGACGTAATTGAATTATTTGTAATATGAGAGCAGGCTAGAAAATTATTTCAAGCCTTAGATAATAAAGCCATAGATATGCAATGGTCTGGACACAGTCCAACCAGCTCAAGACGACAACAGGTCAAAAGCGGTCCCCCAGGTAGTCGTGGCCAGCTTTGCATGGGTAGTCAGTTTGAACTCACCATATCCCCGAGGCGTAGTATGGATGGTTTCCGAGGTATTTAATGGCAAATAATAAGCACACACACCCAAAGAATGTCAGCGAGGTGTTATTTTTAGGTCGTATTTTTTGGTAACTTTACTTAGGACTTCCACAGGGTAACTTAACTGCAGTATTACTAATAGATTTTTGTGTTTATTCCATAAGTTTCATTGCATTTGGTACATGACTACAAAAAGAAAGATGTTTAGTAGAGCAGAAAAAAGTTTTAACCTACGCGTGCCAATTCTCTGCCAACCTCGCGTTCACATGAAAGTTTCTATGGATCGGTGTTTTGCAACATTCCGCGGTAGAAATTAGATTAAGATTTTCTTACAGCAAAATGTCCTCCCATACTACAGTAGACTGCCCGCATGTATCCGCCGCTATCTTAATTCTGCACATAACATGGTATGGCAGTCCAAATCCGACGCAAACTGACCGATTTGGGAATAAAATCGCACTGCTTATCTAAAACCGATGACACCTCAAGCTTAAAAATGACGCGGTCGTTATGGGCAGGGACTTGGCCATGTGCGGTCCCAAATTTTTGCGGTCGCGGTCACATTGAGCCAGATGGTCATTTTAAAAAGGTCATTTAATACCTAAGTCAACTTTTGGAAAAATTTTCGGGACCTAGAAAACGCGGTCGTAATTACCAGGTGGTCGGCTTCAAGAGATGGTTGCTTTGGCAGGTTGGCTGTAGTATGTTAAAGAAAAACCATCCACAAATCAGACCTGAATAAGAATACAGAAACGATTTTGGGACCAGTTTAAGCGCTGCCATTACATTGCTTAGCAGCTAGAGGTGAGGGCATTTAGTACGCAATTGTTTAATCATGGCTGGGTTAACGACAGCGTTTGGGCGTCGACTCCTAGTCGCTGAGTGGCTGAATCATATTTAAAAAATGGATAACAATGTGCCCACCTATTTTATTAAAGAGAACATAATAAAGAGTACGAAACTTACTGTTTTCAAAAGTTTTAGTTTTCAATCGGAACACAAAACCGTAATAATTAAACTGACTCACTGAAGTCGGGTTGAAGTAGAGAAGAAAAAATCTAGACTCAATCCGCCCGGCTGTCCCAGTGTTGTGCAAATCACACGAGGGCAGGTAAACCGGTTTTTCTGCCCCGGTTCGGAGCTTGTACCCTAATCTAAACGCTTGGCGCTTTTTGGCGACACCTCATTTGCGAGCCTAACAGTACAGTTTGCTTCCGATTTGCAAGAATTCCTAGAATTATAAAGGACTTTCATGATTTTTTTTCCACATGTGCGTAGTTGCATCATGAATTCGCAAGGCACATACCAATATACATGCAGTGTTTTCCGTACGACCGCAAGGCGATTTGATTTTGACTGATCGCAGTGCAAAATTGAGAAAAGTGGAATTCAGACTTAAAAGAAATATAGTATGTAGAATGGTGGCCATGGCGATGTAAAGATTTTAAGCAGGGTTCTCCTACCCCCTGGGGATGGGCTCTGTTCTGATAAACGGATGTTCCGGGACAGAAAGTAATTACCATGCCTGCAACTATGTTTCCACTCTCAGAAATTGAATTGTAACCCACTAATGATATAAGGTTATCGAACTTTTGATTGTAGCATTCTTTTTGTATTTTGCTTTTCTTCATTAAAACATGTGCTAATTGAATTTTATCAATCTGAATATATATTTTTAAAGGTCTTGTGATAATAATAGAAATAATACCAAACACAGTAATACCATTACCAAACATTTTAATTCAAAGAAGATAAAAATGACATCGTCTCATTTTATGGATAACGCTGTAAAGGGATTGCAGTTTAAGCAGTTCAACCATCTCGTTGTGGTATAATCATCTACCAGCTTGTGTACAAGTATACTTGTATCCTGTTGTAACCAACACTGCTCTTACAATGTTATTTCGTATGTGAAAAATCAATGGTCAGGTGGACCTAAAAAATTTTATTTCCTTGTAAACTATTTCTCAAATATAGCTCAGCGACATCGTATAGTCCATAGCCTAGGCAACTAAGAACAATGTTTGAATTTGTTTTGCTGTGCTTCATTTTGTTGTAAAATTACCTGACTACCAACTAGTGCCCCTTTAGCTCATGATTACACACAGTGCAAGTCTACCTGTTAGGTTTCATCTACTGACACCTTGACATATATCCCCTGCACTGTTAATAGATATTTACAAAATTCAACCCTAGCATTCAAAAATTTACCAATTCCTCTTTGAAGAAACAAACAAAACAGCTAAACATGTTACAACAAAGCTTTGAAATTATATACGAACCTTATAGTCTATAACTTTCCATTGATCTGATCATACGCATTTATGCCTATCATTAACACCATATTAATAATATTTATTATTATCAAATAATACGAAGGTAAGTCAGAAAGTAAGGGCGTCTTCATTCATCTTGAAAGCAACTCATTCGCTCATAAAAAGCAGGACAGCAGATTGATAAATTTCAGTTTCAATAACTAGGAGATATTATGTTCCTTTACATGTGTTTCAAATTACAACACATTTCATTAAAAATGAACCTGCCATAATACTTACGGCATTACTTTCTGACTGACCCTTGTATATTTAACACATAAACAAACAGATAACAAACTACAAACACTAGTCTATCAAATCACCATAGATGTAGACAAAATCTAATAATCGAACAAATGTTATCATCGGCCCTGATAATCATGAAACTGTAGCAGCAACACCAACACCAACAAAAAAGATAAAAAAAGTTATAAACAAACAAAACATTAATGACTTTCAAATCCTCTTATGTTAGGCCAATCGTTTCTACATATCAAGCTATAACCTTAGTCCCGCATGTTGGCGACCAGTCAGATACCTTTCCTTCTGTTGGTTCGAAAAAAATCAGCCAATCACGACACTTCTTTATTGTAAGCGGCGACGTGATTGGTTGGTAACTGATTTGCTGATGGCTAACAAATGCAGTGCAGGGGCAGAGTGCAGAACGATACACGAGGGTTATTGCTTGATATACATAAATGATGACAATTTCATGAGAGAAATTCGATGATTTATGACTTTCTGTAGTCCTTTTAGCAGACGAAGTGACCCGCCGTGTTGCTCACCAACCGCCGCTGGTACAACAAGGTGTAGGTCCGTGATCGGGCTTACCTCCGCAGTGGCCTTTATTCTAGTATGACATACAAAAAAAACTTTAAATGAATTCTGTGTTGACAATGTCTTTTGCCAAATTTAATAATTCATAAAAAATAAGATGATACTAGAAAGGTAATATTTGCAAGCAAATACAGAATGTTACCTTCACATGGTTTAGTCTAGCATTTCTACCTGGAAGGGTAAACTGATTAAGTTGCAGATGTTGACACAGGATAAGTCAAGACATGCAAGAAGGTACAAATAAATTTTGATGATTTTTTATCTGTAACGTTATACATCTTGAATAATGAACACAACGTCCAATATTGTTCCAAACAGGGTTTCTCATCATCATCTCAACACAGCCCCATAGCTACAAGCCACAGGGGCAGTCTGTCTGTCCAAAAAGGTTATCCGTTTCTGACGGTCGTCAACAGGGTTTACTCGACGACATTTAGCGTGTCGTCTGCGGGAGCGACGGTCAAGGCCTATGATCTTTTTCGGCTTGGGGAGGTCCAGGGAGAAATTTCTTGGCTTGCGGAGAGAGAGCCATGGAAAAAAAACTGGCTTCCTTCAACAATATGTATTCAAATGTTAAAAAAATAAAGCTTTGAATCATTTGGGAAATTCATATTCTCTGTCTCTGACTTGGTGCAGAACGCGAGCCGCGAAGTTCAGTTGATAACATAAGAATAAGTTTAATTTTGCGCTTTCCGTCATTGTTGACGAACAAACTCGGCGCGTAAGTATAGACAAATTTTGCAAAAATCTCTAAAAAATCAACGGATGTTTGCGGACGGTGCTGACTTTGATGATAATTCCTAACGCGCGCCGGCTGCGAGAGAGAAGCGAGAAGCGACTGGTCGAACCCAGTCGGTGCCGCGCCCCTCCCCCTAATGTTCTGGTCAGTCGCATCGTGCTAGCGCCGATGTTTTTGTTGTCATTTTCCCGGCCCCGATTAACTGTCAGTTGTTGCTACCATAGAAGTAAAAAAAATCGAACAATATGTGAAATTAAATAAGGTACTTTCAAAATAGTCTCCGGTAAGCCGATCGGACCTCATATGCTTGCGCTCTATACGGGGGCGGGGCCCTACATGAAACGTGACAAATAGGTGTGCTTTTGATTCTTTAATTGACTGCTTATAAAATATGGACCGAATCTACCGGTGTCATCATGTTGCACCAAATTTGGGCTGACCGTCTATGAAAATTAAGATGTCGAAGATATTTCCCAAAAGGTAGGCAGAGATTTGTTGATGTTGGTGGTGTTGTTTTTTTCGTAATGATTTTCTTAGTCGGACCATCGCAAACAGTGCATTCAGTCCCTTTCCCCGTGAAAACATCAGCTAGATTGTGCTAGATACAGCCTCACATGAGGCAAGAAGTACATACAGTCACAATTTTATTGTCAAATATTATAGAATTGAATTCTCGTTTCTATCTACTTGAATTAGACTAACTTCTGAAGAGAGCAAAATTAAAGCGTACCAAGTTACGGCACACTGCGTAGCACAAAATCGGAAGGTACATTCACAGCTTGAAACGTCTCACAGAGTTTGCCGCTTGTACAACGCAGCGCGAAGGGTTCTCCTCAGCATGCTCAGTCACACTTTTACGTTTTCTATGAACCATATACCCAGTGTGAAATCGAATGTTACACATATCCTGTTTATGTCGCAGTAAGAGCGCAGCGCGATCGCCGTCTAGTGGAAATTTCGAAAGCCCGGGGGCCTTACCAACTACTGTAAATCGCACAAATTCACAGAAACAGCTGATTAGCGTAATCGCTAAAATTGCCACAAATCTATTATATTCGTTCACGTCCCGCAGTTGCCGGACACTCTCAGAGCAGAAATTGATATGGCTACCCCTGCACACTGCAAGTGATCTTCACAGTACGCAGCACATCTCCGCTATGCTTCCTGTCACAGTCAATCTGTGTAAATTCATTCATATTTTGAACGGCCCAATCATTTTTTCAGAGCCCGCAATTCATATTTCATAAATTTCTTTTATTTTTAGCAAACAATTTTGATTTACGTTTGATGTACCTAGTTTGTTTATGCCCTCATTATCAATACGTGCCGCAGTCGGTACACTTCAAACCCGTCCGCCTGTCAATCATGCAAACTTCAAGTGGTTAGGTTTCTGCTACACTTAACTTTCGCGTTGGCTTATGCTGATTTGTGCCTGGGGATTTGCGCTGTGCCGGCCACTCCCACCGTGTATAAAGCTGTAAGTAGATTTATTGTAATTCACCCAGACTTCGTTTCCGTGCTCCACTTGCTTGCTGGGGACCAACGCAGCGCTGTGGTAACTTACATGATGAAAAACAAGGTGAACGGAATGACCGTGACCTAACATGGGGAGGGCGTTCCACGCTGCAGTTAATCGTGTTTGTTCAGGTCAGTTTAATAGCGAAATAAACTCATCAAGTCCATCGTTTGTGTTTCACATACCTTTATGTCCCAGGCGTAAAACTTTGAGTTTGCATGACGATCGTTATGCATGTTTTTTTATGTAACAGCCGGCAACACGCAGTGACCTTGCGTCTAACGTAGTCATGTGTTGTTGTTTTTTTTGCTCAAATGTTCTTGTTGACTCAAAAAATCGGTTAACTACAACCGTGACACCAATCCGTGTTTCATTTAGACGACAGCTCTATGTATGAACTTGAAAAACGAACAGGTCTCGCTACATTTTTATGATTAACGTTATATGCCAGTTACTTATCATGTCAGGAGACATCCAAAGAAATCACCACATACACGTAACGTTACCACAGTTGTCGGCCTGTCTGAGAAAATTGCAGTAGTGCTCTGAATGCGTTTGTTCACCAAATTATCGCGTGTGTACGCACGAGTGCTGGCGTACTACATATCGTGTGTGTTCTCGATTCTACGTAACTCAAACACAACATAGAATCCGAACAATGTTTGGATGGCTTAGAGTTAAACTGACTTGTGCAGGTAGCAAAACATTTAGCTTAAACAAAATCAAGAAAAGTATCGAAACAAATGCTTAGATTTGACTCGATATAGACCTTAACCGAGACACATTATACTTTGGAGGCATTAAATTTCATTCTGCCTGCCCTCAATTTCATTCTACCTTCCTTGAAGTTGATATACTAGTATGCAAAAGGTGCCGATATTCGGCAAAATAAAGTCAAAGCTCTGTGAATTTCTTGATCCGATTTATTACTTCTTGGTAAAATGAATTCCACAAATCATTCAGAGGACGGCTTCTGCCTCAATTCAGGCCGTCCAAAGCAAGATGAAGTCATCATTTGACGGGCGGACACTTCCGTGCTGCATAGTGGTGGTCGTTGACCTCGTTCGAACACCATGTTCCATAACTCCCGGGCGGGTTCCATAGCTACCGGTCGTTGACCTCGGGTCCTTGGAACGTGGTTCTAGTGTTCTATGGGGGCTCGAAAGTTCGATTTTGTGTTAAAATTGCTAGTTTTTTCACCCTTTTTTGCCCCATAAAATCGTTTTTTGGTGTCTTTGGGGGACCAAATGACCAAGGTGCGGTGTCTTATGTGCAGACCTACCAGCTTGCTGAATTACGAGATATTCCAAGGTCTAGTTTTGGAGATATTCATGTTTTTTATTTGTGCGGAAAAGAAGAAGAAGAAGAAACGATGCAAAAACAGTATGTACCTTCTGTGAAGGTAACATAATAATATCAAGAGAAGCAGCATTTGTGAGATTCAGGGATCTCAACAGTGTTTGTGGAATGTATTTCCCCCGAGGTCAATCACTAAATTTCGTAAGACGCCCTCCGACTTTTTTTTGGGGGGGGGGGGTACTGAAGGGAAGGGGGCATTCCTATGACTGTTGTGCGAGGTCACATCAAGTAAATGTTATGGATGATATGCATCATCACGTGCGCAATGATATTTGCCAGTTTGACAAATGTTTGGCCCCGGCTGTTTTAGATGTGTGTTTTTGTTTCCGTTTTTCTTGGGCTTTCTATTTTGTACCGTTTTTTTATGTCTCGCAGCAAATGGTACAAAATAGAAAGCTCAATGAAAACACATAAATAAAGATAACATACATACAGCCTGAGCCGAACCTCTGCTTGGAGAGTATATCACTCAAGAAACTGCTTTTGGTAACGGTCAGACGTTTCAGGTAGCATCCACTACCTCTCGTCAGTGACTCATACAAACTCATATCAAGTGAATGTAGTGAATGTCTACCTGCAAATACTTGGACTTCACACAGGGTCAGTATACGGTTGGGTCCGGGAAGACGGATGCCCACGTAGCGTCCCCGCATTCCCGGACATGAGACGGTAGTTGGTTGCTCAGTCGCGCGATGATCCCCACCACACTTGGGGTTGTCGGCGACCTTGGGGGAATGCCCGATGTGGATGTTGAAGGGGCTGAGTCGAAATCCACAGCAGTCAGCGCGGTTGTAGATGGTGATACTGTAGATATTGAAGACGAAAAAAATGTAACGCAAGTTTTGATGAAGAATTTTAAAATCTAAAAGTCGAATCTTCATCAAAATGTATTAAAAAATATAGATTAATAAGCTTATCCACAAAAAGAGTATGATTTGTGAAGGACCAATGTGAACAATTAATAAATTACTTATATCATATAAGAATCATATTCTTTTACATTGTAGTGTACTTATTAATGTTCCAATGCAGGTTATCAAAAATTATTTGACAAAGAAGTTGTAACAGTTGTAACACCTGTAACAGTTTTAAAACATACATTTTTAACCTAACATTATTCTGATCTTGTCCGTGGTGTTTTGCTAATATTACGTAACATGTTCAGTTATAAAAGAGGATGCCAGAACCGATCATGTCCCATAGACCTATGTAAAAGACAACGGCATGTATTTATCGCGGCCTCTAACATCCGAAGTTAGAGACGCAAGTTTTCACTCACAATCAGGTCCAGGTTCAGACCAGAACCTGGCCCTAGATCTGAACCTCCGGACAGGACCTGACTCATGACCCGTCAAATTAGAATATCTCTAACCTATTGCTGTATGTACCGTGCACGTACCTTTTAATCTTGAACGTTTCACCAAGATCAACCCACCAAGTGGGGTTGTCTTCTTCATGAGTGTGGGTGCAGGAAGCACCGCTATAGATGCTGTTGGTGTCGCCATCTACGCCACGACTGGCAGAAACTTGCCCACCAGTGCTTTGGAAAGCTGGCCTCAACACCGCGATATTGACCCCTGTCAAAGGAGAGATGACCATCATTAGGGTCATATGTGCTCAAGTTGGACAACGTTATTTCTGAAGGCAACTTTTTATCTCAGTTTCTTTAGTGGCCCAAAATATATCAATTTTCTAACATCTTATTGTCCATCAATATTCAGTTGGTTCAGGACGTGTAACGTGTCTGACTAGCAACGGGAAAGAATACCCGAGTAACTTACCGCCGTGTTTAATTCTAATACCATACAAAGAGAGCAGTTTAGTAAAAGGGCATGATACGGTGGAAAGTCATCGAATACGCAATATGCCATACTCTTCTTACGATTCTGTAGACGCATTTACATGTACGCTACATAATCATGTTTGGGTATCCGTAAACATCGTCCAAATATTGAGAACTGTTTAATATGATAAACGATGCTCGGTAAAACAAGTGACAAAAGCATCTTGCTGGTCCAGTTTCACATTTCTTTGCTAAAAATGACACTAAACACTAACATGGCGATAAAGTGTATAATCATGGGTGTGTTTATAAGACGAACTTTTGACGCGAAAATTATGTCATACCTTTGCGAAAGTCCCAACATTTATTGCATTCGCAGTGATCTTTCGAGCCCCCGCACCACCCGCTCTGTTGATTCGAACAACAGGGTGTAGTTGACTTAGGGTTACACTGCCCAGGGTTCGCTCCTGGGGCTGGATTGTTCCTTCCACACTTCCAGTCACTTCTCCACTTACTAGCCGCTGTTTAAGAAAAATACAGATATTTAGTAAATATCTGTGAACAGTTTTATCAGGTTGGTACGTCATTGAATAATGATATTAATTGCAGAACCATTTCTTTATTTCCACGGACGTTTCGTTGACTGTCATCTGCCTCAGGACAATTCTGATTGGTTCACATTTTACCACTGCTTACTGTACAGATGCGGTCACAAACGCAAATAATTTGCATATATACAGTGATTCTTTGCGATGATTAGACGGCCCCAAATGTAAAGGAGTGTAATATGTATATATACATATAATTTATATATATATATATATATCAGTTAAATAGTTGCCCAGCCTAAGAGAATGTCCGGTGAAAAAAAAGCAACTGTTGTGTAAAAATAGTCTCTTTCAAGTATTTAGTAAATATGTATATGCAACCGGCTTTTGTCAACTAATGGGCGAATATAGTGACTACTCCTCTTTGGAAGAGGACTTGACTTATCAAGGGCAGAAGGCGAACTTACCAACGCAAGTCCTGCCATCGGGGCCCACTATGAACCCCTTTCCGCATGCCGAGACGCATCGGGAACTTCCGTCCTCGTTGAGGAAGACAAAGTCCTTGCATTCGCATCTCACGCCATCTTCAGCTGCTTCGGTACCGTTTGGGCATTCTGCGACGCACTGGACAACTCCACCGCCCTTGTCCAAAGAAAAGTGCTTACAGCTGCGGCATTCCGTGTCCAGCTTCGATCCAGGGGACATGGGGATACATCCTGTAATAGTAAAAAAATATCTTTGAAAAAAAAATGCCCATGTATCAAGCTCATCTTCACCCCAGGTCGGCCGATTGCATGCATGTATTATCAAGCAACGGCCCTGGCCTGGCGTACTGACGTTAGGGCTAGTGAGCCAATCAGATACCCTTCCAATCAGATACTCCCTTCTGTTGTTCGAGGGAAAGGGAGGAGCCAATCACGTTGCCTTTTGGATGTTCGCGGCAACGTGATTGGCTTGTGACGGCTGACGAACGACGCAGTGAGAAGCAAGCATGTTTGGCAGCTCGGTACGCCACAGTTTTTGCCTGATACGTAAAGGATGTAGTAACCACTTCTCACTGTCCACAAAGCAAGGATATTTTGAATATTCAAACGCCATGAATACACAAAACTCCAGGAAAAGCTCACCATCACATTCTGGGTGACAGTCTTCCACACACTTCCCATCCTTTAGGACTGTTCCTCCCGTACATTCCATTTCTCCCTGTGCCCCTCCCTCGATGATTCGGGCGTCCATGATCTCTACGTCCTTTTCTCCGCTCCCAAAGGAGTAGAAACGAATACCCAATGGTGGACTATGATCATTGTAGACCATGTAGACCAGCCCTTTCTCCTGTTGGTAGAAAATGTTAAGAGAAACGTTGTAACCTGTATGTATTCATAAACAGTATGAACTCGGTACACCAGCACTACAATAGAATCGGCATATTATAACATGTAACGTTATATCTATAAGACAGTCTAAACATATCACTTACGGAAGTGTCAGAGCCGATGCCATACTTGATGTAGGTTCGCTGGTTTTCCTTGTCTTCCTCCAGGCAAATGAAGTACGGCTGGAACAGTTTTGAGTCACCGAGACTTCGGGCACTCTTCGCTCCCTCGTATTTCACCAGCTTCATTCCCTGGGAATGGCACATTGAACAAGATGTTAAATTTCGACGTGTTACAAAGGTTGGTGAAATATGGATGATGAGTGTCAATGACATCAAGACGATTTCGAAAACACAGTCTGACTCCTGTAACAAGGCCATAGCATATTCAGGCAAAAAGATACTAAACACGAAAGTTATGCTAGAGTACCTAGGTCACAAACTAGGGGGCCCAAAAATCGTCATTGACATTTCCATTGTCTCTTCCCAACACCTACCCGGATACTAAATATCATCGTAATCCACCAAGTGGTTCTTGAGTTATTCTGAGTATAAAATTACGGAAAAACAAACACACACACAGACAAACCCAAAACTATATATCCATTTTTCATGGGGATAATAATATTATTCCAAACGCGATAGAACTATTTGACCTGACTGTATTGTAACAGTTGGTGCTTGGAACCCTTTTAGAAAATAATGGCGTTACCTTGTAGAGCGCAATACCCTGATAACTGATCTGGAGATGGTACCAGGTGGTCTTGTCCCTCGGAATGGCGGAGAACACCACAAAAATGTCGCCTGAAGACGCCGCAACGAAGTACAGACACCGTCCTCCCTCCTCCGCGGGCTTGATTTGGTAAGAGTTGGACCACTTTACTGTGCAGGGCGCCTCGAGTATACTGGCTAAAGAACGGCTGGTAGTAACAACAGCGAAAAAAATGTCAGGGAAACACATGAATGAACCATCAACAATGTCTTGATTATTTCAGTGTTCCGAAATACGGGAAGAAAGACAGACTCACATCAGAACTGAGACGTACAAAGAGTAAAAGCAAAGAATACGTACATTGTTTGCACTATCGTAGTGTCGCGAGACTGACAAATACCTACTTCATGTACTAAGTATTCCCTCCTGTATCTTTCTTTCTTTGCAATTGGCAAGAGGAAAAGAATTGCCTGAACAATAACATTCAACGCCTAACAACATTTGGTATTGCCACGCTTGCTGTTTATGCAGTGTGAGAAGTGATCGAAGGAGCGAACCTGGGTTACAATAGGATAAATTCCAGGCTATTGAACTTACCCTTTGGCTTGAGAGTGCTCTAACGGGCTGACATACTCAGCTCTGGCAACATTCCAGTTTGCGTAGTTGCGTGGTAAGTCTCCCAAAACCTGTAAAAACAAGGGCGGCACAATCAAATTTTCGCAAATCATTTGATTTCACCTACCCAAAACTTTGTGTAGTACACGTGTAGACAATAAGAATGTTGCGGTACAGTAAACATTGCTAGCTTGAATGTTCATCTGTCTTAAGAAGAAATTGTTATAAAGAAAACTGGCCCTCAACTGGCAACTCAAAGTTTTGACTGTCCAGCTCCAGTCTTTGCCAAGAAAAGGGCAAAAAGAAATTTCATGGAAGAAAGTTTATGGAAACTTTTATCTAACATTTTTGTTACAGCAAAAGAAGCCATTTTTTGTACATGTGGGTCATTCTTAAACAGAGACGGGGAGCAAACCAGAAAGCTTCTGCAACTTATAATCCACTGCTCATCGAATCACGTGTTAGCATTACATGGCGTCGCAGAAGCATTACTACATTGATAATTTTTGACAAAGGCTTTTGCTGTACATTTTTCTTTTGGAAATTATAGTTCATCTGACAGTGTGCTTACAGTATCCATTATCACAAGCTTAAGATACACTACGTATAAAAAGTACACGAATGACATTGGTGAAATTTAAAATTGAAATTAGCGAAGTACCTGCTTGGATGCTTCTTGGTCTTGAGGTGTGACATCGAACGTTCCGGTTGCTTCATTGTATGTCATCACAAAACCAAAGCAGGAGACCTGTGGTTGTAAATATAACTTTGTTAGACACATGTTCTGTCCATGTAACGTTACACCCTCCATCATTGTAAATAAGTCCAAATAGAGCATTACGTACCTCAGAGTCAAAATTATACAAGGCATTGTCGTACTACACGTAGGTTTGATAGTCACAAAACATCCAGTATAGCCTTAACATTCACACTCATGGTCCATAAAATAGGTCATGACTTGTTCAATTGGGGTCACATAGAGCAAAACAACATGTTACTGCCACTGGTCACGCGACTTATAGTACAAGTTACCGTGGCCAGCTCTCTTTAAATGCTAAAACGTGTGATGATGAACACGTTGTCTAGCTGTACTGCACATCATATGATTAAAACCGATGATGGCCTTACCTTCCTGTTGTTGGTATCGCCACTCCCTCCATTGTTACGGCTGTTGTACATGTGCATTGGTGCTCCGAAAGTGTGACAATTCCATCTGTTGAAAAAATATTCACTTTTGTGGTTTGTTGCACCGATAACTATTTGAAATTCAAATAGTTTAGCAATTCGCTACAAAGGTATCAGATATGTTAACTAATAGTATGTACATTGCTGAGGAGATCTGTAAGGAATTATTTTTAGGTTCTTACCTTCCCCTTGCAAAGACCAGGAAGGCCTCTTTGTTCTTCGTAATATCGTAGTTGATGTTTTCAGGAAGATCAAAGATGATCTGCAATTAAAACAGCAAAGTTATGAAATTAATATGAATGGCTTTATGTAACCTGTACAAATAACATGTTTGGAACCACAACAGGTGTATTTGTTGAGAACAATCACACCAAGCTATGTGGACTATTCGCAAGCCTCCATTTCTATTGGTTATACAACTATCATGCCATCAGTAAATAAAACAAATAAGTGGCAAACAATTCAACACTTGTAGGAATGATAGACCACTACGCTTCACTCACTCGGTGCTTTATCCCTTGTACCTCCTACCTTATAAGTGTCACCATTGATGAGTTCCATCCATGTCGGGTAGGTAGTTCCAGAATTACCCCCCTTCACGCTCAACTCTTCAGTTGTACATCCAGGTTGGCCCCCCGACAGACGGAAATCCGTGGTGGGCACTGGTCCCTGTGGAAAAAAGACCGGATCAGTCATCAAAGTTCTGAATTCGCAGTAAGTTCCTGGGACGTTTTCATACACTAATTTCCCATATGATTATAAGGAACGCAACTTGGCAAGTTGGTAGGTGTTTCAAGTTTCGTTTCTCTGAGTCAATTGGATATCAGTCAGCAAAATCCTACAATGCAACTTATATTTAGGGCCTGATGACTGTTCCACGTCTGGTGTAAGGGTCCTAGAAATTCCTGTACAAGCAAGAGTATGTAAAAAAAAACAAGGGCATTACACGCCGATCCAGGAAAGTCATGTACACAACCAGGACACAGAACATTTCACAGGTGTGTAAGTCCCTTAAAAACCAGGAAATTATGGTTTTCATGCAGTGTGACAATGTCAAATTTTGCTTAATCCTAGCCGCTGTTAAAATATTTTTTACAATAACAAAAACAAATTATTCATACATGCATACATCCCCTATATAATCATAAGTGCAAAGTGCGTGTCGCCTTTCAGCTTTCTCCTACATTGACTTGAGGTGGGTCGGACAATTCATTTGTTTATCAGCCCTCAGAATTTGGATTATAATGGATAGTATGTTGCACCATTATGTTGTGTCAGCTTTGTGCCAAATTGTAGACTATATGATACACCAAAAATAGTTACTCAAGCAACTGGATATGGTTTTGAAACGGTCAGACGTTTTGGAAAGAAACTGTCAGTGTCAGGTGTCAGTGTCACTGACGAAGGAAAGTGGATTCTTTCCGAAACTTCTGACCGTTTCAAAACCATATCCAGTCGCTTGAGTAACTATTTTCTGGTGTATCGTATTACCTGGATGTCTAACCTACATCGATGTAAACTATATGTCTTAAAAGAAAGACACGGATAACATGGTTGGTTCTTGTAAAACAGACAACAGTGTCACATTTACCTACGGATAACAGTAACTAATTTTATCGTCTACAAATTAGATGCCAACTCTTTCGTTTCTGCTTGTAGTTCTCAACATCATTAAACACAGTAGTACTAGTTATTCTCCAGACATTGGTGATGGGTATCTCATCATGAATACATTCTAACCAGAGATGGAACATTGAACAAAATGGTATGCACCATACCTCTTCCATGTACATAACGATTGCCCTTTCCAGTGCGAGCCGTTTCTTGTCCAGTCCTTCTTGAAACTTGTCCACTGACGTGAAGTCACAATATCTGTGCAAAATGTAGGATCAATACTTGACTTGAGCCTTGGATAACTTGGAAAGGGTAAGAAATCACTAAGATATTTGCTGACTTGGTATATTCATGGCAATCAAAATCAATTAAACGCAAACATAATCTATACCACACACCAAAATTAGACCTTTTAAAAAAATAAACTATTATCCTTTTTATATTGTTCCCAATTCAAGATAAATCTTCAGATTACAGTGCATGTCAACTAGCTTTATGATTAATCATCTTCTACAAATGTCAGAGTTACCGTTTCTCAGTTACAGGTTCCATCACTCCTTTGCTGTCATTCACCAGCTTTTTCACCTCATAGTACTTTCTTCCTGTGATGTCTTCGGTCTTCAGGCTGTGGATTTGTTTACAGAATATGGAAGTTAATACATAAAACTCATTCTTGTAAGAACCTTACATACTTAAAAGATTCTATTGCCAAATTCTTATTTCTAAGCCCCTACAATCCACTGCCCTACATCCTGTGTCATTAGCCCAAAGTCACATAAAATATGTTAGGATTTACAATACAAAGATAACAACTTTTATCTTTGTTTATGAAAGAGACTTAATGCCTTAGCACATATTTTAAGATGTTCATTTACTGGTCAAATTGGAATAATGCGTGATAAAGCTTACTTTTCACTGAAACAGCCGTCTGCAGCATTACTGATGTCGAAAGGGAACAGAAGTTTGTAGTTCATGTCCAGCAGCTCCGACATGGTGCCCATGAACATCTCGATGGGTTTGGGGTATGTAGGGATGGACTTCAGCCACTCGGTAAAGGTGTCTTTGAAGCCAGTGGAGTAGAAGTCAGCTACGATGGATGCAACTTCCTGGTCGCCTCCTTCCACTGTCACGTGAGTGTTGGAAGTCTTGGAAGATTGCCTGTAAGATTACAGACGTTTGATTGTTTAATTTTCACAAGAGATTCATTTTTCACGAGGCTAATAAGATTTACACCGATTTTGCTTCATGGAACGTTTGTTACTCTGGTCAAGAATTGTAAGGAACATGGTTAGTTTTTCGTACAACAGGTAATTGAAAAACAATCGAAAAATTACATAACTGTTTGCTGTAACTTAGAGGAAGACCTTATGTCCAGTCTAAGTATTATTTATTAGGACATCAAGTGTTACTATATTAAAGAAAAGGCAAAAAATTCCCATAATTTTGCATAACAATAAAAGTGACAGTAAAAACTCATTTCGAACCAATTTAGCTCACCGAAGAGATATTTCACTGGCTGTGACAGAAAACACAGACAATATGTAGTGTGCTATTAAGATATTACATTGTATTACATCATATTACCTTATCCCCACCATCACAAAAGTAGAATGATTGTTTTTCATACGAGGATCCACTGGACGATGCCATTCCAGCGTGAGCAGCGGCGTTGAAAAAAAGAGAATTATAAGAAGCCTGGGCCTGGACGGAGAAATCCTCCATACTTTCACTCTTGGAGGCTTCTTGAGTCTTAAACAGCCTGAAGGACCCGCCGAACTTTGCCGACTTGATGAAATGAGTTCCATAGCGGATGATGAACTTTTCTGTATGCAACAAATGATTGTCTTAATGCACAATTTTTGTTGATGTTTGTTGCTGATTCTGTATTCATAAAAACATCTTCTTAAATATGTAAGATATCCTCAATATGATTTTTATAAGAAAACCAAATATGATTAAAACTTACGAAGCTTTGCCTTCCCCAAGATGAAATTTTGTGGAAGAGACAAGAAGTCCCGCAGGAAAGGCAGACTCAGGGTATCCGGAGTGATCTCATCCAGGAAGATTTCATACCTAGAGGTGAAATGGCACGATGAGTCAAATTTTGTCATCAACAAAGGTTACTTATAATCCTTCTATGAAAGTTAGACATCAAGGTACAAAGATACGCCAAATAGCAATTACTCAAGCAACAGGATATTTTGGAAACGGTCAGACGTTAACGTTTCAGACAACATTCATTATGTTTTGTCAGTGTTCTTGACAAGACATAAAGGATGTTGAAAAAAGACATCTTTTACCATTGTTTTTTTTCGACACTAACATTCTAACCTGATGAAACTATTCACAGATAAATGATGTTATCTGAAACGTCAGTGTCACTGACGAAAGATAAATCTTTAGTTATCTGTAACGTCTGACCATTTCCAAAATCATGTCCAGTTGCTTGAGTAATTGCTGTTTTACGTTAATTATAACCATACAATTGTAGCCATAAAGGACATACATAATATAATCGACAATGAAATGCAGAATTTAGAAACGAAATGTATGTTTTAATTGGCTATATCATGATAACGTTTAAGACTTGTTTTTCCCTTGCTTGGTGGGGAAAAGCAAGGTGGGAAACGACTGACCAATGGCTTGTATAATCACTTCATTTAAAACGACAAGTTTGCTTCGCTCACTTGGTTGTTTATTTGGTGATGATTTTAAGTCACTGGTCATCCGTCATTGCAATAACTGTAGTACACATATGAAATTAAAGTCACCTGATCACGTTACACTGAATAAGAGACATGAAGGACTGTTTTTGTGATGATGACTCCTTCCCATATGCTGACTCAACGGCAGCCTGTACAGAAATAGGATCCACTAACCGTCAGGAAAAACAGTTACAGACAACAGCCTTCAATATAATTCTAGAGAACCTTTATTTGATAATATATCAAGCAAATGAAGTATGATATATATTAGGTAATGAATATATGGGTTGCAATTAGATGTCTCCAGGGTAAAGCCAATTTAGACTCTCCGAAATACTGGCTTAGGTTCCAGAATTCTGCTTCCCACTTTTAGGGATCTGAGTCAAAAATCTATATATCGAATTCTAAGAACCTGGACCAGAATTTTGTTAAGTTGACCTTAGAGACATCTAACTGCAAATTACATAGCTATCACAATATGATATATCATTTAAATATTGAAATATTGAATCTATTTTCAAATGATTAAGGTTTTCTGGAAGTAAAGTAAATGTCCGAAATTAAACTGGAGCCTGTTAACTTCAATGCTCTAGTTTAAAACAGTGCCACCACACCTGGAAGCCAAATCCGGAAAATGACATTCCGGCTTTCATCTGCAGGGAGTGACGATAAGCCTGCCTGGACTCAAAGACGTAGGAGGTGACTTCAGTGTCAAAGATGCCGTGAACGTTCATGGTGTCCGGTACGTCCTCATCGTGGTACCTATGGTACACAGTCAACAAAAGTTTTGATACATTGTCATAGCATAATGCAGTCTTGTAATGAAAATTATTCAAAATGCAAAAGCATGATAATCTCCAGGCATATTTACTAGTGGCATAAGATAATATCAAATGTATAGCTGGCCAAAGGGAGTCATCAGCCAAACACACTCCTAGGCCGGCTTCACTCCTCTGGCAGCTTTTGATACAGCATATGATTTGACAGATGGCATCTTATGTCATTGTACTATCTGTTTGGAGATAAGCAGCATTGCTAGATTGATTGATTTGATTTGATTTATTCGGCTGTATAGTGAGACATACAGCCAGGGCTACCCAACTAGCCACAAAGAACACACTGCAAACATGTTAGAAACCGACGACTTGATCTACTTTTAGCTTTGTACATCATTACATAAAAATGAACCACAATCATGTCAAAATTACCGAAAGGTACGTGTGCGTTTGTTATGTCTGTCTGTGTGCCTGTGTGTGTGTAGGTGCTTAGATTACTTTTAGGTTAGACATATTAGAGCATTTACATAAAATAAGCTTTCTCACACTAGTTACCACGCATGCGCGGGTGAAAGGAACTCTGGGTTGTATGTCAAAGCTGAAGGCGCCCATTAAATCAACATTTTGCAGGCGCCATTACGTCCTGAATATTGTTACACAAATCCAAACAATGGTAGAGACGACGCTGTTTGCGTCTGAGGGCCTTCAACTTTGACATATTACCTATTACTAGTGTAAGAGGGCTTATAGAGCGTTTCCTTAACACTTACGTGGCCTCGTTCTTACAGTTCCTCTGCACGACTGTTTTCCTTCTGGACGTGCTGCTGTAGTCTCCGCGACCATCAAAGCCGACCCCGATGTAGCCACACCCCTCCATCATGTTCTGTGTGACAACATCACTTTAATGTCAGGGTAATTAATAGATGATTGAATGAATAATCATTACTGACTAGGTACCTTTTTTTCCTCCGGTGCTCACAGATATAAAGAAAAATCTCAAGGAAGGCCATGAAACAGCACGTGGAATTTTAACGTGATGGTGAAAGGCATACATGCAATTGCCATGTTATCTCTGTAAGTTTGAAGAGCAGCACGTTATCAGAACGATAGCATTATGCCTTGATAATGGAATAAGTAATAATAATATAATATTTACTACTGGATAGTTTCAGGAACATTAATCAAGCCAAGGTGAATCCTGAATTCAAAACTCACCCAGCAGGCCGGGATGACATCTTTCTTGTTCCAGCAGGGATCGCCCTCTTTGTATCCTGTTCCGAAACATCCGTTCATCAGAGCATCGCCCATCCCCATGGGGTAAGAGAACGCCATTGGTTGGGAACTTTGATCGGGTTCGCTGTCCGTCCTGCCATTGGAGAAATAAAGCTTACTCACAATCGTTATTGAATAGAAATATACAATGTTATGACAATGGGGCCGGGGAATCTGGCTAGAATCTATCTGCATCTGCACGTGCATATGCTTCAGAAACGTATATTCCTTTTAGTAATTACTACCCTCTACTATTCAGAGTACCGGTATGCGTGACGACTGGGGGGTAACAGGAATAATTGTGGGTAACAGGTCAAAGGTTAAGGCTCCTGAGACAAAAAAAACAATACTCTGGACACTGCAATGCACATCGAAACAATGGCCGAGACGAGAAATGTTTACAAGTTATCAAGGACCTTCACCTTTAACAAATTTAAGACACCCACAATTCCTGTCGCTGCGCATGTGTAAACAGATTGGTAAATGGGCTTATTGTTGTCTGTTAGGGGAGGGGGGGTCTCATGTGCCATATTGACAGGTAGTTTTGTCTGTATGTAGACAAAGATAATGGACCAAATACATACCCGGGGTCTTCTTCCACGTCTATTTTCATCTCCATCCCTGGTGGGGCGAACATGTCATCCTCCACCATGCCCTTCTGTGCAACGAACTCCACGTCGGCCTGCAAAACATTATATAGTACATTCCATCAATGCAGGTGTCATTACAGTCGACTCCTATAGTTGCATTTAGTAGTGACATAACACATAAATTTAAACGAGATCAATAAACAATTACACGAAGAAATAAGTCTCAAATAAAGTTACTAGCACGATGATAACAGTAAACATTAATGCAAACATACTTTCACTCAATGTCAAAACCTTTGGTGACCTTCTCTCATCATTCCACTAATTCCCTTTACTCCTCGCGTTAGACATCAAACAATAAAGCTCTCAATACAGTGCTTCCATGTTCCCTGAGCAGAGAATTACCATACAAGAATGTTCTAATTTGCAAAGAAACAAACAAAAGAACTTTTACAGTTCTGATGCACCTTTATCTCATGCTCGCCACCGCCACCATCATCATCACCGTCTTCGTCCTCTTCTTTCTTTTCTTGCTCAGCTGTAAGACAACGTAAAACAAAAGACATTCCAAGGAATTGTTAGTATGCTATATGCATGATCTCTTAACACAAACTGAAAAACCACTTGACAATGCACGCGAGGAGTCACAAACGATTTAAAGCTTTATCATATGTACATATCACACTTTGCTGCCTTACCTTTTCCAAATATCTTATCGACCGTTTCCTCTGCCACCTCTTTTTCCACTTCTGCCTCAACCTCAGCCTCCTGTTGCACACTTTGCGCCATGATGTCCGGTCCCATGTTCTCCATGCCGCCCAGTTGCTTTATAGTGTCGGTCAGTTTCCCTGGGTCGAAGCCCCCTGCTGATGCTGTACATGGTGAGATAGAATAGAAGAAACATTTGGTAACAGAAACAGCATTGATAGAGCCAACGTTACACTGATAATGACATTCAGTTCGGTTCAGTTCAGTTCATCCTCTGTGTCTGAGAGATGACGCCAGGATTTCCACAAATTTCTGACATTCAGACGGATATATTGATCTCCAGAAGGTGGTGAAATTTTAAAATTGTCATAGAATGGAGCTTGTTTTCTTTTTCGGTTTATCCCTAAAAATTGTGGCCCGGCCGAAAATGACTTCATAGACCTCCCGGATTTTTCCTGCTTTGTGACGTCGGCTTAAATGACTGCAAAATTGTCCCTATCTATACAATTACAGATGATACATTCATTTTCTCATGCCAGGCCCGCCGCTTGCATGTATGAAGGGACGGCCGTGGCGTACAATAGCTGACTGCAATACGTCTTCTACCTGCGCGAGTCGTCACCAACCAATCACGTCGACTCTACGTACGGTGCGAGAGGCAACGCGATTGGCTTATAACTTCCCCTCAGAGGTAAACGGTCTCATTGGCTGACGTAGTAAGACGGATGTATTACAGGCCGATACGCCAGGGCTGTTGCTTGACATATACAGGCCGTGCCTGGCCTGGCATAATTGAATATGCGAAAAATAGAGGGTTCCTAAGTCAGCAGTAGACATAGCAGTGACCAGTAACGACTTACACATAAGCTCCCCAGCAAGATTCGCAATGGCCGGGAGGAAGCGTTTGTCCTTGACGTAAGCAGGGGCGTCTTCAGCAGCTGCTGCTCGAAGGGCATCTTGGAGTCCATTTGGCAATGCTGGAAAGCAGAATGGAGTTAACAAAAATTATTATGAACACTGAGAGTAAAAGCTGTTTTCCATAATACTTTATAAATTATCAGGTTCTTACATATTGGTATTCATTCGCTTGTTATTGTAGCCTGGGTACCATCCGGAAAGTAGTTCGCTCCGGCAATCATTATTATTATATACCATATACAGTCACTTCTAGCTCTGGCGATTATTATACACAGTAAACATTCGCTTCTCTGCTGTTCGTAGAAGCAAACATAGGAGTGAATTACTATCCAGATGGTACCCAGGCTATTGTCATCGTACATTCAAGTGCACATTGTTGCCATAAGGCCACCTTATCGGATTTGGGAGCAAGTTAAAACGTGACATTGTACATTCTGTGCAATATTGCAAGGCATCAATGAGATACACAGGTTTATATGAGAGCTTATACAAAACACATACACAGAACACATAAAACACGTCTGGACTTGTATCTAGCATTATAATAGACTTAGCAAGTCCATCGTTCAAATCGCGCATGTTCATCGTTGATGTCGCGCAAAATTGTGTAGTTCGAACGGTGAAACGGCTTATTTTCAGCTACGGGTTGTAACATTGACGTCTGGTCATGATTGGTGTCATTATGATCAATCAACCAGATTGTAAGGAGTCATACACTTACGTAGGGACCTTTTTAAGACGCGTTGTCCGGGTTCAGACAATGGGTCCTTCTTTGACGCAGTCAGGATGAGGTACGTGGAGACGGACAAAATCAGCACCAAGGGTACTCCCACACCCACTGCCCTCTTCATGTTGAGCGACTAATGAATAAAGGACATTGACAGTGTCAGTTGCCAATAGATACCATCAAATACCACTGTTATTCCTAATACCCATACAAGCTAAGCGCAAAGAGAGTCACATATATTTAGTTATTGGGGCTACGTCAACGTCGCCCTATAGCTAATTCAAAACAGAACCTTTCAAATTTTGTTTTCCATGTAACAATAAACAAAAATACCCTCATTCTAAATTATATCTTTCCCTATCTCCAGTACGAAAGCTACCCCCATATCAAATCTTTGAACTTTCGCATGATGGTGTTAGAAGCATGTATACATTTTGGAATTAAATTAATCCTTAAAACTCACCATTTCAAACGAGTGCTCCTTAAAATATGAGGAAAAGACACATCGCATCGTGGTAATGATCTCATGTGATGATCTAGGGTATGTACATTTGGCTTTGGAAATACTAGTAAGCAGAAAACCCCGGAATAAGTCATTTTGAAGATGCCATGGCAAGCTTAAATTTCAGGTCATTTGGGACAAGCAGTATACGTGCAGGAGCCAAAAATGTGCGGTTTTTTTGCTGAAATATCCGAAAATGTCCAAATAGATAATTTCAAAGTAATGTATGCCAAAGGTGTAAATAATGTCCTGTGACCATTTATCCTAGGTATTTTGTACAAAATTCAAGAGCGTTTGGTTTAAAAAAAAACTAGGTCACAGGAGCCTAAATTTTGCTCGAAAATATCCAAAGGTCATAATCCAATGATATAAAGACATAAAGTCCCAGTGTACTATGTTATACATGTGGGAAACTCACATTCCATCAATAAGCAGATTACTTATTGTATACATGTATATCTTCGATCTATTACAATTCAGTAATACGATGTATGTTTATAAGAAGTAGGGATCATAACAGGGCATTAACAGTACACAAAATGGCCGCATGAGAATGTATGAGGTTTAGCCGGGAGCAACTATTCACGCACCACTACTTGCTATATATCATTAAAATTAATAGCATCACATTTTATGTCTCGTCCCTGACCTATTGTCATACTAGTTGAAAAACTGCAATTATACGACCACTAGCCTGACGAAAATCGCGCCCCTAGCGGCCAGCCCTACAATCGGGGAGGGGGTCATTAACCCCAGCCAGCGAGAGATTGTGTAAACACATGCTACACGACCAGGTGCAGTCGATCGCGCTATTCGTGGGTAATCTCTGGCCAAGGCATGGTTGGAAATGCCTGACTTCTATCAAACTTTTGTTCTTGCTGAGCAACGGTTCTCGCCTGTCGTTTCTCCTTCCCAGAAGAGCACCGTCATCGGAGAATCCTCAGGCGGGATAGAGAGTCGCGATGACCGGTTTGCTGTCCTGATGGTGTCGGGAAGAAAGGATGCACGGGACCCGGGATCGTCACCGGTCTTCGTGGTACTGGTTTGGGGACGTCGCTGCCGATGTTGGCGGCGGCGGTTGCGTCAGAGCGACGTGTGGGCGGTGTAAGGACGGTGGTGGCCGTCTACATGGCCAACGAACAAGCCGAGGAGGAGGCCTCGGTGTTAGTGGAACGGGTATTGCTTCGAACCTAAGACTTGGGTCACATTTCTAAACCGGGGCGCGACCGGGCAACTATTGGGAACGTAAAATAGCATATAAAAGGCACAAAAATACGTAAAACGTCAAAAGGAGAGTCGTTGGGTAGGATTTGTGTTTATTTCTGGATACAATTTTCATTTTTCGTTTCCTAAAGCAGCCCGGCCGGGCACCAGTTTGGAAATGCGACACTAGTATCAGCAATGTTGATCCAGGATAAGAAAGGGGGCGAAGCGACGGGAATACAACAGTCTGAACAGGACGGAGCAGAAAAAAAAAACGCTCTCGAGAGGTGACTACGAAGAATGAGGAATGTAGAAGGCGGTAGAAGTTGGGAGAGGAGGCCGCTAGGCCAGGGAACGTCCGTTAAAATTTGCAAGCCAACAGGAACCGTGACTTTTTTTCGAGGACTGCTGTGCTGTGGCTGGCAAATCGATCTGAAATGGACAGGATTGCGGAATTTTTGTATACATGGCCCTGGCTGCACAAAAACTACATAGTTCGCCTATGATATTGTGCAGCACACACAACAGAACGACGACCAACAACATAGACGAGGATGCTAATTCTAACTTGGCCAAAGATTGAGGTAAGATATTTACTTTTTTTTATAATTCTACTCGTCAACCTTTTTTTCTTCCAAAACGAAGTCAGGTTTCCATCTTTATACCTGAGACCGAACAAACTGAGAAAAGCCTTGTGAAATGTCTTGCCCAGGGGAAAATGATTTGAACAAGAGGCCTCTGAGTTCTGAGCTAAACACGCTGCAGTCTTCGGGACACGACCCTGGAAGTAATTTATAGCCTTATGTACAATTCTTCAGTGAGTAGACTAAGTGTATAAGGTGTAATACTGTTCTGTTTATATGAAAAGGAAAATCTAAATTATAAAAGTAATAGATTTTGGTCTCTAGCTTAGTACCATAGGTATTCAACGATGCCGTCAATTGTTCTTGAGTAGGGTGTGAAAGCGTCCCGGTGACCGGAACAGTAGTTGCTGGTTGGTTGCTTGGGAAAGGGTCTAACTGCGTAAAAATGGACGTTTCAGTGTGACTTGTGACTGCCTGTGGTTAGCCTGCAAGTTTGGCTGAAGAGATCTAGACATTCTTGAGCTTTTCACTTTTGCGAAGTGTCAGAGTAGATGACGAATGGCTACACAACCACTAGTCAAAGAGTAAACAGGTTTTCTGACCTATTTTTTCTCAATAACTCATAGGAAAGCCAGTAGACTACTTTTGAGGACAATATATTTTCATGCTGCAAAGACCAAGAGTTTGAATACATGACAAAAATAATTAATACATTTGTGAAGACGAAAAATATTTACCCAATACATATTTAGTTCACATGAAACATTTCGACAGTTATACGGGGACTTAAGAAAATCCTCAAAGTCCTCAGGCATCGTTTTGGGAACGTGCAATGAGTCTTGACGTGACAGATTAACAATGAATGTGGTCATAGAATTTCCCTGCTTAGGCTTAGGTCCCAACTGGAAAAAAGGGACCCTACCGGGTTTTCTCGGGCGGGACCCCGTGGGCCACCTTGCGTCTCCCTGGGTATATCTTGGCCCGGTTGGGCACCGGATTGAATTTAAGTTGGACTTTAAATGAAACTGGGACCCGTTAACAAATAAACGCCGCGACCTTCCCGTGGGGAACACCAGCCACCAAATTTGCAGCTTCGGAGCCCACCTTCGGAGCTAATCCAACCTCGACTATCGCATGTTCATCATTTCTTTCCATCTAATTTACATAAAGGCCAAGCGTTTACACCTGCTAGTGTATATCAGCACGAGAACGATAACCGAGACTGCCCAGCAGGGTCACTGGGGTGGATGAAGTATATGGAAACGACAGAGAACCATGACTATACAAAAGAAGATGGAGGACTTTAATACAGAGTGACCCAGAATGAAAATCACCCCTTATACATTCCGGCGGAAAAAAAATGCTTCAGATCAAAGTCGTAAGCGTATTGTGACAACACCGATAGGGCCCCTGTTGGGATCTCCGGGTCAACGTTAAAATCATACAAGTTCCTGCGAGGCCCACGCGAAAACACAAACAACCGCAAGAAGAACAGAATCAGCCCGTAAACTATACCGGGCGGCGCATCGGGTTAGAAAAAATTGTGTTTTTACCACGTATATTCATTCCATGCCACTATGGCAGTAGCCTATGGTTCATACAGGACATTGCATCAGCATGATTGTCAGAGAGACTGAGGATGCTGTACCGGGACAGGTCGATGAAAAGGGAACGTTAAAGGGACGATGGCAGAAAAAGACAATTGGATAAAGTATCTGGCACCCACCTTCTGCTCGTATCTGCTGCTCAGGTGAAACTTGCGTCTGATGATCAGCGCTACACCAGCTGAAGCTTGTCTGCGAAGGATGCGGGAACGATGGTAGGAAGACCGAAGAACGGCGTAAGAAAGTTACGGCAACCACGTCAAAGTCTTGCCGGCACAAAGTGATCTCCGCGTGATGAACGCGGCAACGGCAGCTGAAACATAGTGGGGCTGCAGCAGGTATATAAAGGCACAGAAAACAAAAGAATAAGCTTGATGTGAACACTTCTGACCAATGGGAGCACCACACGTCCCCGTGTGCGCTAACTTTACGGTAAAAAGATAATATAGGAGAAAAGTGGAGAACAAAAAATGGCCCTGTGGCGAGCAGATTTAGCCAATGGCGGCACCACACGTGTGTAACGAGCAAAATTATTGCAATAAAACAAAATATGACACTTCTTCAAGTGGCCTTGGTCTAACCAATAGCAACTTGACACAACTAACAGGTCAGTAGTCTTCTTTAGAGTCAGCAAATTGGAATAATAAATTTTCGGCTAGTGTGAAGAAAACGAAGGAAGAGACAAAAGATGTCCTTGGTCTAACCAATAGCAACTCGGCACGTTTGTCGGACCAGTAGTCCTCTTTAGAGGCTGATTTGGACAACGTGCCCCACTTTTAAGAATAAATATGATAACTGAAAGTGCTGACTCTGTAGAAAAAGTTAGTAATTGGAAAAAAAAACTTTGGAAATGTTTCGTGAACTATTTTTGATAAACTAATGTTGTCATCCTGTAGTATTGAAAGGCAGTACAAAACAAAACAAAAGATAATGTAGACAATAATCGTGATGCAAAATTAATGTTAAGCTGCTACCTTTCCCATGTTATACTCTGCTTAATGTGTCAGTTGGTCTCGAACTTAACTTTGAATTCCCATTCGAGAGGATGGTGTCTGTCGTCTTGTTTTCCTATAGACCCCTTCACAGTGAAACCGAATCAGCAGGAATCAAGAGTGCTGAGTCTGTAGAAAAAGTTAGTAATTGGAAAAAATGCAAATATTTTCCATTAAAAGTTAAAAATTAGCTATAAACTAATGCCGTCATGGGAAGCACTGAAAGGCAGTACAAAACCAAAGATAATGTAGACAATAATCATGATTCAAAATTATCGTTAATCTGCTAACTTTCTTTGTATGATGTACTCTGCCTACCGTGTCCATTCATTCAGACGGCATTCCGGCTTATACTCCCATTCGTGTAAAGGGGATATTAAGTTGGCAATGCACAGTGTTACATATCCGTTTCCCAACAGTGCCAAATAATTTCCGTCTAACTTGGTATCATGGAAACATAGAGCATAACTCCTACATTTTTTTTAAAAGTAAATTTGCCCCACCGTGCCTCAACGCATATAAGTTGATTTGAAGCGGGTTTTAGATCTATAGAATGAATTCCTTGATGATTTCCTTCGATTAGGGTCGTCTTATCGTTCTCCTGAAGTTGAAACATGTTTGTTTTCTAAGATTGCCAAAAATATCGGTCTTACTTCTTCAAATAGTAATACGAAACATTTCGATGGTTCTTTGTCCCATACTTGACCAAACCTATTTCTAAAGTGCTAAAACTGTAAGAAGGCTGTGCTGTTTGCAAATCCATGGTCTTACTTGCCAATTTTGATATTTTTCTCGAAGTTCGAAAAAAATGGTACTGTTCAGTACTGGATAGTGACAAGTAGAAGACTGTTTTAGGAAGATATGGATTTTTTTTCTGGATGTGTAGTCTGTAACTAATACATGTCTTCTTTTATGCCACTCCGATTGGATCAAGCGCACTGCCTTGTACTGCATACTTTGCACTACATATGTGATTATTATATTTCAGCCATACATAGTATGGTGAAATATATTGTATTCGTAATGTTTCTTTCTTTCTTTCTTTCTCCTGTCAAATCTTCAAAGTGATTCATCTCCGCCGTTCCTGGACCGAATGACCTGAAATTTGGCACAAGGGTAGAGTGAGCCAATACCAAAATGTGTTTTTTTCACTTTTTTCATATCTGCTCCTTAAATGATTTTATTAAGGTTTTATTGCAACTTTTGGACCAAAACTGTATAATTTGGCCCCCTGTACCATGGTATTACATCCAAATGACCTGCAATTTGGGACAGAGGTGCCCTAGATACTTATTCAAAGGATTCATGTATAATATTTGGTATAAATCACTTCAAAATGGCTCCTTAAGGAGGTTTTTGTGGGAGAGTTTTGGATATGTGAGATTGAAGTGCCGAGGTCAACGACCTCTAGGTCATTCTGGTGTGTCAGGGCCACAGGTGTGACAGGTAGATCCAATTATCTACCTACCTACCTAGTCCATAGACATCCAGGTGGTTGGGGGACAAGGTAAATCCAATTAATGACCAGCCAATGAGCAAGCTCATTTCGCTGTAAGAGTCCATTGTTGGACAGGGGGTGTTTTTAAAAATTTACTTTTAGACTTTGGTGATAATGCCAATGTTTTTTTTAGCGGAAGTGTTTTGCACTGAACCACTTGACATAAGACTACTACTGGGACAGTCCATTTTTGCACATAGGGGGGATTAAAAAAAAAATTCAGTTTTGGACATGGGTGATGATTCCGAATTCCATTTGTTGAATGGAAGTTGACCCCCACCTGAAGACTGCACATGAGGAGGATTCGGCAGCCAATCAGCAAGCCTGGTGTTATCTGGAAGAGTCCATTCATGCACGTGGGACTTATTTAAAATTCAGTTTTGGACTGGGTTGCTTATTATACAAAAGGCCATGTACTGTGAGTATTTCTGGACTATTGTGCAATTTTAAACAGGGTGTGCTGGGAGATTCCATTCTTCGACGAAGGGGGTATTCTTTTAAATTAATTTTGTGGACTTTGTTGATTATGTCGATGTCCTATTTTAGCTGATGTATTTTTGGATCGCTCCAATTTACATAGGGGTATAACAGGAAGAGTCGATTCTTGCACAGAGGTTTTTTTTTTCATATATGGTTTTTGACGGCTGATGATTCAAAATTCCATTACTTAGCGGAAGTGTTTTTGGAGTCGTCTATTTTAACTTTCTACATGGGGTGCACTAGAAGAGTCCATTCTTGAAGGAGGTTTTGTAAGATTCATTTTTGCTCATAAGTGTGATTAGTAGTTAGAAGTCATTTTAAGCAGAAGTGTTCCATTTTTGCACATGGGTGATTTTGGAACAGTCTATTGTTACATGAGGAGGGAGATGGCTGAAATATGCTGTATTTGCTCTCAAGCAAATGTCGGCCTTTCTAGTTTTACATGTTATAGTGTGTTTCTGTAGTACACGGCCATGAAGAAGAGCAATAGTTAAGATGGGATAAGCACTCTATCACCGGTGATAGACACAATTTAGTGTTTGTAAGTCAAGGCATCTTGCACATATGATGAGTGCAACAATTGCATTAATGCAAAATATGACACTATGAAAGTTCTAGTAGTCCGTAAATGATATGAGTACCCCACGCGACGTAAATGTGTATAGTATAAAATACTTTTTGTATTCTTCCTAAGTCCTGTGCAATGGTGCATTTATGGTTGAGCTCGGGCCTCTAGGTGTTCGCATCTCTCTCAAAAGTTGTCTACTTGACATCTAGGCAATTTAGTAGGAACCCTGACCTAGTTGCTTATGACGGCTGATGAACCAGTCAGAGAACCCGCCTACTTCAGCAGTTCTGTGGCCATACATCATGTTATATAGCTGACACTTCGCAAAGGAGAGAAGGTCGGGGACCTTCTTGTTACTGGCTACTTCTCATTGAATTGAAATGTGCAAAAATGATGTCGCCAGTCTTTATGACTTAAAATGAAAAAAATACAGTGCTGCACATTCCACGTGGCAAAACCAAATGAAAAGCGACAGGATGTATAATTGAGATATTCTACAAGGCACTGCTATCCCAGTACCTTCGGCGGTCTCCTCTTTATGATATTTTTTGTTGTCTCTGAAACCTCTAAATTGGCACAATGTCTCTTTGTGTGAATATTTGTCCAAAGTTCCCGATTCAGGTTTTAGATCCTTTATAAGTCACACCGTTTCTTTGTGGTATCACGTGATGTTAAAGTGGGCGTAAGAATGTTAGGTTCCGTGTGTAATAAGTGCAATAATTGCAATACAACGAAATATGGCATTTCCTCAAGTGGTCTTCGTCTGACCAATAGCACTTCGACACATCGCCCGGTAGTCTTCTTTAAAGTCAGTAAATTGCAATGATAAATTTTCGGCTAGTGTGAAGAAAACGGAGGCTGTCCTTGGTCTAACCAATAGCAACTCGTCACGTTTGTCGGACCTGTAGTCCTCTTTCGAGGCTGAGTTAGACAACGTGCCCCACTTTTAAGAATGATTATGATAACTGAGTTTGCTGACTCCATACGAAAGGTTAGTTGAAAAAAGTTTGGAAGTGTTTCGTGAACTATTTTTCATAGTCAGTCAGCCATAGTCATACGGTGTATTTTTCATAAACATTTCAAAACTTAGCGATTAACTAATGCCGGCATCCTCTAGTATTGAAAGGCAGTACAAAACAAAAGATAATGTAGACAATAATCATGATTCTAAATTATCGTCGAACTGCTACCTTTCTTATGTTATACTCTGCCTACTGTGTCAGTGGGTTCGGACTTAACTTTGAATGCCCATTTGAGAGGATGGTGTCGTCTTGTTTACCTAGAGACCCTTTCACAGTGAAACCGAATCAGCAGGAATCAAGCAAAACCAGTCGGAATAAAGAATCTGCAAAATCCGTACAAATTCAGGTGGGAATTCCAAATAGACCCAATACCTCATTACACAAGAGGCGGAATAAGCCAGGGTGCCGTCTGAATGAAAATTCCTGCATATTCCTGGGTATTCGTAGTATATTCTAGAAGTTATCACTAGCTGCATTTTAGATTCTGTGTTCATTCTTATGGCCGGTCCGTTCTCCATTGAGCGAGATAAGAACATTTTTGAATAATGTTGTACTGCCTTACAATGCGGTCGTACTCCAGTTAGAATAGTTAGAATACAAGTTGAACGCCGTTCTATATTTCTTCACCTCATCTGCACTTCAAAGTTTTGAACATGATAAAAACTTTCATGGCGGCCACAAGAATAGGCACAAATATCTGGAATGAAGATTACAGTACAAATTCACAGGGCCTAGGATATACAAAGAATTGTATTTAGACAGCATTTCGGCTCATTCCGTTTCTATTTTGAAGGGGGAATGAATCAGAACGTCGTCAAAATGAAATCTAAGTTGTTTGTATATATACCTGGGTATTTGTGGTGAGTTCTAGAAATCTGAGATATGTTTGCCCATTTTTTGTGGCCCGCCCACATTCTGGCAGGATTTGATGTGGCTTGCCGTTTCGGTTCTTCACATCATCGAATGAGATCAGAATGTAGAATGCGCCCATATACTACAGTTAGAATGCACTTTGAATGACTGCCGTTTTATATTTTCTAATTCAAAGTCACCTTGAAAGCTTTGAGCATGACAAAAACGTTTGGGCCGGCCACAAGAGTGTCCATAAATATCTGGAATACACTGAGAATCAAAGAATATTCTAGTTGCACAGTGCCAAATAGTTTCAATCTAAACTGGTGTAATGAAAACATAGATCATATCCCCTACAAAAAGTAAAATTGCCCCACCGACGTGGCACTGTGCCTCAACGAGTGTAAGTTGATTTGAATCAGGTTTTACAATGAATTCCTTGCTGATTTCTGACGGTACTTTAAGTTTATTTAGGGGCGTCTTCTTGCTGTCCTGAAGTTGCACACATGTCTGTTTTCTAACATTGTCAAAGATATCGGTCTTACTTCTTCTCGTGGTGATACAAAACATTACGACGGTTCATTGCCACAAACTTGAACCAACCTAAGTGCCAAAACTGTAAAAAGGCTGTGCTGTTTGCATATCTGGTCTTACTTGCCAATTTTGATATCTTTATCGAATGTTTTTAAAACGTTTGTGCTGTTTAGTACTGGACAGGGACAAGTAGAAGACTGTTTTAGGAAAATACAGATTTTTTGCTGAATACGTACACTGTGCCTACACGCAGTCTGTTGCTAATATTATTCAGTATGGATCAAACGCCCTGCCTTACACTGCGTACTTTGCAATATCCATTCATGTTATGTTGTATGTTGTATGTGTAGTACATGGCCATGTAGAAGAGCAATAGCCAAGATTGGATAAGCACTCTATCGCCGGTGATGGACACAATTTAGTGTTTGTAAGTCAAGGCTTCTTGCCCATTTCCTGCTGATGCTGGAGGAATTTGTTGTTTTCTTTTAAGTTCGTATATGACTACCCCACGCGACTTAAATATGTATAGTGTAAAGTACTTTTTATATTCTTCCAAAGTCCTGTGCATTGTTATTGAAGTGTCCTTGTCATGTCTTGAAACACCACGTCTTTGGGGGATTTATGGTTGAGCTCGGGTCTCTAGGTGCTGAAATCTCTCTCAAAAGTTGTCTACTGGTCATCAAGGCAAATAACACCCCATACACATAGCGTTAATAGAAATAACTGTATAACTAAGGACGGCGTTAGGCAGTCGTTGCTGTGGTAGGTTCGTGTCCTTTCATCCTAGGATGACCTGCGTTATTAGCAGTGCTGTGTCGAGGACAACGCCAAGCGCGCACGGCCCGCGGTGATCGGCGTCGGCGTGGACAGGCGCGATGCGTCATGGGAATGAGCGGTCCAAGATCCAAGATGGCGGCCTCCACAGATTATCGGATGACGAGATTACACACGAACACGCCTGGAAACGTTCGAAACGTACCTTTTCAAACGTATTCATTCCACGTAACCCGTTCTAAAGGTAGGTCTAATTCATCAAGGCATCGTTTTTGTCCTTCTTGATCATAAATGAGGCATAGAAAAATCATAATCCATTCTAAACAGATTTAACAATTTTTCACCCCGGAGGTCTCTCCGGCCTCCTTGACAATTTCCACCTTGTTTCCACGTTACTAATATTTTTTACTGGTGCAGGTACATAATAACGTTACATGATAGGTTCCAGGGCCCAGTTGTCTCATTGATACTAATGCATTTGTTTTGAAAATCCGAGGTTACAAGGACAATTTGTATGCAATTGT
Source organism: Branchiostoma floridae x Branchiostoma belcheri (assembly GCA_019207045.1). Taxonomy (NCBI): domain Eukaryota; kingdom Metazoa; phylum Chordata; class Leptocardii; order Amphioxiformes; family Branchiostomatidae; genus Branchiostoma; species Branchiostoma floridae x Branchiostoma belcheri. The sequence continues at coordinate 10,474,949 of CM033031.1, forward strand.
AAGCCCTCAGAGTACAGGTTATAACGCTGATTGCGGTTACTAAAATTACTGTAAATGCAGAAATGTTCGCGGTGGATTAATGTTCGCGGTTTTCGGGGTGACCACTTCACCGCGAACTTAAAACCACCGCGAACATTTTTCTATTATGATATTAGACTACAGTCTATGGTGTTACCGCAAACCGCAAAAGTCCCTTTTCCCACTACTGCAAAATTAAATCCCCGCGAACTTAAATGTATTTACAGTATACAGTGTACTTGTACCGTGTTACATAATAGTATGAGTAGTACTAAGTATTAGTCTCTAACAGACTCCAGAGGTCGCTGGAAAAACTGTACATATTGAACAAATACTGAAATAGGAGTCAGGTGGCTAAAGGTATACATAATGAGCTTGTGACTGATAGCTGGGTAGAGTAGAGTAGATAGATAGCAGAGTACTGACTGAAATGCCATTGCAACTTATTTGTCCCTATTTGGCTAAATCTTTCTCTTTTTCATCCAGCAATACGTCTGCTTGGAGACTCACTAAATATCTCAATTGGTAAAATCAAGGAGGTAAAAAAGGCGCAAACAGTGACACAACTGAATGATCTGTTGTGATGTTTGGGCTGTTTGGTGTTTGATTGTGGGATATATATATATATAGAAAATAAGAATACAACACGGTGTATTACGTTTGACCCGCAGGTCGGATCGCCTGACGGTCGAAGGCCTTTGACCGTTGGGCAATCCGATCTGTGGGAGGGCTGGGACCGAGGGTGATGCGGAATACACCGTGTTGTATTTTAATTATGTTATACCCACCTGAGAAAACACATATTTGGATGATATGTTGTTCACATAGAAATTATCTAGTGTCACATATGTGCTATATAATCTATTATTAAGTATTAATGTTTAAACTTAGTTTGTACAGGTTTGGGGGATTACTGGTCGAAGAAAATAACGAGTGAAGTTGAGTAGAGTCTAGAGTCATTCCTACCAAGTTTTAAAGCCAATTGTAAAGAGGCACTTAGCGTTGTAGGATTTCAAAATGCCAGTGGCAGACTAATACAGATTTCTGTGTAGTGAAATGGACCATTGGTTTGAGTATCGTCCATTGACAAGTTTTCACATACTGAATCAGGTCCAACCTGATCCTCTGGACCTGAACCGGACCTGGACGGTCCTGAATTTTATGTAACCCACCCCTAGTTCATGCCGTACCCGCAAGAAATTCTTGCCAATCCAGTAATGGACTGGAAATTATTTTTTAAGTTGAACCCAGAAAATTGAGCATGATACATCATGTTAACTTTTGTTAAAAAAGAGGAGTCACCCGATTTAATTATAAGGCCTAGGAAAAAAAAATGTTGTGTTTCCTGTTTCAGTCCTGAAAAAATTAGGGTCGGTAGGTAGGGATTATCTTTTTTTTTTCTTGTATTTTTTTTTAGGCTGGCCAAAATTCTAGTGATACATATTTACAATACAGTTGAACAAAGTAAACTGAAATGTATGATGACACTTGTCTTTCAATGTCAAACTTTAATTTTGTGCATGATAGATACATTTATCCTTCATTAGATGGGACAAGCAGTGTTTTACTTCAATAGGAAGCAGGCCAAATAAAAATTCTAACTGGAAGCTATGTGACTCCACTGCCCACCCCCAAAAAAAAGTCTAGGGTCGGCAGGTTTTTTTAGGGTAGGTAGGGAAACAGGAAACACAACATTTTTTTTTCCTAGGCCTAACCCAAAACTCACTCAGGTGAAAATGTGTACCTAGGGTCAAATGGAGATCCTGTGTTTTGTGAGAGCCCCACCCTGAGCATGTAAAAGAACCTGCCACACTTATTGAAAAGAGAAGGGGGACCTTCCCGGTGTGAGTAGATCAAACCTTTCCTGCTAAATGGAGAAGGGAATTTCCCTATTGAGTCAGTCAAAAACTTGCTGAAACTTGATGTCTCTGACTTGGGGAGAAGAGATGCTGCTACAATGGCCTTTTACTGAGCAAACCCGTCAAAAAATGTATATCCATGAACTGGTTACCTGTACCATGAAGATTTACCATAGATCTGTTATTGTCATGGTGCTAGTGACTCTGCAATCTGCATGGACAAGTTTTCTCATTTTGGTGGTGCACATCTTGAAAACTAATAGGAGTTTGTGTATAAAAATAATAAAGGTTACATATTTGAAAGACTGTGTTTTTCCTTTTGCCGCCTTTGGGCAAAAGTGCCACGTTAACTCTTGTCACCACATATGATATAGGCGGCATATACTTAATGATATACTGTAAATGCAGAAATATTCGCGGTGGATTAATGTTCGCGGTTTTCGCGGTGACCACTTCACCGCGAATTTAAAACCACCGCGAACATTTTTCTACTATGATATTAGATTCCAGTCTATGGTGTTACCGCGAACTTAAATCCACCGCGAAAAGTCCTTTTTCCCGCTACTGCGAAATTAAATCCCCGCGAACTTAAAAACATTTACAGTACTAGTTCTAGTAGGTTGGGCAAATTGCCAATCCCAATCTGCTGATTTTACCTCAAAAAGGTATCCTGACTGGTTATACCAGGATTTGCAAATTTGGATCAATCCTGTACCTGGGTAAATCCCATTTCAAGGTCTGTTAGTATCATTGTCACAAAAATGTACTACAGATACACACTTGTGTGTTTAAAAAAATAGAATGTCCCAAAATAGACTAGAATTTAAGATCCTAGCAAAGTCGTTTTTATGCTAGTCTTTTCTTGCTCTCTCTATCTGGTTTACCTAGCACATATATCTGTATGCCTGTTTCTCATCCAGAGTATAATACTAGGTAGTCCTTCAGTGTAATAATACATAATGCAGCTGCCTACTCTGGTGTACTATAGGCAGTATATTCATTATCAGAAGGACTCTAGCAGTAACACTAACAGGCTAAAACCTCTTTCCAGAAAAGAGCAAATTTTCAAACATTCACCATATTTTCTTTATATCTCATTGATTTTTATCTACCCACTCATTATTCAGTATGGAACTTGGAAGACAGTTCATAACCACTGCCTTCAACGAGAAGTCAACCCCCACAATATCAAATGTAGTGCCTTATATTATAATTGATTTAAGACATTGGTGTTATGTACTCCATTCTTTTACTCATACTTTATCACAGTGTATGCAATTAGCTTTCGGCAAGACTTCGCAAATAAAACAATGATTGTAATTATCAATATTGAGTTAACATGTCACTGGTACTGTAAATGAAGACATTTTTTCGCAGTGGTTTTATGTTTGCGGTTTTCGCGTTGCCAATTCACCGCAAACTTAAAACCACCGCAAACATTTTTCCATGGCAGTAAGAGACTACAGTGCATGGTGCTACCGCGAACTTAAAACCACCACAAACAGTCCTTTTTCCAGCTACTGCAAAATTAAATTCCCACGAACTTAAATGAATTTACAGTAATAATGAAACAATATGTGTAATAGATAAGTCTTTTTTTCTAATACGAAGGGTGTGGTAGCACCAATATCGCTTATTTTGACAGCGATAAACTCACTACTATAGGTACCAATATACTGAATATGAGTGTGTGCATGCATGCGTGTGTGTGTGTGTGTGTGTTTGTGTGTGTATTTGTGTGTACAGTGTGTGTGTGTGTGTGTGTGAGAGAGAGAGAGAGTATATGTGTGTTTGTGTTTTGACAATAGTCCCTGTATTTCATTAGTTAGGTCTTTATTTGTTGTCATAAGATCACAGGACACGATACTTACTTACTTACTATATATCAGATGTATTTCAATAGGCACTGACAACAAGGCTATACAGTGACTTTGCTTTGCAACCTTCACCAGAATCATGTCTATTACAACACTGAAATATTTTAATTTGTAATGTTGTTGTTGCTATAGGTGCTGATGACACTCAACCCAGGAAGGCCATCAGTGCACATGAGATGACAGCAGATGAGAAGCTGATTATGCAATGGATTACCTGCTTCTACCTGCAGATGGCAGAGTTATAATGAACACTAACCAAGTCCCAATTTCTTTAATATGCATAAACAATGAGTCTGTAAAAAGATAAACAGCTAGTAGAACTAGAAGCGTGCCTTTCTGTGATGCACTGTGGTACTATGGCATTTATTATGACTCAGATTTAGATGCTTTGAAATCATAGCTCTTTGGACTGTAGATGTAATTGTCATGTTGAAGCTAATATGTAGCATGCAGTATCCTAGATGCAATGTTGTGAGGAGCCATTTTGCATATCCATATCTACAAATATCTTGCAATTATATACTTCATGACTATATGTATGCTGTCAGTAACTGTAAGTCCCTGAGGCATGACTGATTGACCAAGGAAGCAGAGCACTTTCTGATGTTCGAATTCTGTGTTTTATCAAAACTCCATTGAACAGGTAGCTATGGAGAGGGGTGAATTAATTGTGTGTTTAAGATACTCTCCAGGAAATGTTTAGGTATATAATGTTGAGCAATTCCTGATGAAATGATTCTTTTAAAAAAAAACAGTACATTAGATAGATTTCATGCTTTAAGTGTAGAGCTATTCACCCTACATTGTACACACATGTATGAGATCATTGTCAATGTGATGGGATCTGGTGTGTATCCTGCTATGCAATGCTGACTTAAAGTGTTAATGACACCAATGATAGCAACATTTAGCAATGTAGCAACATTTTGGTGATTGTAATCCATTGAGATAGAATTACTAATTGAAAATAGAACTTTGCACTAAAATAAACCCTCCTGGTGTTATTGAATATAAAACCAATTGAAGATCATACTTCCAGCTCTTGTTTCCAGGTTGTCACCAGGTAATTGAATTAAACATTGATTGTAGCTGCACTGGCTGCGGACCGTCAGTTGTGGATGAAACTTGTGATCAAGTGCTCTGCCACCGACTGATGATGAGGATGATGATGTTGAGGACTACAATGATTCTTAACTTGCCACGGTGGCTTGCGAAAGAATAATTTTGGGAAGCAAACTAAGCAAATATTTTTGTATCTTGCAAGTATGTGTTATCTCCTTAAACTAAGCACAGTGTGCTCATCAACAGTACTTTTTAGCAACACTCGATGTCTTGTTCTGAACCGGCCGCAGTGTTCAATGAGATGTCATTGAAGTAATAATCAATGCTCAATTCAATTACCTGGTGGCAGGAAACAAGAGCTGAAGTATGATCTTTGACAGGGTTTGATGTTCTATAACATCGTACGACTAGTCGACTGTAACTTTGGTCTGTGTTCATACAAGAATACTATCACCGGCAAAGTTAGTAATAAAATTATGTATTTTGGTGTCATAGACACTTAAAGTATGTCACGATGATGGGGGTAAGAAGAACAAAATTGATTTTATTTTTAAAAGCTTTTATTTTGCTTTCATTTCATATTGAAATGAATAATCTGAATCATTATTGCTTTACCTGTCCATGTCTGTACGATACATAACGGTAATTCATGAATTTTCCTTATTTGCATGCATATACAAAAATAAGTGCCAACACAGGACAACATCCAGTTGTGCATTGTATATAAAGGTATGAACAAGTTGGCCTCTATTTTGCAGGTAGACAGTTATTGATCTAGATCCTTTTTGTCAAGCTTTATTTTGCTGCAGTCAAATCGTCAAGAAATAAACAGTGGTCTTTGGGAAAAAATGTGCTTCTGAGGTCCATGGTTTTTAGGGTAGTTAAGCAGCCATCATCAATAATTTTGAGTGAAGGGTAAATCAGTTGCTTCTTTAAGTTACCATGGTGACGTAAGGTTATTTACAGTACTGAAAAGAAAGCCTACCATATGCATGGTGTTGAAGTCATGTTTTTGGATAGTGACACAGAATCTTCTGACATTGCAAATAACTTTATGTTCTTAGTGGTATTTTGCCTATGTATGTTCCTTTTTTTTATAGAGAAAGCTAAATTTGCTATTCAGATGCAAGAACAGCAATTTTTCCATAAAACATAGATATCGCGAAACAAAGTCTGATTTCCTTCAAACCAACTTGATTGGGTGCGGAATAACTTCCTCACATCTCGTATACCCTCTTTTTGTCAAAAAAGCTAAATTTGGCCCTTTGAACCAAAAATAGCAGATTTCAACCCAAAAATGAGATGTCGACAAACGATGTCCGATTTCCTTCGAACCAACTTTACTGAGTGCGGAATAACTTCCTGACATCTCGTTCACCTTCTTTTTGTCAAAAAAGCTAAATTTGGCCCTTTGAACCAAAAATAGCAGATTTCAACCCAAAAATGAGATGTCGACAAACGATGTCCGATTTCCTTCAAACCAACTTTATTGAGTGCGGAATAACTTCCTCACATCTCGTTCACCCTCTTTTTGTCAAAAAAGCTAAATTTGGCCCTTTGAACCAAAAATAGCAGATTTCAACCCAAAAATGAGATGTCGACAAACGATGTCCGATTTCCTTCGAACCAACTTTATTGAGTGCGGAATAACTTCCTGACATCTCGTTCACCCTCTTTTTGTCAAAAAAGCTAAATTTGGCCCTTTGAACCAAAAATAGCAGATTTCAACCCAAAAATGAGATGTCGACAAACGATGTCCGATTTCCTTCGAACCAACTTTATTGAGTGCGGAATAACTTCCTGACATCTCGTTCACCCTCTTTTTGTCAAAAAAAAGCTAAATTTGGCCCTTTGAACCAAAAATAGCAGATTTCAACCCATCCTAGTTCAAATTATGATGTTCCTGTGTTGATTGAAACGTGGTCTATGTGACTCTAAGGGGTACTGAAAACGAACAATGCCATGTACTTTTGCGCCTTTTGAAGACAGGTACTAGATGAATCGATTGTTACGTACGGAGGAAGGGAGAAATATCGGAGCTGTTAACAGCACGGGTAGGTCAATATATAAAGCTAATTTTGATAACCTTTCGTCTACAGTTACTAATGCTATTTTCACCCCGCTCAAAAGACACCAAGCGCCAAATAATGTAGGGTTAGAGGTATATATCGTAAAATAGACGCAGGTTTCCATAGAAGTCTTTCAAAGACACTTTCATTATGCCAACACTTTCATTTTGAGTGCCTGCACTCAAACGTTTTGGAGATATTTGAACGCAAGGTCAATAATGCGTGAGTTCTTATCTGAAGTTCAACTGCATATATCTCAATACCAAAGTACAACCATCATATGGTATTTCAGATCACAACTAAGCACACTTTCATGCCTATTTCAGCCAAATTTGAAGTAATTCTGTGGTAGTTTGAAGGAGATACAAAAGTAAGAGACGTTTTAGCCTTGCGTAAATCGAGGCCGCTTGTCAACTGCACTTGTTCGCATGGACAATTTCGGGCGAAATTCTACCGCATCAAAGGTAATTGCGTTTTTCTCTGTAAGACGAGAAAGGAGTGAAATATCTCAATGAAATTTTCAGGAAAGCCGGTTAGTACGCTTATCTAGCTGTGTTCCTAATAGGTTTTCTCTCGCTTTATTCTGTTAGGAGATATAAGGCTTTGAACTATTGTCATTTTCACCCCGCTCAAAAGCCCACCTTCGGAAAGTAGGTTTTACCCCAAACTCCCTGTAGGGTTAGATATATAAAGTAAAAAGGACGCAGTTTTTCATAGAAGTCTGTCAAATACATTGTCATGATGCCACCACTTTCTATCTGACTACTTTCAATAAAAAATTTTGGAGATATTTGAACTTTTATTTGGACGCAAGGTCAAAAATGCGTGATTTCCTATCAGAAGTTCAACTGCACGTATCTCGATACCAAAGTACAAACATCATATGACGTTTCAGATCCTAGCTAAGTACACTTTCATGCATATTTCAGCTAAATTTGAAGTAATTCTGTGGTAGTTTGAAGGAGATACGAAAGTAAGAGACGTTTTAGCCTCGCGCAAAGCGAGGCCGCGTATCAACTGCGCTTGTTTGCATGGACGATTTCGGGCGAAATTTTACCGCATCAAACGTAATCGCGTTTTTCTCTGTAAGACGAGTGATATATCTCAATGAAATTTTCAGGAAAGTAGTTTAATACGCTAATCTGTGGTGTTGATAACTTTGCTGTTGCTTGATTCTGTTAGGAGATATAAGGCTTTGCACAGAGGCCTTAAGAATCAAAGTGAGGGATGTGATGAACAGGAAGTGGCGTAAGTTTTTCATTCATGGTTATCACGGTTATCTCAAGCAAATCCTACGGTGGCATAATATACTAGTAGTACATGTATCATTAGCTACATGTAGCCAAGGGGTGTAGCCGGCAATGTGGTGTCAATTGTCTCCTTGGCTGACCACATGCCTTGGCTAGCTTAATGACACTATCTTATGCCACCGTAGGATCTGCTTGGAGATAAGTTATCAAGCACTCCAGGCATGGGCAACATACACTGTCTAACAATGTAGCTTTATATGGGCATGATACTGTAAATAATGGTATTATAAAATAAGTTTTCTAAAGCTAAGTATAGAAATGATGAAATGAATAATTGTTTTTCAGTGTTTAATGTATAAACTACTGATGGATATTCATAGCAGAACAGAACATAGCAGAACATACTACAAACAGTAATCTAGAAAATGTGGAGTATGTATTCTAAGTCAGACTAGATAGTATGTAAATCCAGGACTGCCTGAAAATCAGGTCCAGCTTGATCTGTGTGTACGTTCCTGGTAAAACAAATGAAGTGAAGTGAAGTGAAGATAATAGACTTATTTTGACTATTGTTAAGTGTTTCCAAGGGTTATATTAGAATTGCTGGTGGTAGGGGGGGGTGGGGTGGATTATTTCTTAAAAATGTATGTTTCTGCGATCAAAATGTGCACTTCAGTGAATGGTATGTTGGGAAAGACTCAATGATACCCATGTCAGGTCAACCCGTCAACGTCTTTCAAATCTAAAATAATTCCATTTTCTGGCCTGTATATTACCTTTGTTGGGCAAGGTCATTGAAAAAACAACCTATGACCCTATGTACACTGCACATCAAACACATTTGAAACAAATGAGTAAACAGGTATTGTTCAGTTTTAATAAGTGTTCTAAATATGGTGTATCAAACTATCATGAATATACAGTATCCCAGTAAATGTCGTACTCCTATTGGAGAAGGACATTTACAGTCTTCAAATACAAATCAGTCTATACAACTAGGTAAAAAAAAGATTTATCTCCATATATCTTTTTTGTGACATCCATCACTATTCTTCAGCGTCGCTAGAATGAACTGGCAGAACAATTCAATGCAGGTACATCTAACTAGACAAATGGTTGAACATATGCAAATGTTACTCAACATACAGTATTACACTTATCAGTACAAAGTACTACAGTATCCAAGAATATAAAATATTGTGCTAAATACAGCATACATTATGGCACTACTATTATAGCTTTATACAGGTTTAGAGGCTTCTTGCGACAACTGTATACATGTGCCACTCAGAGTCAGATGACTTGGTATCAAATGGAATTGGCATCAAAGGAACCAATTATTATACAACCCCACACAGATTTTACAAACCATCAGGACACTCTACTCCTAAACAAATCTACATGTCAACTTCAACTTTTTCTATATACAGTACATGTACATGTACATGTAGTCTTCTGTCAAGCCAAAAATGTTGTTAACAACTTAAGCTGGTGCTTTGACCATTCTATGGACAGGTGACAGGGGGATGCATGAAGAGCTCCATCTCCTGCTGTGTAATCAGCTTCTCCACTTCTGCCAATACACGTTTTCAGACATCAATGCCCTGAAAAAAAATCTGTCCACAGTGATGTACTTCTGACATGTGACTTCTGATCAAACACTAACACTCAGTCACCCATTCAATCTTTTTCTCAGGTTTATAAGGTCACACCAATTCAAGCAATCGGTTCTCAGAATTGCCCATTCCTATTTTTCCAAAAATGAAAAAAAAAATTCAACACACTTGCCATTCAGCATATTATCACCATTACAAATACCTTTCCAGTATGGTAAATTGGCTTACAGACAAGTATAAGCTCATTACTTGGCACATCCATCATTGCAGTGAATTTTTTCAATCATGAAGACATGTTAAATACATTAAAACTGTACATACAGGTGCAGCTACTGCAAAGAGGTAACTTTTGTTTGCTTTTTTTCAAGCTGACAATGTATTATTCTTCATGTTTGGTATTAGCCCTTATTTAAAGCTTTTGCAAGTTTTTGCAATTTCTTGCTGGCCTTGTTGTTAATCCAAGAGCTGTCAAATTGAGCTTTTGTGGCCTAAGTTGTATAAGGCCACACCAATTTAATTTCTTTGTTCACGGATTTTTTCATAAAAAACATGGAGCGAAAGGGCGAAATAAAAATAAAAATTGTAAAATGGTTGGGGTAAAGGTAACGACTAATCAAAAACATAACGAAAAAAAGTTTTCAGCTTGAAAAAAGTACAAAAACACTATTATTGTACAGTAACAGCACCTGTACCCACACTTTAAGGAGATTATAATATAAAGGCCAATTTGCTACCCCGGAAAGTTGGTGAATGGTTTCATTAATGGTGAAAATTTGCTGAGTGGTAATTTTTATTTTTATTTTTTTTTCCAAAAAATTGGAGCGAGCGAATCCGTGAACCAAGAAATTAAATTGGTGTGGCCTAATAAATCTGTAAAATACCTTGCCTGGTCTCCACAACAACAAATCATAAAAATATTACACATATGGTATTTTTTAAGCTGGTGCCAAGACTAGGGAACCATGAAAATTGTACATGTATGGTATTTACCTGGTATAAAGACCAACAAGCCATACATATATTACCTGTATGGTACCTTACCTGTATAACCCACACAACTGCTACCTGTACGGTATCTTACCTGGTCTCCAGACAAACAAGCCAAACAACTGCTACCTGTGCGGTACCTACAGTAACCTGGTCTCCAGATCAACAAGGCATAAAACTACTACCTGTATGGTGCCTTACCTGGTCTCCAGATCAACAAGGCATAAAACTACTACCTGTACGGTGCCTTACCTGGTCTTCAGACAAACAAGCCATAAAACTGCTACCTGTACGGTACCTTACCTGGTCTCCAGACAAACAAGTCATAAAACTGCTACCTGTGCGGTGCCTTCCCTCGTCTCCAGACAAACAAGCCATAAAACTGCTACCTGATTGGTACCTTACCTGGTCTCCAGACAAGAAAGCCATACAACTGCTACCTGTACAGTACCTTACCTGGTCTCCAGACCAACAAGCCATACAACTGCTACCTGTACGGTACCTTACCTGGTCTCCAGACAAGCAAGCCATACAACTGCTACCTGTACAGTACCTTACCTGGTGTCCAGACCAACAGGCCATAAAACTGCTACCTGTACGGTACCTTACTGGCCTCCAGACCAACAAGCCATACAACTGATAACTGTACAGTACCTTACCTGGTCTCCAGACCAACAAGCCATCCAACTGCTACCTGTACGGTGCCTTACCTGGTCTCCAGACAAGCAAGCCATACAACTGCTACCTGTACAGTACCTTACCTGGTGTCCAGACCAACAGGCCATAAACCTGCTACCTGTACGGTACCTTACCTGGTCTCCAGACCAACATGCCATACAACTGCTACCTGTACAGTACCTTACCTGGTCTCCAGACAAACAAGCCATACAACTGCTACCTGTACAGTACCTTACCTGGTCTCCAGACCAACATGCCATACAACTGCTACCTGTACAGTACCTTACCTGGTCTCCAGACAAACAAGCCATACAACTGCTACCTGTACAGTACCTTACCTGGTCTCCAGACCAACATGCCATACAACTGCTACCTGTACAGTACCTTACCTGGTCTCCAGACAAACATGCCATACAACTGCTACCTGTACAGTACCTTACCTGGTCTCCAGACCAACAAGCCATCCAACTGCTACCTGTACGGTGCCTTACCTGGTCTCCAGACCAACATGCCATACAACTGCTACCTGTACAGTACCTTACCTGGTCTCCAGACAAACATGCCATACAACTGCTACCTGTACAGTACCTTACCTGGTCTCCAGACCAACAAGCCATCCAACTGCTACCTGTACGGTACCTTCCCTGGTCTCCAGACCAACATGCCATACAACTGCTACCTGTACAGTACCTTACCTGGTCTCCAGACAAACAAGCCATACAACTGCTACCTGTACAGTACCTTACCTGGTCTCCAGACCAACATGCCATACAACTGCTACCTGTACAGTACCTTACCTGGTCTCCAGACCAACATGCCATACAACTGCTACCTGTACGGTACCTTACTGGCCTCCAGACCAACAAGCCATACAACTGATAACTGTACAGTACCTTACCTGGTCTCCAGACCAACAAGCCATCCAACTGCTACCTGTACGGTGCCTTACCTGGTCTCCAGACAAGCAAGCCATACAACTGCTACCTGTACAGTACCTTACCTGGTGTCCAGACCAACAGGCCATAAACCTGCTACCTGTACGGTACCTTACCTGGTCTCCAGACCAACATGCCATACAACTGCTACCTGTACAGTACCTTACCTGGTCTCCAGACAAACAAGCCATACAACTGCTACCTGTACGGTGCCTTACCTGGTCTCTCCAGACAAACAAGCCATAAAACTGCTACCTGTACGGTACCTTCCCTGGTCTCCAGACAAGCAAGACATAAAACTGCTACCTGTACGGTACCTTACCTAGTGTCCAGACCAACAAGCCATACAACTGCTACCTGTACGGTGCCTTACCTGGTCTCCAGACCAACAAGCCATAAAACTGCTACCTGTGCGGTACCTTACCTGGTGTCCAGATCAACAAGCCATACAACTGCTACCTGTGCGGTCCCTTACCTGGTCTCCAGACAAACAAGCCATAAAACTGCTACCTGTACGGTACCTTACCTAGTGTCCAGACCAACAAGCCATACAACTGCTACCTGTACGGTACCTTACCTGGTCTCCAGACCAACAAGCCATACAACTGCTACCTGTACGGTACCTTACCTGATGTCCAGATCAATAAGTCATAAAACTGCTACCTGTTCGGTGCCTTACCTGGTCTCCAGACTAACATTAGCCATAAAACTGCTACCTGTACGGTACCTTCCCTGGTCTCCAGACCAACAAGCCATAAAACTGCTACCTGTACGGTACCTTACCTGGTCTCCAGACCAACAATCCATACAACTGCTACCTGTACAGTACCTTACCTGGTCTCCAGACAAGCAAGACATAAAACTGCTACCTGTGCGGTACCTTACCTGGTGTCCAGACCAACAATCCATACAACTGCTACCTGTACGGTACCTTACTGGCCTCCAGACCAACAAGGCATACAACTGATAACTGTACGGTACCTTACCTGGTCTCCAGACCAACAATCCATACAGCTGCTACCTGTACAGTACCTTACCTGGTCTCCAGACAAGCAAGACATAAAACTGCTACCTGTGCGGTACCTTACCTGGTCTCCAGACAAGCAAGACATAAAACTGCTACCTGTATGGTACCTTACTGGCCTCCAGACCAACAAGCCATACAACTGCTACCTGTACAGTACATTACTGGTCTGCCTAAACACCACAAACGACTCAGAAACACCACAAACGACCACAAACGATCTAATATGCAGTGTATATGGGTCAAAGACCTTGTGTGGCGCTCTGGAGACATTGTTTACACATTTATGAATTTAGAAAATGCAGCAAGTCCTACGTATTCACCAGTTATTTCGAGTTAGTCCGCAGGTTTCAAGATCAAAGCGATTCTTTGCCGCCATGTTGGATCGCCCGTGCTAGGAGTCTGCATGGGGAAGTCCTCGATACCTTCCACGGTTCCATAGACGACAGGATGATAAAACTAAGGACGCTGTTCATAGATTATAGCATGACACAACTCTATCATTGTCAACTTATAAAACTTGTATAGTAAGTGTTTTTCAGCCTCAAATGCAGGCACGCATTCATTGACAGCGTGCTCAGCCATCGTGACTGATCTTGAAACCGGCGGATTAACTCGAAATAACTGATGAATATGTAGGACTTGCTGCATTTCTTAAATTCATAAGTGTGTAAACAATGTCTCCAGAGCGCAACACAAGGTATTTGACCCATATACACTGCATATTAGAGTCGTTTGTGGTCGTTTGTGGTGTTTCTGAGTCGTTTGTGGTGTTTAGGCAGACCCGTACCTTACCTGGTCTCCAGACAAACAAGCCATACAACTTCTTCCTGTACGGTATCTTACCTAGTCTCAACTGTTACTAGCGGTGGGTACTGGTATAAAACCGTTTTCTCTTGTTGGACCAGTCCAGAAAAAACGGACCTGAAATAATTCAGTGGACAAGACCAGATGTTGGACTGATTAAAAAATGAACAGATTATACTGGCACTATGGCGGCAGACGTACACGTGTTTTGGGGCTTATTGGTCCAAGAAAATAGGAAGAGCGAAGTAGAGCTGAGTAGAGTTGGTAGTCATTTTTATCAAATTTCTACAGTCAAATGTGACGATGGTCTAGTGTTGTTTACGTGCAGATAGGATACTCTACCAAACAGATTCCTTTTCAGCAAAATTTACCATTGCTTTGATTCACCAATCATGATTTAATAGGTCTAGGTTCAGATCCGGACCTGGACCTGATCCTCTGGACCTGGACCTGAATTTTCTGTAATCTCCAAGCAGTATCATAAGCTGTGGAAAGTCAGTTTAGCCGACAGAGGAGTAAATTGGCCACGTGATTAAATTTTCTGTACCGGTACGTACCCACCCCTAACTGTTACCGTAATAAGCTGTTTGGTATATCTTACCTGGCTTTATGGCAGGAAAAAATTAAGGAAAATGTGAAGATGTGAATCGGTCTGCCTAAATACCACAAACGACCACAAACGACTCGGAAATACCACAAACGACTCTAAAATGCAGTGTATATGGGTCAAAGACCTTGTTTTGCGCTCTGGAGACAAATGTTTAAACATTTATAAATTTAAAAAATGCAGCAAGTCCTGCGTATTCACCAGTTATTTCAAGTTAGTCCGCCGGTTTCAAGATCGAAGCGATTCTCGGCCGCCATGTTGGATCGCCCGTGCTAGGAGTCTGCATGGGGAAGTTCTCGATACCTTCCACGGCTCTATAGACGACAGGACGATAAAACTATGGACGCTGTTGGTTCATAGATTATAGCATGGCACTATTCTATCATTGTCAACTTATAAAACTTGTATACTAAGTGTTTTTCAGCCTCAAATGTGAGCAAGCACGATCCAACATGGTGGCCAAGAATGGCTTTAATCTTGAAACCGGACTAACTCGAAATAACTGGTGAATACGCAGGACTTGCTGCGTTTTTTAAATTCATAAATGTGTAAACAATGTCTCCAGAGCGCCGAACAAGGTCTTTGACCCATATACACTGCATATTAGAGTCGTTTGTGGTCGTTTGTGGTATTTCCGAGTCGTTTGTGGTCGTTTGTGGTATTTAGGCACACCCGATGTGAATTCAGTTTATTGCTGTCATTACCAATTCCGAAAGGAGGAGGAACACCCGCCTCACCTTTTTCTATAAAGTAGTTAATAATAATATCAATATAGAGGCCAGTAATATTCTCAAGCCTGCCCATGGGCGCACCCGGGGTAGTCACGACTACAAATACCAACCCATATTTGCACGTACAGACATTTACAAAAACTCGTTTTTTCCACGCACAATTCCTGAGTGGAATGCCCTGCCTGGCACGGCTGTAAGTGCTCCCAACGTTGAGTGCTTCCGTGCCAGGCAAGCGGCTTGCCCACCCTAACCCGGGAGCCTCAGCTTCCCCCCAACGATGCCCCATGCGGGGCTATTTGGGGGTACCCTTATGCAGATGCAGAATTCAATATCATTTCGCTGCAATTCATTTTGACCTACGTTTTTGGGGGAATGAAATTATCTTTTTCAAAACATAAATGCATTACATTGCATACATACATTCCATAGCATACATAAGTCACTGCCTAGCTAAACCTGAGGTATAAACTAGGCCTCCTTTATAATAACCAGTCTATGAGGTTATAGAATACTGATGTTGCCTTACCTCTCATAATAAAAACACCGGGCCGTGCACCACATAATTGAAACCAATACAAAGAAGCTGAAAAAGTAATATCGTTTTAAAGATGGCCAAATACCTACCCATTTATTGATCATGATGAGAAACAGTAACGTTAGGTTGCGAATTTGTCCGAGCTCGAGCTGCTGACGCCGTGGAATCGCTAAAAAATACGAGAGTCGAGGGCAAAAGTTACCCGTTGGTTGTTAAACCGTTACTATTTGACGATCCCACCATAAGCAGAAGAACTTCACACTGTAGCAGCAGACATTTCCATGTGTTTTTCGGTCCTGAATAGTTGGCAAACTTCCATGCATGTCCACGACGGCACAGTTCGATTTCCGAAATATGGTGGCCATGACTGGTGACCCGTAGTCCAGATGACCTAGGAGCATGACCTACGGCCTGTGAACTCCTGGTTATTCATATGGAAGCGCCCCCAATTCAGCGTTGTCCTGGCACCAGTACTGCTGTTAACTTCTTTGACCCTAGGATGAAAGGACACGGTCCTACCACAGCAACGACTGCCTAACGCCGTCCTTAGTTGTACAGTTATTTCTGTTAACGCTATGTGTATGGGGTGCAAATAAGTAGGAACCCTGACCCAGTTGCTTAGGACGGCTGATGAAACAGAGAACCCGCCTACTTCAGCACTTCTGTGGCCATACATCATGTTAAATGGCTGGCACTTCGCATAGATGAGAAGGTCGGGGACGTCTTATCAAGGACTTTCATAGGAACCCTGACCCAGTTGCTTGGGACGGCTGATGAAACAGTCAGAAACCCCGCTTACTGCAGCTACTGGCTCGTTCGCATTATAATTATTAGATTGATATGCAAAAATGCTGTCGCCAGTCTTTTTGACTTGATATGAAAAAAAAATACAGTGCTATACGTTCCACATGGCAAAACCAAATGAAAAGCGACTGGATGTATGAATGAGATCTTCTATGAGACACTGCTTTCCCAGTATCTTCGTCGATCTCGTCGGTGTGATCATTTGTTGTTTGTAAAACCTTCGATTTGGCACAACGTCTCTTTGTGCGACATTTGTCCATCGTCCCCGATTCAGGTTTTAAATCTTTCATGAGTCACATTTTTTTCTTTGTGGTCTCACCTATTCTTAAAGTGGGCGTAAGTATGTCAGGGTCCCTGATAACTCTCTCCCTCTCTGATATAATTGGTCATAAATCTGTCATATTTTCCCTTCGTGGTGTACTACCAAGAATCATTCATCTTTGTGTGTGATCACCAGAAAAGGAAAAAAAATTAGAAAGTTTTTCGTTAAGCGCGACCGGCAGAAGAACCAATATGGCAACTTTGTCTGCTCCAAAATCGTAGTGTTCTGATGATAGAGAGTATCTCGTTTGATCTTATAGTCTCCTTAGAAATCTGCGTTTTCTGAAATGGATGATAGAACACGTAAAAATCAGGCCATACCATACTATATATAATATACATCCCCTGTTGTAAAACACAAGTCAATATGATAACGCCAAAAAAGACCAAAATAGCATCAACCAAGAGATAATATCTTGATTTTGTTAAACGTTCACCTGTCTTCAATGTAAAAGCCCTGAACCAAACCGGATTGCTGGTACGGTGATATTTAAACGAACATGACAAGTGCCACCAGATTTTGCATACACAACCAACATATGCATACAGTTTCGATACAGTTGTTTCAGCAATCACCCTGGGTTCAATTAGCCCAGCAGGATCATTAACTCATGAAATCAAAATATTATCTCTAAAGGATAGAGATGTATTGTATTTGTACGGCTAAACATAGGTAATAAAAGAAAATGCTGTCAGAGGCGTCGGTGGGTCGTAATGGTGGGGTATTTTACTCGGACCATTAATTTTCGCCTGATTTCAGAATGAAAGATTTTTTTTCTCATCCGGGGATGGTCAACATGGCGAGAAAATAACAAAAATTGCCAAATAGGTTGTGTTGCAGCCTAATAATAATCATTGTACTTGTAGAAGTGGCACTAGAGAGGTAGCAATGACTGTACTTGCAAAAGTGAAACGTGTAAAAGTTACATTGTATAACGTTATGGTTGTAAATGTGGCGCCAATATTGAAGTCATGAGTGTAGTTACCAATTTGCTAAGTAATGGATTAGTGTTTCTGAACGGATTATGATGCCCAATTTCATCACTTTTTTAATTCTTGTTACAGCGTTTATGGTGTCTATTTTGAAAACTTAGCCATCTTGTTTGATATTTTTTTAACCCAGCCTCATTATTTTTGCAGTCTGCAGAAGATTTCATTTATAAAATGACTTGCTCATAGACCAAAACTACAAATCTAACACTGTGACAACAGGGACTCGTGCATACCAACACACAATATAACCTTTGTCTGCCGCTAACAACACAAAGAGACAAAGTGACGATTTGTGCTAGTCCTGTATCTGGGACTATGGCTAATGACATACCTTTGCACAATTAGCATAAACGGTCAGTGACACCGCAAAGAGACAATGTAAAGGCCTATAAAAGATAACCCCAAATCAAGGACCATGACATACTAACAAACGATTTGCATAAACGGTCAGTGACACCGCAAAGAGACAATGTAAAAGTCTATAAAAGATAACCCCAAATCAAGAACCATGACATACTAACACACAATTTAATGTATAAACTGTCAGTGACACCGCAAAGAGACAATGTAAAGGTCTATAAAAGAAAACATGTAGCGTTTAACGGAAATTTTTCCGAATTTGTCGATCTTTTCTGGTGACCACAAAGAAGAATGATTGTCGGTGGTCAGGGAAACCACAAAGGGAAATTATAACAGATTTACGACAAGTTTTATGAGAGACCCTGACATACTAATACGCCCACTGAAACCACAAAGAATTGATGTGACTTATGAAAGATTTAAAACCTGAGTCGGGGACGATGGACACACGTTCACACAAGGAGACATTGTGCCCAATCAGAGGTACTAGAGGCTACAGATCACAAAGGGGAGACCGCCGAGGATACTAGTATAGCAGTAACTCATAGAGGAACTCATTCATACAACTAATTGCTTTTCATTTGGTTTTGCCATGTGAAACGTGTAGCGCTGTATTTCTGTCATATCAAGTCGTACACTCTGGCGACAGCATTTTGCATATTTCAATATATAATGAGAACGAGCCAATAACAAGACCTTCTCACCTTTGCGAAGTGTCAGCTATGATATGATGAATGACCACAGACCTGTTGAAGTAGACGGATTGTCTGACCTGCGTTTCATCATCGGTCCCAAGTAACTCGGTCAGGAGTTCAAAACTTGACGGGGTGGCAAGTAGACAATTTTAGGACGACCGCAGATGCAGATACCGATGGACTGGTGCTGAACAACAAATGCTTCAGACCAAAGACCTAGTGGTCGAATACATGTCAAATATACTCAATACCTTTCTTCTTGCTTTCAGGCAGACAAGGTCAATGTGTTACTGCACTCAATTTTAGCAACTTACTTTAACAGTGTCACATAAAACAAACAGACAGAATTTAAAAGTAGCCCCAAAGACGTTTTGCTGCCGTAAGGGCACGATATTGGAAGGCGAAGCTAATATATATCCAAGCAATAGGGAATACATGCAAGATCAAGAAATCTTGACGTATCAACACTGTGGCAAATGGGTAATAGAACCTCTTTGCTAGCCCTTCTTCACTGTTGCTCTTCTACATCATCATGCACTACAAACATGTACTATGTATGCATTGCAAGGTATGCAGTACAAGGCAGTGTGTTTCGTCTAGTCGGATATATATAATAGATTATTAGCAAAAGACAGCACGTAGTACACAGTGTCACATTCCGCAAAATAAGCTGCATCTTTCTTCATTTGAAACAGGACAGACTTAGAGCAAATTTAATAAAGGAACTATAAATAATAAAAGTATAATTACAATAATGTTTATACAAACATGACAAGTGCCACCAGATTTTCGAACACAACCTACATACTGCATATAGTTTCGATACAGCTGTTTCAGCAATGAGTTGGGCTATCTTTGGGGCAATTAATAGTCGCACAAATGATATTTGGCTTTAAAATATGAATAAAATCTAATACATGATGCACACGAAGTCACATAATGAAATGTGAATGTCCATGAAAAACATATGCAAACATTCAGTTCGCCACATATGCGCACGCGAACTTTCACGTTGACGTTTTCACAATTATCTTGTGATACCACTTTCAACTATCGGAAAGCATCCGAGGTTCCAGTCCAAAATGTTCGCCTAGAAACCTTAAGTTTGTGTATTTACTAGTCTTAGCACTGTAAAGCTATTTGCTCTTGTTAGAGTTTACTGTTATCTATCACCATATGAAGAGGAAATCTGTTGGAAATCTTAGAAAAGAAACACACGTGCAACTTTTAAACGGTAAAATGCCCGAATAGTATTCAAATTAAGTAAAAGAACAATTGGAAATCAAGGAATGTTCATAGTCAACGTATATGAGTTGAAGTACTGTGGGGCTTTGTGCTTTTGTTTGAGCGTGTAGAAGTTATTGCTTTATATTTTCATTAGACAACCTAAGACTAGAACCAAGTACATGTATCGGAAAACGAACAAAACATGTACAACTTCAAGAGACGAAAAGACGCCATCCTCTGGAATGGAACATTAAGAGCAAATGTCTGTAAGAATCAAACAACAGTGCTCATGGTAAAAAAATCGGTTTGGCTCATATTTTGCACAGTGATAGTACTTGGCCAACAACCCCTCAAAATAGCTTTCTTTTCGGTAAAAACTCATTGTTGACATGGCGACAGCCTAAACAAGTTTTGAGGCCATTTTCACAGCTGTTTGCATGTCAGAAACATGGAAATTGGCCAAGTTTAGGGCCCGATCACCGACAAATGCTTTATAGCAACGAAAAATGGAAAAGGATTTTGTTAGAATGATGTCTAGGCTTGTACAAAATAAGTGTGATGTTGATGTACATGTAGCTTTCAGTTCATGGGCAGCCTCAAAACAATACCATGTTCACAGGCATCAAAAAACGTAATATTTTTGCTTTAAATTTGTAACAGGTATAGATACATTAAATAGCTATTAAATTAATCCTTGCAAAGTTTGGGCTCTTATTTTTTAGCGTGTGGTTGCTACCAGAAGTAGGTCATTCAGCCTTCATACAGTATTAGCCCTTTAGGTTGGTTCAAGTTTCTGGCAATGAACCGTCGTAACGTTTTGTGTCACGAGAAAGAGTAAGACCGATATATTTGGCAATCTTAGAAAACAAACATGTGTGCAACTTTAGGACAACAGAAGACGCTCCTAATTGAAGTGAAAGTACCATCGGCAATCATCAAGAAATTTATTGCAAAACCTGTTTTAAATAGACTTATATGCGTTGAGGCACGGTGCCATGTCGGTTGGGCAATTTACTTATTGTGGGAGTTATGCTTTATGCTTCCATTACACCAGTTTAGACTGAAACTATTTGGCACTGTTGGGAAACGGATATGTAACACTGTGCAACTTAATATCCCCTTCACACAAGAGGCAGTATAATCCCGAATGCCGTCTGAATGAATTGACTGAGAGTACATCATACAAAGAAAGGTAGGAGTTTAACAATTATTTTTGAATCAGGATTATTGTCCACATTATATTTTGTTTTGTACTGCCTTTCAATACTGCAGGATAACGACATTAGTTTATTGCTAGGTTTGTAACTTTTAATGAAAAATAGTTTACGAAACATTTCCAATTTTTTTCCAATTACTAACTATATTGACAGAGATAGATCTAGCACATTCAGTTATCATAATTCTTCTTAGAAATAGGCCACGTTGTCTAACTCTTAAGAGGACTACCGGTCCGACAAACGTGACGAGTTGCTCTATGTTAGACAAAGGTCATCTTTTGTCTCCGCCTCCGTTTTCTTCACACTAGCCGAAGATTTATTACTGCAATTTGCTAACTCTGAAGAAGACTACCGGCCTAGCAGATGTGTCGTGTTGCTATTGGTTAGACGAAGGCCACTTGAGGAAGTGTCATATTTTGTTTCATTGCACTCATTACACTCATTACACACGTGTGGTGCCGCCATTGCTTCGATCTGCTCGCCACAAAGGGACGTGTGGTGCTCCAATTGGTCAGCAGTGTTCACATCAAACTCATTCTTTTTTTGTACCTTCATATACCTGCTGCAGCCCCACTATGTTACATCAAACATTGCCGCGTTCATCACGCGGAGACCAGTTTGTGCCGGCGAGACTTCGACGTGGTTGCCGCAACTGTCCTAATCCGTTATTCGGTCTTCTTACCATCGTTGCCGCATCCTTCGCAGAAAAGCTTCAGCTGTTGTAGCGCTGATCATCAGACGCAAGTTTCGCCTGAGCACCAGGTACGAGCAGAAGGTGGGTACCAGATATCTTACACAATTGTTTTTCCCTGCCATCGTCCTCTAACGTTACGTTCCCTTTTTATCGGATTCCTAAATTCGTTTGGGGAGGTAAAAGACGGTTAAAGGAGTGGGATGGGATCCACTTCCCAAAAATGTGCCCCCGACACAGCGGACAGCAATCCACTGCCACTCTGAGACCTAGCCTTACCTTTATCTCCCCCCTAAAAGTATATCTTTAAACCAGAAAGGAAAAGTAAATATCTTACCTCGATCGTCGGGAAAGTAAGAACTAAGTTCCTCGCCTATGTTGTTGGTGGTAGTCTTAGTTCCACTGTGTGTTAAACAACACCATATTCGAACTATGTAGCTTTTGTGCAGCCAGGGCCAATCAGAAACAAAACATTTTCGACCAATCGGCGAGTCACTTGTACAGCAGTACTCGAAAAAAGTCGCTATTCCTGTCGGTTCGCAAATTGTACTGACGTTCCCTATTCCTCATGACCTCCGTCATTGGTCCCCGCTTCTACCACCATCTGCATCCCTGATTCCTTGTTGTCACCTCTCGTGAGCGGTAGAGTGTTTTCATTTTTATTTGCTCCGTCCTGTTCAGACGACTGTTCATTCCGTCGCTTCGCCGCCTTTCCTGGACCAATATGGCTAATGCTAGTGTTGCATTTCTAAACCGGGTCCCCGTCGGTCTGCTTTATGAAACAACAAATAGAAACTATATCTAGAAATAAACACAAATCATGCCCAAAAGTCTCTCCTTTTTCACGTTTTTTGTATTTTAGTGCCTTTTATATCACATTTTCCCGTTCCCAAAAGCTGCCGGGCGGTCGGTCCCCTGTTTAGAAATATGACCCAGGCCTTAGGCTCTAAACAACACCCTCATCATCATAGGCGCGATCGTCAGTCACGACCGTTCTTGCACCGCCCGCTCGCCGCTCTGACGCACTTGCCGCCGCCAACATCGGTACCGACGTCCCCGAACCAGCACAGCAAACACCGGTGACGATCCCGGGCCCCGTGCAACCTTTCTTCCCGACACCACCAGCACAGCAAACCGGCTATCGCGACTCTCTATTCCGCCTGAGGATTATAAGTCACTGGTGGCGATGCTCTTCTTGGAAGGAGAAACAACTGGAAACAGTGGATCAGCCAAAACAAAACTTTGGTAGAAGTCAGACATTCCCAAACATTGATATCGCAATATACCACCAGGCTGTCATAATTGGAGTTGTTCAACAAGTATGACGAAATGACAGGGAAGAGCCATAAAATGTATGTGATATAGCAACCAGTGGCGCGTGAATAGTTGCTCCAGGCTAAACCTACTGGTTCTCATGTCGTCCCTTTGTGTAATGTTCATGCCCTGTTATGTTCTCTTCTTCTTCTTCAAATGCATCGTACTACTGCATTTTAATGGGTCGAAGATATATGCTAATAGTATCAGATATCTGCTCCCCGATGGGATGTGCGCTTCCCACATATCTAACAGCCATATTCTATTCTTTTCGGGCCAAATGATCTGATATTTGACATAACACTACAGTGTGAAAATATCCCCGGACTTCTTTTATGTCTTTATGTACTAGGTCTTTTACATCATTGTTTGTTTTGACATTTTCCGACCAAATTTGGGCTCCTATGGCCTACTTTTAAAACCAAACGCCTTTAAATTTTGTATGAAATAACTAGGATAAATGTTCACGGGATATTATTTGGATATTTTCTGCTATTTTCAGCAAAATACGCACATCTTTGGCTCCTGTACCCGGTACTGCATGTCCCCAATGACCTGAAATTTAAGATAGGTGTGCCACGGATATGTTTGCCCACAGGACTTTGACCACACTTTTACATACGCCTCTTTAAAATGATTTATTTGGGGGGAGGGGGGGCTATTTATTTCCAAATGTAACGTAAGGTTACCAGTTTACGGTCGATTTGTTAACAAGGCATATTTGCAGAAAACGCGCATTCAGAAGTTAGAAGTTCTCATTTCCGAAGATATCTTAGTCGGTCTGCCTCAACTTCTGTATGGCATCATATTTCTTCTGTTGGATTTATCGTCGTGTGAGCTTCTATTTGAATGAACACGTCTGCAGCAAAGAATTATTTCAGGGTGACCAGTTTACGGTCAGTTAATAGGTGTTTCTCATTGGGGTTATTTTTTTACAGGCCATATAATTGATCATTCTCCATAAAAAGTTCCCCAAGTACTCCACTGAGATAACACGATGGATAATTGTTTACATCAACGCCATGCGGTGCACTTTGTGTCGCCGCTAAACGTACCCGTATGTCATCGTTGCCCCAACAGAACACCACTCCTAGCGCCACTAGTACTGTTCCACAACTTGCCTAACAGTACTCATGACATCGGCGACGCATTTAGATGTTGTTATCAATTATAAAGATAGCTATTGGCCTTGAAACGCGTTCAGTATACATATGGCTTCCTCATGCCGTGCCTCCCCACATGAATTTGTCTGAAACAGCGCCTCTTTGCGATTTTTCCCTGCCCTCCAGTGCACAAGCTAGAACTGCATCGTCACGTGATGCAATATGGCGTTCTAAAACTTTTGAAAACGTTTGGAAAGCCTGACAACAATTCAAATTGACGCATGGGGTCGTAGATCACTGTTACAGATGGCCCGGTTTTTATCGTAATTCTCGACTGATTTGCTGGATGCAAACATATATCATAAATAAGACACAAATCTGCCATATGTAACTCAAAAAGAGAGAAATATTAGGCTTACTGTTAAGGATATATCCGATTTATGATAGGTCACTCGTCACAAGAGATCACCTTTCTTCTTAACAGCAATGTTCTACAAACAACCATCTCCATACATACATACAGCCAGACGAAAGGATAGAACATAAACACAACACATCAACAACAACCACCAGTAATACTTTTTTACTTGATATGGGGGTAGCTTCCGTACTGGAGATGGGGAAAAAGTTCATTTAGAATGAGGGTATTTTTGTTTATTGTTACATAGGAATCAAAGTTTGAAGTACTGTTTTGAATTGGGGCAACGTCGGCTTAGTCCAAAGAACTAAATATACGTGACACATGGGTATATTTTTTACACATGGGTATATTTTTATTTCGTTATTCTTCGGTACATTTTGAGAGAAAAAAATGAGAGACTGCTGTTTTAAACTTGTTTCTTTCATCATGTTGCGCTTAGCTCGTATGAGTATTGGTAATACACAATAATAGTAAATGACAATATGTCAATGTCTTCTATGCATTAGCCGTCCAACATGAAGAGGGAAGTTTGTGTGGGCCGTCAAGGCTCTTTGATTTTGGCCGTCTCCGCGTACCTCAACCTGACTGCGTCAAAGAAGGACCCATTGTCTCAACCCGGACAATGCGTCATCAAACGGTCCCTCTGTAAGTGTATCATAATCCCCAAGCATATCCTGCGGTGGCATAAGATAGTATCATAAACTTGGAAAGGAGCAGGAAGAGGAGTTTCCGTGATGGCGACTGAAACTCCTCTGCCTGCTCCTTCCCAAGCTCATGATTCTATCTTAGACCACAGCAAGGTCTGCTTGGAGATTAAGTGTATGACTCCTAACAATCTGGTTGATTAATTATAATGACACCAATCATGACCAGACGTCAATGTTACGAACGATAATTAAAATAAGCCGGTTCAACGTTCGAACTACACATGCGCGACATCAACTATGAACTTTAACTTGAAAACAGTCTATTGTAATGCTAGATACATGTCAAGACGTGTTTTGTATGGGACCCTTAACTTTGATGTATTACCCACGGTTTATCTTACTGCGTGTAAATGTACACAAACCATAAACAGTACTTGTATACTTGGTACTAGTAGATTTGGCGGACAGAGTGACTTATATATGATTATGATATGAGTAAAATGTATCAAACACGGTTTTCTTTTTGGAATCAAAAAGCTCCCATGTATTCAATTGATACCTTGCCATATTGCACAGGATGTACAATGTCATGTACTAACTTGCTTCCAAATCCGATAAGAGGACCTTATGGCAACAATGTGCACTTGAATGTTCGATAACAAGCGAATGAATACCAATATGTAAAAACGTGATAATTTATAGAGAAGTAGAGAAACAAGCTGATTATGTTTTTTCACTCCATTCTTTTTTCCAGCATTGTCAAATGAACTCCAAGATGCCCTTCAAGCAGCAACTGCTGAAGACCCGCCTGCTTACGTCAAGGGCAAACGCTTTCTCCTTGCCATTGGGAATCTTGCTGGGAACTTTAATGTAAGTCGCCTCACCCTTTTCACTGGTTTGATACACTGCTTTGTCTCCTGCTGACTTTGGAACCCTCTATTTTCCGGATATTCAATTATGTCAGGCCGGGCACCTGTATATGTCAAGCAGCAGCCCTGGCGTATCGGCCTGTAATCCGTCCGTCTTACTGCGTCAGCCAATAAGACCCTTAGCCTCTTGTTGATGGAGGGGAAGTTATCAGCCAATCGCGTGACTCTCGCACCGTAGCGCCAACTTGATTGGTCGGTTACGGCTCGCGCAGCTAAATGACGTACCGCAGTCCGGTACGCCACGGCCGTCTGTCTCATCGTACAATCAAGCGGCGGACCTGGTATGAGAGAATGAATGTATCATCTGCAATTGTGTAAAGGGACAATCTCGCAGTCATTTAAGCCCTCGTCAAAATCAGGAAACATAGCCCTCACCACGAGTCTGGGAGGTCTATATACCTATGTAATATCACCGGGTGGATTTTCAGGGGAAAATAAGCACCATTATATTCTATGGCAATATTACAATTTGGTGACCTTCTGGAGATCGGATGAACTGAACTGAACCGAATGTCATTATCAGTGTAACGCCGGTTCTATTAACGCTGTTTATGATACCAAATGTTTCTGCTATTCGATCTCACCATGTACAGTATCAGGAGGGAGCTCTGGTGCAGGAAAACTGACCGACACAATAAAACAACTGAGCGGCATGGAGAACATGGGACCGGACATCATGGCGCAAAGTGTGCAACAGGAGGCTGAGGTCGAGGCAGAAGCCTGGAAAAAGAGGTGGCAGAGGAAACAGTCGATAAGATATTTGAAAAAGGTAAGGCAGAAAAGTCTGATATGTGTATATAGTGAAGCTTTGAATCGTTTGTGACTCCTCGTGTGCATTGCCAAGACGTTATGTAGTTTGTGTTGGGAGATCTCTCTGATCATGCATATAGCTCACTACCAATTATTCGGAATGTCTTTCGTTTTACATTTGTCTTACAGCTGAACATTACGAAAAGACATTACGAACTGGGCCAATTTACAACCTAGAAGTGAAAACCCACAGTTTCTGCAGCACTCCTGCTGTGCGGAGCGGCTTAGTATAGGGCTGGGTATCGGTACAGTGTACCGGTACAAAACCGGTTTTTCTTATTGGACCGGTCCAGAAAAACCGGACCTGAAAAAAGTAGGCGGACCGGATGTTGGACCTTTTAGAAAATTAACAGATTATTTAAACAGACATTCGCACGTTTTGGCGCTTTCAGGTGGAAGAAAATAACAAGAGCGAAGCAGATTATAGTTTATAGTCATGTCTACCAAGTTTTACAGTCAATCGTACAGGTGCAGTTGGCGTTGTAGGATTTTAAAACGCCAGTGTGAGTCTAATACTCCACCAAACTGATTTATTTGCAATAAAAATGGACCATTGGTATGAGTCATACTGAATCAGGTTCAGGTCCGGACCTGGACCTGATCCTCTGGACCTGAACCGGACCTGGACCTGAAGTTTCTGTACCGGTACCCACCCCTAGCTCTGTACCATTAGCATCTCGGCGCGAGCAGTCGTCTTGGATAGTGTGACTGCCGCGAGCGATGACATTAGTGCATTTTAATTTTGAATCGCCAGGTGGTGTTTTCATCTTCTTGCTATTCCCGACCAGCTCTTGTTTTTGTATAGCTGGTAACCGCCCTTCCACGTACCACCATAAGCGCAACACAGCAGTATAATCGTATAACGTTAATTTACGAAGAGGCTCGTTTGCGTTCTTCGTCTCACTGGGATATGACATCAACGGTGTAAAATGGCAACGGCCGTTTAGTCTGAATAGTTTAACTGAAGATGTTAAACTACGACTTGTTACTAAATGCAGGTACTGTTTTTGGTACGAATCACGTTTTGGAGTATATCACGAGAATGTATTGGGATGCTGTTTGGCAAGTTGGTAGTTGGGGTGATTTGGACGGTGAAGGTCGATGTTGAGCACCTGGTGATTGACCTTGGTACTGCAGTAAGAGGAAGTTTAAATATATTTGGCGTTGAATGCCCTTTGGGTGTGATGTTTTAGTGCAAAATAGCTGCTGACAAAAATGTTAAGTGGTTTAAATTTTGGCCATATAGCTGTCTGGCGTTTTAGGGTCGATTACTTTTGTGATTGTTTTCTTTGTGTCTCCGTACAAATATCTTTAGAACCTCTGAATGGATTGCAATCACGTTTGCTATGGGGTAGATGCTGTGAGCCATTGTGCCTTAGCGAGCATTAGAAGTTTTTACAGTTTTGTGGTTGTTTAGAATATCTACACCCCTTTTCTTGATCTGGAGTGATCTGGTCTTCCCTCTCTCAAACTTAATTGGGGACAGCTGTCTGTTTTGATGTTTTCAGTAGCATAGGAGTGTGTAGAACGGGCGTTTCTGGCGCAATATATATCTCCAGAACAGAAAGCGTAATTGCGATATTTGATACACGGGTTAGGGACGGTTTCTTAATGCTCACGATTGTTTTTGGGCCTCCTTGTGTTTTAACTTGACACTGCAGGTAGCCTTTTGTATGTTAAAGGGGCGTTTCCTGGCGCTTTATCTCCAGAACGAAACGTGTGATCGAGATGATATTTAGTAAATGGGTTGGGAGTCGTTGCCTAACATTCAGGTTTGATTCTAGGCTTTCTGATGTTTGAACTTGACACTGCATGTAGCTTTTTGTGTGTGTGTGGAAGAGGTGTTTAGGGCGCTGTATCTCCAGAACGAAACGTGAGATCGCGATGATATTTGGTACATAGGTAGAAGGTGGTTGCCTGACGGTCAAGTTTGATTTTGGTTTTTGAACTTGACACTCGGCGGGCCTATTTATTTTAGTGTGTTTGGGCATGGACAGGCTGTGGTCTTCATTTTTTGGGGGACAATGTAAGTTGGAAGTGGTATTAGTTTGGGCCCCCTGCAGCGTGCCCTGGAGCTGCGGGGCAAGTTTGGTCACAATGTTTCCCACCTACATCTGCTTGGCTTACCTCTCATCAGGCCACTGTACTGGTTTGCTTCTGTCCAGGGTTCTGTCGCCTGTTTCACCATGGCTACATATGAAACAGGTTACATTATTATCTGTAGCTGAGCATTCTATTAGTTGAAGTGGGCTATGCGTTGGTTTGTGAAGTGGCGGTCCTAGGGTTCCTTGGTCCAGGTGACTGTTTTACTCGCATTTCTAACGTTTCAGAATGGTCTGCAAGGGGATTATGATAAATGTGAACTCGAATCTGGATCCTCGAAACCCTTTCTTTATCCTAATTTTTCTTCGCACTACCAGGGAGGAATTGCTGTGTGCACCGTCCGTTCAGGAGAACAGGCAACAGCGTCGGTGTGATCCGACTGTGGTATAACAATACCACACCTCACAGGGCTGTTGTGAAGTCTCCGAACGGCTAGGTCTTAAACAGGTACTGTATCTGACTGGGCCGGGCCTTTTGGCGACAGATTATGTCACGCGCAATTTGCAGACCCCAAAGAAGAGGACTACCGACCTGGTAGATGTGTCGTGTTGCTATTGGTTAGACGAAGGTCACTTGAAGAAGCGTCACATTTTTTTTTCATTGCAATGGTTGCACTCATTACACACGTATGGTGCCGCTATTGGCTAGATCTGCTCGCCTCAAGGCAATTGTTTGTTCTCAACCTTTCTTCTATATTGTCTTTTTACTATAATGTTAGCGACGTGTGGTTCTCCCATTGGTCATTAGTATTCACATCAAGCTCTTTCTTTGGTTTTCTGCGCCTTTGTATACCTGGTTTAGTTACAATACGTCCTCGTCATACGAAGTGTCAGTTATAACATGATGAATGACAACAAAACTGCAGAAGTGGGCGGGTTGTCTGACCCATATACTGTTTCATCAGCCGTCCCAAGTAATTCGGTCAGGGTTCTACAAGACGTCCTCGACCTTCTCATCTATGCGAAGTGTCACCCATATAACATGATGTAACAGTGTGGCCACAGAAGTGCTGAAGTAGGTGGGTTCTCTGACTGTTTCATCAGCCGTCCTAAGCAACTGGGGCAGGGTTCCTAATACTACTTTGACTTGATGGCCAGTAGACAACTTTTGAGAGAGATGCGAACACATAGAGACCCGATCTAAACCATAAATTCCCCCAAAGACCTTCTGTTTCAATACATGACAAAGATACACTGTGCAACTTAATATCCCCATCACACGAGAGACAGTATAAGCCGAAATGCCGTCTGAATGAATTGACACAGTAGTCAGAGTACATCATCTACATTATTTTTGGTTTTCATGCCTTTTAGTACTTCCCATGACGGCATTAGTTTATCGCCAAGTTGTTAACTTGTAATGAAAAATAGTCTACGAAATATTCCAAACTTCTTTTCCAATTACTAACGTTAAATTGTCTACAGAGTCAGCAATCTCAGTCATCATAGATATTCGTAAAGTGGGGCACGTCGTCTAACTCAGCCTCTACAGAGGACGGCAGGTCCGACAAACGTGCCGAGTTGCTATTGGTTAGACCAAGGACGTCTTTTGTCTCTGTCTACGTTTTCTTCACACTGGCCGAAAATTTATAATTGCAATTTACTGACTTTAAAGACGACTACCGGCCTGGCAGATGTGTCGTGTTGCTATTGGTTAAACGAAGGCCACCTGAGGAAGTGTCATATTTTGTTTCATTGCAATTATTGCACCCATTACACGTGTGGTGCCGCCATTGATTAGATCTGCTTGCCACATGGCTTTTTTTGCTCTCCACTTTTCTTCTATATTGTCTTTTTACTGTAATGTTAGCGCACACGGGGACGTGTGGTGCTCCCATTGGTCAGAAGTGTTCACAGCAAGCTCTTTCAATTGTTTTCTTCCCCTTTTATTAACCCGGCTTAGTGACAATACGTCCTCGTCCTTCTTACATAAGCGAAGTGTCAGTTATAACATGATGAATGACCACAGAACTGCAGAAGTAAACAGGTTGTCTGACTTATATACTGATTCATCAGCCGTCCCAAGCAACTCGGTCAGGGTTCTTATAAGACGTCCCCGACTTTCTCATCTATGCGAAGTGTCAGCTATATAACATGCTGTATGATCACAGCACTACTGAAGTAGGCGGGTTCTCTGACTGTTTCATCAGCCGTCCTAAGCAACTGGGCCAGGGTTCCAACTTTTTACAAGTTACAAGTTTTATTACAGATGCACGGCATCGCAGCAGTAGCTGAATTGCGCCGTCATTTACAATTATGTACATTAAAACCAGCCATGATAAAATCTCTTCGTTATCTTACAATCTTAAAAGGAAGTAAAATTACAAGCATTTGAGAATTGTACCCATACTATTGAAGGGAACTCGTCGTTCCGTGAGGATTATAAAAATAACGAAACGAAGGGTTATCGTACAACAATATAGTTACATACAATCAAGTGTCTTATCAATGCAGTGTAACATACATTAGGATTAGTGCTCAGTTCGGGGGTAGTCACTTGTTCAGTAAGTTCACAAGATATGGTATAGGCGAGTTCTTGTATCTGTCCGTACGGCATAGTGGCATGTCCAGTTTCTCTGAGCTGCGAGTGGAACGTCCAGTCACGTGCTGTCTGGATGGAGGGAGCCAGTCCCGGAACTCTGATCGTAGTAACGACTCCGCGAAAGTGGCGCAGATAATAACTAATTTGCCTTGATGGCCAGTAGACAACTTTTAAGAGAGATGCGAGCCCGAGCTCAGCCATAAATGCCTTCAAAGACCTTGTGTTTTAATACATGACAAAGACACTTTAACACCATTGCACAGGACTTAGAGAGAATACAAAACGTACTTTACACTATGGCGGGTCTTTTTCTTTTTGTGTGTTTGGGAATGGACAGGCTGTGGTCTTGATTTTGGAGGACACATACCTTTCAATGCTAGTTGGAAGTGATATTAGTTTGGGTAGCCTTGCAGCATGCCCTGGACCTGTAGGGCCAGTTTCGACACAATATTCTCCACATACATCTGCTTGGTTTACTTCTCAGGCCACTGTACCGGTTTGCTTCTATTCAGGGTTCTGTCGCCTTTTTTCCCAATACATAAAGCCACATAAGGGTCAGGTTACATTATTATCTGTAGCTGAGCATTCCATTAGTTGGAGTGGGCTATGCGTTGGTTTGTGAACTGGCGGGCCCAGAGTTCCTGGGGCCATGGGACTGTTTTTACTCGCATTTCTAACGTTTCAGGATGGTCTGCAAGGGGATTAGGATAAATGTGAACTCGAATCTGGACCCTCGAAACCCTTTCTTTATCCTCAGTCAGTTTCCTCGCACTACTAGAGGGGGGGGGTGCTGTGTGTACCCTCCGTTCAGAACAGGCAACAGCGTCGGTGTGATCCGACTGTGGCATAACAATACAACACCTCACAAGGCTGTTGTGAAGTCTCCGAACGGCTAGGTCTTAAATCAGGTACGTGTATCTGACTGGGTCGGGCCTTTTGGTGACAAACTATTGCGGCAACTTTGTGAATTTTACGGTCACGCGAAATTTGCTGAGGACTACTGACCTGGTGGATGTGTCGTGTTGCTATTGGTAAGACGAAGGCCACCTGAGGAAGTGTCCCCTTTTTTTCATTGCAATTGTCGCACTCATTACGCACGTGTGGTGACGCCATTGGCTAGATCTGCTTGTCACAGGGCTTTTTTTTGTTCTCCAGTTTTCTTCTTTTTACTGTAATGTCATCTCAAACGGAGACGTGTGTTGCTCCTATTGGTCAGAAGTGTTCAAATCAAGCTCATTCTTTTGTTTTCTATGCGAAGTGTCAGCTACATAACATAAGGTATTGCCACAGAACTGCTGAAGTAGACGGAGTCTCGGGCTGTTTCATCAGCCGTCCTAAGCAACTGGGTCAGGATTCCTACCAATTTGACTTGATGGCCAGTAGACAACTTTTGAGATCTCTAGAGAGGTACGAACACCTAGAGAGCTCAACCATAAATGCCCCAAAAGACCTTCTGTTTTAATACATGACAAATACCATTGCACAGGATTTAGGATGAATACAAAACTAACTTTACACTATACACATTAACGTCACGTGGGGTACGTAGTCATATAGGGACTACTAGAACTTAAAAGAGAACAGCAAATTGCATCGGCAGGAAATGTGCAAGAAGCCATGACTTACAAAGACTAAATTGTGTATATCACCGGTGATAGGGTGCTTATCCAATCTTGGCTATTGCTCTTCTACATGGCCATGTACTACACAAACACACCATAACATGTAAAATAATCACATATGGATTGTTAAGTATGCAGTACAAGGCAGTTCGCTTGATCCAATCGGAGTGACATACTATACTACATGTATTAGGAACAGACTACACATTCAGAAAAAAATACGTATCTTTCTACATGGCCATGTACTACACATACAACATACAGCATAACATGTATGGATATATCAAAGTACGCTGTGTAAGGCAGAGCGTTTGATCCATACTAAATAATAAGCAACAGACTGCGTGTAGACACGGTATGCATATTCAGTAAAAAATCTGTATCTTCCTAAAACAGTCTTCTACTTGTCATTGTCCAGTACTGAACAGCACAAACGTTTTAAAAACATTCGATAAAGATATCAAAATTGGTATGTAAGACCAGATTTGCAAACGGCACAGCCTTAATACAGTATAGCACTTTAGAAAAAGGTTTGGTCAAGTATGGGACAAAGAACCGTCGCAATGTTTTGTATCACCATGAGAAGAAGTAAGACCGTTGTCTTTGACAATCTTAGAAAACAAACATGTGTGCTACTTCAGGACAGCAAGAAGACACACCAAATTAAGGTACCGTCGAAAATCAGGAATTCATTGTAAAACCTGCTTTACATCAACTTAATATACGCGTTGATGCTCGGTGCCACTTTGGTGGGGTAATTTACTTTTTGTAGGAGTTATGCTTTATACTTCCATTACACCAGTTTAGACTGGAATTATTTGGCACTGTTGGGAAACAGATGAGTAACATTGTGCAGCTTAATATCCCTTACACAAAAGAGGCAGTATAAGCCCGAATACCGTCTGAATGAGTTGACACAGAAGGCAGAGTACATCATACAAAGAAAGGTAGCAGTTTAGCGATAATTTTGAACCATGATTATTGTCTACATTATCTCTTGTTTTGTACTGCCTTTCGGTACTTCCTTTGACGGCATTAGTTTACCGCTAAGTTTTTAACGTTTAATGAAAAATAGTTTACGAAACATGAGTCAGCACTCTCAGTCATCATAATTATTCTTAAAAGTGGGTCACGATGTCTAAATCAGCCTCTAAAGAGGACTACTGGTCCGACAAACGTGTCGAGTTGCTATTGGTTAGATTGCCTTTTCTTTTTCATTGCAATTATTGCACTCATTACACACGTTAGATCTGCTCGCCACAGGGCCATTTTTTTGTTCTCCACTTTTCTTCTGTATTGTCTTTTTACTGAATGTTAGCGCACACGGGGACGTGTGCTGCTCCCATTGGTCAGAAGTGTTCACATCAAGCTTATTCTTTTGTTTTCTGTGCCTTTATATACCTGCTGCAGCCCCACAATGTTTCAGCTGCAGTTGCCGCGTTCATCACGCGGACATCACTTTGTACCGGCGAGACTTCGACGTGGTTGAGGAAACTTTCCTACTCCGTTCTTCGGTCTTTCTACCATCTTTCCCGCGTCCT
This sequence comes from Branchiostoma floridae x Branchiostoma belcheri, assembly GCA_019207045.1. Classification (NCBI taxonomy): domain Eukaryota; kingdom Metazoa; phylum Chordata; class Leptocardii; order Amphioxiformes; family Branchiostomatidae; genus Branchiostoma; species Branchiostoma floridae x Branchiostoma belcheri. The sequence continues at coordinate 10,510,343 of CM033031.1, forward strand.
TCGCAAACAAGCTTCGACTGGTGTAGCGCTGATCATCTGACGCAAGTTTCGCCTGAGCACCATGTATGAGCACAAGGTGGGTACCAGATGCTCTATGCAATTGTCTTTCTTTTCCATCGTCCTCTAACGTTCCCATTACATCGACTCGTCCGAGATTCGCCGGCACGGCGATTTCCAATGCAGGGATTTGGTCGCAGAGATAGTAGCTAGCGGTCGAGAGAATAGCTACAGCATCCTCATTCTCTCTGACAATCATGCTGATGCAATTTCCGGTATGTACCGTAGGCTACTTCCAAGGTGGCATGAAATGGACGTACGTGTCATATTTTCACACCTTTGCGCCGCCGGCTATAGTTTACGGGCTGATTCTATCTGTTCTTCTGTTCATTTTAACGCGTGGCGCGTTGGTACACCCGATCCCTCAATCTCGGAAGTTAAGCAACGCGACGGTCCGGACAGTTCTTGGATGGGAGACCCCCAACCAATGACGATCGGATTGCTGTAGCCTCACGCAATCGTCTTCCGGGAGGGACTTAAAACGGGGGTCCCGTGCTCGAGGAGGTGCCTCGACCACGTTAAGCAGCCTCATTACTCATAATTTGGGTACCTACTGGCTGGCAAAATACGCCTAGTGATTATTATTAACGTTTACCCGGAGATCCCGATAGGGCCCTATCGGTGTTGTCACAATTAAGTTTTGACTTGGATCTGAATAATTTTTTTCCGCCGGGATGATTTTCGTTTTGGGTCATATTGTATTAAAGCCCTCCTTCATCTTTTGTATAGTCATGGTCCTCTGTCGTTTTCATTTACTCCATCGGACCCTGGATATCGTACTCGTGCTAACATACTCTAGCAGTTGTAAACGCGTGACCTTTATGTGAATTAGATGAAAAGAATTCATGTACAAACCATGCAATAGTCGAGATTGGATTACGTCCCAACTGCACCGGTGCCCATCAGGGATGTAGCTCCGAAGCCACAAATTTGCAATTGCTGGTTACTTTTGGGTTACCACTCGTTCTTCCCCAAGGGTAGGTCGCTGCGTCTACTTGTTACCGGGTACCTAGTTTAACCCTATTCAGACCGGGCTTTTTTGGTCATCCCTGGACCGGGGGGGGGGGGGGGCTTTTGAGGCCCTCCACTTCTAAGTCCTATAACTCTAAAACGACGTGCCGTAGGGCCACCAAATTTTCAGGACATAATTTCGACATAATATCTGACAAGAATGTGACGTTTGACGTTACGTTGACGTAAGATGACGTAATTATGACGTCATCAATTTGATTACATTGGCCAAACCCATGAAAAATGGGTATTCTCAGAAAACTTCAAGTTATGCTGCAAAAATGTAACAACAAGTGCAGATAACAGAATAATAATGTTTATTACGACTTGCGTTGCCAATAGCAACATCAATGACGTCAATATGACGTCATAAAATGACGTCATGCACATCTAAGATACGAGTTGGGCTCCGCCATATTATATCCACCACCTTGAATTTTGAAAAATACTTCTTTTGCATCAAATAATCACAAAGGGCAATGGACATAGACTAAATTCATTTATTTAGATGGTTTTTGATGAAAAAATACCAGGTAGTTACAAATTTAAAGGGATAATTAGCTTGTTATTATTGATCTGGCCATTCGGTCCGCCATCTTGGATTTTGGGCTGATGACGTCATCAAATTAGCATAATTTATGCATATATAATTATGAAAGATATGCTGAATAATATAAGATTTTATTTATGTAACAAAATCGCAGTAATATAGAAAATAAATGTGAAAAATACATAGTTAGAACCAAAAATAGTGACTTTTGGCAAAAAATGGAAAATTTGTCAATCTTCGTAAAATTGTTGCCAACAATATTTTAGGAAAACTCATCAAATTTGGTGGCTCTAGCGTAAGCCGTTCTGGCGTTATAGGACATCGAAGTTAGCGCGGGCCTCAAAAGCCCCCCCCCCCCCCCGGTCTGAATAGGGTTAAGGATTTATGGTTTATCTAAAATTCACTTGTCCTATATCGTGCAAGCACATACAAAATGTACTTGCCCGAGCCAACTTTTCACTTGCCCAAAATTCAAGTGTAACTTTATATACATTTCCTGAAGTTTTCCTATTTTTCAATACTTGATGTCATGGCTGTAAAAAGTGACAAGTAAATCAAAATCCCATTCAATCGATAAATCTTGCTTACCCAAAAGGACAGGTGGGGGTTGGTAGAGCACTTGTCCTATCAGTACTTTCACTTACCCTGGACAATAGGGCTAGTGGACTTGTCCAACCCTGGGTTCTTTTAAAGTCCAACTTAAATTCAACCCGGTGCCCGGTCGGGCCACGAAATACCCAGGGAGAATCATGGTGTTACATGGGCAAGCCCGAAAGTTCCAAAAGCAGCGCGTGAGGTACCCGGCAGGGCCTCTTTTTCCAATTGGGACCTAAGTCCAAGGAGGCCCAAGCAGGGAAATCCTATTACCAAATTTAGTGTTAATCTGTCAAGACACCTCGCACATTCCCAAACGATGCCTGAGGACTTTGTGATTTTCATAAGACCTCTTATAACTGTCGACATGTTCCATGTGAACTAAATATGAATATAGTGTAAATGATTTTCGTCTTCTTTCTGTAAAAGTATCTTTGTCATGTATTTAATAAATGCTCGGTCTTTGAGGCATATATATACATGATTGAGCTTGGGCCCCTAGGTGCCACCTTTGTTCTCAAAAGTAGTTTACTTGCCTTCCCATTAATTCGTCAGAAAAAATAGGTCAGAGAACCTATTTACTCTAGTGTTTATGTATCCATCCATCATCTTAACTGACACTTCGCGCAAAAGTGAAAAAGTTCGAGGATGTCTACAGTCTTATCAGCCAAACTTTGCCGAGTACTTATAGCAATTACAATTATTATTCAATCCGCACAAAAGGCACTTTTTCTCAGAGGCTCCTGGTTCAAATCCTTTACCCTCGGGCAAGACAACTTACAAGGCTTTTCTCAGTTTGTTTGGGTCTAAGGTGTAAAGATGGAAACCTTACTTCGTTTTGAGGAGCTGAAAGACGGTTGAAGACGTTAGATGGGCTCCACCTCCCAAAGGAATGCCCACGACACAGCGGACAACAATCCACTGCCACTCTGGGACCTACATGTAGCCTTACCTTAATCTCGCCCCGAAGGTACATCTGTAAACAAAGTAAATATCTTACCTCAATCGTCGGGAAAGTAAGAACTAACTTTCTCGCCTACGTTGTTGGTCGTAGTCTAAGGTCCGCTGTGTGTTAAACAACACCGTTTTCGAACTATGTAGCTTTTGTGGAGCCAGGGCCACGCAGAGAAAAGATACGTAGTCCCGTCCATTTTAGATCAATCGGCGAGTCACTTGTACAGCAGTACTCGAAATAAGTCACGATTCCTGTCGGGTCGTAAATTGTACGAACGGCCATCCCTAATGACCTCCGTCATTGCCCCCTCCCCCCCCCCTCTTCTATCGTCCTCTGCATCCCTCATTCCTCGTCGTCACCTCTCGTGAGCGGCTGAGAGTTTTCATCTTTGCTCCGTCCCGTTCAGACGACTGATGTCGTTTGTTTTCGTCGCTTCGTCCCCTTTCTTATCAACATCACAACTCTCTATCCCACGCCCGAGGATTATAAGTCACTGGTGGCGGTGCTCTTCTAGAAAGGAGAAACAACTGGGGGCAGTGGGGATCAGCAAGAACAAAAGTTTGGTAGAAGTCAGGCATTCCCAAACATGGATATTGCGATAGACCACACGTGCTCTCGTAATTGCAGCTGTTCAACAAGTCTGACAAAAGGACTATATATCATAGCAACCAGTGGCGCGTGAATAGTTGCTCCAGGCTAAACCTACTGGTTCTCATGTCGTCGTTTTGTGCCTTGTTGATGCCCTGTTATGTTCTCTACTTCTTCTTCAAATGCATCGTACTACTGAATTTAAATAGATCGAAGATTTATGCTATGGGATGGGATGTGCGCTTCCCACATAGCTAACACTGTTAGTAACAGCCATATTCCATTCTTTTCGGGCCAAATGACCTAATATTTGACCTAATAGTACATTGTAAAATATCCCCGGACTTCTTAATGTCTTTAAATGGGTTTTTTGACATCATTGTTTGTTTGGACATTTTTCGACCAAATTTGGTCTCCTATGGCCTCGTTTTTAAACCAGACGTCTTTATGAAATAACTAGGATAAATGTTCACAGGACATTATTTACACCTTTGGCATGCATTACATCTATTTGAATATTTTCTGCTATTTTCCGCAAAATAAACGCACATCTTCGGCTCCTGTACCCCGGTACTGCATGTCCCCAATGACCTGAAATTTAAGATAGGGCTGTCAAGGATATGCATATGTATGCCCACAGGACTTTGACCACACGTTTACATACAACTCTTTAAAATAATTTTTTTGGGGGAAGGGGCGATGTGTGTTTTTCCCTAATTTTGAAGACCACTCGTTTAAAATGATGAATGTTTGGCGACGCCTCATCAGGGGCAAGCCTAATAGTAGAGAGTGCGTCCGTTTGACAAGAATTCCCAAAATTTCATACTAACTTACTAAGCATGTTAGGATTTTTTCGCAAGGCATGTATAGTTGCATCTTCCCATTAGAGGGAATTGGTAATATACTATAATGGTAACTGACAATATGTCAATGTCTTTTATGCATTAGATGCCCAACATGAAGAGGGCAGTGGGTGTGGGAGTACCCTTGGTGCTGATCTTGGCCGTCTCTGCGTTCCTAATCCTGACTGCGTCAAAGAAGGACCCATTGTCTGAACCCGGACACCGCGTCGTCAAAAGGTCCCTACGTAAGTGTATGACTCCTTACAATCTGGTTGATTGACACCAATTATGACCAGACGTCAATGTTACAAACGGTAGTTAAAAAAAAAGCCGGTTCATCGTTCAAACTACACATGCGCGACATCAACGATGAACTGTAACTTGTAAACAGTCTGTTGTTATGCTAGATATATGTCAAGACGTGTTTTATATGGCCATTAACTTTGATGTATTACCCAAGTACGGTAAACAGTACATGTATACTTGGTACTATTAGATTGATGGACTAAGTGGCTTATGTATAATTATGACATGAGTAAAACGTATCAAACACAGTTTTCTTTTCGGAATTAAAAGCTTTTGTGTACTCCATCGACTCCTTATTACCATATTGCACAGGGCGTACAATGCCATGTATTAACTAGCTCCCAAATCCGATAAGGCGACCTTATGGCAACAATGTGCACTTGAATGTTCGATAACAAGCGAATGAATACCAATATGTAAAAACGTGATAATTCATAACGTAGTATAGAAAACACGTTTTCCTCACAGTGTTCATGATGATGTTTTTCACTCCATTCTGTACTCCAGCATTGCATTCTGAACTCGAAGATGCCCTTAAAGCAGCAGCTGCTGAAGACGCCCCTGCTTACGTCAAGGACAAACGCTTCCTCCCGGCCATTGCGAATCTTGCTGGAAACCTTTTATGTAAGTCTTTTGACCTTGTTACTGGTTTGGTACACAGTACTATGTCTAATGTTGACTTAGGAACCCTCTGTTTTCAGCGTACTCTTATTGCCACCAGAAAGTCACAAGGGTATACTAGCTAAACATGGAAAGAAAACAGGGTGTCAACCAGCTCAAACTCTCGTCACAGCTGAGTCAAGTAAACAGACCTTACCCTTGACCCTTAGTATCCTCTTATATCCCTCCGCGGAACCCAACAACTCAATAAAACCTTACGCCAACAAAACGGGTGAACGGAACAAATACATGTTCCCTCTAACCCCCAATACATCCAGATTGGGCCAAAAATTTCAAGGAAAAAAGTTTTCAAGGATTCGAATTTGGCACTATAAATTATATAATGCCAATTTAGTGTCCTCTACCACGTAACTCAACTGTGACGTCAGCGCTCACGCAGCAGCCCTGACGTACCGGCCTGTAATGCGTCCGTCTTACTGCGTCAGCCAATAAGACCCTAAACCTCTTGTTGATGGAGGGGAAGTTATCAGCCAATCGTGTTGCCTCTCGCACCGTAGGGGCTACGTTATTGGTTTGTGACGGCTCGCGCAGCTATAGATGACGTAATGCAGTCCGCTACGCCACGGCCGTCTCTTCATACGTGCAAGCGGCTGGCTTGTCATAGGAGGATGTAACGTTACCATCTGCAATTGTGTAACGTAAAGGGACAATCTTACAGTCATTTAAGCTGTCGTCACAAAGCAGGAAAATTCTGGGAGGTCTATGAAGACATTTTCGGTCGGGCCACAATTCTTAGGGATAGATCGATGTTAGCAGGTCACCCTGTCCAAGCAAATCATATCACGTGGTGGATTTTCAGGGGAAAATAAGCGCCATTCTTTGACAATATTACAATTTGGTGACCGTCTGGAGATCAATATATCCGTCTGAATGTCAGAAACTTGTGGAAATCCTGGCGTCACCTCTCGGACACAGAGTGTCCGAGAGGTGAACTGAACTGAACTGATTCTTAACGCTGTTTCTGATACCAAATGTTTCTTCTATTTCAACATGTACAGCATCAGGAGAGGGCTTCGACGCAGGAAAACTGACTGACACAATAAAGCAACTGGGCGGCATGGAGAACATGGGACCGGACATCATGGCGCAAAGTGTGAAACAGGAGGCTGAGGTCGAGGCAGAAGTGGAAAAAGAGGTGGCCCAGGAAACGGTCGATAAGATATTTGAAAAAGGTAAGGCAGAAAAGTCTGATATGTATATATAGTGAAGCTTTGAATCGTTTGTGACTCCTCGAGTGCATTGACAAGTCGTTATTCAGTTTGTATTAAGAGATATCTCTGATCATTAATATAGCTTGCTTCGAATTTTTCAGAATGTCTTTTGTTTCTAATTGCCTTACAGCTGAACAGGAAAAGAAAGAAGAGGGCGGAGATGGTGGTGATGGCGGTGATGATGGCGGTGGTGGCGGCCAGGAGCATGAGATAAAGGTGCACCAGTACTGTAACACTTCTTGTTTTTCTTGTTTGCAAATTGAAATAGATTTGTGTGGTAATTCTCTACACAGAGAACTTGGAAGCACTGTATTGAGAATTTTAGAGTTTAGTTTGCAGTAATTCCAACGTGAAGTATAAAGGAAAACGGTAGAAGTGTTTGGGGGAAGTCACCAAAGCTTTTGACGTTGAGTGAAATATGTCGGCAACTTTATTTGAAACTTATTTCTTTCGTATATATGTTAATTGGTTTCCTTTATATTTATGCTTTATGTCACTTGACTTTTAAATGCAACGGTAACGACCGACTCTATTGGAATCTCCGTTGATAGAATATACTATGTTCTGCAGGCTGAAGTGGACTTCGTTGCAGAGAAGGGGATGGTGGAGGATGACATGTTCGCCCCACCAGGGATGGAGATGAAAATAGACGTGGAGGAAGACCCCGAGTATGTATTTGGTCCATTATCTTTGTCTGTCTACAGACAAAACTACCTGTCAATATGGAGACCCCCTCTCCTAACAGACAACAATAAGCCATATCTAATTATTTGATTTCGGGATATGTCAAAGGTGAAAAAAGTCCTTCATAACTTGTAAATATTTCTCGTCTCGGCTATTGTCTCGATTTGCATTACAATGTTCAAAATATGTTTGTTTTTGTCTCATGAGCCTTAACCTTTCACCTGTTATCCACAAATCCTGTTACTCGTACTCAACTTTCGTCGGGCATGCCTACTTTAAATAGTAAAGGAGCTTATAAAAATGATTAAAAAAGCATATCTGACCACTTATGTTTCTAAGGCATATGCACGTGTAGATCAGCAGCAGATATACATGTATTTTTGCCATGGCCAGATTCCTCATTTTCATTACATTGTGAGTAAGCTTTATTTCTCCAATGGCAGGACGGACAGTGAACCCGATCAAAGTTCCGAACCAGAGGCGTTCTCTTACCCCATGGGGATGGGCTCTGCTTTGATGAACGGATGTTTCGGATCAGGATACCAAGAGGGCGATCCGTGCTCGAACCAGAAGGTTGTCGCCCCAGCCTGCAGTGTGAGTTTTCAATCCCGGATACAACTTGGCTTGATTCATGCTCTGAAACTATGAAAAAACAAATAGTATTACTTTCCATGATAAAGGCATTGTGCTATTGCTCTAACAATGTGCTGCTATTCAAACTTATGGAGAAACATGGCAATGGAATTCATCCATTCAATCATTACCGTAACTTTAACGTGATGTTGTCCCACAGAACATGATGGAGGGGTGTAGCTATATCGGGGTCGGCTTTGATGGTCGCGGAGACTACAGCAGCGCGTCCAGAAGGAAAACTGTCGTGCAGAGGAATTGTGGAAAAGCGGCAACGTGAGTATCAAGGAAACGCTCTATTGTATATGAATATTCTAATATGTGTAATCTAAAAGAAATCTAAACACAAATATACACAGGCACACAGGCAAACATATACCACGTGCCATTCGGTAATGTTTGACATGATTGTAGTTCATTTTTCTGTGGTAATGTACAAAGCTTAAAATAGATCAAGTCGTCGGTATCTAAAATGTTTGAACTTGAAGTATCTTTGTAGCGATCAATATGGCCATGCTGCTAATCTCCAAGCAGATCCTACGATAGTATAAGATGCCAGCTGTGAAATGCTGTATCAAAAGCTGCCAGAGGAGTGAAGCCGGCCTAGGAGTGTGTTTGGCTGATGACATCCTGTGGCCAGCTGTAATGCTTAGCGAGTCAGTTTCACTATCTTATGCCACTGGTAAATCTGCCCGGAGGTTACCATACTGATCCATTTTATATAATTTTCATTACAAGACTCCATTATACCATGATATTGTAATAGAATATTGTTCACTGTGTACCACAGGTACCAGAATGAGGACGTTCCTGACACCATGAACGTTCACGGCATATATGACACGGAAGTCGCCTCCTATGTCTTTGAGTCCAGACAGTCTTATCGTCATTCCCTCCAGATGAAAGCCGGAATGTCATTTTCCGGATTTGGCTTCCAGGTTTGTCTGCACGTTGTTGTTTTTCACTGAAAACTTTTAGTTTTGTCTACTAGACTCCAGTTTCATTCCGGACATCCAGTTAAAGTCCTAAAAACCTTAATCGTTGTAAATAGATGTGGTAATTATTATTAGTAAGTATGATATATCAGTCGGATGTCTGTAAGGCCAACCTCACAGAATTCTGGTACTTGTTCCTAAAATCCTTTAGAATTCTGAATTTGGGAAGCAGAATTCTGGAACCTAAGTCAGTATTCTAGAGAGTCTAAAATTGGCTTTACCCCAGATACATGTAATTGCAACCCATATATTCATTACCTAATATATTATAATTCATTTGATTGATTTATTGTAAAAAAGGGTTCACCAGGATGTTGTCTGCGAATGTTTTTATTGAACATTAACGGATCCTATTTCTGTACAGGCTGCAGTTGAGTCAGCATATGGGAAGGAGTCGTCATCACAGAAACAGTCGTTCATGTCTCTTATTCAGTGTAACGTGATCAGGTGAGTTTGCTTTTGTTATTGCAATGACGGATGAACAGTACAGGGACTTAAAATCATCTCCAAATAAACAACCAAGTGAGCGAAGCAAACTTGATGTTTTAAATGAAGTGATTATGCAAGCCATTGGTCAGTCATTTCCCACCTTGCTTATATATATATATATATATTATACGATAACGTGATTACAAGTAACGCGAAACAGAAATACTACTGGAAAGGGCTATGGTTTTGGAAACGGTCAGACGTTTCATATAACATTCCTTATCGTTCGTCTGTGACATACTTTGTCCTTGAATAGTTTCATCAGGTTGGAATGTTAGTGTCAGTAAAGCAACATCTGATGGTTTCCATAAAAATCCAGTAGCGTGAATATTTGCTATTTGGCGTATCTTTTTACCTTTACCTTCTCCATACAGAATCAGCCTCAAACATAAGCAAAAAATCATTTTTTTGCATACAGAAAAGTTCATCATCCGCTATGGAACTCATTTCATCAAGTCAGCAAAGTTTGGCGGTTCCTTCAGGCTGTTTAAGACTCAAGAAGCCTCCAAGAGTGAAAGTTTCGAGGATTTCTCCATCCAGGCCCAGGCTTCTTATAATTCTCTTGCATTCAATGCCGCTGGTCACCTCGGAGTATCATCGTCTACTGGATCCTCGTATGACAAACAATTCCTTTGCACTTATGATGGTGGGGATAAGGTAATATAATATAATATGATATAACACAATGTAATATCTGTACATGTTGTCAGGCTTTTCTGTCACAACCAGTGAAAGATCCCTCCGGTGGGCTAAGTTGGTTCGAAATTGGTTTCATTTTCACTTTGAATGTTTTACAAAATTAGGGGAATTTTTTTGTTTTGTTTTAGTCTTTAATTATAACACTTGATGACCTAATGAATAATACTTAGACTGGAAACGAGGTCTACCTCTAAGTTACAGTGAACAGCTTTTGGCTTATTTTTCAATTACCTGTTGTACGAAAAACTAACCAATGTCCCATATAATTCTTGACCACAGTAACAAACGTTCCATGACGCAAAATCGATGTAAATCTTATCATCGTCGTAAAAACTAATCTCTTGTGAATACTAAACAATCAAGCGTCTGTAATCTTACAGGCAATCTTCCAAGACTTCCAACACCCACGTGACAGTGGAAGGAGGCGACCAGGAAGTTGCATCCATCGTAGCTGACTTCTACTCCACCGGCTTCAAAGACACTTTCACCGAGTGGCTGAAGTCCATCCCTACATACCCCAAACCCATCGAGATGTTCATGGGCACCATGGCGGAGCTGTTGGACATGAACTACAAACTTCTCTTCCCTTTTGACATCAGTGATGCTGCAGACGGCTGTTTCAGTGAAACGTGAGCTTTATCACTCATCATTTCAATTTTACTAGTAAATGAACAGCTGAAAATATGTGCTACGGAACTCTGTTCCATAATCTTTGTATTGTAAATACTAACATTTCTTTAATGTTACTTTGGCCTAATGGTACAGGATGTAGGACAATGGATTGTAGGGACTTAGAAATAAGAATTTGGCAATAGAATCTTCTAAGTATGTAAGGTTCTTACAAGATTTGGGTGTTTTTGTATTTACTTCCATATTCTGTAAACAAATTCACAGCCTGAAGACCGAAGACACCACAGGAAGAAAGTACTATGAAGTGAAGAAGCTGGTGAACAACAGCAAAGGAGTGATGGAACCTGTAACTGAGAAACGGTAATTCTGACATTTGTAGAATATGTGAGTGCAATGTTGATCCCTGTGTCTAGAATGCGATTTGTAATTTGAAGATCTATCTTGAACTGGCAACAATATGATAATGATAATAGATTTTTAAAAATAGGTCTGATTATGGAGTGGCGTCGATTATGTTTGCGTCTAATCGATTTTGATTGCCATGAATATACCAAATCAGCAAATATCTTAGTGATTTCTTACCCTTTCAAGTTATCTAAGGCTCATGCCAAGAATTGATCCTACATTTTGAATCTGCACAGATATTGTGACTTCACGTCAGTGGACACGTTTCACGAAGGACTGGACAAGAAACGACTCGCACTGGAAAGGGCAATCGTTATGTACATGGAAGAGGTATGGTGTATAACATTTTGTTCAATGTTCCATCACTGGTTAGAATGTATTCATTATGAGATACCAATCACCAATTTCTGGAGAATAACTAGTACTACTATGGTTAATGCTGTTGAGAACTACAAGCAGAAACGAAAGAGTTGGCATCTAATTTGTAGACGATAAAATTAGTTTTACTGTTAACCGTAGGTAAATGTGACACTGTATTTTCTGTTCTGTTCTGTTCCGTTCCGTTCCATTAGAACCAACTATGTTATTTGTGCTTGCCTGTCTTCTAAGAAATATAGTCTACCATTTTGGCACAAAGCTGACACAACATAATGATACAAAATAGTGTCCATTATAATCCAAATTCCGAGGGCTGTTAAACAAATGAATTGTCTAACGTTAACCCACTTCCAGTCAATGTAGGGGGCTAAAATGGCATATGCACTTATATAGGGCATGCATGCATGCATGTATGTATGAATAATTTGGTTTCTATATTCTAAGAATATTTTTAACAGCGGCTAGGATTAAGCAAAATGTTACATCGGATGCAGTCTAATTTAGAACAGTCATCAGGCCCTGAATATAGGCATTGAACGATTTTGTTGACAGGGATTTCCCATAGAGGCAGCTCAGAGAAACGCGCACTTCTTGGTCTTTAGGCCTACCAACTTGCTAAGTTGCGTTACTTATAAACATATGGGAAATTAGTATATGAAACCTTTTCATGAAATCACTGCGTATTCAGAACCCTGATGACTGATCCGGTCTTTCTTCCACAGGGACCAGTGCCCACCACGGATTTCCGTCTGTCGGGGGGCAAACCTGGATGTACGACTGAAGAGTTGAAGGTGAAGGGGGGCGCTTCGGGAACTACCTACCCAACATGGATGGAACTCATCAATGGTGACACTTATAAGGTAGGGGACACAAGGGATAAAGCACAGAGTGAGTGAAGCGTAATGGTTTATCATTCCTACAAGTGTGAATATTTGTACGTCAGTTATCAACGGATGGGTCACTTATTTTTTATTTAGAAATGGAGGTTTGTGAATAGTCTACACAGCCTGGTGTGTTTGTCCTTAACAAATACAACTGTGGTAACCAGAATATATAATTTGATCGTGCCAAACATTTGGTCTGTGCAGGTTACAAGAATGCCTTCACATCAATATCATAACTTTTTTGTTTTCATTGCAGATAATCTTTGATATTCCTGAAAACATCAACGACGACATTTCGAAGAACACAGAGGCCTTCCTGGTTTTTGCCAGGGGAAGGTAAGAACCTAAACATTCCTAACATAGCTCATCAGCAATGTACGTACTAATCTATGATGTACCAGTACAAAATCATTTTTCTTGTTGGACCGGTCCGAAAAAAAACAGCCCTCAAAAATCAATTGACCGGGTTTTGGATCAAGTAGAAAATGGCTAGATTATATCGGCAGGGGTTTACAAGATTTGGCGCTTACATATTTAAATAACAATAGCCAAGTAGAGTAGAGTTTCTACAGTCAAACGTATAGAGTGTTGATTTTAAAACGCCAATAGCATTCGAATATTCCGCCAGATATATTCTTTTGTACAAACTTGGACTACTGTTTTGAGTATCGACCATTCACAAGTTTTCACGATTGGGTCGGTCGAGGTTCAGGTCCGGACCTGGACCTAATCCTCTGGACCTGAACTGTACCTGTACTTGGATGTTCTGTACCGGTATCCAATTTTACCCAAAACTTATCCAATACCTTTGTGGTGAATTGCTAAACTATTTGATTTTCAAATAGTTATGTGGTGCAACAAACTACAAAAATGAATTCTTTTTCAATAGATGGAATTGCCACACTGCCGGAAGACAAATACACATGTACGACAGCCGTAACAATGGAGGGAGTGGCGATACCAACAACAGGAAGGTAAGGCCTTCTTCGATTTTAATTGCATGATGTGCGTTGCGGCCAGACAACGTGTTCATCATCTGACAACATGTTCTAGGGACCTAAAGGGAGCTAACCACGGTAACTTGTAGTATAAGTTGCGTGACAAGTGACATCTTTGTTTTGCGCTATGTGACCCCAATAGAACAAGCCATGACCTATTTCGCGGACCATGAGTGTGAATATTAGAGCTATACTGGATGTTTTGTGACTATCAAATCCACGTGTAGTACGACGATACCTTGTATAATTTTGACTCTGGGCTGTGTAATGCTCTAGAGTTATTTAAAATGATGGAGGGTGTAACGTTACATGTACATTTTTCAGAACATGTGATTAACAAACTTATTTACAAACACAGGTCTCCTGCTTTGGTTTTGTGATGACATACAATGAAGCAACCGGAACGTTTGATGTCACACCTCAAGACCAAGAAGCATCCAAACAGGTACTTCACCAATTTCAATGTTTATAGGTATTCATTCGTTTAGTCATTCGTGTACTTTTTATTCTTAGTGTATCTTGTAGTAATGTTTACTGGAAGCACACTGTCAGATGAACTGTAATTCCTAAAAGAAAAATGTACATAATCAAATATCCAACTGTCAAGCAAAAGCCTTTGTCAAGAAATAAGCAATGTAGCAATACTTCTGCGACGCCATGTAAAGATAACACGTGATTCGCTGAGCAGTGGATCATAAGTTGCAGAAAGTTTATGGTTTACCCCGTCTCTGTGAAAGAATGACCCGCATGTAAAAAAATGGCTTCTTTTGCCCTGTAAAATGTTAAATGAAAGTTTCCATAAACTTTCTACCATATATAAAGTTTCTTTTGTTCTTTCCTTGACAAAGACTGGAGCTGGACATTAAACCAGCAAGTTGAGGGCCAGTTTTGTGCTGAAAACTTAGCTGTTTAACTTTTCTTCATAACGATTCCTACTAAAGACTGATTAGCATTCAAGTCAGCAATATTAACTGTACCGCACCATTCTTATTGTCTATACGTATACTACACAAAGTTCTGGTTGGACGAAAGCCTCTGATTTGCTAGAATTTGATTGTCCTGCCCTTGTCTTTACAGGTTTTAGGAAACTTGCCACGCAACTACGCAGACTGGAATGTTGCCAGAGCTGAGTATGTCAGCCCGTTAGAGCACTCCCGGGCAAAGGGGTAAGTTCAATAGCATAGAATTTAATTGTAACCCAGGTTCTCTCCTATGATCACTTCTCACACTGCGTAAACCGCAAGTGCGTCAATACCAAATGTTGTTAGACGTTGAATGTTGTTATTGTTCAGGCAATTCAACCAATGGCAAAGAAAGAATGATACAGATGACATTGTTTAGTACAATGTAGTAGGCATTTGTCAGTCTCGCGAGACTATGATAGTGCATATTCTACACAATGTACTTATTGTTTGTTTTTACGCTTTGTCCGTCTCAGTTCTGATGCGAGTCTGGTCCTTTCTTCCTCTTTTTCGGAACACTAAAATAATGAAGTCATTGTTGATGGTTCATTCAGAATGTGCTTTCCTGATAAGCACTGCTGTTCTGTTGTTTCTACCAGCCGTTCTTTAACCGCTATACTCGAGGCGCCCTGCACGGTGAAGTGGTCCAACTCTTACCAAATCAAGCCCGCGAAGGCGGGAGGACAGTGTATCTACTTCGTTGCGGCGTCTTCAGGCGACATTTTTGTGGTGTTCTCCGCCATTCCGAGGGATAAGACCACCTGGTACCATCTCCAGATCAGTTACCAGGGTGTTGCGCTCTACAAGGTAACGCCAATATTTTCTAATAGGGTTTCAAGCACCAACTGTCAGGTCAGGCAGTTCTAATTGTGTTTGGAATAATATTATTATCTCCATGAAAATGGAGATATAGTTTTGGGTTTGTTTGTGTGTGTGTGCTTCTATTTGTATTTGAACCACTTGGTGGATTATGATGATATTTAGTATTTAGGTAGGTGTTGGGAAGACACAGGTCAATATAGATTTTGGGCCCCCTAGTTTGTGACCTTGGTACTGTAGCAGAACTTCCGTTTTAGTATCTTTTTACCTGACAATGCTATGACATTGTTGTTGCATAAGTCAGACTGTGTTCTCTGAATGGTCTTGATGTCATAAACACCTATCAATCATATTTCACCAACCTTTGTGTAACATGTCGAAATTTAACATCTTTTTAAAGATCTTTCTCTGATTCTTGAGAAAGACAAATTAAAGTCGAAACCGGTAGAATACCGTCGTCTCTGAGCTGTCATTTTCCCAAGCTACGAATGGTGTTAACATCTTTTAACATTCTCAGGGAATGAAGCTGGTGAAATACGAGGGAGCGAAGAGTGCCCGAAGTCTCGGCGACTCCAAACTGTTCCAGCCGTACTTCATTTGCCTGGATGAAGACAAGGCAAACCAGCGAACCTACATCAAGTATGGCATCGGCTCTGACACTTCCGTAAGTGATATTTCTAGACTTTTAGATTTATTATTACACTTATAGATTTGCATGTTATAACATGCCCATTCTTTTGTAGTACTGGTCTACTGAGTTCATACTGTTTATGAGTACATACAAGATACAACGTTTCTCTTAACATTTTTTGCCAACAGGAGAAAGGACTGATCTACATGGTCTACAATGATGCCGGCCCACCATTCGGCATCCGTTTCTACTCCTTTGGCAGCGGGGAAGAGGACGTGGAGATCATGGACGCTCGAATCATCGAGGGAGGAGCACAAGGAGAAATGGAATGTACGGGAGGAACTATCATGAAGGATGGGAAGTGTGTGGAAGACTGTCACCCAGAGTGTAACGGTGAGCTTTTCCTGGAGTTTGTGCATTGCTGGCGTTTTAATTAAGGGTTAATGACCCGCCCGAGGTGTAGGTGGTGTCATAACGCCTGGCCCTTTGCCATAACCACCGAATGAAACCACCAAGTGAGCGAAGCTGTACTGTTTTCATGATCATTCCTCCCTGCGCGGTATGATCTTTCCTCTATGCTCTGTGTAATTCTGATTGGTTACCTTCCTGTGTATCGCTCCTTCTGATTCATCAGGTGTTAAACAAAACACCGGTGTTGATTTTGTTAACACCGAACTCACCGGAATCTATGTGTTACGGCGTCATAACCAACATGGAATGGGGCCTTCTGAATGGTCTACGGCGCCTGGCTATATCATAATATCCCAAACATCCTTGCTTTGTGGACAGTGAGTAGTGTTTACTGCATTCTTGTGTGTATCAGACAAAGACTGAGGCTAACGGACCTACCAACCATGCTTGTAATTATGCAGGCGCAGGTCAGCTGTCAAAAGCCAATCATGACACCTCGAACACCCAGGAGGCAGCGTGGTAGACTCATCACGTTCCCTCGAACAACAGAAGGGAGTATCTGATTGACAGGGGATCTGATTGGCTGACTAGCCCTAACGTCAACCAATCAGAAGGGTGATTCAGGCCGGTACGCCAGACCAGGGCCATTGCTTGATAATACATGCAAGCTACCTTGGGTGGAGATGAGCTTTGATGGGCATTTTCATTTTACACAAAGATATTTCCTTTACTATTACAGGATGTATCCCCATGTCCCCTGGATCGAAGCTCGACACGGAATGCCGCAGCTGTAAGCACTTTTCTTTGGACAAGGGCGGTGGAGTTATCCAGTGCGTCGCTGTATGCCCAGCCGGTACCGAACCAGCCCCCGATGGCAAGACATGCGCATGTAGTGACTTTGTCTTTGACAAGGGCGGTGGAGTTACCCAGTGCGTCGCAGAATGCCCAAGCGGTTTCGAAGCAGGTGACGATGGCAAGACATGCGTATGTAAGAACTTTGTCTTCCACAACGATGACGGAAGTGTCCAATGCGTCAAGTCATGCGGACTCGGTTACGCACCGGGCTCCGATGGCAAGACTTGCGCTGGTAAGTTCGATTCGCCGTCTGCCCTTGTACAAGTTAAGTCCTCTACCAAAAATGAGTAGTCAATATATTAGTCCATTAGACGGCTGTTCACAATAGCTAGTTGCACATATATTTATTAACTGCTTGAAGGAGACTATTTTTACACAACAATAATTGCTTTCTTCCACCGGCGTCTGTTATCTTCCTTTGGCCTAGGCCGGCCGGGTATAGCTTTCGGAAACGAAGAATATGATAAGAAATGCAACAAAACGTATTTTTCGTTTCCGCAAACATCCCGATCGGGCCTCGTTTCGGAAGTGGGGCTTAAGCAATAGGCAGGGCAATTTTGACTTGTTCTAGTTTATTTATTTATCTAACTGCTATATAATGTATATGTTGCACTCCTTTACATTTGGGGCCGTCTAAACATCGCAAAGAATCACTGCATATACTTTGCATTTGTGATCGCATCTGTAAGCAGTGGTAATATGTGAGCCAGTCAGAATTGCTCTGAGGGAGTTGACAGACAGTCACAGAGACATCGGTGGAAATACAGAAGGAAGTGGTTCTGCATGTAAAAAGAGTCTCTTTATTCAGTGACGTACCAACCTGATAAAACTGTTCAAGGATATTTACTAAATACGTGTATTTTTCTTTTACAGTGGCAAGTAAGTGGAGAAGTGACAGCAGGTGTGGAAAGGGTTTTCCAGCCCCAGGAGCGAACCCCGCATGGTGTCCGCCTGCGTCAGGTCAGCCCTGTTGTTCAGGGTTTGGATATTGCGGAAGCACGACAGCTCACTGCTCTTGCATGGATTGTGTTGACTATCGCGATATCGCGCGGCTGAAGCCAGCTTTCCAAAGCAGCACTTGGGGGACATCTCCTGCCAGCCTTGCCGTAGATGGCTCAACCGAAAGCAACTTTGCCCATAATTCCTGCACCCACACTAATTCTGAAACCAACCCCACCTGGTGGGTGGACCTTGGTGAAACGTCCAACGTTAATAGGTACGTGCATGGGATGTAAAAGCAGTACACTAGAATGTAACAGAATTTGATTCTTGTATAATATGAGTAATTTACAATGTGTAGTATAAGTAATTCATTAATTCTACATATTGGTCCTTCACAAACTATAGTATTTATACAATTAATATATAGAAAAGAAAAGGCTCAAGATGTAAGACACGATTACGTGACTATAGATTTATCAAGGTTCACAAGCTTATCAATTTACATTTGTATATGGATTTTAACTTTATAAGTTAAATCTTCATCAAAACATATATTACGTTGTTTTTCGTCTTCAATATCTACAGTATCACCATCTGGAACCGCAATGACTGCTGTCAAGAACGACTCAGCCCCTTCAACATCCACATCGGAAATTCCCCCACGGTCGCTGACAACCCCAAGTGTGGTGGGGATCATCACGCAAATGGGCAACCAACTACCGTCTCATGTCCGGGAATGCGGGGACGCTATGTGGGCATCCGTCTTCCCGGATCAGGCCGTATACTGACCCTGTGTGAAGTCAAAGTATATACATCAGGTAAGAATTCACTACATTCACTTTGAGTTTGTCTGAAAGGTAGTGAAAGGTACATGAAACGTCTGACCGTTACCAAAAGCAGTTGCTTGAGTAACATACTCTCCGAGCAGAGGTTCGGCTCCGGCTGTTGTTTTTTTTTGTTAATTTAGGCGTTTTTATCGGGCTTTCTGACGAGTGGAGACACCGGTGTCACCTCTCAAAAGAGGATGATCTGAACTGAACTGAACTTCTAATTTTGTACCGGTATACCATTGACCGCAAGACAAAAAAGGAAACGGTACAAAATAGAAAGCATGAGGGAAAAAAACACGTCTAAAACAATCGGAGCCGAAGTTTTGCTTGTACAGCAACAGTGCTATTTGGCTTGTCGAACCTTTATTGACTTATTCCCTAGCCGTGGATATGACACCATGTGTAATGTATGGTGTAATGCATGTTATGCCACTTGAGGCATGACATCCTTTGCAGGGCTACATTTCTAATGCGAGTGTGCAAAAACAAGATGGGTAAAAAAGACAATTGCAAGATGCCCAAGTCTTCAAAAAGTGGGCGTGCTACTTTAACCTACTTAAATAATTGACCCCAGGGGGATACATTCAATACAATAAATGGTTAGATCTGGCAAAAGACATTATCAACACGGAATTCGAGTGAACCTTCTTTTTTGTATTACAGGCCAATGGAGGCCACTGCGGAGGTAAGCCCGATCAAGAACCTACACCCTGTTGTGCCGGCGGCGGTTGGTGAGCAACACGGCGGGTCACTTCATCTGCTGAAAGGATTACAGAAAGTCATAATTCATCGAATTTCTCTCATGGAATTGTCATCATTTATGCATATCAAACAATAACCCTTGTGTACCGCACTACAATCTGTCCTTGCACTTAGCATTTGTCAGCCATCAGCCAATCAGTTACCAACCAATCACGTCGCCGCTTACAGTAAAGAAGTATCGTGATTGGCTGTTTTTCTAACCAACAGAAGGGAAGATATCTGACGGGTCGCCAACATGCAAGGCCAGGGTTATAGCTTGATATATACAAACAAATGCACCGTGTATTAGAGGATTTGAAAGTTTCGTTTCTTTACAACTTTTTTTATCTTTTATGTTGGTGTTGCTGTCTTGTATGTTATAGTTTGATGATTATTAGGGCTGTTAATAATCGGGTTCGATTATCAGATTTTGTTTACATCTATAAAACATTCAAATTGGTAGACTAAGGTTTATAATGTTATTAAGATTTGTTCTTTGTTTAGTTTTTTTAATCGTTTTACAGAAGAGGGGTCAGCCAGAAAGTAATGCCATTGCTTTCATAGCAGGTCAATTTTGATAAATTGAGTTAACATTTGGCAAACATGTAAAATTTTCTTGTTTGATTTCTTGTTTAGATTTTTATGAGCTGATTTCAAGATGAACATGCACTTACATTCTGACTTACCCTCGTATCATTCTATGTTAATCACAATTTAATTGGATTCACAATTAGTGTGACATTGAATATGATAACCAGATTTTGTCTACATCTATAGAAGGTTCGTAATTTTTTTCTTGTGTTCATTTTGTTTCATAGAACAAGTACTTTTTTGTATTTTATTTATCACATCATGTTCGGGTTAAACCTTACGTTGGAGTAACAGGGATAGATGAGGAAGTTGTATGTACATGTGACGTTATAGGTAAATATATACTGTGTGTAATAGTAAAACGCATTTCGGTAAAATAGCGTTGTTGCTTTTTCGTCTAAGGACCTAAGAGATTATTTGCAAGGAAATGACATTTCCAATATCGATATCCAGCTGAACACACAATCGTCACAAATAACAACACAAGAGTAGAGTTTTTTCGAGAACAAATATACTTATATTGAAGCTTGTGGTTGGTTATAACGAAACGATATTATTCTCAAACTGTCATCATTTTACAATCTCACCCATATATTGACACGATCTAATTTCTATCTACTATGATTAAAACTTTTGGTGTTGTGGCACAACTGTATATGGTGTTTATTGTTGTTAGATAAAGATTACACGTAGTCGGATTGAAAATTAATTAGAATATTTGTAAATGAAAAAAAAGCACATGTAGTCTGTTGCCAATAGTCCACTATATCAGATGAGGAGTGTATCAAACGCACTGCCTTGTACTGCATACTTTGCAATGCATGTTCTGTGTGTTGTGCGTAGTGCATTACCACCCAGAAGAACAATAACAAAGATAGGATCAGCAGAGAGATACAATTATCAAATTCATTGTTAATAGGCCAAGTTTTCTTAGGCGGACGTTTCCGTTTCATAACTCTTTGAGTAAATGTCCCGAAATCAAGGACTTATCAAAAAGACGTCCCCGACCTTCTCACCTTTGTTTGTTTGTTTGTTTGTTTGAACCTTTATTTATTCACGAGAAGCTCAAACCGGCGGCCAGCAGGTCGCTTTTCATTGAGGTCATGAGGGAGGTAAGGGTCAGATAAAATATAATAGAGTTACAGATTACATTGAGTACTAATAAATCAATCAACCTATATCATTACACATACATGGTACAGAACATATAGTGGGGCAAGAAGCCCAGTGTTCATAGTCCGTGTCCGTTCGTTTGTAAAAAAGTGTCAGCTATAACATGATGGACGGCTTTATAAATACTGGTGTAGACATGTTCTCTGGGCTATTGTTCTATCAACCGTCCAAAACGACTAGGGTTAATTGGAAGGTCAGTAGACAACTTTTGAGAACGCCCCCATATGTCAGCACCTAGTGGCCCGATCTCAACAATAGATACTTCAAAGACCGAGTTTTTTTAAATTACATTTGCGTAGGACTTACTACAGGAAAAAAACACATTATTCCATTGGACGATCACACGAGTACTACTGTACTGTAAAAAAAAAATACCCCCTCCCCCTTATGCCATGCCCACTCTGTAGATATGACACTGTTGGGTAGTGGACCGAATCCAAACGTATCTCTATACATTGTCGTGAGGGTCTGCATGGGGGTCATGACAACGATTTACGCTAAATTCGGGATGGCTGACTACGCTTTACGTTCAATTCACGAAGGCTACCAACGCTTTACGCTTTACCCCACTAAGAATTACGTAAAATAAATCAGCTTCCCTACGAACTACGGGAAATTAAAAAGGCCTACCTACGCCTTTAATACGGAAATGGGCATGCAGACCCTCTGTCGTGTTGCCTGTGTTTAACACTCGACGCGTGGTCCCTTGGGTGGAAAAACAATCATTAGCGTCTGACAGTTGAGATCCTCTGTTTTGAGCTGCTGTTTTGTCGTGTTGCCGTCTCTTTTCACCATGGGGCACGTGTGTGTGTGTCATGATTTCTCATCACTCCATGACTAAAAAAAAAATAACAATACAAAATACACCGTTATGTACACCTGCCCAGTACACCCCCACCCCCCGTCCCACCGGGCCCCACTAATCCTACATGCACCGGGCGTAATACTCTGGAATCCCACAGTAACACATGCAGATACACACAAACACTCGCATACTCAAAAAGGATCGCAGAAACACCACTTGTACTTACGTCCCTCATTTATTCGATGCTTGTAGAGTACTAGCACATATTCTAGCGTTTCATAGACGGCGTCCTCGAGCCTCGCAATCTAACAAGCAGCCGCGCCGTAACGTTACAGGGGACACGGCGAATATGACAGGAGATTCGCTACCCCGCAGCTCATTTGTCAAGCACATCTGATTGGACAATAGTTGTCCACTCACTTATGTGTTACAAGAGTACAAACCCGATATGTTTTCATCTGAGAACATGAAGAGTATGGATCTCCATGCTTTCATTGCATTCTCAGCCGGACCCTGGTTAGTATTTAAAAGTTATCATAACCATGAAAACGTTTTGATTTTTTTCCCGTATTCTGATGTCTAAGGTTTAATGATGCCTGTCGTGAAACAATTTATCATGTACTAGGCATTGAGGGCATAATGCCTTGTTTATCTACAGACAACACAAAACTACACAAATGTACATGGAATCTTGAAGATTACAGTCTACGAACTATCGGCATCACAACTGTTAACCTTTTGCAGGAACTGTATCGGCCAGAACTATGCACTGAATGGAGAGAAGGTCGTAGCCAGGATACTACACAGGTATATTAGCATCTACAGTATTAACATGTAAACGTTTAACTAAATTAACTATCTGTTATCTTTTTTTCTCCAAAATCAACACTTTCAAGACCCCCTGCAGATTTGTTTTTCCTTGGAGTTCACTATTAGAAATTAAAACATTTTACGTGATCTTATACTTTATCAAACATCTACCTGAATAACGTTGCGTTATGCTACCTTCTTTACGGCATGAATGGACCCTGCCACTTCTGGCCGCATGGTGGCATTGTGGCAAAATTATGTTGTTCTAAACGTGACAATGTCTGTATCCCCCCCCCCCCCCCCCCCTTTGCTCTGTTAATGACAGGTATAGAATTATGAGGGCTTACAATATTTGTGTTCCACTTTCATGAAAGGAAAACCAACAAATGTTTCTTCTCTATACCTTCGTAGGTTGAGCTCGTTCCCCGGATCATCACGTGGCCCCAGTCATGGAGCTCGTGACCAAGGTAGTCAACGGTATCAAGGTCAAATTCATCCCAAGGGGCTAGTGTGTGCACTGCTCGACTGTATATGTCACACGGATGGCTTCTGGAACACGTGTCCGAATAATTTGTATATGCATGTAGCAAATAAAAATGTTGTCATAATTTGTACAAATCGCTCAAAAAAGTACTAGGCCTGGGTACTCTGGGTACGATTTCTAGTTATAAGCCACTTCAAAACGAACGTCGTATATTGCAATTGTACATGTCTTGTCTTGTCTTGTCTTGTCTTGTTTTGTCTTGTCTTATCTTGTCTTGTCAGCACGCCACTTCCGGTGTGTCCTCTTGTTGTTGTTTGTTCCTGTGAGAGAAAGCAATTCGTGACGTCAGAGAATCAGCAAACGTAAAAAAACCATGACAGGCAAGAAAAATGTGTCTTAACGGATTTTTGCTTCTATCAAGCAAAGCACATACAGTTGCAATCTTCCTCGCCGTAACAGCAACTTTATTTCTTCTTAATTACATTCTTCTTACCTTTGTTCTAATCTCCCTCAATCTCTCATGTCTCTCTTTCTCCCTTTCTCTCTCTCCCTCTCACATTTGTTCACTCAAGTACACTGCTATCTAGTATACTATAAACATATACTTTATAGCCTCAACTTATAACGTTTAACTAGCTTTAATACCCCCACCCCCACCTTACTTGAAATATGCAAGGGAAACTATGCCAAAGGTGAACAAGGCTGCGACTGGCAGAAGAACCAATATGGCAACTTTGTCTGCTCCAAAATCGTAGTGTTCTGATGATAGAGAGTATCTCGTTGGATCATATAGTCTCCTTATATCTGCGTTTTCTGAAAAATGATAGATGAAAGATGATAGATTACATTTAAAAAAACAGGACATACCATACTACATATCATTTGCTAAAATGCATCTCTTTTGTAAAACAGAAGCCATAATAATAACGCTAAAAATGACCGCAATAACATCAGGCAAAAGATGATATCATAATTTTGTTCCACATTCACCTGTCTTCAATGTAGAAGCCCTGACCCGAACAGGACTGCTGTAATGAACTCCGTTGTGAGACCGTATCTGAAAATACAGTATTGACACAAATAAAATCTCGATGTAGCACCCAGAAATGTTGGTTTCGTTCGTCAGTAAGATTCGATGTAGAAATTCACCAGTTTTGATTATTTTTGGCTATTGGAAGTGTGCCAGAAAAAAAATGTCATTAAAATGTTTGCAATTTCAACCTTATACACTATTCACTTACATAAATTTCGTATCTTGTGTCTGGTTGGAGGTTTCCGAACACGTGACTGTTGTGGGTGTGGTTCGATACCCTGACTGTTGCCAATGACGTCATCTCTCCTGTGATGACGATTTGCTTCAAACTGATGACGTAACCACCCACTGGGCCGTTCCATCGTGTGGGCTCCTCCCACGTCATGCGTAATTGTCGCGAAGACATCGTCCATATGATAACGTTTCTCGGAGCCAGTGGATCTAAGAAAAAATTGCATTTAGCATGGACACTTTGAAATGTGATCACTGGGATTTTCACCTTCGGAACACTTGAGATGGATTATGGTAGCAGAACACGGTTTTCGGCCTAGGGGTATTTCTATAGCTAAGAACTACAAGGTGACTGATATCGACGCTGAAATCATGGTAGGGTGCAGTTTTCAAGCAAGACAAACTATGGCGTTCAGGTCGAGGGTATAACCTACCAAAATAACTGAAAACCCGAAAAGTTATCGTTTTGAAATTCTTTTACGCCCTGTTTTAAATGGGGTCAAGCGGGGCCATGTGGAACTGCAGTCGTCTGGCAGGCAGTCAGCTGTAAAGTTCACGCGCATTGATACATGGTATGGGCAAAGATCATGATCTAAAAGTCGACTCATTATACTACCATATAGCAAAATGTTGTCTTTCACGTTGCAGTGTTTACAGAGGCTCCCAGATGTCGACCGCACTACTTTTATTTACTCCAAAATACTGTACTTGTTTTACGAGATAGTAAAATCACCTGCTTCCCTTGTTCTTGTCCGCACGGGGGCGCTTCTGTTGAACTCCATCACATCTGTGACGACAGCCACACAAAAGGTGTAATCCGTGAACGGCTCCAGTCCGGTGATTGTGTACCACTGTTCCCGCCGGGAACCAATCACAACGCTCGTCTCTTCTGAGGCTAGACTCGACGACTTGTAGTAGATGACGTATGATTTTATTTCCTGTGGAAAAAACGACCACATCTATAACATAAGATTATTTTAAACTATCAAAAGTCAATCACAATTAATTACCTAAAGGAAGTAAACCATAGCCATTGTATTTTTATTCTTCGATAGCTGGTTCGGGTATAAAGCCACTATTTAAGACAATGACGACACAATGCCACATCAAACAATATTCGCAACAATAACAGAAGGATGACACTAGTTTGCTATGATATATATATAGGTGCTGTGTGGTCGTCCGTACCTCCTGTGTCAATGGTTCCGCCATTGTCCAGTCAACTCTGACGGCTTCAGACGACACCGGCTCAACATGAACTCTACTCGGGATGGAAACTATTACATGGGAAGGGACAGTGAAGTTTTAGTTCGAGGATAATACACGTCAAGATATTACACAAAGTAATGATTTTACGTGAACCGCATAATGTTTTCGCATTGTCTGCTGCGAAATGGACACCTACAAAAATACACAAATGGACAGCTTGGAAAATAACCGCGCATATGAACAAATTTTATAAGGAGAAAGTACATCGACAAAGACACGAATATCTTGTTGTTTTCTTTATTTTCTTTTACAGAAGAATACTTAATGCGCCGCTCGTTCTGTTCTTTACATGTTCTTAACGTTACTTGCTTTAGTTAACGTTACGTCATTGTGACAGAGTGCGTGTTAACGTGAGTGGAGTAGGGCTGAAGTGCTGTATTGTTGTTAAGGGTCCGCTGAAAAAGTCAACAAAGACCAGACAAGGTTGACTTAGCTTACCGGAGAACCGGGGACAAGGACGTGGTGTCGTGTTAAACTCTGTGGCAAGAAACTACTCCGCTGCAAGACTGGATTTTTCTTGTATTTTGACAGTGTATATGAATCTCATAAAACGCTTATTACGGCGTACTCAGAACGCACGAGCTGATTTTTTGAGATTGTACAATATTGACATATTTTGCCCTGTACCGCTTGTTAGGTGATTTTTCACACAATCTGTCAAATATAAATCAAATCAAGTTTATTGCAAATTCTTGCCCGTGGGCTAATTGCTGGTAACATGGATTCAAACAGTGTAAAATACAATAACACAAGTGTCTACTCTAGTCTAAAACTAGTAAAAGCTAACTCTAGATCCTGGGTTATTGAATATATATTTAAGAATAGAATGAAGCATTTGTGTTGGGTTCTTCTTGAAATTCAATGTTTTCAAAGTTTGCTTTTTATATCAACTTTCTTGTATTTTCTTAATGTTCAAATTGGTATAATTTCAAATAGATGGAACAAAAACAAGACGCATTTTCAGCCTCTCGTAATAAAAAAAATCGGTCCCAACATTTCATGTTGTGTCCTTGACCGTATCATGTCATAGCACCCAACCTTGGGCATTTCGTTTGAGAGTATACCGTGCATCTCTACGGCGAAGGCCGAAGATACACGACACTACATTCGGTAATCTCCGACTGCAGGTGCAGCCCGAGTGTGACGTCACGTAATAGACTGACGAACTCGGACAAAAAAGCCCGCGAAAGCCAGAAGCAAATACAATACAAAGGAGCATAACCCAACCTTTTTCTGTTACCAAAACAAACAAAACGACTAAATACTTATTAAATACAATGTATCGGTCCTCTTCTAAACGTTCTTAGCGATACAAAAAAAGGCTTGTCCCAGTAAGGGTTACTCGAGTCCCAGACTTGGTGACAAGGTCTAACAAACAAAACAAAGCTGTACCGAACCTGACACCGTACCCCGTAACACGGTACGGTTCGAGATTGTCTAAATGCGCCGTGAAGTCCTGTGTGAACAAATGATGCGCGTCCAAGAAATGGGGTGCCATTGTGTCAACTGCAGTGCAACCGTTTGCGTTTGAATTCACCATATACAGTCGTATATTTGAACGAAAATTCACAAGTTCCTAGTCCTAAATCTTTTTTTCAAGTTCACAAACATTATGACTAATTACAAAAGAAGAGAATTCAATATCAACATTCCTACTACTATAGCAGCTACTACTATACAACTTGTTATGAATGTGAATATTTAAAGCATTCAACAAAAAACAATGACTATTTCTTACATGCAATATTATATTTACATGTAGTGAAGCTTTGGTGTCACCTTGACAGAAACGCTTGAAGTACGTTTGAAAACAACATGTACTGATGATTGAACTGTAAGATATCCTGTCACAACTTGTTACAATAGATGAATAAGTACTTACCAGACTCTGTGCTTAGGACTAGGAGACCTAAAATGACGGCAATCTTCCCTGACAAAGCTTTAAAAATCGCCTTCATGACTTTTTATTTTTCCCTCTAGCAACAACGTTAACTGTTAGTACGCTACCTAACTTTGGTGTCGGGAGAAGGACGACTGTAAGCCGAAACCATTCAGGGGAGGGGGTGGGTTTTGAGAGTGGGGTATCAACATTTCGAGTTGAATTGTAAGAGGCTACTCAACGTAATCCAATACGTGGGCTTAAATTTTCCCCGCTGAATCAATGACGGGTGTAAGAATTAAATACTGTGGTAACGCTATCTTATATCGGCCTCAGTAGCTTTTTGGACGATTCTATTGTTTAAAAAAAATAAAAAACAGGCAAGGCCATGCTGATTTGATTATATGGATGACATCTAACGAAAGCCAAAAGTGATGCGAGCGTGCGAATGACGAAAAAAGTCTGGTCAAATGAAATGTGTTATCTTCATTATGAAATCTGAATGATAGGGAAAAGGTGAAAGACTAAGATTATGCTATACTAAACAATGGATTCTAAATTTCTGTTCTAACGCAATTAATGTCATCGTTGTCTTTCAAATTGACTTCCCTTTCTACAACGAAATATCCGTCTTCCGATATTTTTTCCGCAACATACCGTAATAGGACATATTCTTGCTAACATGCAAGTTCTATGTACGATTTACATGATGGTAGACAATGAACGACCACATAAACGGACAAAAAGTAATGCCGCCAAGCGGAACTCATCCAAATGATTAAGTCAACATTCCCTAACTTGTAGAAAGCAAAATTCCTACTCATCTTCGATCCCAAGATATCTCTAACCAAGCTGCTGGTGAAAATACTCCTCTTCTCCTCCGCACTTAACAAAGCTGCTAGTGAAGATAGGAATACTCCTCTTCCTCTCTAACCACAACACAACTGATATTGAAGATTGGAATACTCCTCGTCTTCTCCACATATGAGACACCTGATATTGAAGATCGGAAAACTCCTCATCTTCTCCACACATAACACAGCTGCTATTGAAGATCGGAATACTCCTCTTCTTCTCCACACATAACACACCTCGTACCTGCTATTGAAGATCGGAAAACTCCTCTTCTTCTCCACATATAACATACCTGCTATTGAAGATCGGAATACTCCTCTTCTTTTCAACACATAACACAGCCGCCATTGAATATCGGAGTACTCCTCTTCTTCCCCACATGTAACACAGCTGCTATTTAAGATCGGAATACTCCTCTTCTTCTCCACACATAACACAGCTGCCATTGACGATCGGAATACTCCTCTTCATCCCCACACATAACACACCTGCTATTGAAGATCGGAATACTCCTCTTCTTCTCCACGCATAACACAGCTGCTATTACACATCGGAATACCCCTCTTCATCTCCACACATAACTCACCTGCTATTCGGAAGATTTAAATACCCTCTTCTTCTCCACACATAACACAGCTGCTATTGAAGATCGGAATACTCCTCTTCTTCTCCATACATAACACAGCTGCTATTGAAGATCGGAATACTCCCATTCTTCTCCACATATAACGCAGCTGCTATTGAAGATCGGAATACTCCTCTTCTTCTCCATACATAACACAGCTGCCATTGACGATCGGAATACTCCTCTTCATCCCCACACATAACACACCTGCTATTGAAGATCGGAATACTCCTCTTCTTCTCCACACATAACACAGCTGCTATTACACATCGGAATACCCCTCTTCATCTCCACACATAACTCACCTGCTATTCGGAAGATTTAAATACCCTCTTCTTCTCCACACATAACACAGCTGCTATTGAAGATCGGAATACTCCTCTTCTTCTCCATACATAACACAGCTGCTATTGAAGATCGGAATACTCCCATTCTTCTCCACATATAACGCAGCTGCTATTGAAGATCGGAATACTCCTCTTCTTCTCCATACATAACACAGCCGCCATTGACGATCGGAATACTCCTCTTCATCCCCACACATAACGCACCTGCTATTGAAGATCGGAATACTCCTCTTCTTCTCCACACATAACACAGCTGCTATTACACATCGGAATATCCCTCTTCATCTCCACACATAACTAACCTGCTATTCGGAAGATTTAAATACCCTCTTCTTCTCCACACATAACACAGCTGCTATTGAAGATCGGAATACTCCTCTTCTTCTCCACATATAACACATACGTACAGCTGCTATTGAAGATCGGAATACTCCTATTCTTCTCCACATATATAGGAAAATATATCAAAGAAGGTTTGGATATTAGAAACTCCTCAACTGATTGTAAAAGCTTCCGATGATTGTAAGAAGCTTATCCCATACTACAACTCCTGTATTAGTTAGTTAAGCTATAGAACTGTAGTTATGTAGATGCCATACTTTGTACCTCGTACAATTGTTGTGCAATAAAGTTATATATAACGCAGCTGCTATTGAAGATCGGAATGCTCCTCTTCTTCTCCATACATAACGCAGCTGCTATTGAAGATCGGAATACTCCTCTTCTTCTCCATACATAACACAGCTGCTATTGAAGATCGGAATACTCCTCTTCTTCTCCATACATAACACAGCTGCTATTGAAGATCGGAATACTCCTCTTCTTCTCCACTCTAACACATCTGCTATTGAAGATCGGAATACTCCTCTTCTTCTCCATATATAACACAGCTGCTATTGAAGATCGGAATACTCCTCTTCTTCTCCACACATAACACAGCTGCTGTTGAAGATCGGAATACTCCTCATCTTCTCCACACATAATACAGCTGCTATTGAAGATCGGAATACTCCTCTTTTTCTCCACACATAATACAGCTGCTATTGAAGATCGGAATACTCCTCTTCTTCTCCATACATAACACAGCTGCTATTGAAGATCGGAATACTCCTCTTCTTCTCCATATATAACACAGCTGATATGGAAGATCAGAATACTCCTCTTCTTCTCCATATATAACACAGCTGCTATTGAAGATCGGAATACTCCTCTTCTTCTCCATATATAACACAGCTGATATGGAAGATCGGAATACTCCTCTTCTTCTCCATATATAACACAGCTGATATGGAAGATCAGAATACTCCTCTTCTTCTCCATATATAACACAGCTGCTATTGTAGATCGGAATACTCCTCTTCTTCTCCACACATAACACAGCTGCTATTACTCATCGGAATACCCCTCTTCATCTCCACACATAACTCACCTGCTATCGGAAGATTTGAACACCCCTCTTCTTCTCCACACATATCACAGCTGCTATTGAAGATCGGAATACTCCTCTTCTTCTCCACACATAACGCAGCTGCCATTGAAGATCGGAATACTCCTCTTCTTCTCCACACATAACACACCTGCTATTGAAGATCGGAATACTCCTCTTCTTCTCCACACATAACACGCCTGCTATTGAAGATCGGAATACTCCTCTTCTTCTCCACACATAACGCAGCTGCTATTTCAGATCGGAATACCCCTCTTCTTCTTAACACATAACACAGCTGCTATTGAAGATCGAAATACTCCTTTTTTTCCCCACATGTAACACAGCTGCCATTGAATATCGGAGTACTCCTCTTCTTCCCCGCATGTAACACAGCTGCTATTGAAGATTGGAATACTCATCTTCTTCTCCACACATAACACAGCTGCTATTACACATCGGAATACCCCTCTTCATCTCCACACATAACTCACCTGCTATTGAAGATCGGAATACTCCTCTTCTTCTCCACACATAACACAGCTGCTATTTCACATCGGATTACCCCTCTTCATCTCCACACATAACTCACCTGCTATTCGGAAGATTTGAATACCCCTCTTCTTCGCCACACATATCACAGCTGCTATTGAAGATCGGAATACTCCTCTTCTTCTCCACACATAACACGCCTGCTATTGAAGATCGGAATACTCTTCTTCTTCTCCACACATAACACAGCTGCTTTTGCAGATCGGAATACTCCTCTTCTTCTCCACACATAACATACCTGCTTTTAACGACCGGAATACTCATCTTCTTCTCCACATAAAACGTTGTAGTAGATTTTTTCCCTGTTTCGTCGACATCAAACTTGCTACTGATCATTGCACGGATCGTTCTGTTTACTGTTGTGCGGTCGCCTTCGAACGATGTTCTTTTCTTGTTGTTCCATCGTTATGACAACCAATATATATTGTTTCGAACATTCTGAATCGATGACGTCGTTATACCTATGCCGTAAGACAATGATAAAGTATGCATTGTAAATAGAACAGCTACTGACATCTATAGGCACGCAGTTTGTCCTTTGTCAGTAGGATATTCTTGTAAACTTTCTTTCCTAAATTAAAAAAAAGCCATAAACAGTAAAAAAAAACGAAGATAAATGAAAGATATGTAACAATTAGCTGAGTTTACAAATAGCAGCGTGTTCTAGAACATTACATTGTACAGGTTTTTTTTTCTTTTACTGCGCGAGTCTATACAGTTTCTCGTCCAATTTGTAAAGTTTCAACTTTATGATTTGTTATAGTTGACAGAAAGAATGGCTTTTGGTGTCATGTACACCCCAGTCCTTGCTTCTTTGATAAGAGAAAACACCTGCATACAATGTTCATGGTTAACTTTTTTTTACATTCTGTTTTGTGACATGATACCACTACAACGGCCGAAATAAGTTACGTTCCCACAAGAAGTTTTTCATAGTCCACGCCAGCCCAATATAAAATTCCATTGTTACATTGACTTGAACTTGAGCCTTGGTCGCATTTGCTGGATACGAAACTTTCTAGACAATGTTGAGGACACGCGTTTCCGTTTGTCGATGGTTGACACCACTAACGTTTTGTTTTGTTTTATCTATTTCACACACCAGCGAAGCTAATGTATTACGCGGAAGGGTGGTTATTATACCGACTATTTGTATATAGATACAGATATAGATACACAAACCTCCTACCTGTGTGGGGAGGACCCAAGTCATGGTAAGTATGCGGGCGGCATTCTGAGGGTTGATAGAAACACACCAGACATCGACTTCTTGTCACTTTTTGGCGGGAAACAATAAGGAACACTGTTGTTGCAAGCTTGGTTGCTAATGACTCTGAAAATGGCGTCACGGTACTTTTTCTTTGTGACGAAATTCTGTCTTCATTGCGCAACAATCAAAGGTTTTACCCACAATTCTAAAGAGCATGATATTTATTGTTTTTCTTCTTACGAGCTAGCATTTGTGTTTATGACGTCACATACGCAATTCTCTGTATTGTTATAATGAAAATATAAACCGAAGACCATGTAGCGTTAGTTGTTCTGGAAAGCACGCCGCTTCGTGATTTTCAGACACATGGATGTAAAACTGTTACAATCGATGTCACACAACAAACGTAACGTCAAAGTACCTAACCATTGGCGTAAGTTCTTTTGAAATGTATAAGGGGGCACACCCCAGTTTATTTGGGGTTTCAAATGGAGGCGGCACACCCTCAAGTCTAGCGACCATCTCTTCCAGGGAATTACCCTGAAGCAAAATAACTGGTTATGGGGTGAGCGGATATTCCTTCAGCTACAAGACCAACCGAGTTTAGATCCTTCAACTTCTTTAATTTTGAAAAATTATAGGGAAAAACCATTATTTTCATGTCAAAAATGATGCACAAAATCGGGCATTTTCGCATTGGATAAAACAGCTGAAGCAGATTTTTCCGGCAAGCACGACTGATACTGCCAGAAAGAGGAAAGTCTAAAGAGTAATCCAGCCAATTATGAAGAAAATTCTAGTACTTAAGTTTTTTTTATCATCAAAGACGCGCGGCATTGCAAATTGGCTTAACACAGCGCTTCAGAGGTCAATCTAGGTCACCGGCCTGTTTACATTCAGGCGTAGGAATATCCCGGAAGTAAGGCGCGGACCAAAACACAATTTGCACCAAAAACACACCATTTCCCACGCTTTTCAGCCATGTAACCGTTTAATGTCATTCCACAGGAAATAATGAGAAATCTCAACTCAAACATAGGTAACCGGTCGTTTCGTTACATCGCCTTTTCGTTACAGTCGATTCGTTACATACGAAGTCATTTCGTTACACATGGGAAGGTCATCTCGTTACACATGGGATGGTCATTTCGTTACACTTGATTATTATCCTATCTTGGTCGCATGTTAAACGCTATAAGTGTTTTCCTGTTATCTTTTTCAGGTTGATCTTCCTTGGTTGACATTAGAGACGTGACAGGACACTCAATTTTACGTTTGTTTGTTTTTTATCGTTTTGTTCCGTTCCGTGATACCAATACTATAGACACATATCGTTCATCCCTAACACGTCCCTGTTTCTCATATCTCTCTACTAACACTGTTCAATGTTTCTATATCTTCTAGAAAGGGTATTCGATTAAGTTTTTACCGGGGGAATGCGAATTTCGGGAAAGGTAAGTCGGGGAATAATTTGCGGCTCGGCTCGGCTCCGATCCAAGATGGCGGCCCGACTGGGTCGGCTATCCCAGCATGCACAGCGACGGTCTAGCATCAGTTCTCGACAAAGGAAAATATTTGTGTGCGTTGTAAGCTGCTTGGTTGTAGGAAATGTACGGAAACATTATATTTTCTCCTTCTAAACTGGCACAAACTGTCCATAGGTTTCTGTCCATACCATGTAGAAGTAGAAGAACATCTGCTATGTTACAATCACATTTGCCGCACAGGCTGACGGCATAACCCACGCCAAAACAACCGACGCGGGCGCCATTTTGAATTATATTCAGCGTGAAAGACGGTGCTAAGTTTTAAACTTTCAGCGTAATTTGTGGACACAAGTTGTACACAAGAAGGTGAAGAGTTTATCTCTCCCATATTTACAGAGAGATATAAGCCTGAATTTTTTTCCTTGAAGGGGTATTGGATATCGTTTTATAGGCATTTTGTCGGCGCCGAACGGACCAGAAGCCTACGAAAGTGCGTGCCCGCCGGTCTATTAAACAACAATAGGTCTTTACTGCGCGCGCTGTACTAGTATATCAACGATACTAAAGGCATCTAATCGTGATTTATTGTACACATCACAGCATATATGATAAATGATCAAGTTACTACATAACAGATATATTATGTGTAATCTCTCCTTGGTTCAGATGACCGTTCAAGCCGACATGCAGCGTGGCCCGTCAGCGCCTCCAGCGCTTAGCGGCGTTCAATATCTGCCGAAATCAACTTCAGTTACATTTCCACTGTACATTGCAGTTATAGGTACAAAGACAAGCTATGTCTAGAAAGTTATGTTTCATAATTAGTTGTTTTAGCTGTAAAATGATAGCACAAAACTGTTGGCTTTTTCATAGTACGTAAAGAACTAGAAAATGTCGTGTTCAGCACCAAGGACAGGTATGTAACCATGAAGATGGTTAAGTCGACAGGGAGTTAACTTCATGACCTCAACGAACTTTTAAATTACTTGTTGTATAAACAGTTTAAGGCCAAACTGGTGGCAATAAAGGAATGATAATTTTGTAGTTCATATATGACAGTTATTGTCATTGCTATGATACTATGATACTAGTGGTTAATTTACCATAATGGTAACTTTTGTTTCTTTTGTTTCTTAACAAGAGCAAATACATGTACATATTCCGGCACCACAATCAAATTAAAAGTAAACATTGCATGATAGTCAACAAAAACACCATACAATATTTTTGGTATCCTTTATTTATCATTTTTTTCAACTTTTGCAATTCCAAAATGTACACACGTACATGTACAGGGGCGCATAATTTCCCAACCATTTTCATACATGTATACACATCTACATTGTACATTAATATATAGCGCTGCTCCATGTAATTTTGTTACACTATAGAATGTCTTCTTATTACATAATACCGCTGCAACAACTTGCAAGAGAAAAGACTACGCTAACAGAGCGCTAGTGTGGCATATACCTCTTCTTGCCTCTATACCATCGGTCTACTTTCTTTAATCGCTTGGTACTTATATTCTGAGATATGGTAATCTTGTTTAATATCATAAACACCATTCTTTTCCCTTACCAGTTGCTGCAGGGATAGGGAAACACGGATACAAAATTCTTGGCAAATACACAATGTACATTCGTGAAGCTTATATTTCTTCGCTTCTATCACAACTAATGCAGCGCGTCCCCTCCCCATAACTTGGCAACCTCGCTCGGATAAACAATATATTTACAAACATTTATGGCATGTGACGTGGTGAATTTTGCATTCGTTTGGTTGGTGAAAGCAAAATGTATATAAACTTACGCAAACAGTCCCATTTACGATTCCTATACTGTACATATACACGTGATATTTCTTGATAACACTTTTATGGTGAGTGAATTTTGCATACACGTTGTATATGAATACTGCCTAAAAATTCTTAAGAAAAAAAAATTGATTCAGAATATTGGAATGATTATGCACCAATCAATATAAAATCCAATTGGAGAGGGGGCAATTCAGTTGAGTGTAATAGCTACACAAGGATAGCAAGGTGTTACATTGACTGCAGCACAATATAGAACAAAGAAACCCCTTTTCTTTCCTCCAAAGGTTTTTCATTGATACATGCATTGACCACACAAAGGTTTAGTTATACCAGGACATTGTGTAAGACATACAATTACAAGTACGGACACAAGTACCCAACTCTCGTAACAGTCATTCGTGTTTACAACAAGTACATACCATTTCAGCAAGGCACTCTCTCGGGAACATATCCCTCATCTTTTCTTGTAAATTCATTTACTTGAGTTTGACAGTAGTATTTCATGTTAGGGGTAAGGGGGGGGGGGGAATGGGTCACTAAGTTTTCAATTCATGGCTGAAACAATTTTGTGATACAGTAGTCATAAAAAAAAGAGACATATTCACTAAGTCAAGCATTCGCAGTGGACAGGTCACTGTGAAAACAAAACCACCGGAAAAGTTGTGAAATTTACGGTAAATGCAGAAACTTTTGCGGTGGTTTAATGTTCGCGGTTTTCACAGTGGCCGCTTCACCGCAAACTTAAAACCGCCACGAACATTTTTCCGTGGCAGTAAGAGACTAGAGTGCATGGTGCTATCATGAACTCAAAATTAAACTCGAAATTAAATCCCCGCAAACTTAGATGCATTTACAGTAATCAGTATATTTGGTGGGTGAAAAACTATCCAATTTTGAACCAACCTTTTTGAAGAGAACTTAAGCGATGCCCATTATGAACCAAAAAAATAAACAGCTCAATATGTTTTATATTATAAACAAATACAGGCCATTGCACAATACACTAGTTGATATATAAATACAAAGGGACTTTATGGATGGGGAAGGGGGGCAATTCTTAGTGTCACCATTAAATGGTGTGTTTTAAGTCTATGTTGCTTGGTCAACACAGAAAAACATTCACTTCTTTTTGGTACGGGTTCCTACTTTTAAACAATGGACACTTCAAATGTACAGAAACGTATCACCGATTTTGAAGAGATTTGTACTGCAAATTGTATCTATTATAAAAACTGTACGTTTGCCTGTTTGTTTGTTTGTTTTATAAAAACACTAAATCACAAGCTGGCATGACATTTTTAGCTTCTTGAGCATAAGTAAGGCCTCACCAATTTAATTTCTTGGTTCACGGATTCGCTCGCTCCAATTTTTTGGAAAAAAAATAAAAAATAAAAATTACCACTC
Organism: Branchiostoma floridae x Branchiostoma belcheri; assembly: GCA_019207045.1. Classification (NCBI taxonomy): domain Eukaryota; kingdom Metazoa; phylum Chordata; class Leptocardii; order Amphioxiformes; family Branchiostomatidae; genus Branchiostoma; species Branchiostoma floridae x Branchiostoma belcheri. The sequence continues at coordinate 10,548,121 of CM033031.1, forward strand.
AGCAAATTTTCACCATTAATGAAACCATTCACTAACTTTCTGGTGTAGCAAATTGGCCTTTATATCATAAGCTCCTTAAAGTGTGGGTACAGGTGCTGTTACTGTACAGTAATAGTGTTTTCGTACTTTTTTCAAGCTGAAAACTTTTTAGTCTTTATGTTTGGATTAGCCCTTACCTTTACCCCAACCATTTTACAATTTTTATTTTTATTTTTATTTCGCCCTCTCGCTCCATATTTTTTATGAAAAAATCCGTGAACCAAGAAATTAAATTGGTGTGGCCTAATGTTAAAAAAAAACACTTGGTTTGGCAAGTTCTTAGAAACTAGGAAAACTGGGACATATTGAAAATTATGTTTTATGTGAGATCTACCTTCAAAGTTCTTCCAAATGGTACGACCTTCAGATTAAGAATACTAGATTGTGGTTTTGGGAGGGTCCATGTTGCAGGGGAGGGGAGTTTGCTCAAGTCTACAGTTCCAGATATGTGGTGTTGCAGCTTCCCATATACCAAGCCTTATGCCATGTAAATAAACATGTTGATGTTGTCCTCATCTCTCCTCATGTACTTGTGTTCGATGAGCCACTCAATCTGTTCCTTGATCATCTTCTTAGATGGGATGAACATGTTCTTAAGAATCTCCACTAGCTCTGTCTGGAGCTGGGCATTGGAGATCCGCTTCCTCATCTTCATAATCTTCACTATAGCTTCCTGTGGAACGAAAATAAATACTGTTAACTCACTTATTTTTTTACAGGGTTTTTTAAAGGTCCGTGACCAAAAACTTCCGTTGTACAGTAGAAATAACGCATATTCTTATAGTGTCTTGATCTTACAGTAAGATGTCACAAAACAATCTGAAAGATCAGTGTTGATAAGATCCACGTGTCTGTAACTCTTGCAAGTTTACGTTCTGAAGTGATTGGTCAGCAGTATTGATCCTGAAGAAGGCGACAGTGGTCGTTGAAAACTTGATCCGTGTATACCTTTGTATTGGCATTGTACTATGTCACACAAAAAATCACGGCAAACATTTCAAGGTATACAGTATGTGCACAAGGGGATAAGTGTTTGGGAAACAGCTAGCATTTGTTTTCTGACACTTTTTGTTCGAGATAAAGCTTGGAGGGACGGAAAGATATTAACAAATAACAATATACATGGTAAAAGAATACCATTGATGTTGCAGCATTGAAAGAGAAGTGAAGAAGACAGCTGATAAGCAGCTAAATTTGATGTTGAAAAATCACATCTTTTCTTAAAGAAACAACAATACTAGACTGTAGTGGCCGTGAAAGTAAAAAGTTAAACATGAACAGGTGACCCTTACCTGTGTCCTGAGTATCCTGAGCTGTATGATACCTTCGTTGTCTTCTTCCCGTGTTCTCTCTGTGGACAGCTGCAGTCTACCAATCAGGTTGATCTTCCCTCTCTTCTGGAGTTTCCCATTTTTACTGTAACGGGGGAGGGAGAAACAACTCTTAAAATTCAAATATTTTGTATTCAAGGGCAATTAGCATCACACACTATATACTGAACATGTAAATGCAGAAATGTTTGCGGTTTTCACGGTGGCCATTTCACCGAGAATTTAAAACCACCGCGAACATTTTTCCATGACAGTAAGAGACTACAGTGCTTGGTGCTACCGCGAAATTAAAACCAGCGCAAAAAGTCCTTTTCCTGCTACAGCGAAATTAAAACCCCGCAAACTTAAATGCATACTACCCCGCGAACTTAAATGGGTACTACTTACATGAGGCCAAACTCCTGGTTGACCCAGAAGACTGTGCCCTCCTGGAAGTCTTTAGGTGACTGAGCTTCAGGTTCATACACCAGGACCTGTCTCTTAATCTTAGGGAAGGCCACTAAAGACTGGAACAAACAATGAGAACAGTTAAGACTGTAAGTATTAAGCATTGAGCAAAAAAAAAACATATAGGAATAGCAGGGCTCAAAATACTTCTTTTTCTAAATGTAACATTATTTTGGTGCAGTTACTATATATAGCCTGTGTACAATTAGGATAGTAGTTCTCTACAACAGTCACTTCTTGCCGTGACTTTTATTGTACGCTTCACACAATCGCTTCTCTGCTATTCTGTCTGGGAACCTTGACATCCCTAACAGTCATCTGGAATCGTCCAAAGTTTGGACGAGGGTGCTGATTGGTCGCTAAACATGAACGGATTAACTAATGGGTCAAAGTGCTCTTTCGAACAGGTGTTTCGACACCCAAAACGCCCTCTGTCTGTTTCCATGTTGGAATGCCTGTTCGACTGCTGTAGGACCCATTCTTTAATTCGTTCATTAAAAGACGTCATCACCAAAAGGTTTAAATAATTTATACAGTCCCCAGTCGGGCTGCTGAAACGAACATAGGAGCGAACTACTTCTTATATGGTACTTCGGCTATACTTGATTTAAGTACAAAGGAATACTTTGTAAAATAGCAGCAGCAACAACACTCACCCATAGTGTTCTCCTAAGCTCTGTATCGGGAAGCTCAGTGGCTAACCTCAGGTTTTCCAGCGGTATTCTCTCTAGTGGCCTCTGGTTCCAGGAGAACAGGACCGCCATCTGAAAGGTCGTGACCTCCAGGTCGTACTGACCTACTTTGTTTTTGAAGGTTATCTGAGGACACAAGATCAAAGTAAGTGAAAATCACGATTGCTGCAGAGGACAACAGTGGTACATGTATCTGTTTCAGAACTCCTGCCTAGTATTCAATTCCACACGTTGATGTGGAAAGAGTTACGGTACATGCATGCTGTCTGTTTGAAAAAAGGTTTCTGGCAAAAAAAACAAAGCTTTCAAATTCGTGCTACATTGTACACACTGTCACCAGCCTGAATTTTTTGTCTGTGCCGCCTATTGTTTGGGAGCTCAAATTACATGTAACTGTTGTTTCAAGCTCACAAAAATACATTTTCATCAATCTTATGACAATGAAGTGCAAATCATTTTTAACGTACGGGATGAATTTCTTGTCCACACCTGAAACTGAGACTAAAGCTGACTGTTGAGTTAACAATGAGACAGGGCTGACTCCAGCTTTCTGGTCCTACAATGTCGATTTTCCTTGTTCAATAGGTCATCTTAAGCTGATGAAAAAATAATACATTTTCATACTATTGGTTGAGGATTTTTTGGGAAGGGATGGGGTAAAAAAAATTCCATTCCAAGAAGCAATTTTCAGAGGGTTGGGTCCTGGAGACAGCCCTACAACAACCACACTCCAGAGTAAAGTTTACCCACAATGCCATTAGACATGAGATGATGCCACTGCAGTTTCCTGCCGCTGTGAGTCTTCCTGTAGTACTCCTCCACCTCGGGGATGTAGTCTTCCAGCTCCATGGGGAGAGACACAAACACTCGCTCCGAACTACGTGCCCAGGCACCCGCGTTCAGGACCTTGATATTTACACAATCTGTGGAGGCAAAGGAGACAAAAACGTGAAGAGAAGCGTAAAGAACACTCGCTCTGAACTACGCGCCCAGGCTCCCGCGTTCAGCACCTTGATATTTACACAATCTGTGGAGGCAAAGGACACAAAAATGTGAAGAGAAGCGTAAAGAACACACGCTCCGAACTACGTGCCCAGGCACCCGCGTTCAGCACCTTGATATTTACACAATCTGTGGAGGCAAAGGACACAAAAATGTGAAGAGAAGCGTAAAGAACACACGCTCCGAACTACGTGCCCAGGCACCCGCGTTCAGGACCTTGATATTTACACAATCTGTGGAGGCAAAGGAGACAAAAACGTGAAGCGTAAAGACCACACGCTCTGAACTACGTGCCCAGGCACCCGCGTTCAGTACCTTGATATTTACACAATCTATGGAGGCAAAGGAGACAAAAACGTGAAGAAAGCGTAAAGAATACACGCTCTGAACTACGCGCCCAGGCACCCGCGTTCAGTACCTTGATATTTACACAATCTGTGGAGGCAAAGGAGACAAAAACGTGAAGAGAAGCGTAAAGAACACACGCTCCACCAAACATTAATCCACCGCGAACATTTCTGCATTTACAGTATCTTGATATCTTACTTTAAATCATCTTGTAGAGTCAAATAGCTGTTCAATGATAAACTTTTGTGGGGACATAATTTGGAGGCGGTTTAAAATTTGGCTTACAACAATTCTGTGTCCATGGCGAACGACACAAACACCCACTCCAAACTACTCGCCAAGGTACATTTAGTACCTTGATATTTACACAATCTGTGCAAGCAAACGACAACAATAACATGACTGACAAGAATTTGAAGATCTCACGCCTCTGTGAGTTTCTCAAATTGTTTCATTGTAGATCATTGATCATGCATACACAAGAAAACCAAACCTTAATACTCAGAGGAAATACTGAAAATTCAGAAATGTTCGCTGTGGTTCTTTGTTTGCAGTTTTTGCGATGCCGCTTCACTGCGTACTCAAAACCGCCGCAAACATTTTTCATTTACATTATGTGACTACAGTGCATAGTGCTACCGCAAACTGAAAACCACTGTGAACACTCATTTTCCTGGTGCCACGAAATTTAACGAAATTAAATCCCTGCAAACTTAAATGCATTTACTTCCCTTAATGTTTTCCACAAAAATTAAACCTGAAGAGTTCTCTTTTCTAAAGATTATATTGGCTTCACCCCTGAACCATCACCAAAAGAAGTTTACCATGTATTGTCCCACATACCTGCTATAGACCCGTGGCCCTTGTCCCGGATAGCTTCCTTAAACTGACTGTTGAGGTCTTCGCTGACTTTGATGTCCTGGAACATCCTGGCTAGTTTGTTGACATAGTCTGCTGGCATGCCTACTTCCTGTAGAATGTAAAAAAAAAGAATTATTGGGCTAGCCCCTGTGGCATTGCCAAAAAAAGGAAATATTATGTGATACCAAAATTTTGTTCCTTGTTCTAAGATGAGGAAGAGATGATATTTTCATAGAAAATGTTTGTTTTCTTTTTCTGTGGGTTGCAAAAATATAATATAGAAACATTATACCTATGACTTTGGATCATAAAAATTATGTAGTCTTCAAAAATCACTGCACTACACGTGTGTACAACCATTGTTCAAAACAGTCACCGTGCAACTCAGAAAGCTGTATTGTTGCAAAAAAATTGTATGGTGCAGATCCGTTTCTTAATACATATTCTACATGCAATACAACAAAAAAATAGTTGTGTAAAAAAAACGACATCAAGTCCTGGAGCAAAAAAAAACAATATTATACAGGACTTAGAATGTAGCCACACTCAGTTGCCATGGAGATATGCAAATGAGCCTCACCCTGAGCCACTCCACCATGTTTTCTTCCTTCTCACTGTCGGCAGAGCTGTCTAGGATGAGCCTACGGGTCAGGTGGGCCTTGTGGTACCTCATAAACACATCCTTGTTCTGTACGTACTTCAGCACTAGTAACTAACAAACAAACAAACAAAAATTGTACATGTACAGTCAAACCTGTAATCATCTAAACAAAAACAAAAAAATTAAAATCATCTCAATTACAGATTCATAATCATATCATAGTGGTAATCAAGACTTCTGAACTGATGGTTGATTTTTTTGGGGGGGATACCCTGTGGTGTGGTTCCATCATTGTTTTCTTTTAGATGTGTGCACCACCTAGTGACTCTCAGGAATATTGCACAAGGTAAATTATAAACCTATTGTCCAAGCAAGGATATACTTTAGAGTCCACTCAAGTATACACCACCTAGCAATTTACAGGAATACTGCAGGTATTGTTTCCTAAACACTGAAACATCAGGGAAAAAAATTCCTTGATAACTTGTATCACCGACAACTTTTTTTTTTCAATGATTTAACCCAAACTTCCAGAGATGATCACACTTTGTTACCAGTAACATACTTACCACATCTTTAAGTCTTGCATCTATTTCGTCAGATGTGAGTTTCTTGCTCAGAGGAGTCTTTCTCAGCAGCATGTCGCAGTAGTTGGCTAACAACTCCGGACATTTGGATTCTGGCTGCGTCTTTGCTACGCTGTGTTGGGGTCAGAACACCAAGTTGCCATTTAAGTATCTTAGATTGTTTAAGCTTACAAAGCAAATCAAACTAATATTCTAATCTAAGCAAATGTTCCATTGCATTGCTCTTCCTCTTGTACATAAACGACTTGCCAGACCAGCTCGATTCAAGTGTGAGGTTATTCGCCGATGATTGTCTGCTATATATAGAGGTATCTGCAAAGAATGACTCACAACTTCTTCAGAAAGATCTGAACACCCTGGAAGAATGGCAAAGGAAATGGCTTATGCAGTTCAATCCTGACAAGTGCTATATCATGCACATAACGAACAAACGCACACCAAATGTGTCCCCTTACCAGTTTTGTGGTCAGACATTAGCAACCACAAAAAGCCACCCATACCTAGGTGTTACGTTAACAACTGGGCTGAAGTGGGGTGTCCATGTTAACAAAATAACAACCAAGGCCAAACAGACATTGGGAGTGATCAAACGTAACTTGTGGGCATGCCCAGCCCGCGTAAAATCACTTGCATACACGTCACTGGTAAGACCTAACCTTGAATATGCTGCAACAGTATGGGATCCGTATACAAAGAAAGACAAAGATAAACTTGAAAGGGTACAGAACCAAGCTGCCCGATTCTGTACAAACAACTACAACAGGGATGCTAGTGTTACCAAAATGAAAACAGATCTACAGTGGACATCACTTGAAGACAGAAGGAAAATGTCCAGACTTTGCATGATGTACAAAATGACCAATAAGCTGGTGGACGTACCGACTGATAAGTATCTAATACCAGCTCAAAAAAGAACAAGAAACAGCCATGACTTCAAGTACCAGAGTTTCCAAGCTAGGATTGATGTGTTCAAAAATTCGTATTTTCCCAGAACTATCGTAGATTGGAATTTGTTATCACCAAGTACAGTAGGGGCATCTTCTCTGGATAGTTTTAAAGAACGCTTGCAGTTAGATGTGCAAAAGTTAGGTGTGACGGATCGTTCAGTGTAATATAACCAGCTGCTGCCGCGCCGCGTGCCTGCGAAGCTGGTGTGTTACGCCGAATGGCGGTTATACCGGCTATATAGATACAGATACAGATACAGATACAGAAATGACTATCAATTCTCTCTTAACAGATTGGAAGAGCGAACAAGAGCATAAGTTGGATACGGGCTAACTGCAATATTTGAATGTTCAATAATTTCAAAATGTCTGGGAGACTTATCAGTAACAACTACATTTGTACTCACCCTTTTTGTTTAGAGGGAAGCTCTAACCTAAATACAGTTGTATCATTCACTACATGCTTGTAGGCCTGGAAAAAAAATAGTCAAAAGATCAACAGCTGTTCCATTGGAATAACATTCACAATACTTGTCTGAAAATATGAACTTCATATTTTTGACAACACTTTCTGAGAGACTCACATATATTTATGCACAATATATAATACACACAAATACAAAAATTAAATACGCTCTCAACTACAAGCAGGATTTTTATCATACAGTACATGTAAAGTTGCACTTTGCATTCAGTATGTACTGTCAATATGCACTTCCTATTACACTCTAATCTAGAATTACAATGTATCTACAGATACATATAGATGAACTAGCATTTTCCCAGCATACAACTCTAACCATATTCTAAACAAGGAAATTAAAAAGACACACTTGAAAGTTACAACTGCAACTTACAGTAATCATGAAATGTAGAACGTATTACTGCAGTAACTGTTTCCTTACTGATACATGTAGTCTGCTTACCTTGTCCCTAGAGGTGAGAAACCTGGGGTCATCACTGAAGGCTTTCTTGACTAACATACTAAAGATGTTAAACAGGGACAGCAGCTGTTCAACATACTTCTCAGAATCCTGAAGAAAAAAGGAAGTTTTTTTAGCCCTTTCATATGATTTATTCTTTTTTTTAGATTTTCCACGTCAGTCCCTAGTCATAACAGGGGACTGTCGCCTTTTCAGGATGTCAACCCTGAGACTAAGGTTTGATCCAATTGCACTGGGGAGGATCCCTGTTCTTGGTATACTTAAGGTCATCAGTGCCTGAAATACTTTTTTCATCCAGGTTGCCCAAAAAGCAAGGTTGTGCCATCAACATTTCAGGTTGCATGTTTTTAAATCAGCTGTATATCCATTATAATGATATTTGATAATATCTTCTTCCAGTTAGATTTATCTACTTATGTTTTATCTTATCAAGAAATATTAAATAAATGCTGGTGTGTTACGCCAAGCGGCAGTTATACCGGCTATATAGATACAGATACAGATACAGATAAATACTTAAGTACGTAGGTGGGGGAAAAGTGGTGTTCCTACTACAAAATTTCAGGTTGCACACTGCGCTACCTGGGTTTAAAAATAAGTTGCACCAAACAAGATGTGTTTGCAAGTGTGCAAGTGTGTATTTCGAGCACTGGGTCATCCAAGAGGATATCCCTATTCAAAGCAAGGTGGTCATTTTCACCCGAGTTGACTCAGAGGAAATGGGTTTTAAGTGCCTTTCCCAAGGGCACAACAGCGTCTGCAAGGGTTTGCAACACAGAACCTTAAGAATCTCACTAGTACTCACAGAAGTGATAGTCTCTGCAGCAGCCACCATGTCAGCCAGGCCCTGGTTCTTGATGTGCTCCTCCAGGTCCCTCAGCATGGGGTTGATGCCGTCTGGCACCCGGTCTAACAGCTGGAACATTAGCAGCAGCTCTGCACAGGCGGGTCAAAGTTCATCATCTGATAAGCCATTCTGATTGGTCAACATTTCCAACAGTTGAAATTTAAAACTTTAAATATCAACAGTTACTGCATCCTAGTACCAACTTGTCGGATCAGACTTTTTCATGACTTAAAAATTCATTAATGAAAAATACGGAATGATTTAATTGTCTTGTTGAATGTTACCAGTTGGGGCTAAAAGAAATTTGCATCTTGTTAAAAATAGCTTGCAATCGAATCAATTATATACATTTAAGTTCGCGAGGATTTAATTTCACGGTAGCGGAAAAATGGACTTTTCGCAGTGGTTTTATAGACTGTAGCCAAATAATATAATTGATAAATGTTTGCGGTGGATTTAAGTTCGTGGTGAAGTGGCCACCGCGAAAATCGCGAACATAAAACCACCGCGAACATTTCTGCATTTACAGTACTGTATTTTAGTATTATTCAAGTTCATGTAGGCATAAACAGTTTTAAATTTGAGGTTGGAAAAACCCTAGTAATGAAATGCAAGTCTTAGACTGTAATGCACATGTCTGCAATGTGGTGAGAACTTGTTGTGAAAACAATGAACAAAACAACAATGCAACAGTTTTAAGATTAACAGTACAGCACTTTTCTGACAGTTTTTGGACTTACTGTCTGTTTCATTTCTCTTGATCATAACAGAACACTCAGCAAGGATGGTCTCTTTGAAGGCAGTTACAAGTACGTGAACACAGCATTCTGTAAGCTGTGGGGAGAGAAAACACAATAAAACATTAACATTTGTCAGCAATCTACAACTTCATAGGTCACTTAAATGCAAAAAGGATTCAACTACTCCTTCAAAGCTACTTATAAAAATGCCGCTTTCAAACAAATATTTCTCTAACATAATATATTTTACTTCAATTTCTAATTACAATTTTTACTCCAATTCTTCAATTGGGAATACCAAGGGCCAGTGTTATTATGCTTCAGAAAAAGTAACATTTCCAGGGAAAAAATGTCCACCGTTTTCTTTCTTGTGATAAGTCCAGTTTGCCTGCAGTTTGCAACAAAAGTGCTAGGTGTTGTTTTTGACATGCTGAATTTATGTTTCCATGCACAATAAGCTTTTCCCTTTTACATGACAAATTGACATTATCCCTTTGCAGGAGCAGTCCTTAATTTTTTGCTGAAAAGTGACGTACGATATGCTTCATACAATGTTAGATTACAATTTTGGACAGATTTCTACGATGCGTTATGTCATGGTGAGTTCGCGATTAGGGGCATGATGAAAAAAACAAAAACGTGTTAGCTACGTGCGTCTACTTGCGGAAGACCTTACAGATCCCCTGTTCAGGCCGAGTTGGCTCCTACAGAACTAACCTGAAACTGCTGGCTTGCTATCTGTCCTATATGGAGGCTTTTCTGAAATATAAAACCATGCAACTGAAAAAGCTCTGATTTAATGCACTGAGCCAGCAACTTCATGCAGAGTAGAAGACAAGAAGCTTGGATTTTCGAACATTCCATCCAAGTTTTTATCACAACGATTTAGACTGGCATGTAGCGAGAAGCGAATGCGTATGTCGGAAGGCCGTACCATGTTGCAAGGCTGGTGGGGGTGTGGGAAGGAAGGGAGAAACAGGTTGGGTTATAAATTGTTAAGATATTAGCATGAACATAATGAAGCAAAAGGGTGAGTAAGGAAAAAAGCACATGGGATGTTACATGATTGCACATTATGCATGTTTACAATACACAAGTCTATCTGATGAACAACTTATTTAAAATGCATTATCAATTTAGACCATATTATAGGTTTTCCTTTCAAGGATAATTTCTAAGCTCTGTTATAGTAACTGTTATTGTGCATTGTTACTTGAAGTATCAATTACTACATGTAAAATAAATAAAGGCAAAATTTGTGATGGTGCGCATCCCCCCCCCCCCCCCCTTTTTTCCCACAAGTTAGTGCAAGCAAAAGCAGTTTCTTTTCCAAACCTTACCTGGCATCATACCCTATCATATAAGAGCTCCATTTCAAAATTTGTGCATATATGTTTGCATACCTTTTGCACTGAGTCGCAGCCCTTCCTAGTTTCCAGGTATCTCATGGCCCGCTGTTCTTCCTCCTTTAGTTTCATATCAGCCTAAAGAACAATAATATACTATTAGGCTAGCCCCTGTGGCATCACCATAAATAGGAGACAAAAATAGTAGTGCTGAGTATATTGTACAGGAACAAAATACCAGAACACTGATGTACTGTTACTGTACTTTAATAAAATAACACTACACTATCCAACTATTTTTTACATGTTATTCCTACCATAAAGATTAATTTAGTATTGGAACAAGATGACAACATTTCTGAGCGTTAAAACTAGCACAGTATTTGAGCTGCTTTGAGGTCCATGAGTTTTCTGCGTAAGAAAACAAAATCACTATATTTCGAGAATTAGAGTATTGCCAAAAGACGGCCAGTATAAAACTTGCAGCTTCTAGTTCCAGAGGCAGGACCGCTAACCATTAGACTACACACACAAATTTCTATCTCATTTGAGTTACGAATCAAAGAGTCCTTACATATTTCATGTAGTTCTGGACCCCGTTGTCTGCCAGGTATTGGGGTGCCTGTGCCTTGTAGAAGGCCTCCGTTGCTTCTATGTATGCAGCCTCGAAATTTTCCTTGTATATCTTTAACTTGTCCTCAGGATCTGAACATAGGTTGACTGAAAACACAGGAGATCAAAGATTGTTAAGAACATCTGATCAAACAATGGTGGCAGGAGTTCAAAAATTTCTTTGGCTCATATTTTGCACAGTGATAGTACTTGGTCCACAACCCTTCAAAATAACTTCCTTTTAGATCAAAACTCTCGCATATTTTTTACATCTCAAAAATATGGAAATCAGCATACATACTTTACTGCAAAACAAAACAATATTCTGAATAGAGCAACACTCTGGCTTTTTCAAAATTGTTGTGTAATTTTAGTTCTTTTTTAATTCTAGAGATACATTTTAGTTCTTGGGTTGCCTGAAAACAATGCAATGTTCCAAACTTCCAAACGATGTAATTTTGGGCCCAACATTGTAACACTTTAAGTGCTGAAACAGTTTGCAAATTTGCATTGTGAATGCAAAATGGAAACCGTTTCCTGTCCGATTTTTAGGCCAAACGGATAGCACCATTTCATTTTCACTTTATTTTACCTACCATATGATTCCCTAACCCCGATGACCAGTTGTGAGTCAAAGGCCTCCCCCATCCTCTCAGAGTGCACCAGCTTCATGGCGCTGTCCTGGAGACGCTGTTTGATGTTGGAGAAGATGCTCTGGTTCCAGCTGTCCAACATCAGCTGTGGTAAACAACAACATTTTAGTGTCAACAACTATTTATCAGTAAACACTACAACTAAAAGTGAGCATCTTGACTAAGTCTTTCTGTGTTTTTCAACAGACATTCAATATTCTACGACAGATTATTAAACAGTTTAATAGTGGATTGGGCCTTTCTGCAGTGGTTGAACAACTGTGTGGCCCAAGGGCTGTGGAAATGGAGATGGGCACCACCCTACACTGTAGTACACACAACATGACATTTGAATGACTAAATGTACCCACACACGTAAATGAAAAAAATCATCAGATTATGACACTTTTCTCTAGGGTGGTCAGAGGTCAACAAAATGGCTGTCCTCATCACGACCTATACAAAATGCATATCAGAAGTAAGAGTCAATAAACTGCAAATTTTTAAACTTTTGCAGAGGTTTTATTTTGTGGTAGAATGAGATTTCTGCAATACTTTTAAGTTGAAGTTTAATAATCAAAAGCTAAGATATCTACATGGCACCATGACTTTGCGTTGGAGAGTTTGCTCAAAAAACAACAAAAGTTTCAAAATTTACAGTAGTAAGTACATTAAACTCTAAGAAAAAACAATAACTCGGTTCCTTTACAGACCTTCCTAACAATGCTGTCCTCCGGACTGTTCTTTTTCTGCACACTGCTGACCGTCTTGCCAGCGAGGGACGTCTCCAGCTGGCCGAACGGCTTGGGCAGGTACGAACACTGCGTGAAGAACTTCCGCCACTCCGCGATGTACGCCTTCAGTAAGGCCGTGTCGTCCTGATGGGTCAAAGTTCGCTGGAAAGGGAGAAGAAAAGATTCAAGTTATGAAGCGAGGAAGAAGCTTCCGAATATACATTTCTAAAAGTAAAAGAATTATAAACATGTTCTGTGTTGATATCATAGTTTGAATAGAGAAGGTATTAGAGTTTAGCCACAATGCAATTCTGAAAACATTGCACATCTAACAATCATGGGAAAACATGGCAATTGCCAAAAAAAAAATTAATATTCATATTTTCCCGGACAAAAATGCAGACATCTAGACTAGATCTGTCAATTTGCCTCTTATTATCAAAGCTAACAATGTCCTATCAAAACTAACAATGTCTCCATCCGATAGGACTGGATAAATGGACGTTTATGGAACTCCCATGTTGAATGATAGCCACGTCTCCAGCACATTAAAGAACCAAACACAATATCACCAAGCAGTTTCTACTTACCATACAAAACTAATGTGTGATACCTATAGGCAGTAAACTAGGCTATGTGAAACAAACTGATTATAGTGTTTCCGCTGGCCCGGGCTGAATACCCTTTAAGCGTTTTCCATGGTGTCCCCTTCCATGCCACGCCCGTGCCACACCCCATGCCACACCCACCTGCTGCGCTTGTTTGATGAACTCCAGGATGTCATCCTGTAGGGCCTTGTGAACCTTTCCTGGTCCCTTATCATCCCATAGACACACCGAGTGCACATCCCTGTACATACAAACAAACAAATACATGTACGTGAGCTGGTAAACAGAACTAATAATTTCATAAAGTAAATGACAAATTTATGCTTTACCTTCAATACATGGCTTATATTTAACTAGTTGTAAAATATAAATATATGTTCTTCCATTTATTCATTAATGCGGGTTTGGCACAACAGTACATGACAATAGTCACTTGCAAAAATTTTTCAATTCAACAACATGTAAGTTATCCTAAAGGCATTATAACTGAAGACTGATAGAAAATATAGAAAATCTATGGTTACCAACCCAGTTAACCTTTTACATGCTAAGGGTGGCCCTAAACTAAAGTAAAGGCCAACAGGTAAGTTAGGATACTGAGGTTAAACCAATTGGTGTACCAGAACAATATCTGTCACTCAGCCCTGGTGGTCTTCAAAAGTCACTACAGAGCAGATTAATATGTTATGTTCTAAGGGTGGTCCATAAAATAACTTAGCCTTAGGAAAACAAAGGTTAAAGTGATTTGAATAACAAGAACACATCCAACTATTCAGAACTGGTGACAGGTTCCTGGTACTCCATACATTATCTTCACATCAGGATAACAAAGGTTAAAGTGATTTCGGAAGCAGAACTGGCCCTGACACTAAGGTGAATGGCTCCTGTGACAACAGCTTGAAACTACTGATAACATTTTATATTCTTACTCTTAGGGTGGTCCAAACACCAACTTGGCATTAGGATAACAAAGGTTAAGTGAATGCTGTACCAGAACAGGTCCTACCACTCAGGTGAATGGCTCCTGTCACAACAGCTTGAAAACAACATGTACTAGTACTGTTAACCCATTATATTCTAAGGATGGTCCATACACCAACTTGGCCTTAGGATAACAAAGGTTAAGTGTATGCTGTACCAGAACAGGTCCTGCCACTCAGCCCTGGTGACTGGTTCCTGCCGTAACAGCTTCAGGACAGTGGGCCGCATGCTGTCCCACTTGTCTTCAAACTGCAGGCTACCTTTATCCTGAAACACAACAATGAGACGTTACATTTTTTCTAGCCTGTTCTATTTTGAAAAATAAAACTTCCTGGCGATGCCACAGGGGCGGATGGTTTTGACGGTGAGTACCTTTCCACTAAATGCTGCCACCAAACATTTCATTAAGAATGCATATTTTTACGTTTTGTGTGCTCCAAATGTAAAATAAACCGTTGTGCAGATCCAATTGTGATCACTCAACAGTCGTACACGGATTGCCATCCACTGGAAAAGGAGCCTTAATCAGTTAATGGCTGTTTTACTTTTAAGCAGCAGACTGATCCTGGCTGTCAATCATAATTAGCAGTTCAACCAATGAGAGAGTGGATATATGTCCATCACATTTCTACACTTCTAAGTTTTGTTTTGAATTTTTATCTTAGGACAGAAGGAGACATGTATACCGTAAATCTTTATATGTTAGTGGTGGTTTCTTTTTGGTGGTTGAGACTATGTAGCAGGTCAAGGGAGGTGTTCCTCTGAGAAAGTGACAATGCCCTACCATGATGTTGACATCTTGCACATACATTTCCAAATTGCATTAACTACAGGACTATAAGATTATCTTTAAAAACTCAACTTTCCTTTCAACCACAAGATTAAGTCCCTAAAAAAATTCATGTAGTAAAATAGTAATTCAATTCTTTTGAGGAAACTTAATTTCACAGAAGAAGGGGTACAGGGATTTTCTGTTGTTGAACATATTTGCAGTGTTATTATTTTGAAGTATAGAGAGAGGTGACAGAGAAATTTTTTTTTTAAATATGAAAAATTTGAAGATGTAACATGTTACAGGTCCATGTAGAGTTGTAAACAAAATTGAGACAGTAAACATTTGACATTCTTTTAAAAAATCGTATTGTACCTGTTAATTCCTTTTCCAAACAAATTGTTCATTTTTCTTCAAAATCCATCCACAACTTCATCTTTGTAAACTCCAAGAAGTTTTGAATGCTATGCGCATGCATGGGTCAGGAATTTCTTCCTCTTTTCTTGTTACAGTAAACAATTCTGTGAGTCACAGTGTGTTTACTTTACAGTGTAAGGCTTGCCAATCTCCTGCTACAAACAGTTTACACATAAGCTCATACTTGGCACATAGCCAGTGTAGAACACACAATTTGTTAAGGTTCAGTGGCTATTCCCTTGTTTGGGCAAGTTACAATAGTATACCCTTTTTTTTCTCTTAAGATATTTGTTTATATTTTCGGTCTACTTTTCGCAAAAACACGGGGAAAAGAGGGCACATTTGTTTGGTTTTGGTCTTGTGACAATTTATAAATGCAATTTTCCAAAGGAAACATCTTTATGAAAATGTAGTACTATCATAATACATAAAGAAATTGACAATATTGCCATCATAGGTTATTAAACGTGAACATGATAGAAAAGTGACACTTTAGTTGCGAGGGAGAAGATTTGATTGTTTTTATCACGACATAAATCCATACTTGCAAGCAAGTTGTGTCATACATGGCATGGTAATTTTCAGCATTTGTGTTAGATATTTTCTTTCAAATTGACACGATTTAAACACTTTGTCATAGTTTAGAAACATGCCACTGGCTATGAAGTACATAATATTATCTAATATTATATCATATCATATCATATCACACTGGCACCTGCGTCAGACATAAAATGAAGTGCCAGAAAAAAAAGCACTCAAAAAATCACAGCATATGCGGCACCCTCTTGATACTTTCACTAATAAAACAACAATCGTTCGCCGTCAGAGAAAGCTACACAGACAACATCTGAAACACTAAGTTATCTTGCAAATTGTGGCTGTTAAGTGGACAAAATCTAGAGAGAAATAAGAGGGCGAGTCGACAAAAATGTCAGAAATATTTGAGCTGTGCTAAATTTACCTTCAACATTGGCGCCGCCATCTTGAATTTGTGGTCTCGTCCATTCTCGCAATTTGCGAGATTTCAGTATTTTAAAAATTGTTACAAATTTTTGATATCATAACAATTCCTCTGATAACAATTAAAAACAATATAAGATATGTGGTATTTTGAACCTAAAAGTATGCAGATTTATGGTCGTTTTCTTACATTTTTGTTAAACGAGAGTTGGATAGTGTCACGTGCTTTCACTACATTTTCTTTCCAAAATGGCGGTAGAGGAACAGAAAGCACATGGTGGCATCCCTCAAATGCGTTTTGTGGTGAGTTTGTGCGTTTCTTCGAGCGTTACAACGTCTTAAATCCTTAGAAGAATCTTTCAGAAAATTTTACTGTAGGAATTTGTGAAGTGTTTGCCTTGATTAGGTTGCTACGTGCAGTTGAAGTGAGCTCACCCCGCCCCTATGTTTCATCAATTATCTTTCAACTTCGAATTTCTGACAGTGACTTGCATGTAAAATCGTGCATACATGTTCACTTATACATTCTTCGCTTCACCTTGAGTTTAAATATCAAGGAACTGAAATTTTAGAATTGGAGATTAGCTCTGTGTGTGGAAAAGTTGAAGCTATCAGCTGAAATTAATATATCTTCTGAACATTTTTTGGAAGGAATTGAAGAAAACTAAGGTATCAACTGTTTGCGGTGGTTGTATTTGTGGAGTTTCCAAAATTATCCACTACAAAATCATGGCATCGCAAACATATATATCAGCTAGTTCACTATTCCAAGTGCGCATACGCAGTGACAGGAATCCTGGGGTAATAAGTCAAACTCAGTTGCAAATTTAATACACCTCATCTCCCCTCCTATACCACATTAATTTTTTCAGTCCCCATAGAATTGAATGTACAGTACAGGATGACAGGGGAACTGTGAGTGTGAATCATGAAATAATTGCCGTGGATATCTGTTCAAGGTTTTTCAGCCATTAACTCTTTATGTGGGGCCGCGTAGCACAGTGGTAGTGTATTCGGCCCGTGACCGAGAGGTCGCCGGTTCGAATCCGCCTGCCGTGTAGCCGGTCTTGTGCCCTTGGGAAAGGCACTTTACACGACTTTCTTCACTTCACTCAAGTGAAAAATGAGTCGTCCCTCGGATAGGACGTTAAATGGAGGTCCCATGTATGGGGAGAGCCATACCCCATGCACGTTAAAGAACCCCCACACGTGCGATGGTGCGGTGTGCGTTGGTGCAAATCCTTCTGTCGGAAGTTGGGGATTCACTTCAAATCACCCGGATGGAGGCCTGGCGACCTCTGTCTCGTATCAGCCACATGGTGATCTACATCATTCACCCGGACGGGTGTGTCACCCCGTAAGGGGTGGTATAACCCGTCGTTGTGCGAACATGTGCGAACATGTATATAGGGCTCCCTTTAAAATCAGTTACTACGTTAACTGAAGGGACTACCCTATAAAGATCAATAAATAAATAAATGAATAAAACTCTCAATTACAAACTTATCATACTCATGATACTGCTATTAATACTATTGTTCTCAGTTCTACCTGCTAATAAAAAGTTCTATCCCATTACTACATGTATCATGGTTGTTTCTGCCATGAATGCAAAAAAAGGTACAAGTTCTTGAAACTTTGAAATTTATTTAAGCACTGAACAATATTGTATTCATTGCAATCAGGGTTCTAGCCAGCATCCATCCTTCCGTCCTTTGACAGAATTGTGACACTGGGACGGACAAAAATTTTGCCCATTCCATCCTATGTGACAGAAAGAAATTGGCATGTAAAGATATTATTTGAACGGTCAACCAAACTGGGTCTGCCAGCAAAATTTGCCCCTCAAAATATCTAAGAAATTGCGTTGCAGAGGGTCTAGATGTGAAAATTTTCCCGGGGGGAGTATGTCCCCAGACCCCTCTAGGGTTGTCGCACCTTCAACAGGATTTCCAATCAAAATCCAGGGGATGGGAAAAAAATTCAGGATGGCTAGAACACTGATTTCAATCCATTCCAAAAAGAAGAATAAGTTGTTTCACTTTGGAAGTTTTGTCTGTGTTAGAAACTGTAAAGGAACAACTGTAAGTTCATTTAAGTTCGCGAGATTTTTAAGTTCGCGTATTTCGCTGAGACCTCTGCTTCGCGAAGTCATATACTCGCGAACATGCATGTTCAATATCGTCCCCCTCCCCACACCCTCCGTCCAAAAGATCCTGTCTCAACTACGTGTTTACTATGATAGCAACTTCAGCTTCAGCAATGACAAGACTCAATTGATTTATTTTTTTCAAACCGAAATAAAACAAAAAATAAAACCGAGTAGTACTGGTCTTTACAAATACAAGTAATGGCTATGGAATAACAGCAACTTAGATTTACAACAATTATAGCGGGGAAATTTTCACAACTAGAAACGTGGCAAACAAAACTCCGCTTACATGCCGAAAAAAAGACGTTCGTTTCATAATTCTGAGTTAGAACTAGAAAGGCAACATTTTTGAAAAAAATGCAGGATGTGGGCGAAGGGAAAAGAAAGCAAAAATCGCAGGAAAAGAAGCAACAAGAAAGGCAACATTTTCGCGAAAATGCAGCAAAAAGAAAAAAAATTAAAAAACATTGTCCATCCACGGATTCGACCCCGGAGCGTTGGTTTACCACGCGTGAATAATCCCATTGAGCCAGTGCTACAACATGTACGAGCATACGTTTTAACAGGTATACAAATGTATTGCGTTGCTTGAAAAAACCCGCGAGCTTCCACTGGCTATTTTTCTCGCTTATAATCGAAGGTATTTCACTAAAACTTGGACAGAATACTAGAATATTTTTTTGTGGGGCATTTTTATGTTGTTATTTAGCCGATTAGATGCTCTGAACTTGCTGCATTTTCAACGTTTTTGTGATACTGCGCTGCCGAGTGCCATTTTGTGACCTGTGCGTTGATAGGTTTACCCCTGACGTATCCACCAGACAGTCAGAATGTTAGCCAATCAAAAAGCTGGAAACGTGGACTGCATGCTACAGGTTCCATTTTTTCTGAGTTTTGATTGGTCGGGTGGAATATCTGTAGAGAATACTAAATGTGTGCCTTCGCCCACATAACTACTGTAAATATGTGAGAGGTAAACTCTTCACCTTCTTGTGTACAATTTGTGTCCACAAATTACGCTGAAAGTTTAAAACCTAGCGCTGTTTTTCACGCCGAAAAAATTCAAAATGGTGCCCGCGTCGCTTGTTTGGCGTGGGTATCCCGTCAACCTATGCGGCAAATGTGATTGCGACATAATAGAGGTCATTGGCCCCGTTGCGTTCAGTGCGTTGTCGTCAAATCACGGCCCAAACAGGCCGAAATGAGCCCAACAATGAGACAGTGGCTTGGTAGAAACACATTTTTTATTTAAGTACACCAACTTTAGAGATTATTTGAAGGGTAAGTATGAACTCTAAGGCGTAAATGGCATCTTTGACGGCATGACCGGTGTTGCGGTGTGGGTGGGAGGGGGGCACTCGCTAACGTCATAGTACCGGATCGTAACTTTTGAAAAATAATTGAAACACCCGCTCGCGAACTCAAAGATCTCGCGAACTCCTGATTTGCTCAAACTCGCGAAATTAAGTGCTCGCGAACATAAATGAACTTACACTAAAAAGTTACAGTATTATTTTCTGGTTTACTACGCCTACAGGAAGATGTGGATGCCTACATGAAGGAGCCGGAACATGAGAATGCAGAGAAAGTTCTCCGTAAGCTGGACGAACAGTACCAGAAATACAAGTTCATGGAGTTCAACTTACAACAGAAGAAGAACAGGTAACTCGAGTCAAGTGAAAAGTATTATTGTGGTATACATAGTAATCTCTACAGGAAGCAGATTTAAGAGATTATTAAATTCTTCAAAACAGGTTAATGCCCATATAATGTCACATATGAAAATTATTTGTGTGCTGTCTACCACTGTAAATGTACATGTAAGACATAGGTGAATAAGTATAAGGTGACAGCTATATAATAATGGATAGTTGTGTTATATTATATTATATTGTAGTTCGAACTGTTAGAACATTCTGAAAAAAAGATGTTATTTCACTGCCAAGGAAAGGAGCACGTCAAGAAAGAAAAAGATTTCTTGTATGTTTGTCCTTTAAAAAAATATGTTGATATGCCTATTCTCTTTTTCAGGTTGAAGGGCCAAATCCCAGAAATTAAGACAACATTAGATATAATTCAACATATGCAAAGCAGAAAGGTATGTGAAATTGTTTTTCCCCACAGCAAATTGCTCAAACAGTAACAGTGTTACACATTTTGATTTCTAACGCCAACTTTTGTCAAGAATGCATGAACAACAGATGTACTACAATGTCTTTTTTGATACAAGATCAATAATCGAATTTTATGTCAAATTGACAGTTTGTTTCACTGATTTTGAAAATGTCTATCCCATGATGCCTTGCAGGGTTCCAGTGAGCCAATGGAGACCAGTTTTATGATGTCAGACAATCTGTATGCCAAGGCAACCGTCCCTCCAACAGAGAAGGTCTGCCTTTGGCTGGGGGTACGTACCATAGTCATCTCCGCTTACTGAGTTTGATTATTTTCAATGTCTATTTCTTTGGTTATCTGAATTATTATGCATATATAAGCCTGTCTCACCACAAAATGGCAGGAAATGACCAATAAAAGCCACAGTTACAGGAGTGAAAGGTAGCTGAGTTAATGGAGTTGGTAGATTTAGTTATTTATCAATCTGTCATCAGGTCAATAAAAGAGTGGGGAGAAGTTGTGTTTGGTCTGTCTGTGTGTTTTTGCGATCACGTTTTAAAATGACATTCATATTTACCATGGAGTGACAGGAAATGGGGATGCGTATTTTTCTGTTCTTACCCGACAAGTGAATTGTGGAAAACTTGTCCAACCCTGACTGTACATACATTTGTACATGTAGCATTGGTCTTTCCTGTCATTACCAGTGGAAGAATACTGTAAATGCATTTAAGTTCGCGGGGATTTAATTTCGCGGTAGTGGGTAAAAGGACTTTTCGCGGTGGATTTAAGTTCGCAGCAACACCATACATGTAGACTGCAATCTAATACAATAATAGAAAAATGTTCGCGTTAGTTTTAAGTTAAAACCGCGAACATTAATCCACCGCAAACATTTCTGCATTTACAGTATCTCTTAAGTGAGCTGAACTGGATCAATGTTGCTTTAACCCTCCACAGGCTAATGTCATGTTGGAGTACACTGTGGATGATGCGGCGGCTCTGCTGTCCAAAAACCACAGCGCGGCCACGGCCAGTATGTCCCAGGTGGAGAAGGACCTGGAGTTCCTCAGGAACCAGCTCACCACCACAGAAGTCAGTATCCTTTGTGCAAAAAGAACCACTGGCATCTTTGCAAAATTTACATGCACAGGTATGTAAAAAAAAAATAAACCTAGAAGACTTCAGATAGTCTGACCCGTCCTTAATTTACACATTTGGTTCTTTACTATCTACATTAGTTTGGGAATAGGATACATGTATTTCTCAAAAGTAGTAAAATGGGGATCAAACTTCAGAATGCCTAATTGAACCCCATGCCACCTGCACTGATGCAATGCCCAGGTGAGTCGACAGTGTTCACCTGGCATTTAGTAGGTTGCGAGTTCAATCCCTGAGGGTCATATCAAACTGAAAGACTTAAAAATGGTACATTCTACATTCTCTGCTTAGCATTTGGGAAAGAGTATTGTAGGTAAACATACACACACTAGTACCAGTGGATAAGCTCCCTGCTGTAGTAATTGCACAAAGTTGTGTGGCCCAAGGGCTATTGAAATGGAGATAGGCACCTACATTTATGTGCCATCTGATGCGGAAATGACTTGAGCTTAAAACCTTTGAGGGCCATGTGACTTTGAGCCAATCAAATCCCTCACCTATATTTCAGTTGAATATTTGAATGCAAAACGTTTCTCTATTGCCAGACTATTCAGTTGGAAGGTAATCAGAGTAGTTGGAATAGGATGGAGACCACAGACTATATAACACTACTAGGAGACATTATAGTCCTTGTCTTGTATTTTGTACCTTAACCATTCCCCCCAGACATGGCCAGAGTTTTCAACTGGGACGTCAGAAGACGACAGGCAGCGAAACTACCTTAACCCTTCTCATGGCACAGTTACAAAACTGCAGTACCCCCCTCCCCTCCCCAAAGCTTTAACTAATAATTCGCCTCTCAAAGAAACATTTCTGTGTGCTCTGCCATCATTGTTTTCATCACCATGGATAGGTATAGATTTGTTGATTTGTTTGTTTTAACCACATACATGTACCACCAAGTGCCTAACTGTAATACATGTACATTTTTGTTTGCTATTGTTTTCAGTGTGGATTACTTTTGCCTATGTCTTATATGTTAAAACCACACTATGTAACATTTTGGTCCCAAAAGTAATGTGACAGAATTTGAAAGTTCACCACAAAAAAATACACCATCAAACCCACATATTTTGGAATATTATCCAAACTTTGATGTTTTCAAGGTTTGCTTTGTGCTCACTTTCAAAAAATGCAAATGTAAGGTTACAGGTGCAAAGATGTGCTTGCAATGAATTCATGATGTGTAAAAAAAAAGAATGGAAATAATTTGTGTTGATGCATTTAACATGCATACAGCTATTACTGTATGCAACATGTTTGGATATAATACTTTGTGTGTGTGTTTGTATTATTGGTGATATCTTTTCCAACATGAAACGAGCAAAATTTGTTGAGTTACTGTTTATTCAAAGTATGTACAAACACCATGTATATATTTGGTTCTTTTCTACCATTTTTTTGTTGTTTTTGTGACCAGTTGTCTTTAGGATAATGCTAACTGTATTCTCATTATAACATTTCCATATATCTGACAAGATAAATTTTTTGATTTCAGTTTGCTAACAATTTCTGTTAAAATCTATAATTGAACAACAATGGAGTCATCCACAAATATGTATTCATAAAACATCTGAAGTCATATTTCAAGGCAAAATTACATACATGATGCATGTAAAAGCATATTGGGTGTCTTTTTAATGCTATAGACCAATCCCATAGCCTCAAATGTTTGACAGACATGCAGAACCTCTCTCATTGGTCAATCTGCTAATTGTCATGCTCTCATTGGTTGAACTGCTAATTGTGATTGACAGTCAGGTCTATTTTGTGGGGCTCCTCTGCAACTTTCCTTCCACGTGACAGACACTCGTCCAGCCACCTGGTGCTCACAACAGCTGCCTCTGTACAGTCGGCAACGACCTGCTGCAGCACCTGTTTAGGGATAATGAATTCGGCAGCTGTCAGAATAGATATGGTGCAGCAGTGAAACATAATAAGTCGGACACAACTTGAGCAAAGAAGCCACATTTATCAAAAATAAATGCATCTGCAATGAATTGTTTGAGCATCAATAATAAATGTGTGTGTTGGAAGCTGAGGACTATCATTTCTTTGTCTTTTGATGTTTTGATCTTCAATATTTAATATTGCTGGATGGGAACAATGAATATGGAATGTATAAAGAATTATCATCCCTAAGCCCCTTGCACGCATAGAGTCATACCTATGGCTTAAAATGGTAATGCTTTGTCTTCTTAACACTCAACATTTGCAAAAGAGTAATACTGTTGAACACGGACCACTTCCATGGACTAGCCCCCAGGGCTGTAATGATTGCACAAAAGCTGTGTGGCCCAGGCCCTGGCTACAGAAATGGAGATGCAGGACACCCTATATGCGAGTGTGGGAAGGACTTTGACTTATAAAGAGCAAAGTATGGTACCGGTTGGTGTTAGATTTGAGCATCACAGCTAGGTGCTATGTCAGCGGTACTCACCTGATCATCATCCTCACTGCTATGTGAACCGACAACCACATGGGTGGTGTCTTCTGTAGGGGACTCACATACATCTCCATCATAAGTGAGAAGGGTTAAGGATTGCAAACAAAATGTATTAAAATAGGTAAAGTATTGAAACGGTGCTTGGTAATATGAACAACAGTTACCTAATTTGCATACAGAATTATGATATTATCCCCTGTAGCATCTCTACCCTTTGCATATGTCCGTATCCTATGAAGTGTCAGTATTTCATAGTGTCCATAGCCTGCAGTGTCTGTATCCCTGTAGTGTCTGTACCCCCTTTTAGGTTTATTGCAAAATGCTGTAAAATTAATTTTCATAATTGCTACAAATTTGAGTCTTTTCACTGCTGTAGCTTATCAAATGCAACATCCACCATGCGCAAAGAAAGATCTGGAAGCTTTGACCCCCAGAGGAAGGGCGTGTGTGGAGTACTGGAGTGGAAGAGTGTACTGATTACACAGGAAGATCCACAAAAAATATGTCCAAGATACAATGTATGTCATAATTCATAAAGTATACACAAAAGGATATGCCACAATGTATCTTGTGTACTTCCTCCTCTGTTCATCTGTGACATGCTGGAAGAACACCATCACACCCTGCATGAAATCTGGCAGTGGGTTTCCCTGAGTAGTATGAGATGTACCAGTAGTCTGTTGTGAAGTGGAGGGACCTGCTCCTGTAGTCTTCGTGACAGCTTGCTTCTTGTTCTTACGAGGGTAGTAGTAGCTACAGCAAAGTCAAGGTTATAATGCATGGCACATACATGTACATTTCTACATTACATAATGTATGGCACATACATTATGTAACTATATATATAACTAACACACTCAATGACATAGAATGCAACAATTGAAAATAAAAAGAAAGCTGCATTCTTTTAGAGAATCAGTGTATCATAGAAGAGCCATCATCATTTTACATGTTTAACTGACAGTGTGTTATCATTACTGCCTTAGTCTTTCTGTAAGTTCTGTCAAACAATGTAGCTGTTTGGATGTTCTTGACTCAATCTTTCTCAATTCTCATAGCTCTAGCTTGATAGGTTTTCGATCGAGTTCACATGCAACAAGCATTCCAACATAGTGAATAGTAGGTTGCATACAAGGTCATCCAACCTTGCATTACTGTGCTGTGATGCGGTAGAAGAACATCACTAATGATAGATCAAAGTGTCTATAGCTCAACCCTGCATTAGGTTCAGGCTTAAGTTCACAGAAATGCACTCTATCTTCCCATACGCACAAAGTCATCAGAAAGGATACATGTATGTGTTGACACCCCTGGAGGCCAGGTGTTTCCTGATCAGTCTCTCCGTGCCGTACCAGTTAAACCCAGGTGTGTTGTACCCTATTCTGGGCAGGTGGACACTGGCTACATACATGGAGAAAAAAACTATGTTTACTTCAATCTTATGTTACAATCTTAAGAAGCATATATCCATTCACAAAATAAAGCGCTTCAATCTGTTGTGGCACACAGAAACCTAAAGCCTCAACAATTATCTGTATAAAACTTAGATGTATGATTAAAAATGTTTTCTTTAAACACAATGAATCTCCAGATAATATGGCCAAGGCTGTTATAGCTACCCAGGCCATAAATTTAGTTATGGCTTGATTTCAGTTTAATTTGGATCAAACATGTGCACCCACTATGACAATGTTATAAAAATGCAGTCAACAATGCTTTACACCTGTAGTAATCACTTTAATTGTAAAAACTTCAAAGTATGTTTGACAATTATTGAGCATATGCAATATAAGTCATTACTAATAGCATTAAATAAATACTGACCTTTCATTCTCTTTGCTGCAGTACATATCCTGCCCAGTCCCTGGTTTAGGGCTGAAAGTTTGATCCCTGACAGCCTGTTGTTTCTGTCACGACTCTGAGCCACTATCAGGGCAACCTGTTGTCCAAAAGAAAACAAAACAGCAACATCACACACGTTTAACAATATTTAAACATGGAAAAAGTACAAGTAGTAAGGTCAAGAGATAAAAATGCGTCAATTGTCCAGTCCAACACTACTACACGATTGTCTAAAAAATTGTTTCTGTTAGAGGGGACATAATTTTGTAGCAGACAGAGAAACAATGCTTTTAGAGACTGTTTTATTAAGTTATCACGACATTCAGTAGTATAAAAAGTGGTTGAGGAAACAGTTATCGGAGGTCACTTCTAAAATAAAATCCCTGCAAATGTTTTAAGATTTACAGTGCATAATTCTTTACCCTACATATACTAAGGTTTAAAATATAACAGAAAAGGAGAACTTACCATGTCGCTGCCCTTGGGTCTACTTTCTTTGTCGTCTACAGCAATCAGGTGGGCATCTCCGAGAGCAAGATCTGTCATGGAGAAAATTCACATATATTTCTTTCAAGTCATCTCTCTGAACACATTGAAAGGCTACATACAGAAGCAATTAAAAATAAAGGAGCGAACAAAGCTAGAATACCAGACTAGACGAAAGTTTTCCCTGATCAGTTAGCCATATTTAGCAAGCAGTCGACAATGTGACACATACACATTGTGTACAGTACTGTAATTGTGGTCGTAATACTGACCTTTCATCTTCCCAGCTAGCTCATACTGCATCTCCGGCTGTGAGGACCTGGCTGACAGGGCTGAGAACAGGCCTCCCTGGCCCCAGGAACCAGAGTCATCTGTACACAAACATGGAGCATACTACAGGTCACAACTACACAATACTGTAGGGGTACTGACACTACAGGGCTGAGAACAGGCCGCCCTGGCCCCAGGACCCGGAGTCATCTGTGCACAAACATACTGCAGGTCACAACTACAAATAGGTGTACAAACACAAGAGGGGGTATGGACAATACAGGAGGTACAAATGTACAGTCACTACAAGTGGTATGGACACTACAAGTGATATGGACACTACAAGTGATATGGACACTACAAGTGATATGGACACTACGAGTGATATGGACACTACAAGTGGTATGAACACTATAGTGAGTATGGACACTATAGTGAGTATGGACACTACAGGCCTTGGGGTATGGACACTACTGGTGGTACAGACACTACAGGGGTTACGTACACTACTGGGAGTACAGACACTCCAGGGGGTACAGGCACTACTGGGGGTACGGACACTACTGGGGGTACTGACACTTCATTGGTACGGACACTACTGGGGGTACGGACACTACATGCAGGGGGTACGGACACTACTGGGGGTACGGACACTACTGGGGGTACGGACACTACATGCAGGGGGTACGGACACTACAGGGGTACAGACACTACAGGGTTACAGACACTACAGCGGGTACGGACGCTACTGGGGATACGGACACTACAGGGGATACAGACACTACAGGGGGTACGCCACTACTGGGGGTACCGACACTACAGGGGTACAGACACTACAGGGGGTACGGATACTACAGGGTTACAGACACTACAGTGGGTACGGACGCTACTGGGGATACGGACACTACAGGGGATACAGACACTACAGGGGGTACGCCACTACTGGGGGTACGTACACTACAGGAGGTACGGATACTACAGGGTTACAGACACTACAGGGTTACAGACACTACAGCGGGTACGGACACTACAGGGGGTATGGACACTACAGGAGGTATGGACACCCACTACCTGCAGATACACATAACCCCACACTGTGAAAACGTTATCGCTATATGAAAGCCTATGTCCAGAATGAAGACTGCAAGTATGTAGGATTTGGTATTAGACTTAAGTAAGAGAAACTAACCAACACAGTGGACAATGATGGCATCCTGATCCCCTGTACACTGTGGATGGGTAACGTCACCCATAACATAGTTGATGGCTCTCCTGTCAACATCATCATCATCATCATCTGTTACCATGGTAACCTCCTCATCACTCTCCTCCTCGTCTGTTTCCATGGCGATATTGCAGGTAGTGTAGCCATGTGACTTCCACTTTGCTTCCCTGTTAATGTTATAAAGGGGAGTGAGCCAAGAGTTATACACTTAATTACTGTAAACTGTTTGCTGCATTTTATATTCGTGGTGGCTGCTTCCCCGCAAATGCAAAACCGCCGCAAACATTTTTCCATTACATTACGTGACTACAATACATGTCATTTTCTATTGCTGCTGCGAAATCAAATCCTGGCGAACTTAAATACATTTGCAGTACATGTATAGAGTCCACAATAATTATTTTGGAATACAATAATGCCCTCTACCTGTCATGGGCAGAACTTCACATAGAAAATTGAAATAACAGTGCATGTCACTAGTGATGGACTTCTGGAGCATAGTGGGTCTACAGGTTCAGCGTTAAACTGATGAACACCTCTCTTTTAATCAATGCATCCATTTTTTGATGATATTCAATATCAATTTTAATTAATACACTGATAGTAATAATGATTTCTATCAGTACTTGAAGATGAAAAGGTCTAATTACACTTAGTAATTTATTCATTTTGTGATGACTACAAGAAATCATGGTTGCTGTTTTCTCTTATCAATGGTTGCCAAGGACAGAATTTAAGGTGTCCCCACCTCCTCTCTTTCTTCACTTGTGCTCGTCTCACTTCTGCCTCCTCCTGAAGCTTGGCTCTCTTGGCAGCTGCTTCCTCTCTCTGTTAGGAATAAGGCACAAATTTGACATAGAAATGAACCAAAAATTCACAGTTCAATACATGGATGCAGAAGCTATACTGACGCAACAAAAGATACTGCAACTTACATACAGTACATCTACTTACTAAACAGTAAATGACCTCCCAGGCCTTGTATCATCAGTAGTAGTTTCCATTTTATTCAGGTTAAGACAATAAGCTGTTGGCATTATTTGATATGAAAAGTTTTTATCAAATTCAACTGTTTAATATTTCTAAACAAGCCAATTGTAGTGAATTTCCCTGAATCTGAACTTAGAAATTAGGCAACATCTGTCTAGTCACACTATAATTTTTGAAAGATCAAACATATTTAGTTATTTGTTCCAACCTTTTTCCTCCTCTCTTCCAGCTCCTCTGGTGTCAGCTGTTTTCTCTTACGTGTGGGGAGGGCAGCCAGACTGACCAAGGGAGCCTGGAAATGACAAGAAACAAACAACTTTGATGTCAACATAATCATTGAAAACAAAACAGTTATTTGAAAACAGAGAGAAAAGTCTAGATGTTCTGAAAGCTTAACTAGTTAGCAAAACATGTGCACCAGGTAAGCATTTAGTTATGAATTATTCTACAAACAAATTTCAAATTCCTACAAAATTGTCCAATATGCATTAAGGTAATAAATTTCTGACATGGTAAATCTATCTTTTAGTAAATACCTTTTTCTTTCTGAGCTTTCTGTCTTCTGACAGAGTATCCTCTTCAAGGGAAGCTTGCACTGTAATGAATTGATTTCACAAAAACTTGCATTAAGATTACAAACCAAATAGTCAGGGAGTAAGTGAGTGAGTGAAAGAGTGTTGTCGATGTATGAGTATGAGTGAGTGTATGAGTGAATGAGTGACATATACAGTCACTTAAATAACTGTAATTAGCAGTGAAAGGACAAAAATAGGAAAAAAAGTTGCATTTGTCATGGTCAAGAATACTGTAAATATGATACCTGCTACAAGAGTCTCAAATGCCTTCAGATCATCAGCACTAGGTTCCTTTGAGTAGTCCTTTCCTTCAAACACATACATGTTGTGGGCTGTGGGAGGAAAATGCATTATTTTACCATACCAGCAATCATGGTGATGCATTGGCTAGTGAAAAACAAAGGATTAAAATCAATTTCTAATTTCATCCGCTAATCTATATCAACTTATAACCTAATCTGCTGGCATGCAGGCAAGCACTAGTCACAAACAAAAACATGAATCTCTCGTATAATGTTCAACAATTGCACCATCTGACAGATTATACAGAAACTGCAGAGCAGAAACATAGTTTACACCCATACAAGCCAAAAACATTACTTGAACTCCCTGGTTAGGAGTGAAGCAATAACTGAACAACATTTTTTGTGGTTAATTCTTTGATACCTATTTGAAAGAAAAGGTAACAGTTAAGTAGCCTGAGCACTATCCTCCATTATAACTAACTTAAAAGACTTTAGTGACCGTTGACTTTCGCTTGCTAACCACAGAACCAGCGGTCACTACAGTTTGGTACTCAGGCTAACAGTTTAGTTGTCATTTACCAGTTTCTTTCTCCTCCTCCTCCTCCTCCTCCTCTTCCTGTTCCTCCTGTGAGGCAGTGGTGATGTCCTCCAGGACCCAGTTCCCATGGTAACTACCTCCCAGCATGGTCTCCAGGTCTGTATCATCCAGACTCTCCAGGCTCTCATCTGACTCAAACAGTTTGTCTAGTCCAAACTTCAGGATGTCAGATAGCTGGAGTAGAACAATTATCATCTTTTGTTAGATATTCCAAATCTGCCCAATGATACATGAAGTGGTTTCATGAATGACATTGCTTAGAGTTGTAGATTCTAAATTTCAAATACAAATAAATGAAATATTTCCTTAGTCTAGAATGTCTTTTCTTTTTGCCCTTTTTTTAGAACATTACTGTTACATGCAGTAGTAATGTTGCAAAATATTTCCAAAAATCTAATTTTGAGTGCTGATATGGCCTGACAAATACTTTTGAACTTGCAGGCATTTTCATGAAAAAGAAATTTGATGAAAAAAGGAGATATATAAAAAATGATATATGACAGAGGAAGTGATATCGATCAACTAACTGAAGAGCTACACTGACTGTCCGTGACAGAGAAGACAGATAACTCCTTTGGACAAGCACAATGAACATTGAACCATGGCTTAACATCTTGCCCTAAGGACTGCAAACCTTTCCAATAGTATGCATGTTGGGTGAGCAACACAGACGGAATCAATCTCACTGGGCCGCACTGGACTAAGCATGTGCCCTTATCTATCTGAAAAAAATAAATACAAAGTTTTGCAATGTATGTGTAATCTTTACCTGTGTTCCATTGTCTGCTACAGAGTTCAGGCCCGAGAGTTGACCTCCCTCGATGACACTGTTGGTCAACTTCAACTTGGCCTCGGCTCTCTTCAGAATGATTTCTTCCACTGTACTACGACCAATCAGGCGTATGATCTTGACAGGCCTGCATTAAAATAATTTCGAACAAAAAGTCATCTAAAGCATAGCACATGTACCATCTGCAAAGTTTGAAAGGATTGTTGGCCAATTGAAAACTTTTTAAAATAATTGGAAAAAGGATGAATCTGGAAATACTTTTAAAGGGCAAATTCCACTTGCTAAATATGTTAAAATTTTATACAAAGGGTTTCATGTGACATTTCATTGCATCCACCAACATGTTGCATTTTAGTAAATAACAACTCAAATCTTTTCTGACATTCAAAGATTTTCAGACCGTCTCAAGTAATCTTTATCAAATGTCTACAGCGCAAAGTTGAGAATAATTCCGAAGACTACTTACAAAACTCACTGCTGAAACATAATGTACACTTGAGACAATGAAATACAAAATAACGCATTCCTGCAACAGTGTGAAAGTCACCTGACCTGGTCTGACCAATCCTGTGAGCCCTAGCGGCAGCCTGTAGGTCGTTCTGTGGGTTGAAGTCACTGTCCATGAAGATGACGGTATCAGCTGAGGCCAGGTTTAACCCCTGTCCACCTAAGGGAGGGGTAGTTGTGACATACACTGTAAAGGCTGCATCTTAATATGATACAATATATTTTCAATATATTTAACAAGCAATTCAGATCCGTAGATGAAGGTTAGACAACCAGTTAATAAGATACGTCAAATAACAACTTGATATGATTTTGGAAACAATCAGACGTTTCAGGTAGATTGAGTAAATTTCTTTGAAAAATCAATAAAAATTATTGAAAAAAAAAGATGAGTAAATGGCATTTGGCGTAACAATTCAAATCCAACATATTTTTTTACTTTGATCCATAATCTTTTAGTGACATATACATAGTATATTAAGAACTGTGCAATGTACAAATGTATGTCATATTGCCCTACCTGCCCTTGTACTGAGGAGAAACACAAACACATCATCTTGCTGGTTGAAGTTCTGTATGGCCAGATATCTCTCCTCTCCTCTCACTGACCCATCCAGTCTCTCATAGCTGTAACCTGGGAAAGATGAAATATTTAGGACCATTCAAGAAGCTAAACAATTTTCCATGTACAATTGCAAGAAGTAACATCAACTCAATAACACTGATTTTAAAAATTCAGTGTTATTGACAGAGGCTTTCTCAATAATGTCTTGAACATCTTCATTTATGTATGCATGTTGCATATTATATATATATTTATTACATGTAAATGCTCTTATTTTTTAGTAAACATAAAAATCTAAACATCAATATTTTTACTTTAAAATTAGTGTACTGGTAAACCTTGAAATGGGGATCATAAAACTGACATGCAGGTGTTACAGATCATTAAAAGTAAGTTTATAACACTGTCTACCTTCCTGCATTTTGATATCAACTGGTTGGTTCTATTTAAAGATGACTCAAGTATGTTTTATGTATGTTTTCACCTCTGTAGCCCAGATAGTCTTGAAGGATGTCCAAAACTCTGGTCATCTGGGAGAACACCAACACCTTGTGGCCTCTACAAAAGACAAAATATTTCTCCTTTAATTTCTTAACATAAGTTTAATATGTACATCTTGCAGCTACTTATGTAGCGGGAAAAACATATAATAATAGCAACATAGTACAAAAATGATGTGCAGTACAGTGATATGTTGTGTAGTGGTGTATTGTGTAGCCCATGTCCCTGGTGCTGAAAAGCCCTCCTTGAAAAGAATTATACTGGTACTGCCCAATCATAAATGGCTTTCAAGAAATTACAGCATAATGTAGCTAAAATATTGAATCTTTATCCTCTAGAATTGAATATGAGTTGATAGAATATTGAGATGTTGTAAATGAATAGCCTTAAAAGATATACAAGAAATAACAAAAAACTGTATTCTTTACTTTTTCTTGAGGTACGACAGCAGCTGGTCTAGCAGAAAGAGTTTCCCACTGGCTTCGATCAGGTGTTCTCCCAGTTCAAATGGTTCTGGTTCAACACCTGAAATTCAAAATCACAAAAAAGTCAAATCATTTTCATAAGATTGAAAATAAAATGTAAAATTCTGTTGGAAAAACTGTTAGCAACCCAAAACAATGGGTGAATTGCCCTCCATTTCCTCAGTGTAAACAGTGACTGCTCATTTCCTATAGACATCAATCCTGGCTGTAAGCTGGCCAATAGTATTACAGCCTCCTAATTAAATCAACATGCAGGTTGCTGATTGGTCACATTCCCATCTGGCTAAAAGAAAGTCTATATGCTAGTGTAAAACAATACAGTCTTTCCTTCGTTTTTGAGGCTACCAACTTCAATTTGCTGAAGACTTTTGTAGCCTATATAGGAAAGTCGTGTTAAGTGCCTTTCCCAAGGGCACAAGACCGGTGACACGTTGGGGTTTGAACTCAGGACCTTCTGGACCTGAGTCAAACGTGCTGACGATTGCGCCGCGCGGTCCCAGTCTATATCAAAGCCACTTACACAAACATATTGTTAACTTTTTAAGATATAAAAGGTCTTCATATTGATGTATTTTGGAATACAGAAAACAAAATTAAAACATATGCAGTGGTGGATATGGGAAGGCTGTACCATCGAACAAGTAGGGGTGGTTGACACATTTTCTCAGCTGCATTAAGCTGCATTAAGATGTTCATCAGCCGGGTTTTCGAGGGGCCTAGTGGACCAAAAGTTTGGAATGCATCTGAAAATAATAAGATAAAAGGAAAAAAAGATTAATATTTCAAATAAAAAGTGCAGTCATTTTCACATAATTGCAAAGTATGCATTGATACATACATTATAATTTATTTCTCCTGTAGCTGCTATGAAATTGATGCCACAAATATGCATTTCCAAGGTATTAACTGTGATACAGAATTGTTTAAACCACGAAGTTAAAGCACTGCAAAAAACCTTCTTGTTCCTTCTACCACAAAACCAATTCCATGCATAAAATAAATGAATTTATGGTACCCATGTCCTTCATTAGAATAGCCTTGTAGTACTTCTTCTGAAGACCTGTCAGACCGTGGTACACAATCACCTATGGGAAATTACGTAAAATAGAGATTCAACACTGCAATGAAGTTTGAATACAAACATTTGTATCTACATCTGTAATTACATAGTGCCAAACCAAAAGTGCAAGCACATCTAACCTTCACTTGATGGGGAACAACAGACAATATTTAACCAGATAGTGAGTCAGTGTGTGTGAGTTGGAGTGTATAATAAATAGTCTTCCATTAAAACCATGGTGTAGCACGCCAGGTTCGCAAGCACAGTGCGGCAGCAGCTGGTTATATTACACTCAGTCAGATGAATGACCTGTAACACCAACCCTTTGTGCATGTAACTGTAGGCATTCTTTAAAGCTACCTGGTGAGAAATACTCTACTGAACATGTTGGCAGCAAATTCACCAACAGAACTACCGGGTAAATGACATCAAGTAAAATGCCTAAAATTGCAATCTAAATTAAATGTGTGTATTTACCTATACGACACCGACCATAGGGTGGAAGGCCATACAGCCAAACACTGACCTCTGACTTCTTTGGTAGATCCTTGATGACCTCAGACTTGACCCTCCTCAGTAGGAATGGCTGAAGTATTGTGTGAAGCTCTTGTCTCACACCTGCGTTACAGATCATATATTGTTTTTACATCTACAAATGTACAAAGAAGCCAGAAGATGTTGATTACTCTATCATAACACCTGTATGATTTACACATGTATTGCTGTGTTCATACACACACAATAGCAGAAGAAATAATACACTTCAACAGGGCTCGAAATTCGTTTTGGGGATTAGGTGCACTGGTGCACCCAGCTTAAAAAATTGGGTGCACTAAAAAAATTTGGGTGCACCACTTAAATTTAAGTTTACTAATAACCTAAAAATAAAACTTAGTTACAAGCTATCAAATTCTTAAACAAGTACCATGACAGACATTTCTATCATCTGTCTAACTTAGATGTCAAGAATGTGTTGTATACTAATATACTTTGATATCTTTACATACATAAACCTAAGAAAATATTTGTATGCACCCTGTGCACCCACAGAAAATAATTGGGTGCACAGCTCCAATTTTGGGTGCACCTGGGTGCACATGCACCCAGTATTTCGAGCCCTGCTTCAAATTTGGCAACAAATTTTAACACTGTTAGACCACTTACTTGAGCTGTCATTGTCCACTGCACTGTATCTGTCTACAAAGTCTTCCATGTAGTGTTGCTTGAAGAGGGAGGGGGCCACAAAATGTAGCAGTGAGAACAGTTCCTCCATGTTGTTCTGGACTGGGGTGCCGGTCAGCAGTAGATGGTAGTGGATGGTAAACTGTACAGGGTAGAATGTTCTTGGAATGAATAATCTGCTATGTTTTTAGATGTTATGTAGTAGAACTAAATAATCTGCTATGTTTCATACTGTGGATGTAATGTTGTTTGGCAGAATAATCTGCTTTTTTTTATAATGTTGCACAACAGAATAAACAGAACACCATCAGACATTATGTTAGTAGTTAGAACTTTCCTTCAAAGAACAGTAGAACTATGGGACAATCTTCCACAGAAAATAGCTACCATTAGAGGTAGACAGAAGTTCAAACTTGAAGTTGAAGTTAATTCTTTCTTCAGTGTACACTGACAGCGTTCTACTACAATTGGCAGTCCCTCTGCTAATGCTGTATGAAATTTGATATAACTAAAAAAAAACAATAATAATCTGCCGTGTTAACAGGTTCATCGCTGATGATCAATCCTATGTACAGTATACAAATTTGGTTTAAAAAAAATTTACCTCCGTCAGCATGGGGAGGATTAATTTTATTAGCGATATCTTACCTCCTTGAGAGTCTGATGCAGTAGAGAGTTCTGGTTCTTCAGCCTGTGAGCTTCATCCACAACAAGAGCCTGCCACTCAAACCTACAAAATGATAAATATTGATAGAGTTTTCCTCATACTATCAGTTGAATGGTGTATTCATAATTCACTGCAATTACATTGTTTTAATCATGTATGTCAAGAAAAACTGCTAGATAATTTAGTTTGCCACCAGTTTTATTATTTTGTCTTAGCTACACACACCGCATGCACGCACACATACGCACACACACATGAACAAGCGTGCAAACACATACACACATGTGACATGCACACACACACACACACACACAAACATGCAAACGCACACAGTATCCACGAAACACTTACCTTCTGAGAAATGATTCATCCTTTAGACAAATCTGAAAAGACAATCAAAAGTTTCAGTTGATCATTAGTATGGTTTACAAACTATATAAACATAAATGCCAGTTTAAGAAATATCATATTATTAGTTTTTTTTTACCTCATACGTAGAAAGCAGAACATGGAAGTCCCGGCATCTGCGGACAGAGTGCCGAACCTCCTGCCTCTTTTCCTTGTCCCCCACATACACTAGAACTTCCAGATCTGGGGAGAACCTGAAGAAGAAACAGTCAAGTTTACAATCAAACAGCATGGTCAAAAGGGTCTGAAGGGTCTGAACAAGCATTCAGAAGTTTGATCTAGTATGTTACAATGCTTCTCAGGGTTCTAACCAGGATTTTATTTTAGCGTAGTGGTAATGGCATGGTAGCGAAGCGACCAATCAATCCAAATTTCTTGCCGTTTGGCGAGCGCTGCAGGTGCGAGTATTGTATAGGGGGTCTGGGGAGATGCTCACTCAGTATTTTGAAATTTATACCTCTATGAAACACCATTTCCCACATTTTGAGGTGCAAATTTGGGGGAATGAAGCAAATTTACTGTCAGACAGGCCACATGTGACCTGGCCTGTAGCATCCCTGGTCAATCAGAATTTCATGCTTGTCAGAGGATATGCTCCCCTAAGTGTAAGGGCGTACAATTTCAGTTATTTTTTTAACAGGCCTTACAATGTACGCCTGTACACCTGCCTGGCTAAAAGCCTGGTAGTGGCCCACTACACTAAAATACACTAGCTAGAACCCTGCTTCTAAGAAATTCAAATATTCCATTCCTGAAATAATGCAAGACTAAACGTTTCAATGAGGATGGCAACCTGCTTACAAATCCATGGCAATTGTTAAACATAAAGTACCTTGAATTACAGATGGTAAATTCAGTACTTACCTCTTGAGTTCTTCTTGCCAGTTCCTGAGCACTGAGAGAGGACAGAGGATGAGGAATGGACCACTCACATCCAGACTTCCATGGAGGTGTGTCAGGAAGGCAATGGTCTGTGCAAAGAGGGGAAAATTATCAAGAACCATGAATTAATTTCAACAAAACATCACATAATGTAAGTCCACCGCCCTGAAAAAAATGCATCTGAAAAAGATCTACAAATTTGCAACATGCCCCAATTTGTATAACCAGTACAACGCATTCGTGTATACAGTCAAACCTGCCCGAGCGACCACCTCTTCTCAGCGACCACCTGGCCATTTCGACCGCTTTTTCTCGGTCCCGATTTATTTCCCCATTGATGTAAGCATTAAGCGACCTTTTCTCAACGACCACCTGGCCAACGCGACCGCGACCGGCCCAAATTGAGACCCATAACGACCGCATCATTTTCAAAATTGAGGTTTTCATCGATTTTTTATGATAACTAGCGCGATTTTGTGCCGAAATCGGCCAGTTTGCGACGGATTTTGGGGTTAAATTTACAGTTTACAGTGTGCGTGTTGTATTTGACATTAAAGACCTCGCTTCTTTGCGTGCGTGCAGTATGCTTGCTATTTGCCACTAAACACAACGGAAACCATGTATACTTTGCATCGGGCATGTTTTGAGTCGATACTCTTCTCAGCGACCACCTGTCCAAATCGACCGCTTTTTTCCGGTCCCCCGGGTGGTCGTCTTGGGCAGGTTTGACTGTATATAGTGCATGCCTAGAGGGTACGTGCTGCAATAATTTAGAGATGGTGGTCAGGATTTGTGTTAGTCTGACAGTAACACAAACTCTGCTGTCCGGGCTGTAACTGGGTGGGCTGCTATAAGCAAGATCTAATCAAGCTAGATTTGTGTAACCTAACAGATAAATGTTGCCTGGAGATTTCATATGACTACTATTATGATATGGAGATTATCAGACAGAAGGACTCACCTGACAAGTCTTCCCAAGACCCATCTCGTCTCCTAGGATACAGCCATGGTTTCTATGGTAACGCTCAATGAGCCAGTTCACCCCATCCAGCTGATATGGGCGGAGGGTTATATCTGTGTAAGAAATGCCAGCAGATTATTCATCATCAGATATGGAAAAAAATTAATATGGGAATAACCTTAAAGTTAAGATGCATAATCAAAATAGCTCTAAAAACTGTAGTTTTATTGCTATAACGAAAACAAACCTGGTCCAAATTTTCGAGTCCGCACTGAGTGTCTGAATGAGGGCCCCAATGGGGGGGTCCCGACAACGCTCTACGCTAAATTCTGGGGGCCGGCTACGTAATACGCTAAATTCAGGAAGCTTCTTTACGCTCTACGCTAAATCTAAATAAAGTTACCAAGCATTATGCAAAGCTTAACCGCCTTTTGGCTGAACTTTTACACAAATGCGATGTTTATTTAAACCTTAATGTAAACTTGATGCAAAATGTCGAACCCAAACTCCCCATCGCCGACGGCAGAACACGTGAAGAGGAGATCTAAACAAAACTGAAAATTCCATCAACAAGATTCAAACTTTATTAAGACGATATAAAAGCATCCGTCTTCATGGCCAGAGGCGGCAACAGCAAATTTCTTATTGACGTAATTTTCAGCACTCGAACTCGAGTCGAAGCGCCAAAAGCGGAGGTGCAACAATCCTAGGGGCATCCTGGGCTGGGGGAATGCTCCCCCGGAAAAATTAGGAAATCTTGACCCTCTAAAAACGCTATGTACTGCATTTTGACGGGCACATTTCGCTGACAGACTAAGCTAATTTGAATAGTATTTCTATTAGAAATTCACATAGTTTTGACTTGAGGGCGACGCCCTCCAACATACTTTTCAAGATTTCGAGCACCGAAAGCATAAGCCGTCGTAAGGTAGTCGTGAAAATTTTGAAATCTGGACCCTCTGAAACGCCATTTCCTGCACTTTGAGGGACAAGTTTGCTGGCAGACAATGCTTAATTTGATGCCATTTCTGTCAGAGAAAAGATTTTTGATGGCGACGAGCGCCGGAGGCGCAAGCTATCGCAAAGGCTATCTAGAGAAAAATTGAAATTTTGACCATCTGAAACATCATTTCCTGCATATGAGGGGCACATTTTTCTTGTAAACTAATCTAAGTTCAATAATGAAATTTCTAGTTAAAAAGATTTCTGGGTGGCGATGCTTCCGCAAGATATTTTCACCATGTCCAGTGCCCAAATGGGCGAGCTATTGCAAGGAAGGTCCGGCGAAATTTTGAAATCTGGACCCTTTGAAACGCAATTTCCTGCATTTTCACGGGTAAAGTTTGCCGGTTAACTAGTTAGGTTGAATGAAATTTTGATTACGGATTACGAACAATTCATATGAATTACGTTTTACGGTAAAATCCTGTCAGCTTCTACGTAATACGTTGAATTAAAGGGGCCAATATCGCTCGACGCAAAATGCACCGGCAACGCTCTACGTAAAATTCGAGCGGCCCCTCTACGTAGTACGTAGAATTAAAACCGCCGATTACGCTCTACGGAAAAGGGCATTGGGGCCCTCCTGAATCTGACCAAGGACTGATACTGTAAATTTAAATATTTTTGCCCTCATTTAATTTCGCGATATGAGATTGTCACTGTGTGTTATGTCCACGGTTGAAACAATCCTGTAATACAGTAATAATACAATAAACATATTCGCTGTGTCATGATTTCACAATAAGATAATGTCACCTCGAAAATAAAACCGCTGCAGAAATTATCAGATTGACAGTAAGATCTTACCTTTGAGTCCTGAAGTTTCTAACTCCGCCGCAGATACGGCTTTAAACCCTGTGTCCTTGTCATTCAGCAGGTTTATCTTACTCTGAAGCCTGTCCATGAGTCCTGTACACTGCTTAACACCACTTTCCAGCAAACCTGCACGATGGAATGACTAATTACAGGTTTGCGATAGCAAAACCTGTTCTGTTTTTCGTTGCATTCATGGGCGCCGCCATTTTGTTTTGAGGTGTATGACGGGAAGGGTGGCGCCATTTGGATTTGATGGATTAGTGTGTTGTATGAAGTGATGTGATAAGATGACTAGGAAATGTGATCTTGTGCTCTTGTCGGAAACGGCAGGACGGCAAGAGCCACAAGCATGAAGGGTTAGTGTGTTGTATGAAGGAATTGGATGGGATCTTTAGGAAATGTTGTTAGTGTGTTGTATGTAGGGATTGGATGGGATGGTTAGGAAATGTGATCTTGTGCTCTTGTCGGAAACGGCAGGACGGCAAGGGCCACAAGTATGAAGGGTTGGTGTGTTGTATGAAGGAATTGGATGGGATG
Organism: Branchiostoma floridae x Branchiostoma belcheri; assembly: GCA_019207045.1. Taxonomy (NCBI): domain Eukaryota; kingdom Metazoa; phylum Chordata; class Leptocardii; order Amphioxiformes; family Branchiostomatidae; genus Branchiostoma; species Branchiostoma floridae x Branchiostoma belcheri. Next base: position 10,589,040 of record CM033031.1, read on the forward strand.
GTTAGGAAATGTGATCTTGTGCTCTTGTCGGAAACGGCAGGACGGCAAGAGCCACAAGCATAAAGGGTTGGTGTGTTGTATGAAGGAATTGGATGGGATGGTTAGGAAATGTGATCTTGTGCTCTTGTCGGAAACGGCAGGACGGCAAGAGCCACAAGCATGAAAGGTTAGTGTGTTGTATGAAGGGATTAGATGGGATGGTTAGGAAATAATATGACCTTGTGCTCTTGTCGGAAACGGCAGGACGTCAAGAGCCACAAGCATGATGGGTTGGTGTGTTGTATGAAAGGATTGGATGAGATGGTTAGGGAATATGATCTTGTGCTCTTGTCGGAAACGGCAGGACGGCAAGAGCCACAAGTATGAAGGGTTAGTATGTTGTAAAGTTAGGAAAATTACGACAACATCTCCAACTTGGACATGTAACAAATATATACAGGTTCCTTTAGTTGCCGACTGGAATTTGAAGATCAGCACATGAAGGATAAAGAAATGACGCAGAGACAAGAATTTCCGTACGCTAGGCACGGAATACGTTTAACATTATAACAGACTTCATAATGATGCTATCTCACTCAGGCCTTAACTGAAGTTCTCTATTGTCTCTCCTGAACTGAACTCTCTTACCTTACACTCTCTTGTCTTCACATTCTGTCTCAGTACCAGACAAATGTCTGCTCTCCCGAACTGCCGTAGAAATCTTCCGTCTTTGTATTCTGTTTTACCTGACAGACATCTACTCAACTCCGCTCATATCACTCAACATTGGTTACTTGTACATCTCGGTCTGTTGCAGTTTACGTCATCAAACGAATAACTGTCTAAGAATAACAATCATAGTACAATAATACATCACTACATTAATACATTATTACATCTAGCAAACGTTGTGTTGTATCTTCTTGTAAGTGACGGAGTGAAAGGCTGCTGCAGCTTGTATGCACAATATACTTGTAAGGTCCCATTGATGTATTACTCCGAGTTCCAAAAAGTCCCAAAAAGTAAACGGCTGCATGGACGTGTATTTGTAGCGTTGAGAAACTCCCGAAAACGTTAGATTGGTAAAAGTCTGTTTGTAACTCAAGAAATTTGCAGGCAACGTTTGAATTATGTAAATGACATGCTAGAAATAATATGTTGACTTATTCATATCTGTAAATATGCATATACGTCTGCTTAGTTGTATTGTAAGTACTTGTTATAATCCTCACGAAAGTCGCTGTACTTTTGTCGTGTCAATAAAGATTTCATATACATTTGGTTGGGATGTCTACCATTCGTATATCCACCCTTTAGACCGTCGTTGTCTAGGTCAATTGAATTATTTTTTTACATTCCTTAATATGACATAATAGAATAGACAACAGGCAATCGTAAAAGTCAAATAACGCAGACAGCACATATATGTTACTTTTGTTAGTCCATGAATTCTCTAACTGCAGTCAGTTTTTCCTTCAATAGCAGCGCAATCGCTTGGTTGCATGCGGCTCTGCTGCCGGTCTGGCATTTCCCTCTCATGGCCTTGCTCCTTCGGGCAACATTGTTTCTGGTTTTGCATGGCACCCAGCCTCAGTGCCCTTGTAGCAATTTGCACACGGATGTCCTTCCCTTCAGTGATACAGCTCGTCTTCCAGTGTAAGCCATCAGCGACGTCCCTTGCAGCGGTAGGAGTTCGTGTGGATCTCTCTTGCCCGACCTGTGCTGAGATCGAGAGATCAGAGAGACACACACATATCAACCTGTACCTGAACACTTATTAAGCCCAACAAAATATTCAAAATATTCGAATATATTGATTCGCTTTTGAATAAGAATAAGAAGAATAAAAGTGATAAGGAAAAGAATAATAAGTCCATGTTGATGAGATGTTTCCTTTTCACTGCAAGTATTATAGTTGTACTTCTTAGACATCTTTATGATGAGCCCCTGCAACAAGAATGCCAAAAAGGACAGGTCAATTGCATTTACCTATACATTTGAAAAATCCAAAACTAACAATTAAATCAAGTTCATAATCCAACTATACCTGGCTCTGACCAAAGAACACGATCAATTATTCTAAGATCCTCTTGACTATGCAGAAGTGGAACTGGAAGCTGATTACTTACCGAAGTGCAGTGCGTGGGGGCAGTCGTTATTAATCATCAGAGACAGGTCCCAGAGCCGTGTTGTCTCCTCTCTGCCTGGCAGCGAAATGACTGCTGTGTTCGTAATCAGCTTGGTTTACGTTGCATCTGCATTACGCAATATGAATACTAGGCAGCTCATTGGCCAGCGACCATGGGTTATTCCATAGCGGAAAAGGGGGGGCTAGGAAAGAGGAGCAAGGTAGTAAACAACCGGCCAACATGTAGAAAAAAAAAGAATCTCACCAAACTTGAAAGCTTTGACATATTCATCTCCAAACATTCCATTGGCCGTGGCGGGGACTGAGGGCATGCTATAAGCCACAGCGACATACTAGTATCATGTGTAAAACACACGTAGAAAAAAACACCCTAACGTTAGTTCTAACATGATCTGTTCCCATTGTATTGCATGCGATTGCGCCAATAGGGAACACGTACGGTGACGACTCAAGGATGACAGTGAGTGCATAGTCAGGAGCACAATCTATTTGACAACATCTAGATGGAACCCATAATGATGAACAACCGGACCCTACCACTAGTTGCATGGGGGTGGTCCAAACCTCTTATAACATTAACACTATACAATAGTGGCGTGATCTGGCTCTTCTTTCCCTTCTCTTTTCTTCCTTCTCTAACTCTCTGACTACTTAACAAAGGGTGAGTAAGAAGGTGTGGTAAAATGTCGTGTATTGGAAGTCTAAACTTGAATACTGTTGTCTTCAAATATTAACTGGCTACATATAAGGAACATGAGTTAAACTAACTACAGAATATGTGAACAAGTGAACAAGTAAACAAATATAACGGTAACAATAACTTGAATAGCGTTTGTTGAAGCCTTGCATTAGGTTGTCCTTGCATTCCTTGTACTTTACATAAATTGTGTTGATATGGAAAAATAAACTGAGTAGAGTCCTTGCCGTATATACTATTCTTGAGTCCCATACACTCTAGATACGTTTTGTGTAGACATGGAGAAATACTAGTACATGGAATAAAGCTCTGCTTTAACCTTGTAGTATATACTGTCCTTGCGTTCCTGAATCCTGGTACTTTAGAAAAATTCTGTGTTAACATAGATAGAGAAATAAATCGTCTTAAATTGTTTAAACCTCCCATTAGGTTCTGTCCTTAAGTTCCTTGTGATCTCAATAAATTTTGTGTTGATGGTGAGAATAAATGGAATAATATTCTGTATCAATCTTGCACTAGGTTCTGTCCGTGAGTTCTTTGTACTCTAGAGAAGTTCTGTGTGGAGTCCACGGACCATGAAAAATAAATTGAATAAAGTTCTGTTTTGATCTTGCGCATAAAGTTCTGTTCTTCAGTTCTTTGTACTTTCTTTGTACGCTAGATAAATTCTGTGTTGACCTGGAAACTAAATGAATAAAGTTCTGTTTTAACCTTGTAGTAGGTTCTGTCCTTGACTTCTTTGTATAACTCTAGAGGGTTCTGTGTTGACCTTGAGAAAACGTTGAGCGTGAGTTCTGTTTTGTCTATAAAACAAAGTTCTGTGGGTGACCGTCGTGTTGACCCGGAAGCACAGTCTCCCAGTTGATTCACACAGACGGGGGTGGCTTAGGTGGGGCCGAACCGCTGGATGATGATGTACAGGAGCATCGGACGGGTGTGGACGCTCTCCCTTCAGCTGCTGTGTTGCGCCTGCTGATGGAGGGGACGGTTGGTACTCTCCCTTTAGCTGCAGTGTGTCACCTGCTGATGGAAGTGAAGACTGGTTCTCTCCCTTCAGCTGCTGTGTGTCACCTTCTGCTGATGGAGGAGAAGGCTGGTTCTCTCCCCTCAGCTGCTGTGTGTCACCTGCTGATGGAGGTGATGACTGGTACTCTCCCTTCAGCTGTTGTGTGTCACCTTCTGCTGATGGAGGTGAAGGCTGGTTCTCTCCCCTCAGCTGCTGTGAGTCACCTTCTGCTGATGGAAGTGAAGGCTGGTTCTCTCCCCTCAGCTGTTGTGTGTCACCTTCTGCTGATGGAGGAGAAGGCTGGTACTCTCCCTTCAGCTGCTGTGTGTCACCTTCTACTGATGGAAGTGAAGGCTGGTTCTCTCCCCTCAGCTGCTGTGAGTCACCTTCTGCTGATGGAAGTGAAGACTGGTTCTCTCCCTCCAGCTGCTGTGTGTCACCTTCTGCTGATGGAAGTGAAGGCTGGTACTCTCCCTTCAGCTGCTGTGTGTCACCTTCTACTGATAGAAGTGAAGGCTGGTTCTCTCCCCTCAGCTGCTGTGAGTCACCTTCTGCTGATGGAAGTGAAGGCTGGTACTCTCCCTTCAGCTGCTGTGTGTCACCTGCTGATGGAGGTGATGACTGGTACTCTCCCTTCAGCTGCTGTGAGTCACCTTCTGCTGATGGAAGTGAAGGCTGGTTCTCTCCCCTCAGCTGTTGTGTGTCACCTTCTGCTGATGGAGGAGAAGGCTGGTACTCTCCCTTCAGCTGCTGTGTGTCACCTTCTACTGATGGAAGTGAAGGCTGGTTCTCTCCCTTCAGCTGTTGTGTGTCACCTTCTGCTGATGGAGGAGAAGGCTGGTACTCTCCCTTCAGCTGCTGTGTGTCACCTTCTGCTGATGGAAGTGAAGGCTGGTACTCTCCCTTCAGCTGCTGTGTGTCACCTTCTGCTGATGGAGGAGAAGGCTGGTTCTCTCCCCTCAGCTGTTGTGTGTCACCTTCTGCTGATGGAGGAGAAGGCTGGTACTCTCCCTTCAGCTGCTGTGTGTCACCTTCTGCTGATGGAAGTGAAGGCTGGTTCTCTCCCTTCAGCTGCTGTGTGTCACCTGCTGATGGAGGTGATGACTGGTACTCTCCCTTCAGCTGCTGTGTGTCACCTGCTGATGGAAGTGAAGGCTGGTACTCTCCCTTCAGCTGCTGTGTGTCACCTGCTGATGGAGGTGATGACTGGTACTCTCCCTTCAGCTGCTGTGTGTCAACTTCTGCTGATGGAAGTGAAGGCTGGTTCTCTCCCCTCAGCTGCTGTGTGTCACCTTCTGCTGATGGAAGTGAAGGCTGGTTCTCTCCCTTCAACTGCTGTGTGTCACCTTCTGCTGATGGAAGTGAAGGCTGGTTCTCTCCCCTCAGCTGTTGTGTGTCACCTTCTGCTGATGGAGGAGAAGGCTGGTACTCTCCCTTCAGCTGCTGTGTGTCACCTTCTGCTGATGGAAGTGAAGGCTGGTTCTCTCCCCTCAGCTGTTGTGTGTCACCTGCTGATGGAGGTGATGACTGGTACTCTCCCTTCAGCTGTTGTGTGTCACCTTCTGCTGATGGAAGTGAAGACTGGTACTCTCCCTTCAGCTGCTGTGTGTGGTACTCTCCCTCATGTGCAGTGGAAGCCTCCGATGTTGGAGGAGAGAGTTGGTACCCTACCTCTACCTGTGCAGTTGCAGCTTCTGCTGATGGTTGTGAAAACTGGTACTCTAAGTCTAACCTCACAGGTGTTGTGAGAGGCTGGTGCTTGTTCTTCTCTAGTATGGTAGGTGATCTTGCCTTTGTTGGCACTTCATTCATAGTAGGGTTGGGCATAGAGGTAGCATGGAGTATGTGCATGATCTTGGTTGACTGATGAGGTGTCATTCGGGTATCGGTTACAGGTCTGGGGCATGGCACGTTGTTGGTAAAGACACTGTGTAATATGCATGGCGTCGATCGCGTTGTGGATGGAGAATAGTTCGAGGTGGATCCATCAGAAAGTTGAATCTGATGTTTACTGAAGTTGATGATTAAACTGTTGGATTCCAAGAAAGAAGTTCCGGCTACAATAGGTTCGGCGAGGTCGTCAACCACGAAAGCATCAAATTTCAGAGGGATTTTCTCCCTGTAGAACGTAGTAGAGCACTCACCTATGACGGAGAGTCGCCGCCCATCTGCTTGGATTGACTTGAGATTTGCTGCGTGTTGCGATTTACGGACGGGTAAATTCAGACGCTGTGCTTCGGCAGCTCGGATCATGCTTGTTTCGGCTCCCGACTTTAAGTTGATCCTGATTGCGTGCCCCTCATGGAAGGCATCCAAGCGAGGTAAAGCACGAACGCTGACTCCCCTCGCCTGCGCACGTGGGGAATCCCCGACGTTGTCAGGACGTTGGTGGGGAGGGCGAGGGTACGATTTCTCTTCGCCTGACAAGAAAGGACAAGTGCTAAGGACGTGGTTGAACACTTGCCGTCCTGCCTGTTGACATATGGGACAGATCTTCTTAGGTCCTCGTTTCCTCGGGTGTGATGTTGATGGACCCGGGGTAGAAAAGTGTGGAAGTTGAGTCGGTGTGGAACACCATTCATAAGGTCCCGGATGTTGACTCGCCATGACATGTGCGGACTTGCTATTCTGCCCTTTTCCCCGGTCGTCGTTGCGCGTTATTTACCTGGTTGCGTGGCATCCAAGCTTCTTGGTGCGTGTGTGGGTTCTAGGAGACCAACCGGTGCCACCACGCCAATAGGGAACACGTACGGTGACGACTCAAGGATGACAGTGAGTGCATAGTCAGGAGCACAATCTATTTGACAACATCTAGATGGAACCCATAATGATGAACAACCGGACCCTACCACTAGTTGCATGGGGGTGGTCCAAACCTCTTATAACATTAACACTATACAATAGTGGCGTTGCGCAATTCCATGCCACCTGAATGAAACCTTTGAAACTAAAGAATTCTAAAAAGCAAGATACACCGTCACGAATAGTAAAATGAAAACTGTATACGCAGACAAGTCGTCCATCTTGATATTTTCCTCGTTAGCTTCTCGGGTCCAAAATATAACTAATAATACTGTGCTGTCAATTTATAAATATACACGACAACTACGTTTTCGTAAATATCTCAACACACTTAGGATATGTCGAAAAAGACCCACCGGTGCTAAATAGGTCACATGGTTCCTTGTGTTGTTGTTGTCGCAAATCCAGCGATGTCCAGCATTACAACAAGCTCCTCGGAGGTGGTGGGGTGGCGGGAACGTCTTAATACGTCGTACAAGAAATTGTTGGCGTTGGTCTGCATGATGTGGGCAACGTACGGAAGGATGCCTTTGTGTTATCCAAAATGATGAAGCCCTTGGTTGCGCCGAGGATGTCGCCACCGCCGTATGCAGGTAGCCAACAATCAGTAATTCCAGTGCATTTCCAAGTCTGTCTTCGGAAACAACGGACACATCGAAGGGAGACATTACCGTTCATGAAAAGGAACAGAAATGAGACAGTAAACAAATATCAGGCCTGATTGTGGGAACCCCAAACGTTGTGTCAGACAGTATTAGCTTTCTCTGCTCCGGGGTCATCGGGTTATCGGGGTCATCAGAGAAATCCGGGTTTTGTCACGTTTTCAATTAAGCGGCAAAATAGCAAGGTGTCAGGTTCACACGCTTCCTGTCAATCATCCAAACTGTCATTTGGTTTGATTTCCTCTATCTTTTAACTGTCCCGTGTTCTGTGAAATAGGTGGGGGTTGTGATTTTAATGAAACGTAGACTTTTGGTGATCTACTCATTGGCAAACGCTCGGACAAATTGTGGCAACAGTTTGAAATAAACTTTCTTTCGGTCTCGTCGTGAAGACTGCATTCAGTATGCTATACTTAAACAGTCTAACGTGGACAAATAGCTGTTCATAACGACCTCTTTCTATCTCTAATGGATAAGCGCTTATTCTTATCTTAGATATGGCGGATCTTTATTCGAACTCAGGTAATTTTCCATCGAATATATATTTGGATTTGAAACCTTAAAGACCAAACAGGAGTGCCCTGGGCACAGCACTAAGGAAGTACTCCCTACTGTGACCATCCCAGCAGCTAGAGGGGTGAATTGACCCCTATAAATACATAAACTAATAAAAATCTCAGACTGTCTACACACTGGAAACAAAGGCAGGGACAGATTAGCATAAAATACTGGTCAAAAATTCAAATATTTTTCTCTACTGGTTTTCAAGGAAACACTATCAAACCCTGCAGAATGATCCAGATAGCTGTAACAAAGTTACATAATCGAGGTCCTAATAACAGCAACTTTCAAATTTTGGGAAACCAACCTTGTGTTCAAATTGAAACTTTCAAGTCTGCTCTGCCAACTTTGTATCAAAATGTCTTTTTGTATCTACACATGATTGCAACTTGAAAATCTTCCTTATAACTGAATTAGCTCTGATATTTATGTGTCTAGAAATATGGCTAATAATGTGGTGTCTGTTTGCAAGTGTACCATCAGGGGCTATGTAGACTGTACATGTAACTGTCAGGTATGTCTCACAGTACCAGAGTAAGACAAGCCAGCATTTTCATTACTTTATATTCTGGGTTAGGTAAAGCTTTATGTATAATCATACTTTAATACCTAATGTAGTATCCTAATATCAAAATTGAATTGAAAATAAACTTGTGTTGGTCAGCCGTCTCAGCCAGCCTTCCCCGATGTGAACTCCACCACAGTGAACAGAAGACTGAGCTCTAGTAGTTTACGTTAGCCGAATTTATTGGGTGGTTTTATAGTACGGGGTTGGTCTTTAAAGGGCATATTGGCTTACCGTGATTTGTAGACGATTTGCAAAAGAATGTTTGACGTACATATCAGTAAGTCCTCCTTTAATTAACAATGTACATATATTTTCATTGCCTACAGGGTAATTGGTGTTCCATAAGAAGGAATATCATGAAAGTTGGAGTAGCCAGCTCTTCTTGCAATTATTTCACATATTGTATTGTTGACACAGTAAAACGTTCACCTGTTAGGGATGTGTGTGGATGTCCAGTTGCTTCAGTCTCAGCCAATACGTAAGTACAAGAACACTGATACTTCCATATCTATTTGGAATACCCCCAGTTTTGCCCTACTAGCTAGGTTACACGAATTTCTGTGTGCACTAAGGATCGGTGTTTTTACAAAAGCAGTTCTATATGTTAATATTTCAACAGGGCAATAGTCATTTGAGTGAACTTTGCCTCAGATCTCAACAGCATTTATAGACTTGATATATGCATTGTCGTGTTTAAGTAGGGCCTTAGAGGATAACGAAGTCTGCATGAGGGTTTTGATACCGAAAGCGGCTTTCTGTGCCTTTCAAGACAGTTGATTTAGCTAAAGAATAACTGCCTGACGAGGACAGGTCTGGATAAAGAGTGTAAATGCGTCATTTGGAAACTTGATGTTCCTGAAAGTCCATCCTATTTTTTTTTAAATCCACCACTTTAGTTGTCTTTAGTCTTGAATCTTCCATTTCACACAAAAGACGTTATATAAGCTTGTCCAGTGTACGCAACACAAAACACGGTTCTCTACGTCTACGGCGACAGTGGTGTCGTGTCTGGACATGCACCTGCATGATCATGAGTCATGGGAAATTCCCTGACGAGATGACGGCCAAAAACCCCCACGCCTCTACGGCGACAGTGGTGTGATGTTTGAACATGCAGCTGCATGATCATGAGTCATGGGAAATTCCCTGACGAGGTGACGGCCCAAAACCCCCACGCCTCTACGGCGACAGTGGTGTCGTGTTTGAACATGCACCTGCATGATCATGAGTCATGGGAAATTCCCTGACGAGATGACGGCCAAAATAACCCACGCCTCCCCACATGATCGTAAATGCGCGATTTTATTTTTACAAAAATGCATTTATGACGATTGTGAATAAACGACCTGCGGGATTTTTTTTCGAATGTCAATATGAAAGAAATGTTTTTTTGTTTTTGTTTTGCAAATGTCAATATGACGATTGTGAGTGAAAGAAATACGGGGTTCTTTACGGATGCAATTACGACGACTTTGAATTAAAGAAGTGTGGGATTTGTTACAAATGATGACGATGGTGAATGATAAAGACATGTGGGAAAGAAATGCTACTAGTTATAGCAGCACCCCAATGAGTCCACACAGTACATGTATACTAATTGTATAGTCAGGACCGTGCAACTGAACATAAAATGGACATGCCAGAGAATGATTTGTTTTTCTAATCTCCAAGCAGATCCTACGGTAGCATAAGACAGTATCAAAGCTGCCAGAGGAGTGAAGCCGGCTTAGGAGTGTATTTTGCTACCTCTGTGTTGGTAAATTCCATAGTGAACAGTTTAAACTTTGTTCCAACACAAAGAAAGAAACTCACCATAAATTTTCGGCCGAATACTCCGACCTTCATCAGATGAATGATTCGTTGCACTAATCCGGAAGTCGTCGGATGACGTCAGGTAGCAGCGAATCATAAATGGCGGGAAGGCGAATCCTGCCACCATCACCAGATTTTGTTTTCACCTAATCTCCAAGCAGATCCTATGGTAGCATAAGACAGTATCAAAAGCTGCCAGAGGAGTGAAGCCGGCTTAGGAGTGTATTTTGCTACCTCTGTGTTGGTAAATTCCATAGTGAACAGTTTAAACTTTGTTCCAACACAAAGAAAGAAACTCACCATAAATTTTCGGCCGAATACTCCGACCTTCATCAGATGAATGATTCGTTGCACTAATCCGGAAGTCGTCGGATGACGTCAGGTAGCAGCGAATCATAAATGGCGGGAAGGCGAATCCTGCCACCATCACCAGATTTTGTTTTCACCTAATCTCCAAGCAGATCCTATGGTAGCATAAGACAGTATCAAAAGCTGCCAGAGGAGTGAAGCCGGCTTAGAAGTGTGTTTTGCTACCGGGGATCTGCCCCCAGTCGGCTAGAACAAAGGCTATTAACATCCAATTGTTTCCCATTCAAACTGTACTTGCAGTGTAGGTGCTAATTGCCCTCCTTCCTGTTTGGTGTTAACTTCCAACCGAGACATGTGCTGGTCACTGACTTTGTCCCAGTGTAATTCGCTCGTAAAATAATTAGCACATGGCAACAGGGTGGGGCAGCAACACCATTGTTGAATAGAAATGCTCCTCCCTGTTTCAGTGGAGGCAGATCCCCGGTAGCAAAACACACTTCTAAGCCGGCTTCACTCCTCTGGCAGCTTTTGATACTGTCTTATGCTACCATAGGATCTGCTTGGAGATTATTGTTTTTCCGGTCATTATTTTGATCGCAGCTACCAGTAGTCTACCGGAATCTGGCACCGATGATGACTAGCATGTATGTTGGTTGACAAAGACATTGAGAAATGATTGTTTTCAATAGAAAATTTACGGGTGAGCAGTGACGCTTGTACCAAGGAGCTTCAAACTCTCCCTGCATGACAAATCCACGGTGTGCTTATCTAAAGGTGCCCTCTCTCAGCGGCACATGCGTCACTGCGGGGTTCGTTCACTGCGTTACTGTTTTGCTATTTTCTCCGATATTTCATAATTTAGATATTGCGTAATACGTAAAAGTATGAATACGACAATATTACGCTATATTTTTAGATATTGACAGCAGAACTTGAAACAGCTAGACAAATATTAGCCTGGATGCCAGACGGCCTCCAACTTCTCGGCTCACGGGCTAACATGTATAGTCTCTACCAGACTGACTACGCTGGCTGTTATAGGGAGAATACTTTGCCTGGGAAGTTTTGCTACCAGAGGGTTTGGTCGGCCACGTAATCCCAACCTGATCTAACCTAATAGCGTGTACTGATTCCCCTGGCCAATTTCCCGATTTTCTTGCCGAATTTCACGATCCCTGGACCCACGTAGGAAGGTGTAGTCTAGCCAGCATGCTCCGACTAAATAAATTCTACATCAGACCCCCCCCCCCCCCCAGTTATATTTTACAGATACATTGATATGTTTATCTTTTTTAGCAGAAGTGTTTTTGATGCAGGTGCCTATAGAAGACTCCATCCTCACACAGGGAGGGGCAATCGTTTAAATGCAATTCTGGACAGGATGATTATGCGAAGTCCGTTCTTTGATGAGAGGAGCAGTAATTGAACGGGTCCATTTTACATGAAAATAGCGCTACAATACTCCATTACCCTGCGAGAGAGTCATTTTGCTAAATTTAATTTTAGACTGGAGTGTTTAGGCAAAGTCCATTTTATTTTAGAGAAAGCGTTTCTAAACCATAACATTTGACATATGGGTGCTGGCCAATGGAAGAGTCCATTCTCGCACAGTTAATTTTTAGCCTGATTAAATCTCGCTTAATCTGATTAAATCTCGCTGTATAGCAGCCCGCCCAACATCCACCCTTGAGGAGGGGCCAGTTACAGCCCAGCGTTGCACAGACTAAGTTAATTTTGGACTGTGGTCATTATGCAAAAGACAATTTTTGAGCAGAAGGGTTATTGAACTGGTCCACTACATTGTAGTTGTCGACATATGTCAGAAGAAAGGTCCATTCTCTTTTTAAAGATTCAGTCTACGAATTTGATGATAATGCCTTCGGAACTTCTTTGGTAAGGCTCATGCATAGTCCATTTTAACCGGAAGTGTTTTTAACGTCAATTTTAATATTCATGTTAATTTATCCCGCATAAATTACTCACACGCAAACCTGTATATATATTTGCTGGAACAGCTAATATTTAACTCTAGTTTTGCTAGCGAAATCTCCTTTTGATAAAGGCGGGCATGTTGCTACCTGTTTGTGTGACCTTTCAACTCAGTATATTACACTTCACAAATAGGGGGTTAAAAGTTAACAAAAGAAGAATATTTCAAATTATCAGGGACTAAATTGCAATAAAAGATATAACTTTGATATGTTGAGAAAATAAGAATGTAGAATTGTAATGTTTTTTAGATTATGTCTTCATTATATTAGACAATTGAAAAATAGCAAATCGTACAATTGGACTGTTCCTTTGTGTGACGTCACTTCACAAGGCGGGCCATTCAAACAAGGTGTATTTTTCAAGGCAAGCAGACTTTGAGACTTTATCAAGCAGATGTTAGGTAGAATTTCAGAGCCTGGTAGAAAATCTTACATAAAAGGCCATAAAATATTTTCTGATCATGACTATAATGCTGACCTTCTGTAATGCAGGCCCACAGGACGATGTTTTTTCATGTCTACTGACTATATTTTGACCGCCAATTCTTATCGAGATTATACCACGTATGTGGAAGGATTGACATAAAAGGTGACTATCACCAAGCAGATCTTACGGTAGCACAGGATAGTATCAAAATCTGGCAGAGGAAGCCGGTAGCATACACACTCCTAGGCCGGCTCCACTCCTCTGACTTTTTATACTATCTTATGCTACCGTAGGATCTGCTTGGAGATTAACCCATTGCAGCTATCGTGAGTGCATCGGCATAATGAAACTAGAGTTCCACGAACCCATTACTTCATCAAAGTGCAAATCTTCATGAGTTTTCAATGCTGCTGGTAGTAAGAGTTGTTCCCAACAACATTTACTTGTAGCATCTTATTAGTCTTCCCTGAGGTAGGCCTTAGGGCCTTTCAGCTGAGTGCATCGCCTTTTTTATCCATCTCCTCTCATTCCTTTCCATTCCGACAATACGGACCAAGTAAAATTGATATTTTCACCAAGTCACAGGTTCTGTCGGCCCTTGAGGACAGCCTGTGTGACCCTGGTAGAAGCGGAATGTTTGCCACAGACCTGTCAGCTCCATTTTCGCCACATTTAATTACCTGTCAAATAGCGGTATTCCCATTATCTACCGATGAAAGATTATACTATTTTCCCATGAATATTTTTTTATTTGCATGATAAATATCTATCGATATTTATGTTTACCTTCACAGAAGGTAAACATATTGTTTTGCTCTGTTTCCTCTTCTTCTCCAAACCAATAAGGTCAACGACCTGGACCAGACAGCTGTCACCATGGTTACCGATAAAGTAGCAGGCACCCTGTGGTGTTCAGTTACATAAATTGCTTAGCTTAGCACAGAGGTGCGGGGTCTCAAGTCACTAAATATAAACGTGTTGGAGTAAGAATAAACATAACAGTAGTCATTGTTAGACTACATTAACGAAAACGACGCGCTGGCGTCATTTTCGTTTTTACACGGACAAAAAACGTCCTAGGACATGTATGCGCCGCGCGTCGAACCTCGTAGGACATTTTTAGGACAAGTAATTTTTTTGCCTCGTGTAAACCGGCCCTTATTCATTCTCTTTCAAACTCGCGTTTGAATTGACGCCTTTGAATTATCCATTCGACCACCTTCGTAACAGTCGTGACGTCAGCTTCAGACAATCAACACGCCCATGTAAGTAAGACTAATCAAACTCTGTTTGTCACAATCCGTTGCGTACCAGCCACACAGAGAACGCATCTGGGAGGCACAACTGCAACAAGAAAACTGGACAGCCCTTCGTGACTTTCTTGCCCAGAAAGAAGGTGCCAGCTGAAGATATTCTAACCAGCTTAAAAGGTAGGTTTAGATAAACTTTAAGGTAAGTAGTCTATGTTCTTAAGTCACCAACAAATGCTCACAAATCAACTGGTGACATTTTTTTTCAATTTATTTACTGAGATTTACCACGTTTGTGGAAGGATTTACATAACAGGTGACTATCAAAATTTTTTCAAGATGTCAACCCGGAGACCAGTCTGTAGGTTTGGTCCACTCGCACCGGGAAGGACCCCTACTCCTTTCGATAAGTGTAGTGGGTTCTTAAACGTGCGTGGGATGTGGCTCTCCCCAAACACGGGACCTCCATTTAACGTCCTGTCCTGGGGACGGTCCTAGCCGAAGCTAGGTACTAATTTCCACCTGAGTTAAGTGAGGAAAGTCTGAATAACACTCTAGTCAAAGATTACCATAATGAATTAAGACCATATGTCGACACGATCGAAAATTTCAGTGAAAATGCTAATTTTTTCATCGAATGAGTTGAAATTTGGCACAAACTTTAAGGTACAATAATATATCCTCTTGAGATTGACTTGTCTCAATTTGTTGTTCAGATTTTTATGAGCAACTGAGTTGATTTCAAGACGACCACACCCTTGGGAGCTTGTCAGGAGATCAGTTTCTCTAGATCTGACCATTTTAGAACTATTGTAGGAAGCTGAAATTTCACATCTATAATAACAAATGTCTCGATAGATTATATGCCAAATTTCATGCCTGCACTCTCAAGTGGCATTACTTTTTGAAGGCCCCTCGTAGGCCCACACTCATTTTTTTACTTTTAGTTATGTGATAATAATCATTTTAAGGTAATAAAAATGTCAGTAAAAAGCAAAAATATAAACAAGAGTCTGAAAATTCAAACCTGCATGAAATATTTTGTTTTGTGATGGTGCGTATGGTGTGTTGTGGGGTTGATATAGTTTGACGTTTGGCAAATTATTCCATCATTGTTCTTAAGTTATATATCTACCTATGGTAAACGGTGAGATCCAAAACTACACCTTTCTGGTGTCCTTACCATTTTATTTTTATTTCCTATTGTTACACCTGCACCTGGCACATACATTGTATCTCAATGTGTATATAATGGTTCACTCCATACAGAGGTGACAGGGATGGTCAGAGTTACTCTTTTTTGCTCCTTGGAAGATTTTGACCAGAATGTCCCTGCAGTTCTAGAGCAAGCTGCTAGGGGGCCCAAACATACATCACTTCTTCCTTACATCACAA
Source organism: Branchiostoma floridae x Branchiostoma belcheri (assembly GCA_019207045.1). Lineage (NCBI taxonomy): Eukaryota > Metazoa > Chordata > Leptocardii > Amphioxiformes > Branchiostomatidae > Branchiostoma > Branchiostoma floridae x Branchiostoma belcheri. Next base: position 10,604,648 of record CM033031.1, read on the forward strand.
GCTATGTGCCACCAAAAAGTCAAGACCATAGCATATCCATGTCAAAAGATACAAAAAATCGAAGTTCTGTTGCAGTACCAAGGACACACACCAGGGGGCCCAAAATTGATTTTGACCTTCGTCTTCCCAACACCTACCCAAATACCAAATATCATTACAATCCACCAACAGGTTCTAAAGTTATGCTGACCACAAATATGCGGAAACACAAACAGACACACAGACACACCAAAAACTATACCTCCATTTTTCATGGATCATCGCAATCACACTGTTCTGTGCAATAGCACTGGAAACGACCCTTCCACACACTCCCATTCTACTGAAAACTCAAAACAGATGTCACAGCTGCTAGCTGTCCCCAAGGAGGTTGAGAGAGAGGAAAGATCACTTCATATCAGGAAAAGGGGTGTAAATATTTTTTTTTTAAAACGAACCACAAAACTGCAGCAAACTTCTAATGTGCGCTATAGCACAATGGCTCACAATATCTATCCCCATAGCAAACGTGATCGCAATGCATCCAGAGGTTTTAAAGATATAGGTCCGGAATCACAAAGATCCCTACCAGAAACAATACATGCTTTTTTCAAGCATGTAATATAACAACGTCCATGTTAATGTAAAAAAAAAACAATCAACACGACCATATCAGCAAGACTAATGCATCACGGAACAGCTATTGAAGCCGGCATTCCACAAGAACATCAGTCATTTCAGAACGAGGCTGAAATCCCATTACGTCATTGCTGATCGCGGCAGGAGAGCGCGAAATTCAAACGTGTCTACGGGGTAATATGAGGAGGATTAATGTAAAAATTGACATAAATCAACTTTTTAATTAGTTAACTACTGGAATATAATGCATTTCAGGTACGTCTTCTGATGCTTTCCTTTAGATAATGCTAAAATTGCCCCCTTGTTGTTTTGTATGGTTACCGGTTTGTAGTCGATTTCAGTGGGATATTTTGCATATTTTGCCGACATAAATTTTTCTGTTCTTCTAGCTATATGATATTAATGGTGATTAATGATATTTATATAGATTGCCCACACTAATTTATACTTTAAATTAAACAATAATAATGATAATAAAAATGAAGGAACCCTGGAACGACCGCAAGGCTCCAATACCACCCTACATAGTATCAGGGCACCTTGGAATGGACGTCCAGAACAGTATTATGATATACATAATAATAATGATAATAATAACAATATGTAACCCTCAAACACCCGACTAAAATGACCGAGTATGGTCCAAACGGACCTCAAAGTATTTTGTTGAATAAAACAGCATTTCAAATTTTTATCGGTGATCATTGTAGATAGATCTACATTGCGTCGTCAATGTGAGGGGAATATTTTGACATGTTAAGATGTTATTAGTTCCCTGTCATTATATATCATACTTTATGCAAAATATCAGAAGGTCCACGTTTTGCACTAACCTTATTTAGACTTAGGATGGGGGTTTGAGGACAACAGCAACGTTCATGTCAACTCCTGAACAGCTTACGTTAAAGCAACCAAACTTATCACGAAATGTTCTCATCAAGAATTTTAAGTAAATAACATAGATTCATCACATAGATTCATCGTTTTTCATGTTGCCATGGCAACGTACTTATGACAGGCATACTTTTAAAACAAATTCCAACTTCTATTCAAACAACGTTTTCTTGGTAAACTACATTTGTTTTCTGACATCAATCATATCTTATGAAATTCAAGGTAACTTTCATGATTCAAAATTTATAATTCTATTTATTTATTTACAATACTATTAAAATTTGATGATTTCATTGGTCAAAATCCAACATGGCCGCTTTTATTAGCTAATTGATGTCATAATGTCGTCATAATATGACACATACTTTGGACTTCACATTTTTGGGGGGACCATTTGAATCCCAGAAGGAATTTGAATCCTAAACACACTTTCCTCCATAATTTCCAAAGTATTGTGCTGATCACCTATAACCTAGGAGAGGGTATGGCAAATTTGTACTTACAAAGTCACGGAAAGAATTTTTTCAGATCAAAAATGTTCAAATTGCACTTCAACATCTACGCCTCAGGTCCAAATTGCCTCCCTGATCAGAGAGCCTATGCCACTGAGGGAGTTATCCAGGCTATAGAAAATAGAAATAAATAGAAAATCTCTTAGACATCGGAATACAATTTTGAAATTTACTTCCGGACGTTTTGAGTGACACCCACCACCCTTCTTCAGCGTCACCAACTGACAGAACAATTCAATAATAGTACTTCTGACTGGTTTGAACATATCACAGTCACTAACTCATAAGGATCATATGCAAAATCAAATCATTTGTAAATAATGTTCAGCTAGTTTTGGATGCCACGTCAATCGTCCAGAAGTAAATCTTATCAATATATAAAGCTATAGAGATTGCATTGTATTTAAATAGTTTACTTGGATGCCTAACCTTCATACATATTGCATATGAATGTGAATACTTGATTAGACCAACAATACATTGTACAATGTATTGACTTCTCTACCAATAACATCAGCAATAAAATCATATATAACAGGGTAAAAAAATGCAATCAGTATTTGGGTAAGCCCAAACTATTTTCAGTGTTTCTTAATTGTTTATATAGTTTTTTTTTCATATCAAAAGGGCCATTCTGAAACAAAAAGGATTTTTGCACATTGATAACAGTAAAAGAAGTTTGGAATTTGAAATGATTTAACAGAGGAGCTTTTTATATTGTTTAAGCAACCAGAGACAATGGGAAGAAAGCTGCGACACCTGCTGATGTTCCTTTTCATCATCCTGAAGAAGCCCAACATACCAGAAGCCGGCTGCATCGACATCTGCGCACAATCATCACGCTGTGAATGCCGTAAGATGGGCCTCACCAGCATTCCTCAGAATCTTAATACATCCACCTCCCACTTAGATTTGTCACGTAACAATATAACTATGATTCGACCTGGTGCATTTGCAAATCTATCCCACCTCAAATGTTTGACCCTGAACTACAACCAGATAACAGAGATTCAGCCTGGTACGTTTTCAAATCTACCCAGGCTAGAAGAGTTGATCATGGACCACAACCAGATAAGAATTATTCAGCCCGGTACATTTGCAAATCTACTCAGCCTAAACATGTTGTACCTGGTCTTCAACCAGATAACAATTATTCAGCCCGGTTCGTTTGCAAATCTACCCAGGCTAAAACTGTTCTACCTGTACTCCAACCAGATAACAAAGATTGAGCCTTGTACATTTGCAAATCTGCCCCAACTACAAGATTTGTCCATTGCCCAAAACCAGATAACAATTATTCACCCTGGTGCATTTACAAATCTACCCAGGCTACAAAATTTGTTCCTGCACACGAACCAGCTAACAATGATTCAGCTTGGTACGTTTTCAAATCTACCCATGCTAGAAGAGTTGACCATGGACAGTAATCAGATAACAACAATTTACCCTGGTGCATTTGCAAATCTACCCAGGCTACAAGAGTTGCTCCTTTTTCGCAACAAGTTGTCTGACATCACCCTTTCAGCTTATGGCCTGTTGCAATATATCAATGTCACAAAAATTAAGTATAACCCCTGGCGGTGTGACTGTAGGATGATTCCCCTCAGGCTAAATATCACTGGATTTCATTCATTTGAAGACCGGGTAATCTGTTGCGAACCAGGAAAATTCTATAATCAAAAGCTTGCAGATGTTAATCCTGAGTTGGTTTGTGAAGAACCAACAATATCAACACCACCTGTTGTAACCATTGATAATTGTTACAATAGCGCATCAGCTGGCTCAACCGTAGGTCCTGCAGGTAAAACAACACCAACACTAGCTTCATCCTTTGCAACTTCTCCAGAGAAAAAAGATAACAGCAGTTCCCATGCTGATATCCAAGTAACATATAACAACTGTTACATTGGCACACCAGGTGGTTCAACAGTGTATATATTTACTGCAGAAAAGGCAAGCAAAACAACAAAAACCCTACCTTCAACCCTTGCAACAAGTCCAGAGAAAACAGAAAGCGACAGTTCCCACGAATCTGCCCCCAGTTTTCCCATACCTGTCCTCACTGGCTCTATCAGTGGTTCAGTGGCTGGCGTTGTCTTTCTTGGTACCATGCTTTTCAAAATTTGGTCCAACAGGAAGACCAAGAACCGCCCCTCAGGCCCTATTTCTGGCCCAAATTCCCACATTGCTTTGAGATCCACAAACAAAACAACTGTTGCAGTGGCCGATAGTCCTGATGATCACCAGTATGAAGATATAGATACGCAATACAATCAGAAGGGACAGGGCCAGTCTCAGGCTAACACGGAACCTCTGACAGTTGGAAAGCTATCCCATACCAAAGTGCTGGCAGCCTTAAAGCCAAATCCTATGTACGCAGAGGAGGGCCAGTCACAGGCCATCGCTAAATCCAACACAAACACCACATGTACTGTAATGCCAGGGAAGTTTTATGACCACCAGTATGAAGATATAGACGCCAAACACGATCAGACAGGGAAGGGCCATGTCCCGACCATCTCTAAGTCCAACACAAACACCACAGCTGCAGTAGTAACTAGTGGTTATGATCGCACGTATATGAAACAGAATGACCAGACAGGGCAGGCCAATTTTCAGGCCATCGCTAAATCGAACACAAACACCACAGCTACTGAAATGGCCAGTCGTCGTGACCACCAGTATGAAAATGTGGACACCCAACATGATCAGACAGAGCTGCAGGGCCAGTCTCAGACCGTCACTGAATCCTTGGATGCTGAAAATAAGTCTTATGGCACCGGGCCGAGTGCCTCAGAGAAGAATTCTCTATACAACTCTGGGACAACTGACTCACAGCCGAATTGTCTATACAACTCTGGATCATCTGACTCACAACCGTGTTCTCTATACCAAGTCGTGGGCCAGTATCAGGCCATCACCCAGAATCCAAAATGAATGCAAACAGTACATTTCCTGTATGTAGCGGGTACAACACGGTAGGGACAACCTACATTGCAGCTGCAGTAGTGACCAGTGGTCAAGATCACCAGGATAAAGATGTAGACAACCAACATAATCAGACACGGTAGGGGCAATCTCTAGCCATCACTAATTCCAACACATACATTGCAGCTTTGCAGTAGTAACCAGTGGCCATGATGACCAGTATAAAGATGTCGACAACGAACATAATTAGACACGGTAGGGACAACCTCTAGCCATCACTTAATCCAACAGAAACATTGCAGTAGCTATAGCGACCAGTGGCCATGATCACCAGTATAAAGATGTCGACAACGAACGTAATCAGACACGGTAGGGACAACCTCTAGCCATCACTAAATTAGATCCAACACAAACATCACAGTAAATGTAGTGCCCAGTGGCCATGATGACCAGTATGAAGATGTAGACAACCAACATAATCAAAATCAGACACGGTAGGGACAATCTCTAGTCATCGACTAATCCAACAAAAACATTGCAGCTTTGCAGTAGTGACCAGTGGTCGTGTTCACCAGTATAAAGATGTCAACAACCAACGTAATCAGACTTGGTAGGGACAGACAGACAGGGCAAGGACAATCTCAAGCCATCACTTACTCCAATACAAACATTGCAGCTGCAGTAGTGACCAGTGGCCATGATCACTAGTATGAAGGTGTGGACACGCAACGTAATCAGACAACGTCCTCCTTGTTACCAGGACGAGTGTCAAAAAGAAGCAAACGCTATTGACGTATACCTTATTGGCCAGTATGCACCTGGCCTGCCCCACCACTGTGAGGATTGTATCACAAGAATCTCTTCTCGCTCACATCACTTCACCGATCAAATACCTGTCTCAAGGACCTTCAATTCTATAGCAAGAGCTTGTTTCATAGCTCGGACCGCTAAATTATGAAAACCATTTTCTGGAGAGTACTTACACAAATACAACACAGCCGCCTTTGAAACCAATGTACACCGCTATCTCCTTATCTGTTCAACTTAGTTCAGTGCCCAGAAGTAGCCAACACTGGCCTTGCATTGAGCAACACCTTAAAAAAAGGCAGCGCCCTGGAATACCTGAACGAACCACTGCATAATTTGTCTAATATGAAATGTTCCTAAGTCTTTCTCTTTTTTTGGTCAACACCCAACCACAAGCCCCAAAGATAAAAGTCCGTGCATCCATTTTTAGGAATCCCATGAAAGTTCTATCTATTATATGTAGTAACCTTCACATATTAAAAAGTAGGTGAACATGTACATGTGAAGGAGACGAACAAGAAGTCGGCGAAGACCGTTGTGAAAAGGAAACCTATGAGGGCCCTTCTTGCTTATATATGTTGTTTGATTTGTGCACGATTTAATCTGCATGTGGTACATCTAGACCCAATACTGTATTCTGGACTTTTCTAAAAAGATCAACACTCTACTGAGGGTCGTATAGTTGTCTCGTCTGTCTTAAACACTCGAGTTGTTTTGCTATGTTTCAAATGTATGATTGAGTTCTATGTAGCTGAGTTACTGTCAGTTTTGGTCTGAGTGTAACCTGGAATCCAGTCTCCTTGTGGCACGGCCTACCGTAGTTAGTGTAGGCTCTCTACGGGGCCAGTGCAGTTCTCAGCCGCCGGGTAATCGTTAACACCCGGTAGAATTTTCACGCGTTAGAAATTGCCCAATGGGGGTTAACTCCCACTGAGCAAAGTCCGACCGGGAAAATGCTACCGGGTGTGAATGATTACACCGGCGGCTGAGAGCTTTACTGGCCTCGTAGAGAGCCTACACTAACTACGGTAGGCCGTGCCACAAGGAGACTGGATTCCAGGTTAGTCTGAGTGATGTTTTGGAGCATATCTCGAGATCCGCTGGACGGATTGGGATGCTATTTACGTAGGTGGGGTGATTTGGACTGTGGAGGTCGATTTTGAGCACCTGTTGATTGACCTTGGTACTGCAGTAGGAGAAAGTTTAAATATCATTATTACTCTGTGGACGTGATGTTTTGGTGGTAAATATCTGTTGACATAGAGGTTACGTGGTGTAAATTTGGGCCTCCTAGCAGTTTACTACATGGCCCTGTAGGGTCACTTACTTTTGTGATTTTCGTTTGTGTTTCCGGACAGAAATCTTAAGAACCTCTGGATGGATTGCAATATGTTTGGTACGGGGTTAGACCCTGTGAGCATTTGTGTTTTAGCGTGCGTATCAGGTTGTTGCAGATCTGATGTGTGTTATTAAAAAAATATTTACATCCCTTTTTTGATCATGATATGGAGTGGCCTGAAAATAGAAGCTGATGTTGAGGATAAGTCATGTCATAGTCTATTGGCAATGGTGGCTGCAGCAGCCCACTGAAAGTCCTCAAGGCCAGCTAAGGGCAATTAATACATGGGATCCCTGGTTTAGGTTTTATTCTATATCTATATTTTGGACTATGTTTAATAGTTTTTTTAGAAAGTTTTATAACAGAATAAGTTTTATTGCCATACATTGTACCATTTACGATCGTCGTGCAATAAAGTTCTTAGTTTCAGCTTCCTAGTCATAATGACTCCTCCTACACCTTCTAGTGTGTGCCTGAAAAGTGCTACATTCAACAGGTTGTATGTACAACTACAAGAGTGAATGGTACATTGTTTACACAAGATTGCTTAGTTTATTAAATGTCAACATTTAACTATACTTTCACTCTTGTGATGAACATGATGGCAAGTTTTGTAACACTGAATAAACTCAGCTACCCGGCAGCCACAGAATGAGTAGTAGGGCCAAGGATTGTCTTGAAAGGTTGCCATAGCAATATATTGCTGTCAGGAAAAGATCTGTGAAGTTCACCTTTGAATTGCCGAGGATGAAGCTTTATATATATAACTAATGACACAAGATAAAGCAACAAACTTTTTAAAAAATTTATATTTCATGGAGGTATGAGGTTTTAGAACTCTTGTTTCATGCTGTCGTTTATGACAGGCACCTCTGTTTCAGTACTGTCATTGTATGGGTTTTAGCGCATTTGTGGGTGTACAGTACATTTTGTGAATGTGATTCAAATATCAAATAAGAAACATTACACTTACTGTAGCAGTACTGTAGATTTGCTGGGGGATGTGACACATTTGTAATTGGGATGGATATGTAGATCACATCTATCTTCAATCTTCCATTTGTAAGATTGTGAGGGGGAACCGATTTTCACAGTGGACTAAAGAGCCGTGACAATATTGGTCTGCCTTTTCCTGGAGGGACATCTTTCTTTTAAAAAAGCTTGTTAACACTAATGTATTGGAAATGTTTGCTCTTTGCTGGAATAATCCCTTGTTGGTTAAGATTTGCCCAATTTGAAAGTTAGTGTTGATAAGGGCAATTGCGTGTGTGCGTGCATACATACATTTTGTGATGTGATGTAGTGTATGTGTGTGGTTGCGAAGCTCTTTCTCTCTCTCTCTTTGATGTTGGATTAAAGTACTAAAATAAACTACTGGTATGATTACAGTTATAATGTTTCCTGTCCATTACCGCTTATCTCCAAGAAGATCCTACGGTACCATAGGCTAGTATCAAAAGCTGGCAGAGGCGTGAAGCCGGCCTAGGAGTGCCCATCTGACTCCCTTTGGCTGGCTATACACCTTTGCCCGCTTTGATACTATCTTATGACACCGTAGGATCTGCTTGGAGATCACATTACCCCTACAATCCCTTGTTTATGTAGTTGGGGGCTAAATCCACATTTAGGCTGACTTGTACATGTACCTCCTGTACTATTTATACATTCTTGGAAGATCCTGGTGAACATGAGACCTTGACTGTGGTCCTTTAACCCTCCCACATTTGGATGGCAGTTGTAGACAGTCGTGGCAATTCACTTTCAAACACTATAAACAAAAACTCTACATTAAACAACAACATCATAGAAAAAAACAAATGTACATGTACATGTAGACATGTCAGTATACATCATAGAAAAAACAAGCATGGTGTTTATAAAAACACAGGCGACGAAAGGTTACGATGGAATAGTTGTTTGTTTGTTTGTTTGTTTTATGATGATTGTTTTATTAAGACCTCTGCTGTCATAGACACCCTTTGTCTCTGATGTGGACTGTCTGTGCCTTGACAGTATATGCATGAATGAATGACCTTAATTGTACACGGTGCAATGCATGGCAGCAACTATTACACAGAGTGTGAAATGAAGGTATTGGGTAAGACTATATATCCTTATTACTATAACAATAAATGCTAGCACAAATTTCGATATCAAATTTCAATCGAGCGGGGATTATCATGAGTGTCAGTATATTTTCTAATAAGGCCATGTTGATTTGATTATATGGATGACATCCTCCGGGAACTCCAAAATTGATGCGAGCGAGCGAATAAAAAAAAAGTTTGGCCAAAAAAAAAAGTTGGCTTCAGTATGTAATCAAAGTGGCCAGGAAGGTTGAACATAGGACTACAAACACATAGTATGGTATACCAACAGTTAGATGTTGCGACCAGTACATCATACGGGTGCAAAACATTTTTTTTCTTCTTGGACCAATCTGAAATAAACAGACCTGAAAAAAAATCAAGACGAACGGGGTTTGCCAATTGCAAAATGGACACACTATGTCGGCGGGTGTTTGGGGTCTTACCGGGCCAAAAAGACAACAAAAGCGAAGTGAGTAGAGGTTATAGTCACTTTTACCAAGTTTCTACAGGCAAAGGCACAGAGACAGTTAGCCTTTATTACATGAAGATGGGATTTTAAAATGCCAGTGGTAGTCCAATGATCCTTTGTAGAGATTCCTTTGTAGCAAAATTGACCAATTACCATTGTTTTGAGTATTATCAGTTCTCAAGTTTCCACAGACAATCAGGTCCAGGTTCACGTCCACCTGGAAATGATCCTCTGGACCTGAACGCGACCTATCCTGAATTTACTGGTACATGTACAAACCCATAGCAAAAATCCTTTTTTCTTTCTTTCTGTCCTTTCACATCTTATTCTTTGACTTTTGAGATTTATTTTGGCATTCTATGGCATCAGTTATCGATTTTCTGATACTTTTTTTTCAATCTACGGAATATTTGTGCTCATTTTACAGCTGCTTTGCACAATTTACTGTGTGGTCCAAAACTTTTTTTTTTTGGAAATGGCCGAAAATTGGTGCGAGCGCGGATGTCATCCATATAATCAAATCAACATGGCCTAACATTGTTAACAAAGCTGTCTCTTATATTTTCCTATTTTAGCGTTGTGCCATTGAAGATAATTTATATTTATATACATTCAAATCTGTCTGTAGCATCTAGTCTCTTAAAATCTGATCTAATTGATTCTAGAAATGTTAATAATTTACGACGTAACGTATTATATCTAGAATAATCCACAACGAAGTGGAATTCATTTTCATATGGATAAAATGTTGGTTTATTAGGGGATTAATCGCCTCATGGCCGATTGACATTGTCACAATGGTGACCCTAAGTAGCCCATTGAGAGTCCCAAAGCACAGACTGCCAGACCAGCTGCAGGACATCTGGAGCGGATTTCAGCCCATTCCAGTATACCGTGCCCGTGGGGACATCTGTGTCTGTTAAATCATAACACTCACACCACCTGTACAACTGGAACCCAAACTCAGGGGACAGTGTTAAACAGGTGCCCACTGACAAGCTTAGTACTGGGAGTTGATGGGGACATCTGTGGAAATAAACGTTTTACTCGCACCACCACCTGTACAACTGGATCCTATGCTTAGGGGACAGTGTCCACGTTATTGTTGACGCAAATTTTACATCAATAAATCTAAATCTTACATTAGAATCTCAAATAGGCTATGCAGCAAAGACGTGCAATATCAGCATGGTCAAGATCCACGCAGACAGAAGGTGGCACTGATTTATGCTGGTACTGACACGGCTGGGTACATCTAAGGATAAAAACAACTTCAAGTTTCAAGCGATACAAAACAGAGCGGCCAGGATCACCCTTGAATGCGACAGGTCCGACGGGTCCAGAGACTCTTTACAGTTTACTGCAGATGCTAATGTTAGTGCCGTTAAACTTGAAAAACATGATCCAGCAGAAAACTTAATTAGTGAATGTCCATGAGTCATGAAAACAAACCATCAGTGTCAATATGTAAACTACTCGCAATGCAAGGTCACTGTTATCGGACCAAATCTTCAAAGTCAGAAAATATCCGCTCTCTGAAACCCAGAACAAATTTAAATGTTCAAAACTGAACAATTTCTGCACAGAACGTCTAACATGGAATAGTTTGCTGTAAGGAAATTAGATTTTGTCCCATTGTTCATGGATCTTACGTAGACTTCCTACTTTTTGTGACTCTTTTGAAAAGTTGCTGTATATGATATCTTCCTGTTGCTGTGTGTTATCTAGATTTGTTCCATGGAAATTGATGAATAAAGGATAACAGGAAGAATACAGATGCTATAGACATTGTAAAAGCTAATCGTGTCTCCAAATAAATTCATAGGATGTTACCAACATATAGATAGCTGTGTGTTAGTACTGTTATCAATTACCACAAGTGCAATGATTGATGACCAGATGGACAGACAGCTGGGCGGGGATTTGTGTGGAAAGCAGGGTGGACGTTATTTGTTGGGAGGAAAAGTGGGAGGAGAGAAGGGTGGACCTTATTGGGCGTTTACACATCAGATCAACCCAAAGGCGGAGCACAGAGATAGGGAAGAGCATTCGAGAACTTTTGAGTGAACACAATAGACCCTCCAGTGATGGGAGCAGACGTACTGGATAGGAGCAAACGTAATCAGGTGTCTAGTCTATCATCGTTCAGGCAATCTTTGGCCGAGTTTTCTTGGGGACAGACGGACACAGAACAGCACAAAAGGTGAGTGATCATCATTTTCCAGCTTCATATATTACGTATCCTTGTCCAAACTATTATGTGGTTGTTTCTAATTGTTCTAGTTGTCTCGACGAACCTACCCAGGGTTAGCCTGCTTCCTAGACTGTTCTGTTTCTTCAAAATTCTAGAGCTAACTAACAGACCATCTTCTTTGCTGACATGACAAGGAATTTTACCACAGACACCCCTAAGTTAGACCAATTAAAACAAGTGCTTTAAAAAAGCTGGCATTTTGCCAAGGTTTGCGTGTGTACACGGTTTTTTTCTAGTTATTGGAATGTGCTGAAACTATTGTTTATATTAAATGGATGTAAAAAGGAAACAAGAACAATTTAAAATCACCCTCCCCTGGACTCGATCCCGGACCGTAGCTCTGCAAATCAGGCTGACGTCAGAGGTATTTGTGTAGTGACCCCTGAACCCGGAAGTCACTTCTCTGCATCATAGCGCACTTTTCAGAAAATGATATCTCAGCAATCGTATACCCCTGCTTTAACATTTTTACATTGTCACGGTCTCCATAGTACATCCTACAAATCTGGTAAGTTAGAAGGTCCAGTTCTTTTTCGATAATACAGGGCGATCAATGAAAAATCGTGGCAATTTCCATTTTCGCACTGGAAATCCTACTAATGTCATAGGGTTTCCAGTCGAAATTGTTTTGTACCCAGGGGAATCAGAACATTTGTGTTCCCTAATAGAGGGTGTTGATTTATGAAAAATAAAAGTTACAGAACAAAAATCGGACCTTCCGTTCCAGAGATATGGCCCTTTAAAGTTGCTGGGCCATGGGCGGTGTCCGCAGGTGTGGCGCCAGGTGTGAAAATCGCATTTCTAATTAGCAATAATTAAGAAAGTAAAAACATTGTGCCACTCAAAAGTTCTTTTTTGCACAGTCCAAGTAGTATTTTGTAGCAATCAAGTAAAGATAAGATGTTAATTTGCCTTTTTCTTTCACTACAGGTGAGGTCAACCTGCTGAAAATTAAGTTTTTTCAGCATGGCACATGCACAGCTGGAAAAGTGGCCAATTATTTCCAGATGACCCCTTTTTGAAGAGCGATAATCAATAAACTGTTCATCCTATAACTAAGATATTTCAGATATTGGAAATATGTAGTAGATTCTCTTAACACAGTTTATTGCAGACATTCTAGAGACATGGTTACGAGATTATGTGTAATCAAAAATACTAATTTGTAACATATCTCAAAAGGTCAAAGGTCATCGGCACCTGTCACTTATATAAGTCCACATAAAAAATTCAACATTCTTCTCTATCTCAGTGACAAGTATCACATGTTTAATATAACAGAATAGAAATAGTTTAGATAATTTCCACATCAATTATGCAAATTAGCTTCTGATTTGCATAATTAATATTTAATTACATGAAGCATCACTTAATCTATCTACATACCAATAATCATGATGATCCGTCAACCCCTTCTTGAGTTATTCCCTTTCACAGTCTGACCATAAGCATTGAATATCAGCATACCTTACTACTAAAGGGTTTTGGCTAATTCTAAATTTGCCATTAAAACTATCACATTTCACCAGGAAATACTACTTTTACGACATCTAATGACCAAAAGTATATAAAAATATTACCTATGAACCATGACCACCTGACTTTGTAACTGGTTTATTCAAGTTTATTGAACAATTGATAATTCTTTGACATTACAACATATGTTTGAAAAGACTTGGTAGCTCCTCTTCTAAGCTGCACAGCTTTGAATGGTTGATACATTGTAATTCTCCCTCTGTGCCATCTCAATTTCTTCTATGATGTTCCAGGTGCTATTCCCAATGCAGCATCTTGCAAATCTGAAAACTTTTAACATTGGAAATATCAGCAAAAACCTCTATGCCCTTGATATCACATTCAACAACAAACACAACTTGCTATGTTATTGATTTTTTGGATCTTACAAGGTAAAAATTGAACTTCAGTGGTGATCATCTCAACGTAAATATGCTCACGTTGGACACATTTACAAATGATGTTTCCTTTCATGAAGTTGGTGACAAAGAAAACAAAAGTTTTGCGTCTCAAACCTGAAACAAACGTGTCCGAACATACAATGTATCTACACTTATAAAGGCTATCTGTATACAATTAATGAATATCAATACGCTAATTATTTACATGGAAACGAGAATATTTTGATAATTATGGACCCGCCTAACTAAATTTATATGCAGGGTCCTACGGCCGTAACTCACGGCCCGGACTCGGCACACCACACGGAGCGAGTAGCACATGTTGAACATTCACATCGCTAACTCACAACAAACCTACACATGTTATACATCATTTTAAAGCTTAGAAACCGCCTGTTACACACATGGATGCAACTTTTTGAAAAAATAAGACATCAATGGTGAAAAATGCCATCTAAATTTGCAAACTGGAGGTAAACCACCTTAAAATTGCGGTACAAGAAAGTTTCACGTACCAAATTGTAGCTTGTTTTCTTGTCTATCCAATCCTACCATATATGGGTTGCTTCCAAATAAGGCTGAGATGCAAATCAGGCTGACGCAACGCCATGCCCGCAGAGCGCTCGAACAGGTAAACGCGGAAGTGACTTTCCCGTCTCGCGAGGCATTTTCCCGAAGGCCATATCTCAACAATCTTTTATCCCCTGCTTAAAATTTTTACATTGCCAGGGCCTCCATACTACATACTACAATTCTGGTAAGTTTGAAGTTCTAGGCCTTTCTCAATTTTACACGGCGATCAATCGAAAATCGCTACACGCACGGAAAACACCACCGCCGCACGCATGAATATTAACTAAGTCGCAAAGGAATCTGGGACAGGCTATATGTAACTGTTATATATATATACACGATTTATTTGGAAAACATTTCATCTTTATGAATTGGTAATACAACGTTAAAATGTAAGAGCAATAATTTGATTATATGCTTCATCAATCTTAGGAATATCATACTTCATTCATTTAATCTAATCAAATATCAGGCCCCATTACGGACCACAGACAATGACTCACGACAGAGCTTTTAAGTTGTATACAAATGCATTACAGATTTTGAACAGGTCCGTTCATCTCAACATCACAACATCACTCCATCACTCCATCACAACGGCAACTATTCTGGTCTCAGGGCATTTTGCCGCTAAGGCGGCAAAATGCAAAAAGAAACTGTGCAATGAATACTCTCGCTTACTAGACAGAATAGCATGCTGTTTTGGGGAAAATCTTTGTTCCCTTTGTTTCCCATGACCAGCTGCGTAACTTAACACGTGCTAACTCATAAATCACTAGGTCATGGGGGGGGGGGGCCACACCTGCGATGCAGATGTTTAGCCGCGTGCTAGGGATAGGGCGTACCTAGTCTGTGTAACGCAAACTCCGCTATCCGGAGCTTGTAGCCTCCTCCCCATGTACGACGGGCCTGAGAAGCGCGATTAAATCAGGCTAGGGCGTACCAAATAATTCTATGGATGCTATCATAGTGAGCGTTGATTGCAAACGAATTTGTTGTCAAAATACAATTTGTCACATTTTCTGGAGTTACACTTTAGGAAAGTTTGCGCTATATGTCATTCGATTTGATTATGTAGGGGCGTAAGTAAAGATATCAGAGCCCACATTCCCCTCTTTATATGTTGAGTGCGTTAACATGTTTATCTTGAATGTATAGCAAGAATTTAATTTTGAATGAGGGCCACAGCCTTAGAACCCTATGTATGAGTTACAGTAGTCTGGTTAGTGAAACATACACAGTCAAAATAATTTCAGTTTTGTTATTTTATGTACATTGACATATTTCCTCGAATTTCTTTCGCCGCACATGCGTTGTGACCTCTGTGAAGGGCTTATATAAGATAGTTTGTTCAATGCCCAACTTGAGTACCGCACGTGTGCTCACGAAGATGAAGTCGTAGATATTTGTTACTTGCCTTTGAATTAAACGCCAAGGGGTATCTTTAGCCAAAATATGAGAAGAAGCTATGATGTTTCAAATGAAAAATTTGAAAGAAAATCCCTTTGGAAGGTACGTATCCTCAGTACACAATTGTTTCTTTTGCAACTGCATGGGGCTGACCAGTACACATGAGATTTTTCATGAAGAAGAAAGAGAGAGATCCGTCAATGACTCATCGTGATTTATGAAGAATGTAACATCATTCATTTCGAGAAGTCCGGATAGGAACTGTTAAGAGCAGTACAGCCCTAGAACAAAACAGAAACGCGGTGTGCTGGGTGATATAGTTTTTTACTGGATATATCAGTACATGCAATATCAATCCCAAACATTTCCTGACAACAAATGGATTCAAATGTATGCAATTACTGTAAAGCCAAAGTTGGGAGTAGATCTAATTCCACATCTTTCTTTTTTTTCTCTCACAAGGAATTACAACATACCAGAAGGATGGGAAGGTGGCCCAACCAGATTCCACAGCTTGTCATGAGAACAAGTTTACACAGACGGATGCTGTTCAAACAATTTTCCTGAACAGCGAGGTTTGTTACCCCATTGTTCTTATTGCTCATATAGTTTCAGTATCCAAAGTAATAGAGGTACCAGTGGGCAGAATGGTGGGTTAAAAATGGACCTTTAAAGGCACAAGGGGGCTTAAATGCACAAACATCGGGAGCATTGAAAACTAGTACAAACCTATGAGTGGATGTTGGGTGTTGGTTGATCATGGCTGGGCACTTCGTTTCTTCGAACCTTGATTTATTGATTGTGAAAAAAAGACATTTGACAGCTAAGAAATCTAAAGAAACCCATAGGGATTCATTCAGGTTGACATACTGATCACGGAATATGTTTGTGTCCGTCAACTATACCTAACCTGTTCTATATTATTTCTTTCAGCTCTACAAGGCGACAACGACAACAGTCACAAGAAATTAATAGTTGAACTTGGACGGCAATCAGATTGATAGTAACCGTAGCTTTACAATGCAACACAATCTATCACCTCAACGAAACGGAAGTCAATGCACATGTAGTCAGGCTTGACTCTATAGTTCCAGGAATTTTGTAAGCATGCAAACAATTTATTATACGGTCAACAGAATTACAAAAGAAATGTTTTGCTTGAATGTATTACCAAGTGTCATTGTTATAGAAGTAAATCCAAAGTTATAGGAATGACGCATCTTTGCCATGTTCTGCCAGGTTTTTATATTCTCTGTGTTTGTGTCTTGAGATATGGTAAAAGTATATATGATGTGTATGTTGATGAAATAAAAGGTATAGGCAATTGTGTGGATCGTTTGTTTTGGAAATGAGAAGTCTTTAAAATGTGGACAGTCATGGCCTTTTCTGCTTTCTACAAATATCTTGCAAATAAAATTGTTTCAAATCAGATTTAGTAAATTCAAAATATGCCTGTGTTCACAGGTGAAACAAAAAAAACCTACTTTAAACATTAAAGCTTTAATATAGTGTTCCTATTTCTCTCAAAGAACACCAAAAGAGCGATTGAGAGTTGTAATATAAATCTCAATTACCAGAAACAGAAAAACGTACTTAATGCATTGATTATGACAATGTTTTTTGTGCTGAAAGAAGCAAATTGCCCGAAACAGTAAATAATGTGACGGTAAAATACCAAGCAAGCAACAAAGGCCATTTCTGTTCCGACAAAAGACCAAACAGGCAAAGGCTACCTCAAAACGAATTCCCTAGGGAATGCATTCGTGCAATTTTTGGAATATTTTCAAAGCAATCGTAATACTGTAGAATGCCTCCGCCCCTGAGGCGTCGCCAAAAATGTACATGTAGACATGTCAGTATAATATTTTATTTTAATCTTTCATGTAACATATATGTACATATGTTGAAAAACCTACTATAGAAAAAAAATTAAGGCAAAATCTTCATTTTATGTCACAAGTTGCCAGGAAAAATGTCCATCTTTTCTTCCTGCTCCTGTGTTTCTTCTCCTTCCTCCTTCATGTATTTCTCCTGTACCTGAGCTGACGTGATAATGTTAAGGAGCATTTTCAATGGTGACAAGGAAAACACGTGCATTGTAGGCTATTCAGTCTACAGAAAAGTCATCCATTCTCAGGGCTTCAAATATTTTTTTCTGCATAACTGCACTGATGCTGGTAACATTTAAAATGACCTGCACCAGACAAATTTTACCTGCACCACTCTGAATTTCGAAAGGACGGATCATGATAAAATTGGTCAGGATCCATTACTATTTTTTCTTTCATGCTTTATAGGTTGTAGCAGTCAATGCAGCTGATAGTAATCCACATACACCTACATCACATGACAAAGATTTATGTATAAAACCCAGTACATGGACCAGTGCAGGTTAGGTGCATGTAGACACCAGAAATACCTGCACAGCTCCAATTTCACCTGCACTAACCTGCATATGCAGGTGGCATTTCGAGCCCTGATTCTCTTTTTACCCTTACCTCTTTAGGCCACACTGACTTAATTTCATGGATGATATGAATCTTTGTCAAAATCAACCAACACATTATACCTGTCAATACAATGAAATCAAGATTGATAAGCAAACGGATGAAAGGATATTTGAAGTACTCGTAGTCAGCACCCAAAGCTGATGACATCATAGCCTGTAAGGTGCGATCCTCCCCCTCCCCCCAGTGGTAGCCAATGGCACGGTCCGCAGCCTTCATCATTTCCCTCATGCTGTCCTTATCCTGTATAAATGAAACATCCTATTCATTAACCATTAACCTGCTAAGGTAGCCTCTGGAGCAAACGTTATATTGGTTGCAGGATTAGGAAGAAGGGTTAAGCAGGGCTCGAAAAAAATTCTCGGTTCCATGTACTGCTCAACCAAAAGTGGAGGTTATTCACTTACGTATACATTGTTTACTTAATAGTAACTTACTTTAACAGTGCAACATACAAAGTATAGACAGAAGGTAAAAGTAGTCTTTTACCACCGACCAAAGTTAGGTACCCATTTTTACACCTTGGTGATGTGAGGAATCTTAGCTTAATTGTTTAAAGTGCCTTTTCCAAGGGCACAGCATTGAGGGCACGGCGAGTATCAAACCCTGGACCTCTCAGTTCCAAGCCCAACACTCTACCAGCTCTTCACACACAATGCCACATATTTTGAGGTTAGCTAAAGAATTTCAGATTCAAGCTCTGAAAAGAGGCAGCAAGTGTGTAATGATATTTTGCTGACACTTAAATCTTATGCTGTGCACCCAAAATTTTCCTGTAAAGCCTTGAGTGATTAAGGGAAAATGATTTACAAATCACCCATAACTATGTACACAAGACCTAGTAGTAATGTGCCATACAGATGCAGCAAGTATCATTGATTTATCATATATGTGCTTTTCAACAATGGCAGCATTGTTTGGGGCTCCATACACACCTCAACATTCAGTGGGACAAATGACACCAGACTGTAATCCTCTACAACACCCACAATGGCCTCATTCAGTTTCTTGTATTTAGCAAAGAATGGATCGCCCCCTAGGTGTCCAAACAGGTACTGCAGGTCCAAAACATCAGTGTAGAAGTCAAGGTTGAAATCTGCGGAACAAAAGGAGGAAAGCATTCAAGCACTTAGAATTCAACATCTACCTATACCATACATAAAGGCTGTGTCCAGCTGGATTTTTTTTCTTTCCTACTCATTGCTTGGGCACCCATGTTGTTAATTTGCTTTGTTAAATCTGTCAATCGAAGCCTAGGAAAATACATTTCCATCAATTTTGTGATGTTTACATTTTTTGACAGACAGAGAGAACTTTTTTTACCTTTCCAACCAGCAAATTTCAGGACAGAAAGATGGGTCCTGAAGACAGCCCTGCCAAGTGATGAATTAATATAATTTTGTGTAGAGGTGGTGAAGACAAATTTTAGAAAGCACAACAGGAACAAAAGTAAGACAAATTCAAGACAAGGTTGATGCAAATGAATCAAACCCTATTTTTTTAGTACAAGAGTTCCATACTTAATTTGCCTCATTCCAGTTGACAATGTGCATTCTCTCATACTAGTATATTGCTAAGACTATTCTTAAGGAATCATCATAGCATGTTTTGCGAATACCTATTTTCATACATTACTTCTCTTTAGACAGATATATCTTTTGTGTATACTTAACCTACTCTCACCTAGTTTGCCAAACTTTTCCACTAGGTCAATTTTGGACAGCACGTTGACGTGAGGTAACTCCATCTGGACCATGGTGGCCAGACTGGTCAGCAGGATGGACACAAACTTGGACGGGTCACTGCAGTAGTGAGAGTCCACCAGATGCACAGACACTAACTGGTGAAAAGATTTCCTTCTGTTAACAGTAAAAATGCACACTCTGACCAATAACAAAAAAACCTTACTGGATAATTACAATAACAATTTTTTTTGGCTACATATTTCTCTGTCATCATTACACAACCAAGTTAATTGTTTCCATTATCATGAAACTAAAACTTTAGTAAAAGAAAGAAATATTTCATTTTCTTTTTTCACTTTCCATCATCATACATCCTTCTACCCATAATTTCAATAGCTATACCAGTAGATGGAACTTTTCATCATTGAATATACTGGAAGTAAAATGCTTCCCCATTATTAGAATCAGCGTTCCCGCCAGGCATACGTCTTTACGTCTTTGGACGCATTTTTTTCTGGAAAGACGCACTCGGCTCAGCTGAATGCGTCCATAAAAAAATATGAAAGAAAGGCTGACCTGTACCACCAGTGTACAAAATGTATCTGGAATCTTTTAAAAATCTGTCTTTATACGAAGGAATCCTACCTTTACAATTTATACTTCAAATTCTTCACTTTCCGGTCATCCTAGTAGTCTGGGCATGGGGCGGAGCGCGGCACGCTTTACAACTAGCGGACCCATGTGCGACACACCCAGCCACGCGCCAGTCTGAGCTGTCCGTTGCGCAATGTAATTTTTTGTAGTCCGTGAAATACGTCTGACAGTCAGCATTCTTTAACACTCGAAGAAATCTTATGCAGATTTTATATTCTGATATTAACATGATACTTACTTGTCCTCAGTTTCACGTATTTGTTAAAGATTTGTGGGTAATACTAGTATTGAACAAGCAAACTGCTCTGCGCGAGTGCTGCACATCTCAACAAAAGTTCTCACACTGTGGGCAGTTGATTGGCAGTCGGTATCTTTGACAACAGGCCGCTAGCGCCAAGCAGTCTAGATTGGCCACCAGGTCCAAATCCAATCATCTTAATAACCAATCAGCGTTTGATAAATGTAATGTTGCACTCTGTTATTGGTCACCGGAAAAAAAACAAAAGTTACCGAGTATTAGCGCACGTGACGTTGGTAGCCGCCCGTGTCGTCTGGCAACTTGAGTTTCTTCCCTAGCTGCTAACAAAAAACGGTGCGCGGTAAATAAGTGAAGAATCCAAAACTATACACTTTATTTCTTATTTACAAAATTTCTTTTATTTCAAAAAGACAAAATTTGCGGCAGAAAAGGGGCCGCAATATTGTTGTCAAGCGTCGATCGAGTCGGCTGTGCACTCCGTGGCACATGTCACGGCACGCCCCCCTCCCCAGACGGACCGTCGATCGCAGCGCCGTCTTTCTGGCTACTGCTTCAAGGTTACACCGGCAATGATCACTGCCAAAGAGGCAGCAGATCGTCCTCCTCGAGTAATGTATAACGTTCTTGATCTATTTAAAAAGAAATCCAGCCAAAGATTTCACGCCGAAAACGGGGTTACCTGAGGTCGCAGGAACAAACGCACGCTCGTGGAAAATGACGACAAGGCCTTGTAAAACCCCACCGATTCAAAAAATTTGACTAAAATCATCGGGCAAAATAGAAAAAAGACACAAAGTGTGATGGCGCCATTATTTTATCGTCTCGGAAAAATTTTTGATGCGGGAGGGCGCAACATCGATCGCACGAGGTAACGTTAGACATTTTTTTTTTTCAATGACGGAAAATAATTGGCAGAATTTTTTTCACGGGCTGACGGACAGGCTAGGCCGCTAGAGCCCTGTTTCGAAGCATCAAAAATCCAAAATTTTCATATAGATATGTCTGGACAAATAATACCCGGGCCAGATCACGGAAGGCTGATTCCCTGTGCTTACAGTTGTTTTTAATATAACGTATTTTGATGAAGAGGGTGGTCGTCGATAACTGAAAATGGGAGTAAAAGAGGCAACCGACATCCAATCTCAAGTGCATGATTATCCTCTCAAATTGCAGGAAATTGTGTTCTAGAGGGTTTGAAAAATCAAATTTTCCCGGGGGAGCATGCCCCCGGACCCCCCTAGAATGCGAGCGCCTGCGGCGCTCGTATCGCGCCTCCGGCGCTCATTACGCCCCTCCCAAATATTTGGACGCATACTTTCAAAAACCTGGCGGGAACGCTGATTAGAATGGTACATTTTTAATACTGAATCAAGATTTCAAATACAAGTACACAGTACTAGTATGAAGCTCAAAATACTTGCATAATTTTATGTTTCAGATGCCCAGTGAGAAAATTATATCAGTCATTTATTATGAATTTTATATAAAATTAGGTTTTTCAATGCTACCTTGAGTAAATAAATAAATTTAGGTCTTACCACAATTATGTGGACCTATGACAGCGCTACTGTCTACAGGGATAGAAGTTCTTGATTGAGTACCCACCCTAAAATCCCACTTCTGCAGTTGTGCCACAATGTTCCTGACAGAGTTGTGGTGTGTGTACAGTTCCACCTGCCCCGGGCAGTCAAACAGAAAGTACCGATCCTTCTGCTTCTCCAACAGGTCCTGCAACCAGTCCAAATTCTTCTCCAAAAACTCCATACAGTATATCAAACCACCATTTGGTCCTAGTCTCAGTTTTTCCATCACGTCTTCGAGAGTTATGAGACTTTGCATGTTTATGGTGCATTCGTAAGGTAACGCGTCGTTGGCAGGGTCAAGGTTCACGATGGTGACTTTGCGCCCGAGGCCAGTGAGAAACTCGTGCATGGCTAGGCAGTAAGTCGTCTTTCCCGAGCCGGGCGGGCCAATGACAACTTGTCCGAACGGCATGGTGGTGTTTCGGGTACTTGGTATTGTACTGTTTGGTAGATTGTGAACAAAAGCATAGAAAACATGAAACATATAGTTATGCAGTATAAACATCAATTTTTTTAGGATGAAGGCTTACCTGATCAAAGAAGAAATCTTACTCTACTCTAGTCCCTTTTCACATGGAATAAACATACAACATTACAAGTAACTTCAAAAATCCAATTATGTATTGGTTATTTCTTTTTTCAGTAATGTGTAGTGTATGTAGCTATCTTAAGATATACTTATGTTACAAACATTGCTTTTCAGCATCAGTGGTACATATGATCCACATGACAACTCAGCCCCCCTCCCCACCAAGGGACTCGTATAAGTTTATAGATTGTGCTCGCTTTGATAAACTACAAAGCTAAAAAAAGAGAACAGACAGCTTAATAATAATACTAATTACCTTTTACAATGTTATGCTTGTCCTGTAAGGCCAAAGGCAGCGTTTAGTATGGCGTTTTCTCAAAACAGGTGTGTGGAAAAAGTACAAAATGTCCAATCGCCGCCATCTTGAAAATAAGTCTACTCACACTGCGCATTGGTTTGATCAAGGAAGGTTATTTTATCGTTTACATAATGATTTTTGAAGCTATGAATGCTAAAATTATGTTAAAAGTTTTTAAATAATATTTGTAATTCTTAAGAATCACTAATATATTGCGATTGCTGCATTTGATAGTGACCTCAGGCGTTTTTGCTGTCGGCGGAGGCAGAAATGATTGACCTTTGAACGTTGTTGGGCCAAAGTTCCCGCGCGAAGGTTCAAAAGTACAATTTTAGGTCAGCTTGAATCAAGCGACATTTATAAGTTGACTGACCGTGCCAGCGCTTCAAAGTAGGTCTTCTGTACACCTTTTATATATTTTAGGTATATTCAACGTTAATTGTATGTGTTGATGTCATAACCTGTGACGTTTTTGTCGCTTTGTTGTAGTGAGAACTTTGGGGGAGGGGGGCAACGTCAAATTGAGATAGTTTTGGCTACAATTGACATAGGTTGTTCCTTTGATAATCTTCCGAGAAACACCTCATGATTTCCTGGGAATGGGAGGCGGGAATTGGACCCCAGATCTTCACCATGCTTAGGCTTGCAAGATTCTACCCCTGTCTATGAATTACAATATAGATTTGTTCTGGATGTTTACTGATTCAAATGTATTCCTAGGCTTCCTGTCAATAAGGCTTTGACAGGCACTATTGACAAAATGTTTCTGTCCATAGCCACATTGTTTCCAGATGAACAATTTCATCAAATGGTAATGTGTAATATGTATACTTTATCATCAGATGCATGAGGTTGGACAGGTCAACAACTGGCTCCAGTCCCAACATGTAGTGGTCAGTCAGGAGTGGCTGGAGGCCTGTCTGGACTGGCTGCACCAGGAAAACCAGGTACTCTGACTTTGAATATCATAAATATCACATGGTGTAGATCTAGCTTGCTAATGCAGCATCTGAAGTTTGTATGTTTACTAGTTTATTTACATAAAGATCAGTCAACTGATATTGGTACAGTACCTTATACGATTGCATAAAGTACTGTAACCTAGACTTGGTGTGTACCCATACTCTAAAATAAAAATATACTTCTACTAGATGTGTACAGTCAAGCTTGGTCTCCTAAACATGTACTTAGTACATGTATAGGTGGAATAACTGTCCTTTAGAATACTAGTAATAGACCAGCTTCTGTATCTGTATCGGCATTATCGCCATTGTAATTGCCCTTTCTTTTGGGGCATAATTTTAATAAGCTTTGCAGGCAGGTGACGTGGCAGTATCGGGTACCAATGAATTCTTATTTGACAAATGTACTAAACAGTTTACATTTAAAACCTTTTTATTTTCAATGCTTCTTTACCCTTACATATATATTCCATCATATATACCATAGCAGTTTGAATATGCTGTTCTCAAATGATGGAGCCTTACAGTTTTTGATATTTTTAAAAATTCCAGTGTTAGATGATTGAAAAAGACTTTTTGTGGCTTATGAATTACTTTTGTTATGATTTTCCAGGGATCCCACCTTCCCCTAGCCCAGCTGAACAAGATGGTGTATGAGCAATGGCTCCAGGCTGACCTACAGGTCGTTGCCCCCGGCTGCCTCCCACAAGGCATTGCTGAGGAACAGAAAACTGTCCTGAATGGCAAATTTGCTCTACAAGTAAGTTAGGCCACATACATGTATTAAACAGCAATACTCAAAACACTTTAGAGCTCCCTGAATCAGAGTTGCACTTCAAATTATCGACTGTGGGTTAACGATATACTAGTAGTAGTATCTTACCTTACAAAAATAATATAGCCTACCTTGTGAAGGCTATGTAGTAGTATTGTACAGTACTATACTAGTATACAGCATAGTGTTGCCATTTGATTGCCAGAAAGAATTCTTTAAAATTTTGTTGTATTACTTGTTTAAGGGTTTGAAGTTACAATGTGTGTATATACTTTCAGATTGAAATAATATTTGTAATTTGTTTTTTCCTGACATTCCTCTTGATTCTGTATGTTGTGAACCCATTTTCTTTCTGTAACACCTAGTAGAGTCCCCCCAAATTATTTTAAGCACTATGGCTATGCCATTGGATGGAATACTACAAACAAGACAGGTTCTTAACTGATAAAGCAACCAATACTGTGCACTATCTTCAAGACTTGATAGTCATGATAGTGTATTGAGTGTCGGGGTTTGTTGATTCATCATTTTTTTTTACATTTACTGGTATTGCCTCCCCTTGCTAGATAAACTCCATGATAGATGTGAGTGTTCCAGCCTACACACAGTTACAGAAGCTGAGAGGGAGGGAGAATGCTAACGATGCTGTAACTGCCGAGACACAAGCAACTCAAAAGGTGACAGGATAGAGTAGAAGAGCCAGAAATATATTCTGCAAAAACAGGGTTGGACAAGTTATCTGAGATTCACTTGTCCTATCGGGCAAGCACATAAAAGATTTACTAGCCCGAAATAACTTTTCACTTGCCTAGAATTCAAATGTCACTTTTATATGCATTTTCACTTCCAGCAATGGAATTCTTATTATTGGCCTCTATTTTTTTTATGTTGACCATTGATGTCATGACTGTTAAAAGTGACCTGTATATCGATATCAATATGTCACTCATGGAAAAATCTTACTTGCCCGATCGGGCAAGTGGGGTAGGTCATGCACTTGCCCAATCAGCACTTTCACTTGTCCTGGACAATAGGGCTAGTGGACTAGTCCAACCCTGACAAAGATAAGTCTTATTTCAGCTTACTAAATAAATAATAAATCTCAATTACAAGATATGGTTAATTCATATCCTGACAGTCCAACTCTGTGTGGTAGAGAAGCTTCAAAAAATGTCATCTATCTAGCAATTTCAGATGTTCTTTGCTGGTGCATTTTTGTCATTAGTAAATCATTTGGCAAATTGCTGTTTGTGTTGTCTCTTCTCTGTAAGTTCTTCTCTGTTCAATGATTGTCCATGTTGTTATTTCCAGCCATGGGAGCAGAGGCCGACCCGTATGCTGATGATGCAGCTCACTGATGGACAGCAGAACCTGCAGGGCATGGAGTATCAGCCAATCAGGGACCTGGCAGTGGACATGGCACCAGGGACAAAGGTCAGCACCAGCCAATCAGTGCTCTGTCATTTGCATAGAACCTAGCCAGACCCAGCCCATTAGCCAATCAACAAATGGGCATGTATTATATGGCATAGAGTATTAGCGAATCAGAATGCATCTCACACGATCAAGTTAAAAAATCAGCCAATCAACAGTCATTATAATTTAAAGTTCATCATACTTCAGGTAGTAAGCTGATCTTTAGGACACCTGAAGACCCCAATGTGGATGTATATTGTACTTGTATTTTATAAAATGTATTAAAATCAGTTCTGTGTTGTTGTTTTTGTTTTACAAATTTTGCATTTTTTTCTTCTTTTTGAATACCAGATATTAGTGTCTGGTTCAGTGCAGTGCAGACTGGGAGTCCTGCTACTGGATGGAGGGAATGTGAAAGTGTTGGGAGGAGAAGTGGAGGAACTAGCCGAGGAGAACAGGATGGAGAATGTCTTGCTCAAGGCCGTGTAAGTTCTGGAAAAAAAACAATGCATAAAAATCTTCACTTCAAAAATGTGTGAATGAGAAAAAAAGTGCTTGCAAGACCGTAAATCATAGGGTAATACCCCTAGCAGTTTCAGTTCAAATTACAGATGATAGAAAAGCTTTATGTTGTATGTTACATTTGTTTGGTTGAACCTTTGTTTATTCATGAGAGCTCAAATCGGCCTGCAGGCGCCCTTTCATTGAGGTCATTATATTTTAGGGAGGAGGCAAGGGTCAGACAACGTATATAGCATACAGTTTAAATTCCTAATGAGTCTTATGTGTATTTGCTTGTGGGTATTGGAGTTTTCAAGGTAAAGAAAATGCTTTCAAAATCTGATCTTCATATTGTTTTAGTTCTGAACAAGGTACTGCAGACCCCACTTTAGTGGAACAGCAGCAACAGATACAACAGGAATACAGACAGTCAACTGCCAACAATGCCAGAAATGCAGCAAGTACCAGACAACAGCAAAACAACCAAGGCAGGCAGCCTGGATGGCAAGGTAATTGGATTATATTTAGTAAGACAGTTTCAAAAGACTGAACTGAATAAACTGATTTTCAAAAAAATAATTTTCAGCATTTCACAAGTCTTAAACTCCATCAATAAATAATGGAGAGGGATTGAAAGAAAGGTAAGAGAAAAGCAGACAAGGCATGAAATTAAGACATTTCCAAAGGAAAGATGTTCTTTTTATGTTATTTTATTATCTTGATCACTTAACTGAAAATTGTAGCATGAATGTGGCAATTTCTGTTAAAGTTACAAAATCAAATGTCGCAAAAGTGGTTTTGAAGTCACTCAGTGCAAAGAAGTTAGATAAATGTACAATACTACTACAGTACAATGTATGTGAAATATTTTTTTCAGGAAATGCAGGTTTTGGACAAGGCAATAATGCAGGAGTGAAGCCTAACAAGGAAGCTCCACAGCCACCAGTGACTTTCACAGGTCAGTTTAACAAGATTAAAATAGATTTACACTGACAGCTAAGGTTGCACAATGCAAATGTGCAACCTACATAAAAACCTGGTTGCCCATTTCTTTGTGTAGTTTCCACTGTCCATCTTGAAAGCAATTTCTACTGGCATACAATAGCAGTCGTTGACAGGGTGACCAGAATATCTGTTCGCTTTCAGACAAAAGGTTATGGTTAATGAGAAAATAAAACACATTTTTTTCCAGATGATTTTGAAGATGATGACTTCTTGGACAATATGGATCTTGGAGAACTGGACATGTTAGAAAATCAGGAAATGCAAGAAGCAAAACCAACAAAAACAGTAACAACACAGAATCCACCAGTAATACAGCAAAGACAGAATACGAATACTTTTCCTCACCAACAAAGAAATCCAACAAGTTTCCCAAAATCTATGAAAACGGCACAAACCAAGTCCATTGAGAGAGGGGTGATGCAGAGGGGCAATGACAACTTTTCGACCCGTAACCCCCTTGCAGGAAGAAGTGGTCACAACCAACGGGGTGGTAGAGAGGTCAAGTACGAACCAGAATGGGATGAACCATTTGATATTGAAGGGGTGGAAGAGAATGAGGAAAGAAGAGCAGGACCTGACAACAATTCAAGACCCCTGAAACGAGAGAATCCCACCTCTAGTAGATTGAACCGGTCCGACGTGTTCCAAATTGATGATGAGCCTGACTGGGATGATCCATTACTGATGGAGGGGATGGCAGGCAATATGAGCTCTATGGACAATGACATATGGGATGATACATTTGATGAGGAGGGAGGCCAGCCTATGTTTCAGGAAGGGACGAGTAAAGATGTAAAAAAGGTGGAGAACAACAGAGCTTTAACGGTAACAAGGAGAGATCCCTTTGAAAACAAACCATCAGTTCGGTTGGTAGAAAACAAACCATCAGTTCAGTCGGTAGAAAGGTCTCTACCAACTGCAAAGTCAAGTTTGAGACCGCCTACAGTCCAGCAGAAAAGCGACAGTGAGGTCAAGGTAAAGAGAGAGCCAAACATCCAGCAAGCTGCAAATTTGCAGGACAGTGGTGATGCTGCAGTTCCTTTCTCAGCTGCAAGAGGGAGCTTGTCCACACAAAAGCTTGTGCAGACTGTAGCACCGTTCAGCCGTGAACAGCCACCAGAGATGAAGAAGAGAAGGCTTGACACAGGTGAAGTAACAACCTGCACATATTCGTAATAGTTTGAAAGAGAGGACGTAACCAATGAGAAAGATCTTATCTTTCGGATTGAAGATCTCACAAAATTAAATTAATATTTTTGCATGATATCATAACTTGCAGTTTGTCTTAAGTCTTCAAATTTTAATGTGAGCCTAACAGGTGTGCCATTTCTTCCTCAGGTGTTGACTTGGACACCCCACCCTTTACTTACCTGTCCAAGGTGCTATCTGCTTTACCTGTCAGCAACAGGACTGTTGTCACAGTTAAGGTGGGTAGTTTGTCCATACTATCATATACAGCTTTGTTTTGCATATCCTATAAATCGTACCTTACCTTTAGGTGTGACACACAAGTTTGTGGGGTTTTTAACAGTAATTACAAACTGTATAAGACCAGACTGTATGGTTTCATCTGTTCACGACCAAGATGAACCCTTACTCGTTTCGAGAAGTGTGGAGTGATCTTTGACTCGCTTGAGGTTGGCTCTCCTCAAACTCGAGCCCCATCCTATTTACTTGTTTCGTACCATTCCAGGCCTTCATCCTTACCCTGACATCCAAGCTGGAGAAGACAGATGTGTGGAAGATTTCAGCCATGATCAATGACGGCTCAGCCTGCGTGGAGATGGACCTGGGAGATGAGGTGGTTACCTTAATGATTTGGAGTTCTGCACTGTTTTGCTATTTGTATGTTTTGTTGAGAATTAATATGTACAATCAGGATGACTCACACTGTGCCATGTGTGACAGTGATGATCAAATTGTCTCTTTCACGCTCTTTCTGTTCTGCAAAACTGTCTTGTAAATATTTTTTCCATGTAACACAGGCCTTGTTGGAAAAGTTCAATAATAACAGTTTGAATGTGCAGTTGTGTCCTCGAGATGGTGTTTAACACAGGATTTTCTTTTTGCCATCAGGTTCTGGCCAAGCTGATTGGGTTCACAGTATCAGAACTAAAAGTATGATTCATATCCATGCATTTTGTTACTGTAAACCTTGAAATATTCACAGTACTTTTATTGTTGTTCACATGTACTCTGTCGTGCAGTTAGACTGTGAATGTGTCATTTCCCCACCTACCATGAAGTTAAATCCCTATGAATTTGCAGTTTTCTACTTGGTCTCTTCTTTTTCCCATTTTACCCAATTAGAATAGTGGATACTTGTTATGTTCCACAAGAAACTGAAAGAAAAGCCATTAATTTGGAGTTGTTCATAGTTGGAAAATGTAGAACACCATGCTAACATAGAAATCATTGTCAAAATGGCAATTACTTGATCCTATCAACATTTCTGTTTTGTAATTCCAGAACTTAGCTGTACGAGCCAAAACTGACCCAGCCATCAAGAAGAGGATCAAAGAGGTACTTTTTACTGTCTCTGGTTGAAAGTGTGTACCAATAACATTTGTTTCTATTAGTAAGAAGAATGAAATCTTTGTTATTTAAGATCTACTCACTATTGATTTGCAGTTGGTTTGTTAAGTACTGTTGAAAAGTCTGTGTGTGTGCCATCCAGCACCAAGGACAGAGATGGAAAACTGCGATTGTCGTTCAGCACCAGGGACAGACATGAAAAATCAGTGTCATTCAATACATAATTTTCTCACCTCGCATTTTGTGTTGAATGACAGTTAAAAACTTTAAATTGGATTATACCAACACAGATGAGCTTTCAAGCCAGTGTGAATGTCATTCAGCACCAGGGACTAACATGCAATATCAGTATCAATGTAATTCAGCACCAAGGGCAGAGATTGAAAATCAGTGTGAATGTCATTCAGCACCAAGGACAGATAAAAATCAGTGTGAATGTCATTCAGCACCAAGGACAGATGAAAAATCAGTGTGAATGTCATTCAGCACCAAGGACAGAGGAAAAATCAGTGTGAATGTCATTCAGCACCAAGGACAGAGGAAAAATCAGTGTGAATGTCATTCAGCACCAAGGACAGAGGAAAAATCAGTGTTAATGTCATTCAGCACCAAGGACAGAGGAAAAATCAGTGTTTATGTCATTCAGCACCAAGGACAGAGGAAAAATCAGTGTTAATGTCATTCAGCACCAAGGACAGAGGAAAAATCAGTGTTAATGTCATTCAGCACCAAGGACAGATGAAAAGTCAGTGTTAATGTCATTCAGCACCAAGGACAGACATTAAAAATTAGTGTTAATGTCATTCAGCACTAAGAACAGAGATTGAAAATCAGTGTCAATTTCATTCAACATCAGGTACTCACACAACACCCGCTGTCTGGTTTGAAACTAAGTTGCAGCAAAAACAAAATATGATTGCGCAGCACACCTGGGTATCTCGAACCCCATAGTCCCTCTTTAGTTTGTCAAATACATTACTTGGTAAGAATAAGCTTAGCCATTAACCCTCCATCCTACACCTACCCCTGTAGGGCCTTGAAGGTTATCAGAGGAAGCTAGTTGGTCTTATAATTGTTCTGCCACAGAACTTCTGGTTTTGATATCTGGTGTTCATTCATCTTTCATGAAATATCATAGTCCCTCTTTATCTTGTCAAATACATAACCTGGTAAGTCCTAGAATAAGCTCAGTCATTAACCCTCCATCCTCCACCTACCCCTGTAGGGCCTTGAGGGCTGCCAGAGGAAGTTGATTGACCTCTCCTGTCTGATGGAAGTGGAGTTCAGCCCCGCCCTGGTAAAACCTAAGGTCATCGCCCTCTCGGACGTTAACCCCACTGTTGTAAGACAACTTCAAGAACGGGTAGAGAGAAACTCACTACACTGAACATTTGATACAAATGAAATTTTAATGTATTGTTCATGTCCAATATATTTTAACTTTTATAATGTAAGAACAGTTAAAAGTGCTATTCTTGGGGCAACAACCTCAAATATAAATACTAGTTATTACCCTTAAAATGAAATAGTAAGAAAGTAATCTTGAGTACGAATGAATCAAAATATTGCACATTTAAAGAATGTTATACTGTTGAACAATATTAAATACAGGAAGTTGCTTGTTATGCTGGGAATTGGCCAGATACCTCTACTTGATATACACTAACAGGGTGTTAAAAGTAGCAATACAGTCTTATTTTAGGAGAGATTCTGTGATATTTACAAGTGGGTAAACAGTCTTTACAAGTCATTGACTAATATTAGTCAGTAAGTAAACAATATTAACAATTGAGTAGCAAATACTTTCACAAGAGATTTCAGTTCTTCCTACCAAAATGTTACTGGTATTTACAATTGATGTTATACCTATATTGTGGAAATGAATTTTACAAAGTACAAACTTTTGTTGGTCATATTGTCAAAACATGGATTATATCAAAGTCTTAGATGTAAGACATCGGTATTTTAAATGCAATACAAAGTGTCATTTCATATTGTTTCCATTGTGGAAGGCTGTGTGAATAAAGTGATGTTATCAAAAGACAATATTGCCATTGAACAAACATGCCATTTTTGTTAACTGCAATTGTGGAAAACTGAGTGAAATGCAATTTAAGACAGTATTCTTCTACAAGATCAAATCACACAATCCATTACTAAACAAGACTCTGAAGTCCACTTGAAACTGACTGGGCACCTTTACCAATCATGTTTTTTTGCTGACATCTATCTTCATTTGTTTCTAAAATGATAAACACATACGGCTATCTTGGAACAAAATTGATATAAAAACAATATGTGTACATCTGTGCAGATTAAAGAAGAAAATTACACACCAATCACATATGCACCATTCTGTTTAGCAAGCGAATTCCAGTGAAATAGAACTTTTAACGTTACACGTATATTCCATAATCTATCCATAATTCAATGAAATTGATCTTTTAGGTACATTGCTATTTTAAAATTTATAAATGATATATTTTGATATAGAAATTACACTACAGTAAGACAGTCATCTGTCATATACAGTTGATATAGATGTGGCATTACTCATATCATTTTCTGTTTCATTGCTTTCAAAAAGTACTCCAGCACTTTAGTTTGATCCCCAATTTCTGCCCAAGCAACGCACAAATTGGAAAATATGCCTGTTATGTTAGGATGTGTATCATTCTCACCATAGATGGACCGCAACATCTCTAGTGCCTGTTCATAATAGCTGATCGCATTTCTGTGATCACCAAGATCACTCCATGCCATACCCAACTTGTTAAGTAAGGAGGCTACATCTGGATGTGCAGTATCGTCACCATAGATGAACTGCTTCATCTCTAGTGACTGTTCATAATAGCTTATCGCCTTTTTATGATCACCAAGGCTACTCCAGGCGTTACCCAAGTTGTTAAGTGAGCCTGCAATGTCAGAATGCGAAGTGTTCTCACCATACAAACTTCGCATCATCTGTAGTGACTGTTCATAATAACTGACAGCCTTTCTGACATCACCAATGTTTCTCCAGGTGACACCCAAATTGTTAAGTAAGGAGGCAATACCAGCATGCGCCGTTTCCTTGCCGTAGATGAATTGCTTCATATCTAGTGCCTGTTCATAATAGGTCATCGCCTTTCTGTGATCACCAAACTTACTCCAGGCGTTACCCAAGTTGTTAAGTGAGCCTGCAATGTCAGAATGCGAAGTGTTCTCACCATACAAACTTCGTATAATCTGTAGTGACTGTTCATAATAACTGATCGCATTTCTGTGATCACCAAGATCACTCCATGCCATACCCAACTTGTTAAGTAAGGAGGCTACATCTGGATGTGCAGTATCGTCACCATAGATGAACTGCTTCATCTCTAGTGACTGTTCATGATAGCTTATCGCCTTTTTATGATCACCAAGGCTACTCCAGGCGTTACCCAAGTTGTTAAGTGAGTCTGCAATGTCAGAATGCGAACTGTCCTCACCATAGAAACTTCGCCTCATCTGTAGTGACTGTTCATAATAACTGACAGCCTTTTTGTCATCACCAATGTTACTCCTGGTGACACCCAAGTTGTTAAGTAAGGAGGCAATATCAGGATGCGCAGTTTCCTCGCCGTAGATGAATTGCTTCATATATAGTGCCTGCTCATAATAGGTCATCGCCTTTCTGTGATCACCAAACTTACTCCAGGTGATGCCCAACTTGTAAAGTGAGCCTGCAGTGTCAGAATGTGCAGTGTCCTCACCATATAAACTTCGCATCATCTGTAGTGACTGTTCATAATAACTGACAGCCTTTCTGTGATCACCAAGTTTACTCCACGCGGAACCCAAGTTGGTAAGTAACTTTGCTATGTCAGGATGCGCATTGTCATCACCGTAGATGCTCCGCATCATCTGTAGTACCTGTTCATAGTAGCTGACGGCCTTTCTGTGATCACCAAGGCTACCCCAGGCGGTACCCAAGTTGTTTAGTGAAAGTGCAATACCAGAATTTGAATTTTCCTCACCATGCAAACTTTGCCTCATCTGTAGTGACTGTTCATTATAGCTGATTGCCTTTCTGTAATTACCAACGTTACTGTAGGATGTACCCAAATTGTTCAGCAAGGAGGCAATATCAGGATGTGCAGTTTCCTCGCCATGGATGGACCGCTTCATTTCTAGTGACTGTTCATAATACCTCATCGCCTTTTGATGATCACCAAGGCTACCCCAGGCGGTACCCAAGTTGCAAAGTGAGTCGGCGATGTCAGGGTGTGCAGTGTCCTCACCATATATACTCCGCTCAATTTGTAGCGAATGTTCATAATAGCTGATGGCCTTTTTGTAATCGCTAAGGCTGTTCCATACGTTTCCCAAGCCGATAAGTGATTGGGCAATGTCAGAATGTGCAGTGTCCTTACCATAGATACTTATCTGCATCTGTAGTGACTGTTCATAATAACTGATCGCCTTTTTGTAATCACAAAGTTCGTACCAAGAGGCACCTAAGGTGTTAAGTGAGTTTGCAATATCCGGATGCGCAGTGTGCTCACCATAGATACTCAACCTCATCTCCAATGACTGTTCATGATAACTGATCGATTTTCTGTGATCACCAAGGTAATTCCAAGTGGTACCTAAGTTGTTAAGTGAGTTTGCAATGTCAGGATGCGCTGTGTCCTCACCATAGCTACCCCGCCTCATCTGTAGTGACTGTTCATAATAACTGATCGCCTTTCTGTAATAACCAAGTTTATTCCAGGCGATACCCACGTTGTTAAGTGAGTCGGCAATGTCAGGATGCACAGTGTCATCACCATAGATACTAATCTTCATCTGTAGTGCCTGTTCATAATAACCAATCGTCTTTCTGTAATCTCCAAGGCTATACCATACATTACCCAAGCTGTTAAGTAAGTCGGCAATGTCAGGATGTACAGTGTCCTCACCATAGATACTCCGCATCATCTGTAGTGACTGTGTATGATAGAGGACGGCCTTTCTGTGATCATTACGGTTGCCCCAGGCGACACCCAAATTAGCATATAATCTGGCAATGTGAGGATTTGAAGTGTCCTCGCCATAGACACTTCGCATCACCTGTAGTGACTGTTCATAATAGCTGACTGCTTTTCTGTGATCACCAAGTTTAGTCAATGAATTTCCCAACATAATTAGTGCATTGCCAATGTCATGGTGTGCTGTGTCCTTACCATACTGTAAAAGTTTAGTTTGTAGATTTTGCTCTGCATATATCTTGGAACATTTGAAATCACACAGACCCATGCATACATCTGCCTTTAGTTCTGAAGAGTTGTCAAACAACACAGACTGCTCTTCCGGTGGCGACCCACTGATTAGTAGTGCAATAGAGCGCTTGAAAGGTCTTTCCGTGTAATAGTATCTCATGAGCTGCTGTCTATTTGAGGAGTAAAACACTCTCTTCATTTCTACCTCAACGTCTGTATCTATCGACATTGGAGATAAGGCTGACATGTTTTCCACTTGGCCATGATTGTTCATGTATGTTCGCAGCCTCAGTTCTGCTGAGATACTGACCATCACCATCAAGTGATGTGAGTTCTCAGCGTTGACTATCCCTTCGTTTTTCAGCTCCTGTAGAGTCTCCCAAATTGTGGTTGGTTGTATGTAATGAGCTAGTGCCAAACAAGACACTGCAAGGCTTGAAAACCTATACATTTCTTTCTTTACATTCAACAGCCTGGCGGTCAGATCTTGGATTTCAAACAATTGTGCATTCTGAGTCACTATATTACGTACTGTCAACAATGAAATTGTTCTATAATCTTCTTGACCCTGCGAAGTCCATAAAGACTTGTATTCATCTACCAAGCCCTGTTCTCCTATGATTAAGGATACATTTCCCAGAATACTCGCAAGATGGTAGCCTTTTTCCAGATGAAAGTTAAAGTCATCTTTCCGAACGTTTGTCATATTGCTTGGTGTGTGGATAAGGTCTTTTGTCCCTGTGCCCAGTGGAGTCTTACATGCATGTGGCATGGCTCCATCGAACGCAAACCCACGCGGTGTTACAGAGTCATAGTACCAGTTGTCTAGTGGGTCTTCTGAGTGGAAATTATTCATAGACTTAATCCCCATGGCCGGTAGAATGGTTTCTCCCAGATTGATCACTTTGAGATGCAAGAAGTGAGTCAGGTTACGGAAATACTTATCATTATGCTTGGATTCCTCTTCAATCAAGATGGCAAATTCCAGATCAGAGTATGGGGTAACTAACCCTGTGGCTTGTGAACCCAAACCTATCATTGCGTACTTACAGGGAGGGGGTCCCATTACCTTCATACATTCATCTACAAGCCCGGCTATGAACATTTTTCGTTGGTGAACAATTGTTTGAAACAATTTTCTGATCACTTCCACCCTCTTCTCCTCAACTTCTCTCAAAGTTGGGTCGTCGTCATCAAGGCTGTATGGATCTATATTTTCATCAATTCTTTTTAATTCTTCTTCAACATAACATCGATGCTCTTTAATGATCAGCTTATGTTTCTCTGCATCACTTCCTACCGTTTGTTTGACATTCAGCACATGATTTATAAATGATTGTGTTATATTCATGTCATAGATTGCTCTCTCTATGTCCTCTCTTTTCGATCTTACCAGTGCTGCATTACAGAGTGCTGCAGCCTTGGTGAAATCACCGCCGTCTTTTGACTGGATTCCTCTCTTCAAGTAGACTTGGCCCAACTTGTACAGGGGCTCTGCCTCTTCTCCATGTTGACCTAAAACAGAAAAATAATGACAGATCCTTAGTTGTAGTCTTGTCTTCAATTTGTCTTGTGGACAAATATTAAAAGGCTGTATGTGAAGTAATGACTTAAATGATTTTATTTGTCTTTTTGTGAACCGTTCTATTGCTGTTACCTTTTCTTCTAAACCCAGTATCTCTTTTATTGTTTGACATGTGCAGCTTTACATTCTAATGCCTTTGTTGAAGTGCTTATGGCTAGCTAGGGATATCATTTCAAGGATCTTGCAGCATGTACAAGTAATAAAACCTTATAACCTTTAAAAAGACTCACCTTTCACATGAACTAACTTGAGCGCAGCTGCAAAGTTTTGTTCTGCTGTGTCCAGGTCCTCTCTCTGCAAGGCCCTGGAGCCCTCCTGCAGATGGTCTTCATATATACTGTGAAAGAATGACAAAATACTATGAAATACAGAGCATTCAATATTTCTTTCTATATTTCAATTTCATATGACTAACATGCAGATGTATTCGACAGAGAAGGAACTATTTCGGTGGGGATCAAAACA
Source organism: Branchiostoma floridae x Branchiostoma belcheri (assembly GCA_019207045.1). Taxonomy (NCBI): domain Eukaryota; kingdom Metazoa; phylum Chordata; class Leptocardii; order Amphioxiformes; family Branchiostomatidae; genus Branchiostoma; species Branchiostoma floridae x Branchiostoma belcheri. The sequence continues at coordinate 10,642,502 of CM033031.1, forward strand.
ATTATTGCTGTAAATTATTGACATACAAATATTACATCATCAAAGTACATGAAATGTCATGACAAGGAAAGGAAATGATACGATACATTTTAATTCTTTTTATTGATTTAATTTAATTCAATTGATTGAAATTCTAATTGAAAGAATATAACTAACTAACCTGTCATGATTTTCTAGTATTTTGTTACTGATGTTTGGGACTTTACCCTCTCCCGTAACCAGCCTGTAAAGAATAAGGTCATCTTTAAAACTAGATTTTCCATGACGTCATAAGTTAGCAAAATAATGTTAACCTTCACTATTGACATATTATGTTTCTCATTGTCTATGCCAATAAGGTCCTGATTATCATATCAGTTGATCATATTCTCCATCCATATAGCACATGTTGTTCAAAGTTTGAAAGCTTTTACAATGAAGTCTATTGTAGCATTCTTTCATAAATTGTATAAATGAGCCCCGATTTGCATCATTCATGTGAAATGATCACCGTAACTTCCACATGTTGCAAATACGATATTAATTCCTCACAGTTATTAAATCATAAAGCTATGCACAAGGTATTCCCACCTTGGTATGACTGAATGTAGATCATGGGTCTGAGTAACATCAGGTTTTATGATTTTCCCACACTTGTTTTCCACTGGTGGTTTTCTTTCTCTCGTTCTTGATGCTTTTGATACTGAGTGCTGGAAGATAAATATTTTGATTTTTGATTATCAGCATTCTTATGCCTTGTACTTTTTTACAACTCGTATACTTTAATAGCATATTCTAGAAAATGTGCTAACCCAGTGGTAAGTCATGCTCCTTTAAGCTTTGTGCAATTGCAATGACTGAATGATGTGTCTTAATCATTTACACAAATTGTAAGGCATACGCCATATCAAAACATCTCACCATTTTCACTGCTTCCCTGATCTTCTCTGCATAACGTATGCGATGGTGCAGAGTCTGTTTTGTCTCAGGATCCTCACATAGTCTCAGGGCTTTCTTGTACATGGCAGCTGCCTTGGAGAACTGGGATACATCAGAGGTTTCCTTGCCTTTCTCAAGATAGAAATCTCCAAGACATTTCAAAACTACAACCTCCAAGAACATATCACTAGTTTCAATTGCGGTCACTAATGTTTCTGTGTAAGTCTCTTCAGTGGAACGTTTAGATTTTTTGTCACTTCTGTCTAATTTGTCACAAATCTCTGCCACCCTTAAGACATTACTGTCAGCAGTACCCCAGTAGCCTGGTAACAACCACCGAAAGTGTGGAGTGTACCCCTGCAGCAGTTGTCCGGAGAGTTTCTCCATGTAGCTGATACGATGTTCCAGTGTTTGTCCCATGTCTGGATCTTTGCATCGCAGTAGGGCAGCAGCATACAGGGCAGCAGCCTTGTCAAACTCTGACGAATCCCTGATGAGCTGGGCTTTCTGTAGATGCAGGTCTCCAAGACTTTTCAAGACTTCTACCTCAATTAAGAGGTCCATATGAACAATGGCTTCCCTCAGTGCCCAACCATAACTGACTTCTTGTTCATGCTGACTCTTGAGGCACAACTCCAGGTCCTGTAGCTTGTCTGCCAGGCTGGTCATTTTGATGTCACACATATTGCTATTTCAACTCCAAACCCGACCTTTAAAGTAAAGGAGAGAACAATTTGATGATTAAGATAGATTTATCACTTTGAGACATTTGTGCATGAAAATAGTACTTTGGTCCGAGTATCTTGGAGGTAATTAACATGCATGAAGTTGGTACAAATCAGGGCCCTAAGTCAAAATTATAAAAGAGATTTCTGTTAAAAATCAATGTAAGAAGTTTTAACATTAGTACAGCCCATTATTAGATCATGTTGATTTGATTATATTGATTGCATCCTCTGGGAACCCCAAAACTGAATTAAAAAACATTTGACAAACAACATTGCCATCATTATGAAATCTGAATAGTCATAAAGGTTGAACAAACCACTGAACACAAAGAATATAATATAATATACCAAACAATAGATTCTTTATCTTTGTTCTTTAACAACTTCTTTGACTTTTGAATATTGACATTTGAATATGACATTAGTATACTTTTTCCGATATTTGCCTTTGCAATCCACGACATATGTTTGCTTATTTTGAAGTTACAGTACGGTTAAAAACTTTTTTTAAATATCTTTATTTCATTACATTACAAAGTAGAAGTAATAATACGTTATAAGTGGATGCCAATACTTATGTAATTGAATTCATGAAAAAAAGAGACTCTCAAAACTCACCTACCTGAATCTTAGTCCTTGAAAACCTCACATTGGCAATGTTGTTCGACCTCCAATATACTAACGTCTTCAGGACTGGGCCAAAACAAACATGGTGAGTGACTTTTGACCCCTCCTCACTACTTCGAAACAAAATGAAAACACAAAACTTCTAGAGCTGACGGACACCACACACATGGCGAAAATCTGTTTTTTAACACAATTATTAATGCAACATGTCCTTAGGGCTGGAAAAATTTACCCAATTTTTGGACAAGTCTCTCTTTCTTCCAACAAACGAATAACGATTATCGGGTACATTAATTAAAGAGTTACAACTAGTGGGCAGTTATGGCTTCTTGTTTTCATCTGTTCATTAACATACTAATAGTAAAAAAAATTGGCATGTTTAATTGCCTCCTATATCAGACTTTATCCATTAAAGTGTGGCAGTAGCGTCTTGTCATATATATAGAAAGTAAAGTCATATTCTTCGCATGCCCCTTACTGTGACAGTAAACAGCAAATACATTTGATGATTTTCCTTGCGACTCCCCCTTCCAAAATATTGAATGAATGAAAGACCTTTATTGTACATTCATGCCTCGACGGGCTAGGTACAGGTCACTGATAACAGACATGACTGATAACAGACATAACAAACATATGCAAAAACAACAAGATACCTTTAACTAGCTGAAGGTACTAAGCTAACAGGATGGTCGACATCTTCTCGCTTCTTTGTACAGGTGTAGATATAGGAACAGATAATGTTTGATATACAGGGTTTGTCTAGGCGCATCAAAAATAGAAATTTATCCGTTGCATTAAGGTGTTCAAAGTATGGGAACTCTTTTCTTATATATTCATAAAGCACAATCCGTTCATTATGGTACAGTTTACAGTGTAAAATAAAATGCTGTTCATCTTCTACTTGTTGCAAATCACAAAATTGGCAGACTCTATGCTGCAGAGGGGTGCGGTTGTGCCTTCCAGTTTCGATATGTAACTTGTGGCAACTAATCCGGAGTTTAGTGACAGCCACTCTGTGTTGTATGTTTTTCACCATCAGATATTCTTCTTCTTTATAAATAGTCTTGAATAATCTATAGGTTCGTAATTTGTTACCGAAAGATTTGTCCCGGTTGTCATTGTGTATTTCAGCTTTAAATGTTTGAATATAAATATCCTTTAATCGTTGGCTGATGGCGTTGGTTATAGGTAATAGGTTTGTTCCTAGAGATATCTGAGATCTCCATATGTAGGCAAAACCGCATTCCTCCAGTATCTTACGAACGCCGGACGCCCAGCACTTGTTTCCATTTGCATCTAGTTGTAATTGACAAGATAGGGCGTCGGCTTGTAGACTGTCAGCTGGCACGTTTTGACGGATTCTTAGAAAGTGTTTGATAGCGTTCAGGGAGGCTTCCAGTTGAATGGGGTACCTCCCTAATTCCGCTCTTGTGGCAAGGTTAGATGCTGGTCTGGGGATATTCAGTGCTTGTTTGCAGAATTTAAGGTGAACAGATTCAATGGGACAGGTTTTAGGGCTTTTTAATGCGCCCCAGATTTCTGAGCCATAAAGTAGAATAGGTTTGACACATGCATCGAAAAGTTTGTTTCTAACTGGTAATGAGGCGGTGGCTTTATCTAAAGATTGTTTTATTCCGAATAAAGCCTTCAGACCTTTGCCACTCAGGTATTTGTTGTTAGCTTTAAACGTGCCAGCTGCACTCACAATAATACCGAGATAAGTATAACAAGTTACAATTTCTATTTCACGATTATCAAACAGGAGAGAACAGTTTTTAGGTAGACTGCCACCCTTTTTAAATACAATAATTTTTGTTTTCCTAAGATTTACTTTTAATTTCCAAAGTGCACAATAATTTTCCAGATTGTTCAAGGAATGCTGTAATCCTTGTTTGGACTCGGAAAAAATTACCAAGTCGTCAGCATACAACAAGCAAGGGACAGTTTTGTTGTACATAAATGGAGGATTACAGGGAGCACCGTCAAATTGGGACACAATATCGCTAAGAAAAAGGTTGAATAATGTAGGGCTTAAATTACACCCTTGTCTCACACCACAATTAGTAACAAAAGTTTCAGTCAATCCATTTTTAGATTTAACGCAGTTTATAGTCTTTGAATACATGCCTTCTATTACTTTTAGAAATGTACCACCAATACCGAGCTTACTCAATTTAAACAAGAGGCCGTTTCTCCAAACAGAATCAAATGCTTTGCTAAAATCAATGAAGCAAGCGTAAAGTTGACGATTTTTGTTTAGATATTTGCTAACTAGTGTACTTAAAACAAACAGATTATCGGTAGTTCTAAAGTTTTGTCTGAAGCCTGCTTGGTGTGGCTGGAAGAGGTTATTGTGTTCTGCGTATTTGACAAGGCGTGAATTTAGAATGGAGGAGAATAATTTCCCTAAACAGCTGATTATAGAAATCCCTCTGTAGTTATCTGGCAGGGAGGTGTCTCCTGACTTGTGGATAGGAACAATATGACTTACTGACCATTCTTGCGGAAAATGACCATTTTGTAAGCAAGTGTTAAATTATGTGTGTAGCTCTCGCGAAGTCATTATGTAACGTATTTACCTTCGAGATTCACCTCTGCAATAAATTAACTCCCTTTTTTGCTCAGCGCAGATATCCTCGTGTCCTCGTACCTTAGTAACTTCAACAATCTATTACTTCGACTGGACAGTATCGGTGTCGGTATCAATGCCGAAGTGTTGTGTTTTTCTTACCTACATTGGTGCTCAAAGTCAATAGAATGTAGCACCCACTAGGCCTTCCTACGGGGGGTTCGGGGATCGTAGAATTCCGAAAACAAAATCGGGAGATTGGCTAGGAGAGTCAGTCCACGCTAGGGTTTATGCCCCCCCCCCCCTCCGGCAAACTCCCCTGGTAAATTATATGTTATGGTAAACATATTATACACACCTTTGTGTTCTCGGATCTGTGTTTCCCTCAGTATCGCCAAGAGTAAAGGACACTGTCCTTCTGCTGTAAACAACTACTTTACAGGTTGCAAGTAGAAGCAACAGTTAAAACGTATGACTGGTACTGGCGTAACTGATCAGGGTCCCTATGTGTTACCTCATCTGTTGTACTTCGTCGTCATGAAAGGGGCGTTTTGTTGACCGTTGTTGGGTTGTAACATTGACAAATTGTAAGGGGAGAAAGTCGCTTTTTGTTGCGTTTGTCATCGGATATTGTGATACAGACTGACAAATTCTTTGATAGACCAGGGCATGGACGAAACATGCACTTGTATGTCCGCAGACATAAGAAAAAGCGGTACAAAATACAAATCCGCCAAAAACACAACAAAAATACGTAAAAAACAGTCGGAGCCGAACCTCTTCTTGGACACTAAGACAAAGAAACAAGGCCATTGTGTGCATGTTAAAGAAAGAACGCCCGGCTTTTTACCAGTCTAGACTATTATTAGGCTCGCCTTATAGCAAGCAAGAAAATGCCCATATTCCGCCGTAATATCAAACCTAAGCACTGATTGGCTACAGGCATAAAAAGAAGAAAGAATAAGAACACACCAGCATATTAAACAGTATGTTTCATTACCGAGGAAAACATAATAACGCCATGTGGACATATGTCCTGGGAACCGCCATGCTAAATCATTTCATTTGATTCAAATTCAAGGGCACCATACATGTAGCTAAAATGCACTTTTCTTATTGGGCAATTGCTAAATACCCCCTCGAAATCAAACGATGAAAGAATTGTAAATGTCTTGGGCAACCTCGTATCAAATTTAAAATCATTTGATTTTAATGGTAGGGCACAGGAGCACAGCTCAACAAATACATTTTGGTCGAAAACAGGCCAAGACGCTTTTTGTTAACTTACTAATTTGAAATAGTTTGTGCTAAAATATGAATGGTATCCTTAGATATGTGTTTACTGCACACCGAATCTAAATTTCGGGTTGTTTGGTTTCACAATAATATCGGGGCAGAAGAGTCTAAAATGTATATCTTTGGTCTAAAAATTGCAAAGAAAATCCAATAGAGTAATTCTAAAGGGTTTATGACGTTATGTGTATAAAGTGTAATAAAATACATAACGGTATAGGGTCAATGTACCTTTTTTTCATAATTTCTGGTCACTGAACTCTGGTCATTCCATTTGAATATCTGACGGGAGAATAATGAGTAAAAACAACAAGAAAAGCAATTTTTTCATTAATATCTGATGTAATAATGATTGAGCACGGCACATCTGTACGGAGTCCTTTTAAGCAAAATAGCTAGCGGCAAAACAAAAGAGAACAAAGCAAAGGTTGTTTTGCACGAACTCAAGCCATCAGCAGTATTAGTCTGGACATCCCAAAGCTGCCCACCCCACCTATCAGTTCCCCAGTGGTAACCTCAACATGGCCACGAAAGGTTGGATGTTTGTTTTGTTGGTCATTGCTACCGACGTCAGCTGCCCTGGTACCTCACCATCAGGCAGCCCAGCCGAGCATGTTTGCATGGGTGGCCTGATTCCTCCAGAAAATAAGGAGTGAGTTAACCATATTTCCTTCTGGGAGACACAGGCGACGAGGGGAGAACGATAAGCTCTCGGTCTCACCCAGAAATGATATGTACAACTCAAATTTCGTTTCACAACTTTGTAGTATGAAGCCATCATATCCTCCAAATTTCAAATCATTGCAGTCATTACTTTCCAATGCAATCAACGTCTTTTTGAAAACTTGGTAAGTGTCGAGAGAAGCATGTGATCAGACATGTGTGGGTCTAGTTCCCCGTGCTGTAAATTCTTTGAAGACATTGTCAAAATGTTTGATAATGATTCCATTCCTAATTTAAGTAGAAAGAAGTGGGTATCTGACTTTCAGCAGAGCAAGTTGACCAGCACACCCCAGATCGTCTACGTTTATTCCTTGTCTCTTACATAACGTTACAGGGTGTAGCCTGCAAAATAACGATGACAATATTTAGAAATTTTGTACACATTCAGAAACTAGAGTTCCACGAACACATACCTTTGCCAAATAAACCAGGTTTGTTATGTAGAATGTTGTCTGTAGACATAAATGTGTTACTCATTACATTTTATTTTATATGCCTGGAGTTGGTTCTTAACATTTCGCCATTGCTTATACAAATTAGATCCCTATTAACATAATAATATTAAATTGCATCAAGCATCACTTAAGCTATCAGCATACCAAAAATCATTATGATCCTTTCATCCCTTCTTGACTTATTCTCTTTCAAAGTAGGAAACTAAACCGGCTCTTAATTATGCAAATGAGATCATCATCTGCATAATTAATATGTACTGATATTTCTTGCTTTCTCAGCTACAAATATGACAAGCTTGAAAGTCCTAGAAAGGAATGCAGTGGATTTACAAACTTTCCTCATTAATTATGCAAATTAGCAGTCGATTTGCATGATTAGAATTCCATCATGTAAGTCTTCCCTTTGGCTATCTACATACCAAAAATCATGACGATCCGTCAACACGTCTATATTTTCTCATTAATTATGCAAATGAGGTCACCATTTGCATAATTAACATCCATTTATATTTCTCTCTTTCTCATCTATACATGTGACAAGTTTGAAAGTCCTATCATGAAATGCAGTGGATATATAAACTTTCCTCATTAATTATGTAAATTAGCTGCTGATTTGCATAATTAGTATTTCATAATGTACATTGTTACTTGGGCTATCTACATACCAAAAATCGTGATGATTCATCAACGCGTTCTCGAGTTATTCTAGTCCAAAGTTTGAAAGGAAATCGGCGACTGCAGTTCCAAACAAGCCGCTAGGGGGTCCAAACTCATAGTACTTACTCTCTGCCTCAAGGGCTATCTACCACTTAAAAATCATAACCACAGCATGTCCAGAACACGAGATATCAAATATTGAGGTCTTGCTGCAGTACCTTAGCAAGCCGCTAGGGGGCCCATTATCGAACTTGACCTTCGTTTTCCCGACCCCTATCCACCTACCAAATATCATCGGGATCCATCCAAGGCTTCTCGAGTTATACTGTTAACAGACAGACAGACAGACTCACAAGCCTAAAACATAACCTTAGCCATTCTGGCAAAGGTAAAAAGACTCTACACTTGACATCTATGCTGCGAAATCTGAGTTGTGCTTGTTATTTCTGGATGAGGCCGAGAACTTATTGATCACTCCTCGAATCTCCAACCGAACTCTAACCTCCACATCAGCTTTGACTTTGGAGCGGCTATGACTTTGAGCAGTGATTTTGTTTTGACGCAACTGATTTTATGTGCTATAACGAATGTTGTCAAACTTTGTCTCTACTTGACCTTTTCTAGCATATTTGGCCTCTGCACAAGTATGCTGGCTCCCTTGTCGGAAAATCAACTTATAGATGATTAAGATGTCACGCCACTGTCTAAAGATAAAATAAATAGATAAAAATTCATGCACCAAGCTCAAAGTAACGTATCAGTGTTGGGTATCTATTCTTAAGTAAGGCTATTACAACAGCTTGCTTCAGGGGGAATCTGTATGTATAAAGATAGTATGAGTAAATTTGTTTTTTTGTCTTCAATTCACTGCACAGGACTTTCATCGTCAAAGATAATCTGTTTGGTTTTGCTGGCAGCCATTGGATCCCTCCACCCCAGGCGCTCATGGAGTGTCTTTTACTATCTATGGAACAACTAAGGACCTCACTTTCAGCGATTGGTACCCGTCTTGACAGCATCAGAGCAAAAGGTAAATATACACGAAACGTATACGTAGGCCACATCAACATTAATAACTTGCGTATACGTAACAAGGCAAAATAAATCTCTGATGGAAGGTTACTAAGCACGAGCTACACGTCCTTGCTATTTCTATTTAGACCAGAGTATGTATGACGGAGAGCAAATAGATTACAGTATAATACGCAAGTACATTGGGGGATCGTGATCTTGACTGAACGCATCTTACTTGTTATTGCATACAAATTGTAGATTGTGGAGAAATCTACCGAATCTCCAAAGGCTCTATGGATTCTGGAATCTACACCATCTACCCGCGTGCGTCGGGCGGCGGGAACAACAGCCCCCCTCTCCGTGTGTTCTGCCGTGTGGAGGCCGGCCGAGCCTGGACCGTCATCCAGCGGCGACAGGACGGGTCTGTGGACTTCTATAACCGGACATGGGAGGACTACAGCCGGGGCTTCGGCAACCTGACGGGAGAGTTCTGGCTCGGCAACGACAACATCCATCTACTCACCAACCAGGGGAGGTACAAGCTGGATGTTGACTTAAGAAGGTTTGCATATTGTTTTAGAAAGAAATGCCATCCGGCCGCCGAGTTCTATATGCAATATGACATTTTCCTCGTGGAAAATGCCCAGGCGATGTATAAGTTACATTTGGGGAATTATACGGGTACTAAAGGGCAGAATTGGTGGAGAGGTCAGAATACCGCGATATTTCGTAACAAACCTTGCTCTGAAGGTTCTCATAGCCGCTCCTGCTATATGTTGAAAATGGGAGGGTTTTGGGTTCATCGATGTGATACTATGAACCCCAATGGTTACTATTATCATAATGCTACGGACTGCCCTAAAAAATCTCAATGGAAATCCCCGGGGATTCGTACCTTAAAGTATATTGAAATGAGGATCTCTAAAACAGAGTAGCAACAGAATGACACCCCTAAGGAAACAGGGCAATTAACGATGTACAGTCAAATAAGACAAAATGCTCATTCTTAAACGTTTTTCTCAAGGCTTAGAAATATACGGCAACAATTATAGGTTGGGTGTTTCATGTCTGAACATGAGTAAATCTGGAAAGGTTATAGCTGGTAAACAACGGAAGGTTCATGGCACAAATTCAGTCATAGAATAGTCCACCTTACCTTAATATATGTATTTAAATGCATTGTGATTTGTGCAAATATGCATATTTAAGCGGTGAAGCATATTTTCAATTCATCCAGAGTTTTGAAGATAGAATTGTATTTTCACATTGCAGTTACATGATAATAAGATATCATATCATTATCAGTGCTTCATCATTTCCTTGGGTCTACATACACGACATTTTCTGCATATACGTTGTTTTATACACTCATATGAATACTCATATTTTATTTTATTTTATAATTGCATAAAATCATAGAGCTTGCATTGATTTCACAGATGAGATAAAAAAAATTGCTTTCAAGTCATCTTGAGCTGTTTCAAATTTTTGTTATGCAGACTTATTAAAGTTATTGAATAAATGTATTCATCAGCGAATGAAAGACCTTTATTGTACATTTATGCTCTTACAAATAACTGATCTAAGAATGATTTAAAAGCAGGCGTGCAATTGAATTGATCATGATATAAAAATGTAATATCTTACTTTATCTACAGTTTCTATTGTATGTTAGTATGTACAGGTTGAGCTTCTTCATGCTTCATAAGACAATTATAAATGTACTGAAGATGGAACTTATGATACATTATTTTTGTAATCGCATAACTAATATAAAATTTCTGTGCTATTTGAATATTGAAACTATGGAATTTACCTTGTGTGCAGTTGAAGAGGATATTTCTGTCACTGTTGTATAACATACATTCAGCTACAAAATATTATCTGCTTTAGTTACAGTATTAACATATATTGACAGATGCTTGCCGTTGCTATCATATTCTCTATTCAATAATATATCACACCATAGTTTGAATTAAAATCACATCTTCAGTATTATCACTAGGGACTTTGTTAATCTCTTCCTGTGTTGTTTCACTCATTGTTTCCGTATCTTCAACATCATTTCAGCGAATGAAAGACCTTTATGGTAGATTTATGTTCTTACAGATAACTGATCTAAGAATAATTCAAAAGCAGGAGTGCAATTGAAGTGATAATGATGTAATAATGTGATATCTTACTACATCCAAATTTCTATTTTATTATAATATCTACAAGTTCAACTTCATAAGTTCTTTCATTAGACAGTTGTAAATGTACTAAAGATGGAACTTATGATGTATTATTTTTGCAATTACTTACCTAAGGAATATCAATTTTCTTTGCTCTATATATATCACATCATAGTTTGAATTAAAATCACATCTTCAGTATTATCACCTGGGACTTTTTTCATCCCTTCCTGTGGTGTTTCACTCAATGTTTACGTATCTTCAACATCAGTGGCATCCAAAACTTCACTGTACTCATCATCATCAAGCATGATCAGCACAGGTGGTAGGAACGCTGGTTTGCTTGTCACTGATCCATTTTTTGAATGTTTCGTGAGCTCTTCGGACGAAGCGTCACTATTTAGTCCCTCGGGGGAACCTCTTTCCGTGTACGTCTGAATCTATGATGTCTCCGCGGAGTCAACATGTTGAATATTTGACAGGAGACTGATGAGTAGAAACATAACAAAACATACTGTAAATGCATTTAAGTTCGCGGGGATTTAATTTCGCGGTAGTTGGAAAAGGGACTTATCGCTGTGGTTTTAATTTCGTGGTAGCACCATGCACTATAGTCTCTTACTGTTATGGAAAAATGTTCACGGTGGTTTTAAATTCGCAGTGAAGTGGCCACCGCGAAAACCACGAACATTAAACCACCGCGAACATTTCTGCATTTGCAGTATTTGTTTCATTCCCATACATGTAATAATGATAGTAAAAAAATGCTGTATCAAATCGGCATGGAGGCCTTTGAAGGAAATAGCTAGCGGCAAAACAAAAGAGGACAAAGCAAAGGTTGTTTTGCACGAGCTCAAGCAATCAACAGAATTAGTCTGAACTTCCCAAAGCTGCCAACCATCACGGCCCCAGTCGCAAACTCAACATGGCCCTGAAAGGATGGGTGTTTGTACTGTTCGTCATTGCTATCGGTGTCACCTGTCCGGGCACTAACACTTCTGGCAGCCGAGCCGAGCATGGTTGTCCGGATGGCTTTCGTCTTGCGGACAATCATGAGTAAGTGGACCATACACTTCGCCAAAATAATTTATCTGCAAACGATTTCAAACAAAGAGTTTTGACATCAGAATCCAAATTTCATGTCAGCACGGTGTATTGTTTTTTTTTTTAATAAAAGCCTAGGCCCACGCCACATTTCTAAACCGGGGCTCAGCCGAGCAGCTTTCGGGAACGAAAAGTACGACATTAAAGACAGCAAACAACACAAGAAGTAAAGAGAATAGTCGCGGGTAGTATTTGTGTATATTTTTACGTATACGTTTGCATTTTTCGTTTCCACAAACAGCCCAGTCGGCCCCAGGTTTGGAAATGTGACGTTATCCTTACTTCCAAACTATTACAACCCCCAAAAAATGCTTGAGGTAGTAACTGTATGAATGAAGATGGTCTGAGGAACATTGTTTTTCATTTTTTTAGGCAAACTGCGTTCATCTTCAAAGGTATCCTGCCTGGTTTTGTGGGCCGCCATTGGGGTCAACAAAGCCGGGCTTCCATGGGGAGTCTTCAACTATCTATGGAACAACAGAGGACTTCTCTCTCGGCTATCGCTGTGCTAATTGACAACATGGAAGCAAAAGGTAGATTAACAGACTTGTAGCAGTATTGCATGGAATGTCAATCGGTCAACTGCCCCCTCCCCCTTGCGTCAGGGATTGCACCAACAGTAGAAGCCGTTTAATTACACACCCCATTTCATTTGCCAGCGTATCTGTATGGTGCAGCAATGCGAAGTTATCCAGGTGGACCGCACCGGTTTTGGATTTGGGGATTCCGTGCAACTATAACAGAAATGTGCGGTAATCCGTTGTGCAATTAACTGGGTTCTATTGTATCACCAAATATCTCCAGTTACTAAGTCTGAAAGGCCTTAAACGGAGACACTGTCTTGGATTTTTCCCTGATGTTTTTAACTTCTTTCCATTATCATAAATAGACTGTAATCATGTCTGTTTCGCCACATTCAAAATACACTTCAGCACATTTAATCAAATAGATTTCCCTTTCAATGGATTCAACACTAAACTTTGATACGGTAAAACAAAACTGAAAACCTAAAGGAAAAATCCTGTCATATTGATCTCAAACAAAATGTATTTTACTTCTCACCGCATTTGAATTGTAGATTGCGGAGAAATCTACCGAAACTCCAAAGGCTCTATGGATTCTGGAATCTACACCATCTACCCCCGTGCGTCGGGCGGCGGAAACAACAGCGCCCCTCTCCGTGTGTTCTGCCGTGTGGAGGCCGGCCGAGCCTGGACCGTCATCCAGCGGCGACAGGACGGGTCTGTGGACTTCTATAACCGGACATGGGAGGACTACAGCCGGGGCTTCGGCAACCTGACGGGAGAGTTCTGGCTCGGCAACGACAACATCCATCTACTCACCAACCAGGGTAGCTACAAGCTGAACGTTGACTTAAAAAGGTTTGCATACTGTTTTAGAAAGAAATGCCATCCAGCCGCCGAGTGCTATATGCAATATGACACTTTTGTCGTGGAAAATGCCCAGGCGATGTATAAGTTACATTTGAGGGATTATACGGGTACTGAAGGACAGGATTGGTGGGGAGATCAGAATACCGCGACATTTATTAGTACTAAGCCTTGCTCCTATGGTTCTCGTCGCCGCTCCTGTTATATGTTCAAAATGGGAGGATTTTGGATTAACCGGTGTGATACTATGAATCCCAATGGTTACTATTATGATCATAATGGTACAGGCTGCCCTAAAACATCTCAATGGAAACCCCCGGGGATTCGTACCTTAAAGTATATTGAAATGAGGATCTCTAAAACAGAGTAGCAACAGAATGACACCCCTAAGGAAACAGGGTAATTAACGATGTACCGTCAAATAAGACAAAATGCTCATTCTGAAACGTTTCTTCTTAAAGCTTAGAAAATATACGGCAAAAATTATACGTTGGGTGTTTAGTGCCTGAACATGAGTAAATCTAGAATGGGTATAATTGTTGTACAACGGAACGTTCATGGTGCACATTTAGTCCTAGAATGGTCCACCTTGATATATGTATTTAGATGTATTGTGATTTGTGCAAATATGCATGTTAAAGCATTAAGCCTAATTTGAATTCATCTAGAGTCTGCAAGATAGAATTGTATTTTTATATTACAGTTACATGATAATAAGACATTTAACATTTATATCGTTATTAATGCTTTATTATTTCCTTGTATCTACATGCACGACATTTCTACATATACTCCGTGAATACAACTTTTCATTTTAGAATTACGTTCATAAAATCATAGAGCTTATATTAATTTCACAGATGAGATAAAAACGATTGCTTTCAAGTCATTTTGAGCTGTTTCAAAGTTTTATTGGGTTATGCAGACTTATTAAAGTTATTGAATAAATGTATGCATCAACGAATGAAAGACCTTTATTGTACATTAATGCTCTTACAAATAACTGATAATTTAAAAGCAGGAGTGCAATCGAAGTGATCAGGATATCAAAATGTGGTATCTTAAAACATCTACAGTTTCTATTGTATGTTAGTATGTACAAGTTCAACTTCTTCATGCTTCATACGACAGTTGTAAATGTAATGATGGAGCTACATTGTAATAATGTATTATTTTTGCAATTGCATAAGGAATATCAATTTTCTGTGCTATTTGAATATTGAAAACTATGGAACTCACCTTGTGTACATTTGAAGAGGATATTTCAGTCACTGCTGTATAACATACATTCCAAATATCTTCTGCATTTACATTAGTTACAATATTGGCATATGCTTTGCTGAAAACAAATACGGTCGTTATGTCATGGCTACCTCGCTAGTGTCACTTCTCGAAAATTAACTTCAATGTAATTTGTGTGGTTTGCAATATGTAATTACTTCGGAGTTTTGTGAAGGCTGTTCTGTGTCAAGTATTTGTTTTTTGAATATTTCTCCTCGTTGCGAGAAGCTTTAAATGATCCTCATATGTTTGTATTTTTCATGATTTGAAATATATGTAAATCTTCAAAACGTTAGTGGGTGGATGGATGGAATAACTGAGATGAGTTTAAGACAAACGAAGTTACTGAACGCCAGACATACGCAAAATCACACTCCTCTAGCGTCCTCTAGTGGACTCCAGACGCAAAACATTTATCAGGACATGTACACGTATACCATTAGGATCTCCCTATAGTATTGTGTACAAGTAAATAACAAGGCCACTCTACATCTGCTTGGTTTCTGTCAACCCTACATCTGCTTGTTTTTTGACCACGTAATTGATAGAAATAATCACGCTATACGATTAGGCTCGCCCTATAGTGTTGTATTCGAGTAGAAAAAGATTTTAAGCTAAGCTCTGCGTGGATATAGACAGAAAAAGAAGAAGAACACACCATCATAAACAGTTTGTTTTTGTGGGAAATACAATAATGTAATGATTTAACTTAGATACTTTTAAAGCTTTGTTATGTTATACAATTGACAATAGTTGACTTTTTTAGTTTAAAACCCTGTATCTATATATGCTTTTTAAACCTCCGTAACAAGCGCTTGTCATTCGTAATATCCTAGTTGGACCATTACATTGTATTATATACATATTACACTACAACCAAAATGATACATAAAGAATACATTATACTGAAAATGTAACTTGTGAAATTACGGAATGGTACTACTTAGGACCGAGGTTCGTTCTCATGCAGATGAAGAATAATGCATAAATACATGCCAATACTGTCATATTTCATATTCAATAATATATTACATCAAGGTTTGAATTAAAATCACAACAAGTCCTCCATCGGTGGGTCGTCATAGTCATGATCATCAGCATTATCAGTAGGGTTTTGTTCTTTCATCTCTTGTGGTGTTTCTCTCACTGTTTCTGTATCTTCAACATCAACGGCATCCAAAACTTCACTGTAGTCGTGGTCATCATCAGCACAGGTGGTGGGGAACGCTGGTTTCTTTGTTTGAATATCTTGTGAACCATTGTTTGAATATCTTGTGAGCTCCTCGGGCGAAGCGTCACTATTTAGTCCCTCGGGTGAACCTCTTTCCGTGTCTGAATCTGTGATATCTCCCGCGGAGTCAAAATGGTGAACCGGGAGAAAGGTGCTTCGCCCCGGCACCGTTTTCTGCCTGTCGCCGGCGTTGTTGTTGTTGGGAACGGCGGCATCAGCGCGTATGTTGTTGACCTTGGCGTTGAAGGGTACGGCGTAGGGCGGGCTGAGGGGTGTCGCAGGGGTGGGGGGTTCCCGCAGGAGTCGGTCCACCACCGTGGCGTAGTCGTCGTACTCGTCGTTTTCTTCGTGTTGGCTTTCTACATCCGGGACCTCGGAGGTTTGGGTGTAGGTCAGGTCGGGTAGGAGACCGGCGCCTTTTCTCTCCCGTCTGAAGTTGTTGATTCTCCTCCCGCTTGCCATTGCTCTGTTGTAGCGGACTGCGCGCCGGTAGCTGCAATAGAAACAAATTAACAAACAAATAAACAAACAAGTATCTATGATCGTTGCCCTATATACGAATATGTCCAAAATGGACTCAAATGAGCTCAAATGGAAGATGTCGATAGCATACAAACGCAAAGAAAACTTCTGGAGTTTTGATCGGCAATGAACGATAATGATTGTTTAGTTCAATACCACCATAGGCCTACTTCTAAAAAGAGAATTATTTCTCTTTACCAAAATAGATGTGCTATATCATTACTGAAATAATTGTAACGTCTTCGATTGTCATGCCAATATACATTTACTAGGCTGTTCTGTTGCCAATCATTGTTTGCCAGGAAGATAATGGAGGACAGGAAGATGCGGGAATATCAACTGAAGAGTGAAGACATTGAATAGAATATTTTATATGTTTTATGTGTTTCATTTCCCTTAAGAGAGAAATATAAGACTTTCAAAAAATAAAGACCGACCTCTGCCTGGACAAAAAGATGCACATGAGGATCAGGACCAGGTTCATGATGATAAGGAAGCAGCCGACAATGGCGGCCACCATCACCCTGAGGTACCGCGTGTCCTGCTGGGAATGGGCGCAAGGTGGCGTCGCAGGACCGGCTGTAGGTGCTGTCAACAGAAAAAAACGTTATTCAAACTTTATCGTCAACGTGATGATATAACCTAGGCTTTGTGGACGTCATTACAGATTCACGATTATCAAAGATATCTTCAAGTCGGCCGCATCGACGTGCACCGCAATATTTGAATTCTGTCGGCTATTTTGCTTCCAGTCTAGATGTAGACGATACAGTTCCAGGGGCAGGGCAACAGTTCCTTCACAAATCACTAGTTAGCACTTTAATACCGCCGATTTGTTGAATCCTTGCATTCTGTCAGATCACTACGATAAAAGGCACTCCGACAAAGAAGCTTCATTACCTGTACACTTTTTTTTTACAATATTCAGCCGAAAAAAATACACTTAATTGTGACTTAAACGGTGATATTTTGTTGATGCAGATACGTATTTCTGGTGAAGATTGGAACTCAATTATTTTAGAACTTTATCGCATATTCAGTTTGAGCCTATGACGTAGTATAGCAAAAGAAAAATCCCTTACTAGCATTTGTAGGTGGTGGGATAGTGGCGCACTGTTGTTGTAAGTCAGCGATTGTTAGGTTCACTAGCGGTGTTCCCTGTACCGTCTGGGGCCCTGCACACGTCGGGCTGCCTCCAAGCTGTTCACTGCTCCTGTTGTTTACAAACGAGATCAGGCCGTGCTGCAGGCAGTCGCAGAACCACGGGTTGCCGTGCAGGGTGATGCTATCCAGCGCTGGAAGGTTGCTGAACAACGCTAGAGACGGCAAAGCATGTATTTTGAATGAAAATTCTACTAACAGAGGTTTATTAAATCCTACGAACGGAAGAGATTATAACAAATCGTGCAAATTAACCACATTCATGAACAACCATACATGATAACCCTAAACATATTTATTATGTGTTTAGCGAGCAGTAAATTAACTCCCCCATATATGTCCCATGAGTATTAATATATAATTGACTTATTTGGTACCAACGGTTGGTTCATGTCTGAGAGATCCTTAGGTGTTAGGTGCATCAGGTGTTTCGATTGCTGCGGTCTGTGTCTTTGTAATGTTTGCGCGCGCTCGTGTGTTTGTCACTCTGTGGTGTATGTGTTTGAGTTTATGTGCGTGTATGTGCGTGCGTACGCGTGTGCGTGAGTGTGTGATGAAGCCCAAATGCTCACCTGTAGACTAACACTGATACATAAACTCCGTGAATATTTTTCATCAGGTTGGTCGATCGATAATTAAAAGATAGTTTCCCTCTCAAACTCTTGTCGACGTTTTGGTGGGCCGGCTGACTCCTTATCCTCCAAATACAGATATGTGTGCAACTACATATAACTCTGACGCAAAACAGCTTTCATGTCTAAACTGGTAAACTAATGCAGATGCAGATATAAAATTAGATCCACGTACGGGGTCCTGTAGCCCACACGGCGCTCCGCAGGATTCCGCCGCACCCGCTCGGCAGCCCACCCGAACACCCCCCGCCACACTCCGACTCGTCCACCTTGGTGTGCTTCCCGAAGCTGTGTCCACACAAACACTGTGCAGGAGGGAGGATACAATGTCTTAACGTTATTTACTTGTAGATGAAAAAAAAGAACACTTCTTTCTACCTGAATCCAGCTGCTGTGTATAATCCAAGGTTGTAGAAAGCAAAGCAATGATTAAATCTAAGCACAGAAACAACAAAAAGAAAACTGTCAGGGCTGTACGAATGTGTGTTGGTAGAATTCATAGATGTTAAGTTTACACGTTCCAACACAAAATATAGAAACTCACCATAGATTTTCGGTACCGTACATCTGAAGAAGGTGGACGAGTTTGACCAAAAAATTTATGGTGAGTTTCTTTATTTTGTTTTGGAACAAGGCTTAAACTTTACAAGTATGTCAGGGGTGTAGTTCCTTTTCTAAGGCAAGGCCTATCTACCGCCCTTAGCCAGATGATTTATTTATTCCGTTTATGACATGTTAAGAAACAAGTCAATCATAACAACAAGCGAATTAAGAAATGAGGTTCTAATCGGCTTCTCTCCTGAGGTGTCGCCAAAAATATTTTATCTCTTACCATGATGCTATCCTGTAGCCCGGCGTAGCTGTATCCCATGGCGGCGCAGGTCTCCACGCAACTGGCGGGGCTGAGGGAGTATCTGTGGGTCAGGCTGACAGGAAAGTCTCGGTCCTCGGCCGTGTCTTCAAAACACCCGATGTACTGGGGAGATCCTGGACACAGTGAGAAGAAGAAGAAACATATTGTGTGTCTAGCAACACTTTTATTCTTCGTCGTTAGCATCATACGCTGTTTTTGTTTACTTATTTGGGTCCTATGAAGACTGGACACAGTGATGATCAATTGATCAAAAAACAGTTCACAGTTCAAAACGCGCGTGTGCACTGTGATGCATTGTGGTCTAGGGTTAAAGTTCAAAACCCCTGGTCATTTTTCTATATTCCAGGGGCCTTTAATAAACTTTAAATTAAACTTTAATGTTAAAGTTTAATTCAAAGTCAAAATGTTGCGCCGCAACTAAAAGGAATACAAATAATTTTGGACATCAGATAGCAAAGTGACGTTTTTACCTCTTCCAATAGTTGCTAGCTGGTTATTCGCCAGCAGGAGCGTCTGAAGTGACGTCAGCCCGGTGAAGGTTTGTGACGTCATGTGCCATATCCGGTTCCGGGAGAGGTTCAGCTTCCGGAGTGCCGGAACGTTCCGGAATGTCCGGACGTCTATTGCCGTAATCCGGTTGTTGGACAGATCAAGATCCTGTAGGCTAAACAGGCGTATATTTAACATGATTAATTTGAATCATCAACGAGATATCATTATGCTTTGGGTTACGTTGTTTTTAGAACGCCATGACGAAAAAATCGTGACCAAGAAATTAAGTTTGAAAAAAAGTAAGATCCGCGTTTGGATCATCATTACAATGTGAAGAATCCATACCAACTACTGTAAATGCATTTAAGTTCGCGGGGATTTAATTTCGCGGTAGCGGGAAAAATGACTTTTCACGGTGGATTTAATTTTGCGGTAACACCATCTACTGCAGTCTAATACCTTAATAGAAAAATGTTCGAAGTGGATTTAATTTCGCGGTAAAGTGGTCGCCGCGAAAACCGCGAACATGAATCCACCGCGAACATTTCTGCATTCTGCATTTACAGTATTTTACAGTCATAATCAGGATGTCATGAGGCGTGTATGTAGGAACAGGAGGCACATGTGTAAACGAGACGGGGGGCGGTATAGACTTCCTAGACACCTTTGACCCAACGTTAGAGTCACGTGTTCTCAAATGTACATGTACGAAGTAGTGGGTCAGTCACACTGAGGAAAGCCGTAGTTTCGGCATTAAAAATGGTGATTCCTTTTTGATTGCTCAGTCTATGTACAGCGGAGGGGAGAGTCCACAAAATGGGGAATACTACATTTTCAAGCAGCCTGCATCAATCTGGGAAAATATGCATTTTAACTGACAAATATTGATCCCCAAAACACCACAGCGATTTACCAAGATGATGGAAAACTTAACACTAAAACTGACTCTCTGCCTCCATTATAGTGTACGTTTAATGAAGGAAGGCAGGGATACACAAAGATGGCGGATACCCATATTTGGAGAGCTCCGTAACGTCACGTGAAAGCCAAGAATATGTTCTAAGCTATTTTGATAGATGCTTACCTGTTCAACCCTACGAAGGCATCTGCTACCAGGAAAGACAGCTGATTGTACTTCAGGCTGAGCTTCTGAAGTCTGGCGAGGCTGGAAAATGTACCTAAACAACAGAACAAAATGTCCTTAGGAAATGCAGCATCGCAACATGGTTACAGTCAAAGGGACCAGCAAAAAGTGATCACATCGAACAGATGGCCTCTTGGACAGGATTGACCGTAACTTTACATCTTTGTGTTAAAAGATATGAGTTCAAATTAAAACAAAAATACAATAAAACGTACATATTCACTACTATTAATATATCTTTATATTCTTGGAATTTGTTATGGTTAACGTAACTTCTAGTATCATATAGACAGTGTTTTATCTTTATCTACTTGAATGTAAACAAGTGCTTTTAAAAAAGCTGGCATTTTGCCAAGGTTTGCGTGTGTGAACGTTTTTTTTTTTTCTAGTTTAATCAGAATGTCATATAAATAGAACAGAGTAACTAAACCTGATATGGGCACATGGATAGATTCACAAATATGCAAATGACTTTATGTCCAGAAATATGAAAATGAATATGTTTAGTGAAATTTTTTGTCATACAGTATGCAGATATTTTCGAGAAAATCAGTTTGTTCTTGTGTAATTCTGCGATATAGATGTTGTATGGGCATTTTATGGAAAGTTAGAACGACATATAAGCAGGGTATCGCACGTCTCACGGTTCGTTCATTCAAATATCCCAACATCGAAAAAGTGCAGAAGTAGAACAGGTGCAAAGGTGAGTTTTAATGTTCTATACAATAGTATTGAGTTTTAATGTTCTATACAAAAGTATTGTTAATTAGTATTTCAATGGATGTAAAGATTAGTATTTTAATATTTTATTTGCAAGTGGCAAAATGCAAAAAAACTCTTACCAGCCGGGATTCTAGAGATGCCGTTTCTCATGAGGAGGAGAACTGCTGTGGTGTCCGGGATGTTCCTCGGCACACTGGGTAACTCATTATTCTTACAGTCGACCTTCAGACCTTCTGCCGCTGGTGAGCACTGGCACGGTGACGGACACCGTTGTGCGGCTGTCTGTGTGTGTGTGAAGGGAATAAGGTTGATCCAATACAACATTGCAGAATATTGCATATCAAATTCAACATTATTCTATGTTATACCTTCTTTAATCTTTTTGTTGTTGCTTTGGATTGCTTATGGTAGACCAACCAACTCGATTCGAACACATAACAGATTAATCAATAAGAACTGCGGTAGACGTGTACGTGTGTGCCTGTGTATATATGTCTGTATGTTTGTGCGTGTGTGTATGTGTGTGTGTCTGTGCATGTCTGGGTGTATGTATGTGTATGTCTGGGTGTGTGTGTGTTTTGTGTGTGTGTCTCTGTGTGTGTGTATGTATGTCTCTGTCTGTGTGTGTGTGTTTGTGTCTCTGTGTGTGTGTGTGTCTCTCTCTTCCTGTGTTTGTGTGTGTGTGTGTGTGTGAGAGAGAGAGAGAATTGAAACCAATATGTTTGCACGTTTTAATAGAAAATGTTAGGAGTTGATGTATAATTCTGCAATTAAAGATTAAACATAAAACACTGCCGGACAACGTATAAACTTATCCAAACTGTTAACTTCAAGTAAAAATACAGCAGCTACTACTGCTACTAATGTCATACTCTCTCTAATGTCATGCGGTCTAGTACTAACTGTTGACCTGTGCCAAAATACACGTACCACATTTAAGTTCTCAACAACGCCATTACAATTATCATCCCATCTCGCCAGCGTTTAGAGCGTTCAGCAAGTTAAAAACACCCCATCCCATCGAAAACAGGAAAACGAATTTTTAGGTGCAAAACGTTGCTTACCTGTGACAATGTCAGCCATAGAATGACACCAACAGTCCACAGTAACCGTCTTGTGTAAAATCGCCACGACGTGGAGCCTGCCATTTTGAACCAACCTGATACATACAGAGAAAAGCCAAGTCGCATTCATACACGCAAACACCAATCACAGAAGTCACCATGTGTGAAATTAGATGTTTCAGTTCGTGCGTTCATGACGCGCAATATTTACATCAAACATTTTTTTGGTAATGACTTAGAACATTACACTGTGTGGCTTCGCTTGTTTTGTAATTATATAACGCTAATTTCGGCTCATCACGTTTCCGTGCAACATTAGATGTAAACTATGCGTGAAATTAATTTCTCTAACAGGTCTGGAATTGGATTGACTTCATGTATAAATTCCAACACGATTGAGGAATAACCTATATTTTAGAGTGAACAGAACCAGTCTTTGTCTAGGAATGAACAACACGTTGCTTCTATGGCGTGACTTTATGGCGATGCCACACGTCACTCTGTGAGAAGTCGACCAGCAGTTGCAGAAAGCTTATGGCGTCATCCGTCTCTATTAGGATGGCTGTAAGGTCCTGTGGTATATTGATGATATGTATGTACATACAAACAGTTGATTGTTCATTCCTTGAGAAAGAATAGTGCTGAAGTTTAAGTCAAGAATATATTTCCTTCTTACTTCCGCGCGAAAACAAATCAACAGTGACACATGCTAAATTACCAGTGAATTTTAAATGTTTAAATGCAACAATACAACAAGCAGGTTCCCAACACGGTGCAGTTAACATTTAAAAATAACTGTTATAGCATTAAGTTGCCAATCTGGTGTATGACCTAGTACTAACCCGTCTGGTTGGCTACACCGTATTCCAAACTAGAGTTCGGAGACCTCATACCTCCATGAAATATTCTGATTATGCAAATGACTTTCACATTAGCATAATTTATGCTTGCTTATGTACACCTTTAACTAACGTACACAGGTCACAGTGTTGACAGACCAATCATTTACTACACGAAATAAGAAAAATTAGGACACTTTCAAATTAATTATGCAAATTAGGGACTTATTTGCATAATTAGTATCTGCTTAACTTCCGCCTGCCACAAACTACATATGTAACATGTATTTGAGTGATATATTGGAAAACACTGTAAATATACATTTTCCTCATTAAGTATGCAAATGAAGTCCAAATTTGCATAATTTTGATGCCATTATGTACATCTCTGCTACATGTACCTGCATACCAAATATCATGGAAATTCATCATTCCTATGTTCCGTTATGCTTCTTGGAAGATTTTTACAAAAATGCTCCTGCAGTTCCAGAGCAAGCTGCTAGGGGGTCCAAACATACACCACTTCTTCCTTACATCAAAAGCTATCTGCCACCAAGAAATCAAGACCATAGCATGTCCAGATAAAAAGATACAAAAAATTGGAGTTCTGCTGCAGTACCAAGGTCACACACCAGGGGGCCCAAAATTGACCTTGACCTTCGTCTTCCCAACCCCTACCCACATACCAAATATCATCGTAGTCCATCGAGAGGTTCTCAAGTTATGATGTCCACAAATATGCGGACACACACACAGACAGACACACAGACACACAGACACACAGACAGACCAAAAACTATACCTCCATTTTTTCATGGAGGTAATAACATGGTATGTAGTATGTATCCACTAAAACCACACCCTTCCATTAAACTATATAACAATTCGCCACTGTTCCTTATTTTAAATCTACAGTTCTATACCATTTGGAAGTATCTTCCCATTGCGGTGGTTGGAAAAGAAACGCGTTGTTGTCAAATAAATATAAAATCTATATATAGATACAAATATATGTGTGAGTGAGGAAATACGTGCACTATATCACGTTTTGCAGAAGCTATGCCATGTCATTCATAGACGGTTGAAAGACGGTCGGAAGGTTGGGTCACGTATACATGCAAGGCGTAGTAATATGTTGTGCCAGGATGTGGTGTACACGGCCCAGGATGTGGGCTATGACAGGGGTGACAAAAATCACGTTCTCACCAGATTTTGCCTCGCACAGACAAGCAATGTATTCTATTGCTGTTTATTTCAGATGTTTTGATAGTTCAAAATTATTTCGAAGCTTTAAGAACTACGTGGATTTATCAAAATGGTGCGACCAGGTATCTAAAGACCCCTTTACCAGCCTCACAATAACAACAACGGTGGCTGATGTAAGGATGTCCTCCAGACGATGATCGAATGAGTCTCTCTCTTGGACACAGATCTTCCCACAAAACCGTTACTAATCAAATCAACGTCCCGTGGTCTTACAACCAATCAAATCAATGTATGGGGGCTGAAATAAAAGGCGCACATATACGCGGGTAATGTCTTAAACTCAGCGCTTCGACACAAAGTAATTTCTAACACATTTCAGCATACGGTGGAATCGTTATAAATCTAACCTACATTCCGATGTATTAGTCAAGGTATGTCCCTACCTTCCGGATATCATGTCAATCACTCATTAGCATATCCATAGTCCACGGTAATTGGTTAATCCAATGAATCAATCAAAACCAACACGACGAAATGTGACGCAATAAGGTTAAACGCAAACACCTGGGACGTATTTCTGTCACATTTAGCTTGTTTAACTCTAATACCCTGTAACTGCCCCCACCATCTCTACTTAAGTTTTAGATCCAGTCATATTTATCTTGTCTTTTCTCCAACCGTCTTTCCAATGCCAAATAAAACTAAACTAGTGAAAATCCAATCCTGGAAAACTACATAGCTAATTGTAAATATTGAATATGGCTGATGTAATCGTTTATCAATGTCAAATGTATACTATGTAATTATGCAATTATTTGTATGATTCATGTGACACATAAATCATTTGTGTCATGATTATGTAGTTATTCATTTCTGACATTTAATTCGACGGTGACAATGGCCTTATTGATGAATATTGTATGAATATGCCATCTTCATCATATTGTGGTTGCCTATCCACGTTTTAAAAGATATCAGGGCATGGCCCGGCCATAGCACCAGAAAAATTCAACACAAATTTCACCCGGAAAATTCAACCATCATTTTCTTGTGTTATTCATACATATTGTATATATTCCCATTTTTTATAGATTTAAAGAATCTGCTACATTATTGAAAAGTAAAGATATCCATTTGTTGACGTATATTTGATTTCACTATTCGAGTTGATATATTATTTATGTAACACATATGCTTTGTTTCATCTGCGTTATAACTTTAATTCGTCGGATGGCCGACATACAAGTTCAGAATCTTATGGCCTCTCTCGCTTTGTTGTATAATCATCTTTATAATCATTACTTTTATTGCGTTTTCTTATTGTGTGCAAATAAACAATGATAAAAGATAAAAAAATATATATTTATGTCACATATTGGATATTTAGACCGTTAGAATTGAAAGGAAATCTCTCTTCAAAATTATAGCCTTTATATCTCTTAAGTACACACATTATCTACGCCCCCCATATCCTTCCAATCTATTGTTGTTGTTGTTCTTGTTAAACAAACGGATAAATAACGCGTCACTGATCACCGTGCCCCAGGAGTCCGGACATATCCCATCATAACGCGTCACAAGGTGTGCCCAAGAATCACATGTCACCTTTAACCTGGCGACGACAAGCTTTGTTTGCTTTGAATAATTCACCAAGCAGAAGAAAAAACTGCCAACACACATCCACTCAACCGTAAAACATCTCAACGTTTTGCCTTTGTATCAATTTCTCAATGCCACGCGTTGGAATCATCGGTATAGTCACTAACGTTACCGTCCAAGCGACTAGACTTTGAAACTATAATAGTATATGATCCACAGATCTTTCTAGCAGTCTATGATTTTGTTAGAATCTATGAAAAATGGTAGATAGCTCTGGGCGGAGCCGGTAAGGTCACCGATTCTATCTCACTGTTGTTAAACTGGCTGAGCAGAGCCGATTACACTCCATTAAGCAATTTTCCCAAAGGATTTTGTCGCGACAGAAAGACTGCCATTTGGGACGTTTTGGGCTTGCGAGTTACACGTAGGTTTAAAAGATTATCTACTACGTGATTATCTACGTGACAGTGACATTTAAGTAAAAAGAGAGGACAGAAAAATTGTCAGTGACAACTGACAAGACAGGAGTATCATACGCCTTAAGCTATTGCGCTATCGCTAATTGACATCGGTATGTAAAAGCACTGCGATCCGAACATTCCCACAAACACACCTTGAACGCTTCGGTCCAACAAATCGCTTCTCAAATGTTGTTCTTATAAACAAACTGTATTTTCTAAAACCTAGAAGACTAAAATACACATTTCGTAGTATGTGGGATGAAATTTTCGATAATTTCTGACAGAAATGATATGTTTTTACCCACCTGAAATGGGCGCCAGTAGCCCGGACGTTTAGTCGACAGACAAAACGGACGATTAATGACTTGTCGAGTTGCTCAGGCGTGAACGTGCCGGAAACGGAAGTGACGTACCAAGTGGTTTCCACGAAGGCAACATCGGTACTAGATGATGAGATGTTGCGCAATGAGTCATTACAGACAACTACCCGGCATTACACCTAACCTGCAGTACTATCCTGGGCCGCCGCGAGACGATATTGCAAGAAAGCACCGCATGGCACATGCATCTGAGACCAGATTGATTTGGTTACATGTATTAACTTTACTGATGTTACGGAACGCCGAAGTCAATTCCAATGTCAAAGAAGAAGATGTGAAAGAACAAAATTAAATAATCTATTCTTCGGTGCACCATACTCTGTGTGCTAAGTCATTTGTTCAACCTTTCTGACCACTTTAATAGTTGGATCACTTTTCGCGACGACATTGAAATTATTTTATTTAAAAAAATCACATGTTTCTGTCCATAAAACATTTTGATTCTCATAACATAACACGTTTTTTCTGAAATTGCTTGTCTCGTACGAATTTCTGGACAGACATATGGAAACAGACGTTTTTGGTGAAGCCTTAGGGGCGGAGCCGACAGAACCCTACCTGTTATCATTCCATGCGATGACCAAATCATCGGGGCAATATAACTAATCAAACTGTTCACATTACATTATACAAATACAAATAATACAATAATGTGTTACGTCTAAGACACCTAACTAATGTACATGTCATAGTCTTTAAGTAAATCTTTGGAAATGTTTGTCATAGAATCTGACATGTTCTTTTAAGATTACGTCATAATCCTGTATTTTCTACAGATTTAGTAATTGAATTGAAGTCTCACTTTTGAACAACTCTTAATCATGGTGTGACCGTTGCTAAGGATTGTTGCAAATCCAAATCCGTGTTGCCATTCAAACGGGCCTAATCGAGACTAGAACTTTGCCGTTGGAGAACAACCACATTCCAAACGATATCAAGGCGGGCGATATCAACTTCCAGCGACCTTTGACCCATTAATGACGTAATGTGTGCATGTAACGTCTCGTATTCAAACCGTAGGGCAACCTTAAAGTCTTAGCGCCTTCCCTTCTTCCCGTGCTTCTTTCCTCGTGCCGTTCTTACAAGACTTGAGACGGTCTATCGGTTCAAGTCTTCTGGACGTCTTGTTCTCGCTCCACAGTTTGATGCCACCGGCAAGGGTCACTGACCTATCGGACGATTCTTGCAGCCGTTTTTCCGTCTCGACACACTTGGCGTTAAGCCGGGCCAAGTTCGTCTGCAACCGAACCACCTTGTCTCGGGCCGTGTCCACGTTTGAACCGATCGTCAGAAATTTAGCCACTGTTTTTTCCTCTTGGAGTTTTTCCTTGATTTCTCGCTTCCGTAACTCTAGGTCCGTCAACTGTTTCTTGATGTGCGTCGCCCTCTCTTTCTCCAAATTGTATTCGTACATCAAGGCGTCTTGTCGGATTTGTTCGAATTCAGTTTTCAGGTCGGATATGCCTTTTCTGAAGCCGGCGTTGCCTCTGTAGGTTGCAGACGACACACGACCGTTAGGTTCATTCTTGCCACCCGGTGACACAGAGGATATTCCCGCCTGCCCTGTGGTTGTCTCATCGGTGGCAGATTTATGTCTAATCCGATTGTTTTCCTCGGGAGTTTGCAACGAATGTTGGTCTGAGGAGCTTTTGGTTCTGCGGTGGTGCCTGTGAGATACCGTTGCAGTGCCAGCGTGGGGCGCAGGGAGGAGAAGTTCCATAGGGGTGGAAGGCAGACTTTTACTGGTGTGTTTTCCCTTCGGTACGACAAGGGTAGTCGTTTCTTCTACCAGAAGGGCAGGCGTAGTGACTTGTTTCCCCGCTGCTTGAGTACTTTGGCGCCTATTTTGTCGAATTTCAGGATGTTCTTTCCGCGATTTCTTCTCCAAAATGGTCGTAGATGTTGCTGTATTTGTTGACGTTGTCAAACTGCTTGTGACTTCTGGTTGCTTTCTATGTCTAGCTCTTGGTTCTTCCGATAAAGTGCTACGCGTAGCAATCTTGTTCGTAACCACACTTCTGTTCTCAGCGGACGCAGGCACGGGTGCACCTAGCGATTTGTCACTGGAATGCACTCGTCCTTTTGAATTTGACGTAGTCGCCGTACTGCTTCCACTTCCTCGGTGTTTGTCGCTCCTGTCTTTCGCGGTCTTTTCACGGTCCGTTGCCATGGAAACCTGACCTAAATTGTCGTTTGAGCTTCCGGCACCTTGTTGCAATATATCGTCCTCCAACAGGCGTCCCCATTTGGTGGCTAACTTTAGCACTTGCTGTGCCTTTTCCTGTAACGCTGGGATGAGACCCTCCAAATCAGAATGTGCGCTTTCTTTCTTTATCTCTTCTGAAGAAGTTCTGTCGGCGGTTGTGCCATTTTTGTTCGATTTAGATGCCTCAAGAAGATCTTTCCAAGACGCTAAGGCTGTTGCCAACTTCTTCTCAACTTTCCTTACTTTCTTACTGGAGGGTTTGGGAAACGCCTCCTTTAGTGGTTTGAAGATTCCCTTTTGAAAGTCTTCCAGGAGGACTGAAAATTTTGTGTAGGTGGCGAGGAATTCGTCTATAACAGGCACCGGCTTTCCTGTAAGACAAAGAAGATATGTTTGAAGTTATATCTGGAGTCTGGACACAGTCGGTACCCCCGCGGTATCCGACATTACACCGGGCAAATATCTGGCTTCAGAGCCTGGCTAGGGCTAATCTCCAAGCAGACCCTACGATGGCATAAGATATCATCATAAGCTGACGAAGGAACACTCCTAGGCCGGCCTCATTCCTTTGCCAGCTTTTGATACTATCTTATGCCACCGTAGGGTTTGCTTGGAGATTAGACCGGGGCTACACCTCCAATGGGAACCGTAGCATTACCTGCCGGATGGAAAATCCGAAGGCACACCAATCAAACAAACAAACCGAAAACATTATTTCTCAGTTCAGTTCTCACGGAGGTAAAAAAAAAATAACGGCCGTGATAAATTGTACTAACCGTTTGAAACTGCCCAATCTCGCAGCATCCTAAGTTCTGCAACACCGTCTACTCTTTCTCCGGTATGACCGCGGTCTCGTTCCCAAGCCACCGACAGTTCCTCCAGTTCACTCCTGAACCTGGGGACGAGGTCCGCTGCCACCGCGCCATGTAGCTGTCGCTCAAACTCCCCACACTGCGCGCCTAACCACCGGATCCGGGCGGCTGGGTCCATAGTGGCAAACTCACTCTCCTAGCATAGGGGAAAGGGGAGGACAGAAATATAGATATCTGTGCATGATAATGAAACACAATTTGTGTTCACCTCCTTTCCATATAGATGCATAGTTAGGATATAAATATCAAACCTGCTCTTCAACAGATCTTCCCAGAGTAACTGACGAAATATAACATATGCTACCTGAAACGTCTGACCGTTACGTTTTCAAAATCATATCCAGTTGTTTGAGTAAAGTTCTGCTATCTGGCATATCTTATTTCCTGGATGCCTAACCTTCATCGGCGTTTAATGAAACATTTTCGTACTGAAAAGAAGCATTATTACGATGTTCTACTCATACTTCTGTTTGAAAATAGGACATCTATGTTAGTGTAGAGATCGCCGATTCTATCGGTAGAGATCCCGTCAGAGTTTCTGTCGACAGCGATCGAGAGCAGGCTGTTAGGATTGTATTGGGGGGGGGGGTCTCCTGTGTATGAATATTGTTACATCTACAATCCAGAGTTTCAATCTAACATACCGACGTGAAGTGACACGGACCGAAGTTGAAAATCTATGCGGTCTTCTAACATGACTATCCACATGCACAGAGGAATTTTACAGACTCCTATCGGAATCTCTATCGACTTGTGTGGCGTAACTGGTAGAGTGTTGGGCTCGGAATCTAGAGGTCCCGAGTTCGATCCCCGCCGTGTCCCCGACGTTGTACCCTTGGGCAAGGCACTTTGCACGACCTTCCTCACTTCAACCGGGTGTAGGAATGGGTACCTGACTTCGGTTGGGGAGGTAAGAAGAAAGACTACATTTACCTTCTGCCTGTACTGTGTATGTGGCACTGTTAATATACATGTGTATTACTACCTTGACATTATCCTTGTCTGTCCAAACCAAGTAGAAAAAAAATTCTACGGGAGGAATCGCTGATGATCACGATCATGTCCAGAGACTCCGATCGCAATCTAGCTGTCCTAACAACTATAGACTCAGCGTCTGTGCCTTATTGCAACCTGTAGTCTAACCTATATAAATATACTTTTAGCGGTGTGGTGACACATGTAATAAATCACGACAGATAGCAGGGGTGGTTTTGCGACCCAACCTTTATCAAGAAAAGTTGTTGTCTCTCGTCGCCAGGCAACGCAGACAACACTATCATTCGGTGGCCGTTTGTCATCATTTTAATTACTGTGGCTAGACTGAACTGGGTTGGAAAAATAGGCGGTGTCAAAACGAATAAAAAGGCGGTGACTTTCTGACTCTTCGCTTTAATAAAAAGCATAAGACATAAACGAAGCGTTACAAGTGTCAGAATTCGTTCAAGACGCTTTATAGGTCTCAGATTTCAAAGCATACCTACGTCTTCTTAGGCACAAATAACTTGAACGTTTCTTTACTGAAATGATTGGACTGTTTGGAGATATTTTTGAAACACTAACCTAGGTTACCCACTCTCTGTCCCAAGAGCTATCTACCATTCAAAATTCACGACCTCGGCTTGTTCAGAACATGAGACATGCTGTGGTGAGCTCCAAGTTCCGCTACTTACCGTAGAAAGTCACTAGAATGCCAAGTATCAAACTTGACCTTTGTTTTTCTGACACCAGTTATCAAATATCAATAAGATTTACCTATGACTTTTAGAGCTATGTTGTTCACACCAAATACTATTAAGATCCTTCCATGATATCTAGCTAGATATAAATACCGTCCACAAAAACACACACAGACAAATGAACACATACAATCAAACGGCACCGGAAACCAAAAAGTAGTGCGGAAACATAACCTTCTTGGCAAAAGTAACCAGTCGTATACTAGTAAAAGTAGCGTCCAAATAAGCAACTATATTTCATCTATTATATGTGTCTCTATATGACTTGGTGTTGTATACAAGAGGTCTTCAGAATTGTACGTTATGAGTACACTCAAGAAGAAACGAAAGCAATTAGAAGCGTTTTACTTGCCTACGGAGTATAAGTGACGTCCATTTTTTCAACCCCTTTGTTTCAAAATAAACTGTCTACTGACGCGTCAAACGCGCCACAGATGCTTTTCGACCAATTTGCCTTTGACAAAAGAAGCTGACAAAGCTGGATCTTAAGATTTTACAGAGATAGTAACGATAGTTATTTGTGGTTTTCTCCTAGCTTACCATGCACCCGATGTGTTGTAACATGAAAACCTGTTTTGAACATCCAAACAGTAGAGTTTTCCTGTCATATTTACCTTCTCACTTGATATATTTACAGTTTAGAAGGAAAATGCTAGAAGGACTTCTTTAACCTTGCATTGCTTGAGAATCAACGATGTTTAAATATTGCTAAAACAATTCAAGGAATCTTAATGTAAATACACAGCAGGTTTTCATTTGCGTCTTAAATACTAGTGTGCAACAGTCTTAAGTACTATATGCACCAGTGAGACATGCCTTTAAAATGTGTACAAAAATTGCACCCTAGCTCTAACACACCGTCAGGAATGGGCATTCCATATCTTTCAGGCAAGGAAGCTATTAACGCAAATATTTGCAAGGAAGATGTTTCCAGACTTTTAAGCCTCAAGCCATGGTACAAATTTGTTTTCGTACGTTTCAACGTTGTACAATAACAGGATCGTTGAACAATCTAAGGTAACATAAATGTATAATAAGTGCAAAGTTATAAAGCCAAACATCTGATTGAAGATGATATCAAAACATGCTTTCTAGATCCTACAAGACCTATATTCAAGGAGGAGGTATCCAATCGTACTGAGAGAATATTGCATGGAAAGGACAAAGATCTATACCTTCTCGTTCCGCAGATACGTTAGTTATATTTCACAGCCTGTCCTGCAGTCAGCTCTTGACTTAATCGTCGCCAAGGCGATAATTTGACTGATTTTAGTCAAAAGAATCCAAATCATTTTTGGGCCTTCTTGTGGACGGGTCGTCAGACGACATTTTTACATACCACAAAACCTCAAGAGACGTACAAACATGTACTCACTGCTATCTGTCTCAACTACGGCAACACCTGGAGTAAGACGTTGACCATTCTCCTTATCTCTTTTGTATCTCTCAAGACGTAAACTTGGACATCTTGGTATTTTAATAGAAGACTTGAAGTACGTTAAGCTAGGACAGACTGTGTCGGAAGCCACCCCAAAATTTACAAAGCCCCGTCCTCTAAGTGGCTGTAACATCTAGGGCAATTATTACGGCTCAGTGCACCAGTAATTGGTTGTCACTAAAAGTGTCACAGAATGATTTTATTATTGTTAACAAAACAAACACGCATTAAAGCAAAGAACAATCTTCCTACAGAAAAGAATATACGAAGGTTACGAGAATTCAAATGTCTATCAAAGCACGTCAGAAAGTGACACATGGGGGAGAGAGGTTTGCATGGAGGATAGAGAGACTAAGATCAAAAAGGGAGGGTAAAACATGCACAGAAAATTAGTAATAACAGCACAATGTTTCTAAGCCAAGAGTGCAAATAAGTGCAGTTTGAAGAATTTAAACCCCTAATGATAAATATTTTCTTGTCATACTTTAAATTTCCGAGTTGAATTCTTTGGTGATAAGGTAAAACTAAAAGACAAAGTTAACTGTATGCGACTTATAATTAGAGCAAAGGTCCTGTCACAGAAAGCAGACCATGGCCTCCCGACTTTCTCCAGACCATGGTTAGTGGTGGGGAGTTTGTCGTGACCAAAGTAATCTGTGGTTGGGAGTATGTCGGCGAGGTTATCTACCAGAGCATGAGATATTATGAAAACCGAAATTTCTACTGCGGTACCACAGAAGGCGGCTAGTAGGTCTATGATGTGTCTTTTGTTCTGCCACCACTTGCCCACCTACCAAATATCATGTGCAACATCTCGACTTATGTTGTCAACAATCAAACACACTTAGCACCGAAAATATAGCCTTCTTGGTAAACGTAATCATGGCGAATACCCTAGGCCTTCAAAAGGTTTCATGGTACTAAGAATGTACCATTTCAAGGACGTTATATAGGTCCTTGTCGATCATTTCAAATAAGGGAAGTATTCTAACACTAG
The DNA here is from genome assembly GCA_019207045.1 of Branchiostoma floridae x Branchiostoma belcheri. NCBI lineage: Eukaryota > Metazoa > Chordata > Leptocardii > Amphioxiformes > Branchiostomatidae > Branchiostoma > Branchiostoma floridae x Branchiostoma belcheri. Next base: position 10,677,016 of record CM033031.1, read on the forward strand.
TCCCACTAGTCCCACAAGTCCCACTAGCAATGATGTAACAGAAGAAAGAGTAATAACATTATGTTACTTAAACTCAATTCAGGGGGCTCGCATAAAATACTTACAGTACACATACATTTATCATAAAGTCCATAAAGACAGGAGAGGAAAAACACCTGGACTTACCTTGTATGTCTGCATGTTTTGTTGTGATTTCCGATCTGTTTACGTCAGAGTTTCGTCATCGTTCTTTCACTGTTGGCAGTGGAGTGTGGCCAGTACCAAACAGACAGAGTTTCTACGGTATGGCCTCGTCAAAACAAGAACGTTCTTAGGTTGTTGTACTACAAGCCTTGTATGCAAACCACACTGAAAACAAGACAGCGGTCTTCGAATTCCTTGCGATTATAATAATTGTTTTGCAAAGGTCTTCAACTTGCTGTCGTCAACACGTCGTGTTATCAACGTAGGATTACTAGTGCAAATTGTGGTAAGACCTACGAAAACTAACGTTGACCACAACAAGTCCAATCCACGACCACACACAAAGTCCTCTGTCAAACTTGTCATTTATACGAGCAATAGTTACCGCAAATAGAACAGATCTACAGGATCTATGACTGGCTAAGCCACAACGATAAAGCCAAATTGTGTACGACAAATCTACGACTTCCTACGACAAACGCCATCAATATGTTGTCACAAACCTGCCACGCGAGTAAGGATAACAACAAAATTTGGAAACATCAGAAGGAATAACCACGCTATTGTGTAATCTATATGACAGAACTGACCTTCAATTCTAGAAGCAGCAAGACAACCTTTTCCTCAACAAGACACTTGAATTCTGTACGACAAGTGTACAACTACCCTGCAAATGTCCACAATTTGCTGTCGCATATTAGTACAGTATCTGTCGCGTGAGCAACAATTTCTGCTCCAAACTAAGGAGAAATCTGTGCGAAAAATAAGTATACAAGTATACAAAGTACAAAGTCTCTGCCTATAGCGGAGCTTATGCTATAAATACAAGGCGTGTTCCTTGGCAGTGACGTTTGTTATGGTTAGCCTTTAGCTGTTGTACAGGTAGCGTTTGTCTGTCATCAGCTAGTGAAAACAAATGTTCCAAAGGGGAGTTGTCGTGCATGAAAGAGTGACGAACAATGGCTTCACACGATAGGGACGCTTTTGTGTGTCACTTTGTGCCCTGATCTTTTCTACGTCGCCAGACATGTCGTAGTTATCTTATGAATGTGTTCTATGACTCATACATGTTATTACTGGGCAAATATGGACCACGAAGTTGTTTTGCAGACAGGGGACGGGTAAGGAATGATTAGTGTTGAAATAAAACAATGTATAAGAAACGTTTTGGCAATACAATTTACAAAAGAAGAAAAATGAAGCTTATACAAAATACCCTATTCCCAAAATTACACCGCTTAAACTTTCATAGTTTCAATAGTTTTTTCCGTATTTTATCTCCTAGTTTTATACACATATTTTGGGAGGTCCCGGGCCATCCCACGAAATTCAAAAGGATGAAAGAATCGAATGTTTCTTACCCATCCTTTTCATGTTCCAGTAGAAATTTCTATATATACATTGCATATGAATAATTCAAAACGCACGATACATATGTATAGTGAAAGATGAATTAATAGATAGTACACCATCCAACATTTCAGTTAATTTGATTAGGCCGCAGCAAGTGAATTTTATGGATGACATCCACATGAATTTTCACCTGATTTCAGAAAAAAAACAAGATATTTTTCATCTTCGGAGATGGTCAACAGGACGAGAAAATATGAATATATGAAAATTTGTTGTGCGAAATGATTGTACATGTACTTGAGAAGTGACAATAGCGAGGTAGCAATGACTGTAGTTATTAAAGTGAAACTCTAGTTGGATAGTTGTAAAAGTGGCATGACTATGGAAGTTATGACAATATGAGTGTTGTTGCCAACTTGATAATTGATACCAGTCTAGTGTCACTTTTACTACACTAGTTCACTTTTGAATACAAGAATCGATGATTTGTTGTCTATGTTATGTCACTTCAATTCTTGTTACAAGGTTTATGGTGTCTATTTTGAAAATTTAGCCATCTTATATTTTTGGCCCATATTGTTTTTTTTCGCCCTATCTAATTATTGCAGAGGATGTCATCCATAAAATTTACTTGCTGTGGCCTTATTCTGTATTTTACAATTCTTCAATTATCCATTCAATAAATACATTCATTTCTGCATTAGTCAGATTTTCATACCCAGTTTATGTATACAAATTTACCAGCTTGACTTTGTCCAACCAGAAGTCTATTTTTGTAAGGGGAAGATAACGTATCATGTTTATTCATGTATTTCAAAAGATCGCGTGCAAACGGAGCATAATCAGACTATGTGTGAGATATATGAGGCTTCGTTCGAGCAATGAAAGATCGTAATCTCTCACGCAAAAGGCAAACGGCAGTTTGATAAACTTGAAATTTATGTATGTCACTTACTAATATAATGTCAGCCTTACATTTGTAACGTTACATGTATATACAATGGCATGATGTTCGCCCTTTGGATTCAATTTTTCTTTTGCTCTTCCTCGGTACATACATTAAAAGCCAATGTATTCTATCATCGTTTGTTTCATATTAAAATGTTTGTTACTTTGATAATAAAGATGAAAATTTAACAAATACATGTATAATAAAAATCAAAACCTAAAAATAGAGTTCCATTTTATTGTTAACCTTGATGGAATTGTCAGAGAATTCTGGATTTTCAATAATTGAGAGGTATGCTTAAGACAGCCCACTTAGTGGATTTCATTTAAAATGCAGTCAACGTACATTTAAATCGTACTGTAAATTAGACAGGAATGGGACATATAATAACATCGCCCCCAAATCCCTTCATTCATCGCGCTTTTATTTATGGAAAGAAACTATGAAATTCTTATATGGTCCTAATACCGAACGAATAGAACATAACAGACGTCCACGTGATTTTATTGGCTGTTGGCTTTCATCGGATAACTGACTGATTGCAACATGTCAGGATGGCCGAGTGGTCTAAGGCGCCAGACTCAAGGGTGGAAGTCCCTTCCCAGCATACAAAGCGAGGGTTCTGGTCCCCGAATGGGGGCGTGGGTTCGAATCCCACTTCTGACATTAATTTTTGCAACTAGCTCGATAGTGATATTGATTATTCCGTCCTGAAAGGATTCTATGTCCAAAAACAAATACTGTAAATACATTTAAGTTCGTGGGGATTTAAGTTCGCGGTAGCGGGATAATGGACTGTCCGCGATGGTTTTAAGTTCGCGGTAGCACCATGCATGTCTCTTACTGCCATAGAAAAACGTTCGCGGTGGTTTTAAGTTCGCGGTGAAGTTGTCACCGCAAAAACCGCGAACATTTCTGCATTTACAGTAATTTTCATGAAGTCGCCTGTAAATTTGAAAACCCACTGAGTAGCTGAAATGTAGTTGTACTAGTAGGCTACGACGAAATAGTTTTCCATATATTTGTCTTGTAACGATAAAATATATTCACATAATCTTTGACCTGAAACATAGTCTGTTCCGTACAGTGTGCTGTAAGATTGAAGAGCGCCGCCCTGCGATCTCTACTTAGTATGACAGAACAAGTAGAGTTCGGGGATATCTCACAGAAACTGCCGTACGTTGGCGAGCGATTCATAAGAGCGAACATGGAATATGAATCTTTTGAAGTTTTGTGTGTTATGGACTTTTTAGACATAGTCATATGTTTTGCATGATAATTCCTTTATGAATTCAAGGGTAACACAAATCCGATTTAGGACGCAGTGACACCGCGACGCCAAGGTCGAGTGAGATGCCCCTTTTAATTTGCTTTTGAAAACGTTTTTTGACATGTGTTATGCAAAACTGAATCGTGAAAGTAAGTCTTTTTATCTGCTCAATTTTATCACCACAAACTGCGCTTAATTAGTACATGTACTGCAAATGTGTTGCACATGCGCCCCCTGTCCGTTATCATCGTCCTTGCAATTGCAATTATAATAGCCTATTTCTCTCTTACACGTTTAGTTTTTAGATATGTGTGTTTTGGGACGCTTTCTCCACAAGCTACGGAAGAGTTTAATGTACTGTCTTTTGAAGTTGAATAAATTTATCTTCAAACAGATGTTGGAAGGCGAATTTGTAATCATTACCGATTTCGTCACAAATGACCGTTTGTAATGGGGAGCTAGAAATGTTACGGTAGTGGTTGATTTGATAAGTGAACATGGTCCAATTGTCCTTGTAGGCTGGCGCCAACACCTCCTGCAAACTATGCACCAGATTTGAGTCAGTAATTACTAAATATGATAACTGGGGTCTGCTAGGTATGAGCTAGACCAACTAATTTAATCTAGGCCGAGATCTCAGTATTTGATTTCAAACATGGCATTTGGAGACACACGCACTCTTTGTCGTCTGACATTTTCCCCTCACGCTAAAAGATAAAACCTTTGTTTGACATCACACTTCGGTAGCTTCTCTTACCACGCGTGAGGAAAATTGTAAGGACTTATGACAAAAAAACTGATAGTTATCAGCGGGAATATCAGTGAGGCGGAAATATCAGGGAGCGGATTAGCCTTTTGGTCGCCTGCGTTGCTATGGCGACGGACGTTTTGGAGACTTCTATCGTCTGCAGCTGTAAAATGTGTCAGTCTGACCAAAACTCTGTATAGCTAGTGTTTTTCTGTGACAGTTAGAGTTTGCTGTTAAGGAATCTGTATTTCAGGAACTGTCTTTGCCGGAGAATTGTCACCCTAGCAACAGTACATATGTAAGCAATACATGCTGACAGACAACTAAACAGGTAAGAACGTAACTCCTTGAATTGGGTGGATATATTGTTGCAATATGAGGGCAGATCTTAGCAGAAAGGGGAAAATATCTTATATCCCTGCCAATACAACAAATGAATGGTTACTATATTTCGACTCGACAGCTTGTGACACATTGTATTGAACTGTCGAGTTTTATGAGTTTGCATAAATGGACCAAAGGTTTACTGTGTGTATTTTGTCCATATCTTAGTAGTTCGCTTCGTGCGAAATGAACACCTATGATCTGTTGTGTTACGGTTTTGTGTTGTCGTTTTACAGGAATGGTCGTTTTTGGAATACGTTTAGTATCTTTCCATATTTCACCACTTGCTCTGTAATCTCGACAAAACTACGCTCTAGGAGAAAGAATTGTACAAATTATAGATTGACGGAGGAGTTACGTGTAGTCTGCAACGGAATAAAATGTCAGTACTGGTACCTTCTCTCGTCCTATCAACCTGTTGCAAATTATTTTCCCAGCTTATCACTTCATTTTTTTTTCAAACAGACAATGACAATATCGCAGTGCACTTAAATAGTAACTTATTTTAACTGTGCCTCAAGGAGCTTTTACATCTGATATAAAAGCTCCTTGATAATACGAACAGACAGAAAGTAAAAGTAGCGTAAGAACACAATGTTAGAAGGCGAAGACTTTCACCACATTTTACCTCCCCAACCGAAGTCAGGTACCCATATTTACCCCCGGGTGAATTGAGGAAAGTCGTGTTTAAAGTGCTTGCATTAAGGGCACAAGATCGGTGACACGGCAGAATGAATATTCGAACCCAGGACCTATAGGTTTTGAGCCAAACACAATTAGCGATTGCTCCACACGATCCCATTAATTTTGTCATATCAACCTTGTTTCAACGCCTAGTGACGGCTAGTGTTCTTTTTTATCATGAAGGTTTTTGAAAGACGTATTCGGCAATATTTGTGAACATTCGACCCCAGTGATTAAGAAACACTGATCTTCTTACACCTTGGCGGGGGGGGGGCGTTCCCATCATGCCCTCGGGCTGTCAATCACCTGTAGCCTTTTGACGTACGCAGTTCGCAAGAAAACATTTAGAGTTTGATTTCAGACTTATATAATTAAATGCATAGCTTTGTCTTGTTAAAAGCGATTCAACCTACCCGGATATGCAGTGGTAACGCTCCATTTCAGACAAGATGAAAGTCGATTTTGGAAGATTTGTTTCGAGGGAAATGGAGCGTGAAAACTCTTTCAGACGAGCTCTCGAGTTAGAAGGTGGAAAATTTTTATCTGTACCAGGATCTAACTAGGAATGTTAATACTAGTGATCTAAGTCGCCTTTAGTCGTCTGTTTTTACCGGGTCAACGCCACCACTCTTACACCATGGCACACGAGAAATATTATTTCTGCATTACCATTGATCGTCTACGTAACCTTAGTTATTAAAAAATCAAATCATAGAATTCAAATATATCATAGTTGATTGGCTGGGAATCCCTGTTTTTCGCCTGAGACTTCATTTAATAAAATTGGTAAACGACTACTTGTAATATATACTGTTTAAACATTCAGAAGGTGTTCGTATGCGGTTTGTTGTTTGGCATGTCTCTTCCGAGTATAGTCGCATCAGTCACAATAAAAGTTAAAAGGTCTTTCAGTGTAATTTTAGACTTGATAACGTTAGTCCTATTCTTTTCGGACAAAAAGAAACACGCAAGTCTGTCATCAAGTTTCAGTCTGTTTATGTCATGCTCACATGTATGAATGACAGCACGTTAGTCTCACACAGTTTTGGTGAGTGAATTTTCCCGCCAAAAATACCACACTTTTTTTAATGTCAAGTTAACAGTTAAGATTGCTCCGATGGTCGCTAGGAGACTTTTAATAAATTCTCTTTAAATACTCTAAACTGTTGAAAATTGTTGTAAAACCGATATCTAGTCGTATTTTTCTCAGACCATGAAATTTTGTTGATATCGTCTGCAGCGGTGCATAGTACAGCGTAGTACCGGGCTATTGTTCGCGTTTTACGCACCCATTCCCAAGACTCTCATTACGTATCTCAGCAGGGAGGGGCACTACAGACTCCAGATTACTTTTTTTAAACCCATCGCTAATATTCTCAATTTTTCTGACAGACTTCTTTCAAAATTCAAGGGGTTGCACGAGAGTTCCGCGCCAGAAATTTGTCGAATTTAGAAATCGCACAAAGAGACGAGCGTACGTTTCGTCTGAAAATCTACCGTATGATGGCGTATCACATTTGGCGGGTTTCGGTGATCTTTGAAAATGGGCCTATCCCTAAAAATCACACAGTGACCGAAAATGTGACCTAATATGATATATACTTTCGAATATGCTTTTTGCTATTGACTGAAAGCCGCATAACGACACCTCGAGGCTAAGGTATCATTTTTCTCCGCACCTTTTTACGTTCTGCTGCGCGCATGCATGACGTATGTTTGTTTACCTTACAGGTGGATCGCAAAGAAGCAGACAGGCATGACAGGGACACCTTTAGTGTGCTAAGAAACCACAGACCGAACAACATGGAAGACTACGTGGTAAGTACATCCTAAATCTTAAAGATTTGGACAAGACGTTCTTTTCAAGAACTTTTGTCGGGGTGTAAGATGGGCAGATATGTGATGTGGAAGACTATGTCCGTAGGCAATTTTTCTCAGCAAGGGGTAATCGAAAAAAATAGGACAAAGAAAGCAAAGTGTGTAGTTCTAACCGACTATCACAACAAAGCCAGAAAAATATGGCTGCCTCTAAACCGTGGGTTCTTTGTCCTAATTCTAAGGAGAGAGAAAGGTATTACTTGCCAGAAGCCCTGCTTATATATAGATTTGAAGGCTATGAGTTCGATCCCTGTTTTTTTGTTGTTACTGAATGTTACGCGAGCTACGCCGTTTAAAGTGACATTGTGAGCTGAAGTCTTTTAGATTTGTTCTGTTTTGACAGTTGTTGTGATAGAAACGACTTGAGTTTGTCCTCTTACAATAATCTAAAACATCGCCCCCTTTGAAGCTTTGTTTGCTTTCTTCACAAATATAATGTAGAGTTCTTGTATTTGCCATGAAGTTTATCAAAAGTTTTGGAATTCGAAATGTGGGACTAAGATTTTCATATGAAAACTATGGCACAACACAGAGAATGAAATATACACCTAACCGCAGTCTAAATAGCTTAAATCATGGTATACCGGTTCGATAAAATCAAACTCTTTTCTTTGCAGAAAGACGTGTTAAAACGCCAACATGTCCTTAATATGCATCTACATAGCCGGTATAACCGCCCTTCGGCGTAACACAGCAGCTTAGATGTTACAACCATTGGAATTTCCGAAGCTTCATTGCTGTGTTCATTTTTTAATGAGACGTACAAAAATGTGTTAGACAACGACCACCAGCGAGTTCCAGACAAAACGTTTAAGTTTGCGAAAGAGACCTACTAAGAAAGGGCGTTAAATGGTTGTCACTACCGTATCCCACGGATTGCGTCAATGGGTCATGGTTCGGACGACTTCTTTTGATACAAACTTCGCGCATGAAGTTCCAAGCTATGTCCATGTCCATTCAGTACTTTGAATTGATTCTTTAGACAGTTAAGAAAAATGGAAGTTGTGGGGACGAACAACAGTTTGTTGATGATACTCGTGCGAAAATAATCAATCACTGTATAGAGATTTTAGCATTATTTTTCGTGTGTGAAATTTGGCCAGCCTGGCCATAATAGCCCCTCTGCGCTCCCATAATCGCTTCTCTGAGGAATCTATTTGAACAGGTTTTGTGTAGGATTTCACTAAGTCTACTGTGTATTAGAGCATTCAGAGGCTTAAGAAACAACACATGTTTCTACGCATATGTGACTTAGTTTGCGTTTGCAATTGATTGTTTGTTTATGCACAAAAGTTGTGTGGCCCTGGCTAAAGAAACGTGGATTGGCGCCGCCCTATATGCACCATCTGGTGCAGAAAGAACTTAAACATTTTTTATGTTTGGGTACCTATACTGAAGAGAGTGCTTTTGTCGTCTAGTTATCGAACACCACGCAAAATTTATGACGAGCCTTTCGAAACATGAGAGGACTGTATCATTGTCCCCGGTCATCCGTTTAGAGATTGTAGATTATAAAATCATAGATTTTATCTTGCCTCTATGTGTGACAGTAATTTGTCCGAGCAGTTGAGTACAAATGAAAAGGAATTTGTTGATAAGTCCTTTGGGTAAGAGTGGATAATTACCCTATTCACGAAGTTGTGCGTAATTATGCTGAAGTAACCAAATCTGCTAGGAGCGGTGTTGGATTCCATATCGCTACACAAGTTGCTGACACATGTCATTATGCAAATGAGCAATCTACGTCATAATGACGTCAGGAATCACTTACGTTAAATGGGACTTTGAATAAGGGGCGTCGTCTGTGTTTATATCACTAAATTGTATTCAATCTTTTTTAAGTTCACAAAAGAAAAACAACTTCCCTCTTCTTACGAAAAAGGGTTTTTTTCTTCTCCCAGTGTCTAAAAAAGAATTCAAACCTAGTTAGTTATGTTTTAGACGTTTGATTAAGACTAGCAATGTTTTATCATATCATTCTCCATTCATTGTTTTTATTCAGTTACTTGCAATTGGCCTTTGAGTAAGATCTATCATTATATGACAAAGATATTATCAACGGCTTGGTTCACAAGAATAGTGCGTACCATGATTTTAACAAAATAGGCGACTACATAGTTGATCTTAAAAGTGTCAAGAAACCTATTGGAAATTTGAGGACTGAAACAGAAACTTTATCCCCACCAAAAATACACAGTTTATCTCTGAAGCTCATCTCCAATTTACGCTCTACTTATCAACTACATAAAGCCTGTTGTCTATATATATACCTCCCAGAGTCCGGACTAATGGTATTCACTGTGCCATTTGTAAGGCCATGTTGATTTGATTATATGGATGACATCCGCGCGCGCATCAATTTTCGGCCGTTTCTAAATACATACATACAAACAAAAATCACGTTTTCAACCGCAAACTGTGTATTTTACAAAGCAACCGCAAAATCAGCAAAGATATGCCGTAGGATGCAATTAAATCGTCATAGACGAAGATGTTAAAGAACAAAATCGGTATATTATACTCTTTGTCGTTTGTTCAACCTCCCTGACAAATATGGTCGTGCTTTTTCTTTGGATTTTTGTGTGTGTATGGTAGTACCGTTATATATGGGGATACATCCATACAAAAACGAACGAAGCCAAAGTTTACTAGGTATAAAGGGCTTCGATTGTACTAGGCAAAGACGAAATCCAATCGTTCTTGTCCATAATACGGAAAGGTGGTTTGAATGATGTGCGGTCCCCGTCGTTGCGATCCAGTAACGGTATGTAAGCAGGCGTGCCAGAGGTTTTCATTTCGGGAGATCACCGTGGACAGGTGATCAACGTTACCGGGAGACTGCCCGTCCAACCGCGCCCAGGACCAGCGGCACGCCCGTGGTACCGTCACGCTGGGTACGAGTCGGAATTACGGACCGTTGTTGCACTGTCATGTTTTCTAGTGTACAGAACGCGAAGCTTGGAAGAAAAATGGCAGAAGATGTATGCGGTATGTAGCCCAAATGAGCCGAAACTTTCTCGGGGGGACATACGACTTTTTGTACGAAAGGAAATGGGCCATTAATTTACAGTCAATTGCGTAGGGGATGGGGTGTTTCTGAGCAGCCTTCGTAACCCCTGTTTGTCCTTGGGTCAGTTAGTCTCGAAGCACTCTGTTTCTGACTTGGGGAGAAGAAATGCTGTTCCAGTCTAGTTAATGCAACCCGTAACCTTGGAGTGGCCTTCGCGATCGGTGATTGTTGTGTGGAAACCATTGAGTAAACAAAATGATGCACATTTCAAGCAAGATCCATTGAAAGTCATTAAATTCATACTTTCGTGGAATAGAGTTCCACGACCTCATACATTTGCCAAATGATGCTAACTTTTTACGACTGGTGTACTATTGATGGTTCGCATTGATTATGCAAATATGGTCATTTGCATCAGTCGATCATCACCCGAATAGCAGATGCTGTTCAAAGTATGAAAGTGATATCTTACCAAACAAAGACTATGTGAGCAATTTGTCCTCATTATGCAAATGAGGATTACAGAAATTACGTTTAACGATGTGTGAAATTCATGCCGTATACAGTCTACAGATTATACTATTTACCCATTGATTATGCAAGTTATGTCTTCATTTGCATGATTTATGTCTATCGTCACATGTTTGAATAGTCCTACCATGGTACGCAGGGGACTTATACAATGTCCTCATAAGTTATGTAAATTGAATCCTGATTTGCATAATAAGTAACTAAGTATGCCATGCATAACTTCCGCTACTTACATCCATCTCATTTGCAATCTACAGCGGGAGGAATGGGTCGAATCAGCCCCCCAGGAGCGGGAACATTGGCTGAACAAAAGCTGCGGCCATTTTGAGTCGGAAATCCGTGGTCTGGTTCCATCCGGGTTCATGGAGGATTTCGCGGACAGACTTGATGACGTAGTGACCAGGTGGAACCGTGCGCACGGCAGGCTTTTCGGTCACGTGACCTCACGTCAGCAGGTCCAGGCGCTGGTCACGTGGGATCAGGAACAGGCAGCAGAACGTGAGTTGAAATATTATAATCAGCATTCATATCTTCCTTACTAAAATGCAACACTGAAATAATGTAGTTTTTCCGGAATTTGATCTTCTTAACAGTCTCATTAGAATAGATAACCACAGAGGAACTGGTAAATAAAGTCACGCGACATACGTAGTGACGTTGGTTATTAGATCCTGTAGAAGGCCGTAGAGCCGGATAAAAGTCAGTGAATGTAGATTATATATTATGTTGATGTACATGATGTACAATTTGTACATGCTTCTCTTGGTAGTTTTAAAGAACGCTTGCAGATAGATGTGCAAAAGCTAGATGTGACGGGTCGTTCGGTGTAATATAACCAGCTGCTGCCGCGCCGCGCGCCTGCGAAGCTGGTGTGTTGCGCCGAACGGCAGTTATACCGGCTATATAGATACAGATACAGATGCAGACGTAATCGTATCATCAACAGCACAGATTTTCAACATATATGTAATTACTGACTCATTGGAAATCAAAAAAGTTGCCAAACTCTGTCGACATGTTTTGTACTAAATCTTGTGTCGTTTTTTCTTGCCTTTTACTTCAGAGCGCCGCCAAGCTGACAACGGTTCCCTCCAAAAGTTCCAATACCTTCTCTTCATCTTCGACACCCTGCTGGGAGATTTTCGTACCGGTATCTTCCTCCCTCTTAGAGATTTCTTCTGGATTCAAGACGGCGGGAACACCCATCTTCAACAGGTAGGGCATCGCTCTAGTCTTCTTTAGTCTACTCCTAGTTTATGGCTAATCTCCATATGCAGGTGTTCTGACAAGAAGATTGTGGAAGACAAAATATCCTAACAATGTATATGTTGTATTGCTATTGTTATTCAAACATCGATATTTTGGGACATGTTGTGTTGCCATCGATGTGTGTTTTTACAACGTCACAATTTTCAACAATATTCATCATCATCATGTTCCATAATCGGTCGACGTGCTTTATCTTAATACACACGACGGGGTTATACCGACCCTTACGGGATGACATACCCTTTCGCTGGCTAATTACAAGACGGGGATGCGCCAGGTCTCCCGTCCGGGTGAATGTTAAAAAATCACCGTATGGCTGTGACGAGACGGAGGTTCGCCAGACCTCCATCCGGGTGATTTGTAGTGAATCATCACCAACTCCAGACAATAGTGTATAGCCGTTAACAACTGGCAACCCTAATGGGAAATACGATATCCGCTAATTGACAGTTCAGAGTGTGATGTTTACGTTGCCCATACCTGTCTGCCGTTCTACCAGGTCCGCCATGCCCTGGAACAGACCATCCTGGCTTGGCGGCAGCTCCTGCGGCCCGGCCCCGTCAACACTGCCCTACTCACCCGGGCAAGTCAGGAGATCGTAGACGAGGTACGCTATCACAAGACATCTCAATGCATAATCCCTTTCTTCATCTTCAATAACACTACGATGATCCACCGTACGGCAAAATAAAGATTTTGGACAATCGTCGATGTTCGTAGCGAGAAGCGTACTTAATTGTAGTCATTCGGGATGTTAGTTGATTCGTATATAGGTGCGATTGCATGATTATTTTTAATGAATTCTTACCATCCGCACTAAGTAGCGTTTCTTTGATAAAATTTTGTTATGCGTCGCACCGAGGTTGTATTGTACCGTATGAAAATGTTTTTGTATTCTTACTTAGCTATTTAGTATGATATCGATAGATATCGAATATGGTTATCAAATATTTT